>CM054115.1:51373237-51973237 GCA_028673005.1 Tanypteryx hageni | reverse complement strand
GTTATACACTAATTGCAAGCAGCGGCACCGGCAGGATCTTTTTCGTCTACGGCACCTATCTTCCGCGTGGCCGCAAACAGTTGTGGAGGGGAAGAAGCGATCGCCAGATAGGTCGTGCGATCTAAATGGGTTACATATGTTGTTTTGTGATCATCTCGAGGTGAAAGGGAAGTCGAAAAAACTGGAAACCGCATGAAGCAGATGATTTATTTATTACTTTCTCCATATACGAAGCATCGAGAAAGTACTGTTTTCATGAAAAAAATCGAATTCGAGATTTCAACGGAAATACGTATTTTAAGGTCCCCTGAACACGTTTTGACTATTTTCTCGATGAGTTCAGTGTGTCTGTCTGTATTTGATAGATTTTTGTGGGCGCTCTAACTCAAAAACTATTAATCAGGTCAACGCAAAATTTAACATTTTTATAAAAATTAAAAGACCTTATTAGTTTTTGGTAAAAATCGGTAGACCGGAAGTGAGTGTTTACTCTTGTCACTTATCCGTTATTTTGAAATATTTGCTTTAATATTTGATAAATGTAAAACTGTATTAGAATAAAAGTTGTAGGAAATTGCATTTTCGACAACCTTTGTTTGATACATTTTTCCATATATGCATTGTTTAAGAGATATCTTATATTTTTAGCTGCCACCACCACGCCACCTACCGAAGACTATTGTTAACAATTGACGCTTAGTTACGTCTTACAATTAGTAACGCTCCTTTTTATTTTCTTAATTGTCAACCGGAAGTAAATATTGACAACGATCCCAGAGCTAACAACATGTAATTTGCCACATAAATATGGAGAAAGTCATGTGTTGCCCACGTCAGTTTATTTTTTTTTAAATCAGGGCTGCGTCCAGGAATTCTTTACGAGAAATTTTGCAAAATTCGAACAGATTGGCGAAATGCGCGATGATGACCAGGGTAAATTTGGGATAATAATATCACTACACGATCCATTTTTGTTACACTCAACCCAAATACTCTCCATCTCGGATCACATATTGATTTTCTCGCGCAGTCAATGATGGCAACTTCGACACGCAACGAATTCCTCCTTATGCACACAGAGAAGAAATGCATTTCTCTCAATCACATACGGAATTACATATAAGTATTCGATCAGACGAAAAATAAAAGAATCGGGTTGGAAAATGTCCTTAAGCCGAAACAAGAGATCATAGAAATACGGTCGTGTCAGAGTAACACTAGATGGAGCGCACGTCATTTCCCAAATTTTATTTTTTACCTTTTTATTCTTATACGTTTTAAATACAGTCAAACACCGACTTAGCGCCACCGTTTGTCCATAACTGACATTGACGTTAAAGCGGGGGTGACGGTAAATCGAGGTTTCATGCTTGCTCTATTAACCATAAGATGGAAGTTCTATTCACAAAGATTCGTGGGCGATATGCGGGGGTGGGACTATATAGGGGGCGCTAAATCGGGGTTTGACTGTTTGACTGAAGTTATGGATCATATGATCCCTATGCTATAGCTATAAGCTGAAATTATGGGAAATTTGGAAACGAGAAAAATTCTTCTATGACTCAAGAAAAAATCCCCGTTCTGAAACGAGAGAATACATTTGTTACGGTAGTTTAGTGGTAGAATATCCCACCGGCAAGTAGAAGACCCGGATTCGATTTCCAGTCATAGCAGGTTTTTAGCCTACTTTCTATAATGGAAACAGGCTTATAGTTTCGTCGTTTTGTCTGTCCGTCTGTCTCACCTATTAACTTTTGGACCAATAGACCAAGTTTCATGACACTTGGTGGAAATCTCTTGCTACTGAAGATGAGCTCCCGAAGATAGTTTTTGTTGAGAAGATTGAAGTCCCGGGTTCGATTCCAGGAACTATCCTTCCCATTTGATTTATATGGGAAATCTGAAATCCATCGTGCAGGGTAATTTTCTCTCGCACATTTAAATATCTCAGAATTGTAATATCGGAGCGAGATTTGTACTCTTCTCTGAGAAGAGAAATGAAGATTCTAATTTCTATCGTAGAATTTTGCTTATCGAACGTATTTCTTCGAATTTTGCGTAAATACTAACGTTTTTGCAGTTTTTAATCACTCATTACGAGAGTGTTGCTATAGCAACGACTATTGCTGGACTCGGATTCGGTATAGTCTAGAACAGGGGTCGGCAACCTACGGCCCGCGGGCCACGTGCGGCCCTCAAGAAGGCTTTATGCGGCCCGCAAAGCTGTAATGAAAAAGTGATCAGGAAAATTTCTCACGGGCAATTTTATATTTTTTGAGTAAAATTATGGTCTCAAAGCCTTTTTGGGTGAAGTTTTAACGCTAGTAAATTATGTAGACTTGATTTAGTTCATATTAAATCACAGAATCTCTAGAAAACTTCTGATTTATTCGCTCATCCGGCCCGCCGAGGCTTTCTTGTCTCCCAATGCGGCCCTCCGAAGCATTCACAACTCCAAATGTGGCCCGCCATGCAGAAAAGGTTGCCGACCCCTAGTCTAGAACATGCACACGCTGTTTTTGTCACACAAATACGCGTGATCAATGTAGTTTTCCGTTCGAATGTATTTGTACTATATTACAAAGCTAAATTATGAAATTTGGGAACACAAAGAACAACTCATCCGCGGTGGTTTTAAAGCTATTAAAGCCAATATAAGTCATTTCTGAACCACATTTAATTTCAAATAATTATGAGGAAAGTAAGCATCGTAAGTTCTGTTTGGATCGTCTTGTTTTCTCCTGTTTCCAAATTTCCCATTGTACATTTATTTGAAGTTCTCGCATATTGATTTCTGTTATCCCTCGGAAATTTTGATATCAACTGCCGAGTCCGACCGTGTCGCTGTCATGAAATCGGAAATCAAACAGTTCCTTTATAAGCCTCCTCCCGTTTCCAAGGAGCGAGATTCGTGCACGTGCTGCCATCTGTGAAGCAATTTTGTGACGAATAGCCCACCTCGAGCGCCGTAAACAAGCGCTCCCGTGTATTGTGCATGTATCATCAGACGGATGAACAGACAACATTTTTTCTTTGTTTAGTTCGATTAGCCGCTGGATGACGTCTCTCGCTGCCGGAAGCAGGTCCGTTCAACCCTTTCCGCCCGTCAACCATCGATTTTACGGAAGCTTTGATAAATGGCGGTGGGAGAGTGTCTTCCAAAGGTAGATCCATTGTTTAGAAACAACACGCAAGAAAGCTCTCGTATCCGCTGAACCAATGTTTCTCTATAGATTTTTTTAAATCCAGCAATGGAATTTTCCGCTTAAACATGGCGAGGAGTTGATTAAAAATTTAACCTCTCTAGCATTCTATGCATTGCCATTTGAAGTTCGATTCAAGCTTTTAGAAAAGCTATTTTAAATCACGATTCGAAAAAATATTTTTTCAGATACAGGTACTTTACAACGTTTGCTTTGTTTGGACTCCCAGGAATAATTAGACAAAGAAATGTACGAGTCAGCGATTTGTTTATTCCAGATGAATTAGAAAATAAAAATGAGTAAGACAGCATACATCTCCGATTTAAAACAATAATTTAACAAAGAATATTAAAAAAATCGTGCTACTGAATACATATATGAAACCGTTCTCAGACGCTTAATGTAATACATATTTATGAATATTTTAAACCCATCTATTATTAAGAAAACGCTAACGAAGCGCAAATGCATTCTTCGCTCAATTTCATATTATATTTCTTTTCCTAATCTTTTATACGTATACTTTCGCAATTTACAATTAGATCTGTGTCACTTGTTTTGTTTTTTATGAAAAAGTGCTTATAACACCATTTAACCGCCCGTTTGGACACATCAGCATAAATTTGAAATAATGCTGAATACTCTAGGCACGAAATTAGCGCGCTTCGGTATAGGAAAAATTTCTAAATATAGGCCACAGACACCGAATCTATGATGCTTTAGTCACAGTTACGATCAGTGATGATATAAATTATCGACTGAAAACGGCCTACGGAAAACAGTTCCATGGAACATCTTTCAAACTCTGAAACTTTATTAGATTTAGACCGGAAAATGTTTGACTTCATTGTTGAAAATATAAATGTCAGCACTGCAGAAAATAACTCAAACATTTTTTTTCATTGAATAATTACAGCCGTGCAAACCGCTACGCTTTGTATGCATGTTTTTGTTCGAAAGATAAGGCGGCAATAAATTATGGATAAACAAACCGCTGCCGTTCGCACGGATGTTCGATTTTGCTAGGATCAATACGCGGGTAGGTTTCAATTCGACATGACCCAATTATTCAGATCAGTTCAGCGGAAATTGCCGAATGATAAGCTTTATCGTACTACCCTTGGCCACAT
Organism: Tanypteryx hageni; assembly: GCA_028673005.1. Classification (NCBI taxonomy): domain Eukaryota; kingdom Metazoa; phylum Arthropoda; class Insecta; order Odonata; family Petaluridae; genus Tanypteryx; species Tanypteryx hageni. Next base: position 51,968,904 of record CM054115.1, on the reverse strand, counting down.
CATTAAGTGCGCTGCCGTGGTATTATCTGTAACTGCACGGATGATTTTTTTAAAATTTTCGCTTCGTTGTCAAGAAATTATCTGTAATACTGAATGGATGGCTTTTTCCTTCGTTTTTGAGCAATTAAAAGGACAGAAAAACTGGAAGCGACAACTCGATCTAAAAAAATGCCAAATAAAAGGAAAACAAGGGTATCGGTGTAAACGTGACATTTTGAAGGGCGATTTCTTTGTTGCGCAAAAATGCATGCTACGTTTCCGAATATTTCGCGGTCTTTTTTCGATTACATGCAATTTAAAAATGAGAGAGGAGGAGGAACTCTTAAAAGCATAAAAATCACAAGATTTATCAAAGCGCTATTTATTTAGGATCCATCCAATATTTTAATCGTCGGGACTTGAAAAACTCAGCCATTTTCAAAGTCAAGGTAGAACATAACGGCAGCATTGTAGAGGGAAGGTTTGACGCCCGAGTCAAGACCGAAAAAAGAAATGCTGTAAACGCCATTTTGTTTCTGCCAACTAGGAGATCAAGGGAAAACTCTTTTCATTTACAGAAATGACTCTGGTTAGACTCCAGAAGACGATTATATTTTCAAATAAGTTTACGCGGGATTTTCGATTTTTCAAGGTGCGAGATATTTTTCCTTCGTACATTAAAATAAGTAAATGTGGACAAATTTTCTCCATTTTTACATTATTCAACGGACAAAACTATAAAATATCTTATTCTTGCAATATTTACATGTTTCATGGAGGATTTTGTCAGAAATACGCATTTCTTTCCAATACTGTATGACTTTTTCGTACTCTTTCCAGGCGTTGCCAAGGCGACCCGCATTGTCGCATCTGATTCAATTTGCGTCTATTATGCCTTCAAATAGACGAAAGAATTAAGTTATTCGCTTCGCGCTGTTTATGAAGCATCGAAATAATTTTTGTAGCAACGTCAAACTTAATAGAATGCAACATTAATAATTGCAGATAATTATTATCCAATAAACTGCGTGTTGACACTGGGCCTTTTTAACCACCGACCAAAAGAACAAATCTTCTTTATTTCTCTCTCAATACTGGAATATTATCTTTCTCATAAGGGAGAAGCAATTAAAATTGCAGATATCAATTATAAAAACGAACATCACATTCAAAATGTAAGTTGACTAATTTTATAAGGAGAATTATGGGCTAACATTAATAAATAAATAAAACATCGTGTTGGTCGTTATTTACGAGTAAAAATGACATAAATGGTAGAATTAATTGTATAAAAAAATTGCCTGTATTTCAATAAAAATAAACAATTTTAAACCATTAATAAAACAAAACTTTTAAAATAATTGCTGTGTATCATTATTTTCCTCACCAAGATGACTTTTAAACATGGAGATTTCTGACCGACTTCGCGAAATTTTTTTGCGGGTAACACTAGTAGTGAATTAAAATGTTTTAAATAATAAATATATTGCATTCATTGCCGTAGATACATAAATTTGATCCAAAAACGATATTTTTCTAAATATTTATGACAAAATATACACTCGCGACTTGCCTGTTGCAGCCCCTTCGACGCCCTTCTCTACGGTATTGGATATTACTTATAGAGCAATACTTAACCGATGCGGATTTTGTATACGGCATGTACTGCTGCCTGTCCGCTAGTAACAGAATATCACCCTCTCTGATTGCTGTTTTTATCGAAACCACTATTTCTAAGATAACATAGTTTTAATTTAAGGATTAATAACTAATATTTAATATCATTCAGTATCATAAAAAAATAACTTTGCCAATTTATCGTTTCATTTAAATTTGTCTTTTTCCGTTTGTTCGGCCATATTTCTGGGGATTTTATTAAATTTTAGGACTTCTTCGAATCGTATAAATAGAGCAAATGGAATGAACAAAGGGCTTTTATAACTTATTAGATACTTAAAGATTTTAGAAAATTTGAATAAAATCTCGAAGTTAGGTACCCACAAAATTTAACGGCTGATGCGACAGTTTTCGTAAATAAAATGGAATTTTAAATGACTCGGTTTTACAACGCATGGAACCAATGCTACGTTAACGTAAAAATGACCCATACACATAATAAAGTGTCTCTTTCATTTCCTGTGCTTTAACTCTGGTGAGTTTTCTTAGCGATACTAGCAGGTTGGCCTAAAAAGGGACTCCGCGCATTTTCATATTTCGGCCGCAATAGGCACGCCATTACAAGATGAGCCCTCGCCTGTCCCACCGGTTCATCCGGTGCCGGATGAAGAGCGCATCGTTAATCTGTGAGTGCCCATAAATTCTTTGACGATGCAGATACCTCCATTACCAAAGCGCTCCGATATCCTAATGATCCCCATGGAGGTTGGACATATTTTTCCTCGAAATAATGCTCCTACGAGCTATTTTCGTGTAATGCATTCGCTGGAAGGGAAGCATGTACAACGGCCGTCGAAAACCTTTATCCAACTGGTTGTCAGACGATCGCAAATCCTGCACTTGGAAACGAAGAGTCCGAGCCGGCTATGAAAATCGCGGGGCCCGGTGTAAAATGTGCGCGCGGGACCCCTTCCGAATCAAAAAATTTTAATAGTAAATTTTAATAAATAAAGAAACCTCTCCCTCACTATGGCATTGTTCGATATTTTTTCCGATTTTTTTTAACAGTCCTACTTTATAAGTAAAACAAATATTTAATAGATGGCGCGAAGAGTTGTTGATTTTGGGTTGGGAAATAAGAACAAGTACTGAGGAAGAAATAGATAAAAGTACGTCTGTCGATTGGGATCCAGAAAAATAACTTCGCGTTATTTTGCCACGGTAAAACGGTACGATAGAATAGTGCTGTTGCAAGACTATGCATGTCACGTGGAAAGGGCTGCCTTCATACTTAACCATTTTTTTCTGCGTTGTCGCAAAAAATCATAATCTTTGCACGTTTATTATTTATAAATGTTTGGTTTATAACTGCTTTTACCTTTGATGGATTAATAAAGGTGAAATACTCCTTTAGCCAAACAATTAGAGGGTTATTTCACCTTTATTAATCTTAGCCAAAGTTATTGGGCTACTATCAATTATCTTTGATGGATTCTTCATATTCTCACATAAAACGGCATCGCGCGCTTAAAACGTGACGAACGAGACCATTATGGTGCGTGTTTAGCGATCTCACAAAATCGGTGAACCATCCATTGCGCACACCTTCCTATATCCGCACGCTTCTGGTCCATACAATAACGTGGCTGGTTACATTACTGTGCGGACAGCTTGACGTAAAACCCCATACTTATATTATAATATCACTGTAAACCTTATGACCATACTTTGAGACATATGCCAAAGGTAGTATTGTTTGAGACACCATGTATGAATTATAATCGAAATCCCTGGAGCAATTTTTTAGCAAATGGAAACTTTGTGGAAATCGACTAGAATAAACTACCCTTTGTTTTTGCGCGATATTCTTCATTTCAACATGGCTTCCGGTTGATATTCATCATAATAACTAAACTTCTCCAGATGCTATTAGGCCGTTTGACTTTTCTAGCCGCGAATACACTGCAGGCTACAAACAAACGGAGTCGCTTTCGAACTCGAGGACACCAAAAACGTGCATATCCATCCATCGAATTTTATCACGGTCTCGAAACTTTCTCTATATACTTCATATATGAGGAAGCAAAAATTATGTCATAAAAAAACGAGGCGTTGAATAAAAATTCAACTTGCTTGTCATCCACCAAAAGATAAATCTTCGCGTTTCGAGGCCGAGTTCGGAAAATGCCCACTATATTTGCCAAGCAATCGGCTAACCAACGCATTTATAAAATAAGACCGACAACCCACATACAAAACCGATAATTAGCTCATTTCTGGGACTCTCGTGCGACTGTTTCGAGAGCCGTCAACACCCACCCATTTCTTCCGACAGATTTGAAGTCGCGTAACCAAGAGATATGGAGAGAAAAATTTCAATTCTCTCTTTATTTTTTCCGTGTTTGAGAAGAAAATCATTTTGCTGGAAGGGAGGATTTAATTGGCGCGCGAAAACATTCGACGCTTTTCCCATAACATGTACGATACCATCGCGCCACGGGACGCATCAGCACGAACGGTCGCTTTAGCGTCCGTCGTCTTGGAAACGGTTGCGACCAAATATTTCTGACAAGGCGTATACATTAAAAAAAATTGATGGATCGCCTGTCGCTAATCGAATAAGCTAAAGGAGCGAGATCGTCTATTTCTTTAGGACCCGCCGAAATAACAGGTTTTTATCGGATTAAAAAATGAGGCGTGGGGCCTCGAAATAGTTGTTCCATTTTTTTTAACTCTTCGAATTCGTTTAATCAAACATTTTCGTATGCAAACGATAAAGTGTAATCTCTTGTAATCACGGTGGATACAGAAAAATAGAGACGGACTGGTATAAACGATGTTTTTGTTCGGAGATAAACTCCATCGATATGTTAACGTATTGAAGCCCAAATCGAATATTGGATAAACTTATTCTGTGATGAATTTAACACAAAAGCGCTTTCTTGTTTCTACTACTTTTGCCTTGGTATAGGGATAATCAGCATGGGTGGTTCCCATCGCTTAATCCATCGCCGTCGTTTCGAATTCAATCGGGAGCATCGTCTTTTGAGTTCATTTTTGTTATTGATTATATATGCTTTATAACGGGCAATGAAGTTCTTTTTTTGGCCCACTTAAAAACAAATACGTGGAATTTATAATGTTTAGTAACATTTCTCATTCGTTTATGTTATCGATTCGATATTTAAAGTTCACAAGCGACTCCAACGCGTTGGGTCGAAGTGTTAACCTTGAAAGGCACTACAAAAATAATGGAAACAAACAGATACTGACAAAGATGACCGTAAAAATAATGCACGTTGAAACTGTTGGGTGTAAATAGCATCACTTACTACGGACTGAATGTATATTTTTCATTTAAAAAAGATCTATACCATTTTTGGACAACAAAATGAAACGATGAAATATTCCAAAAATAGGATTCATTCCGTTAATGGTTTATTTTCATGATAGAAAAAGCTCTTGCCGAACAACAAAGTGAACAAAAACCAACAAGTTTTTAACTGTTTCCTTTGCGGAGGATGTTTTAAATTGCTATTTGGTTTTCGTATGACCCGAGATGAAAAATCGCGATGATTCCACGTGATAAACGATGGTATTGGTCAATTCCTCTATCTCCTGCAAATCCGAGATTTTTCAGCTATCTAAGATATCGGATGTCTATTGTTACAAATAGGTCAAATAGATAGACCGTTATGCCGAGACACGAACATTGAAACTTTGCTATGAAGTGATTCGTCGTCACAGTAAACTTTGAGATATTAGTTTCGAGAAAAATTTAGCATTTGTTAAGTTGTTCCTTTTTTGTGGGTGAAATATACGCGCGTAATGTAATATATGACCGATCCGATGATGATTTTTAAAAAAGATGACTTATGAATGCAAATAATGACAAAAATATATGCCATTTCTATCAATTCAAACCAAAATTTAGTCCCTGTTTAGCGGCAGGTTCTCGATAAAATTCGAGGTAAATTCTATCCTTCAAATTGTGTGTATTTCGCCGTTCCTTTCCAAAGTTGTTCGACCTATTCATCATAAACACAGACATGGCGTATTATTTTATGTTAACAAATTAAGTCACGTAAATTTTCAGCATTTTAGGAACTTACCGAGAGAATGGAACTCGTTAATCGATAATAATTATAAAGGAATAATATCGTTACTATTACAATCCATCGCGCGTAAAAGCAGGGATTGTTAGCTCTTGTTTGTCCTTAATTTTTACACTCAAAACACTTTAAGAAAGTTAAATATATAAATATGCCAACTTATGGGCTGAGTTTGATAAAAAAAGCGATATAAATTTGGAGATGCGTGATTTGTCCTATTCATATTTCTTGAAGATCGAAATAGACGTTTACGTGTATGGACCAACATGCTTTTACTACGAAATCGTTTTAAACAATTTTTTTATGAATTACACTAACCAAAGAAAGGTTGAACGACACACAAATGAAATCAAACTCGTTACGTAAACTCCAGTTTACATCCACGATTAAAAAATTACCACCGAGAATCCGATTTTTTGTTTTAAAGAATTTTAAACGGAAATTCTCCGATGATTCTTGTAAAATATCCGTATATTACGTAACAACGAGCGACTTCTGCGCTGAACTCTGCTTAAGATGTCGTTAAAAAGAAACTCGGGCCTGAAATTTTCCTCCCGCTCGAATTTTTATCTGCGTCCATCGATCGAACATTTCGATCCATTATCTCAGGGCTTCATCCAAGTTTAAATAAAAACAAAAGGTTAACACTCACCACGTGTTGCCACCGCGTCCTCCAGTTTCCCGCGTAGGTCATCCGACGATATCCCAACGATGACATCTTTCGCGCTTCTTTTTTTTTCTACGAACGCGACTTCATCCCGACGAAAACTCCAAATCCAGGCCACGGAAGAACTCCTTTCACTCGTTCTTGAGTAAAATATCCCATCCGAATCCTGAGGTTCGACTGTTGACACTCTCCCCGACGAAACGCCACCTGGATCGAGCGAAAATGCGCCTCCGTGAAATTCCAACCGTGCTGACTCGTTCGCAAATATCAATTAACACCTGGCCACCGATGTACGGACATACTTACCACTGCACCGTAGCGAAGTTCACGAGCACGACTTTCACGTTTAAAACACAGGTCGCTGATCGAAATAACAGGTAATTCTTTCGGGACAGAAAACAAACATAGGCACAATCAACTCGCGCCCTATTTTTTGGGAAGGTATTCGGTGATGCATAAAAAAACTGAAGGAAGACAAACTCCCCAAAAACCAAATGTTAGCTAAAAAAAACTTGGGCGTTTCGCGGTCGCAGCTCCATTTTCTTCGGGAAATGTGAGGAAAAAAACTCCAAGCGACGTGAACTTTTATTCTACACTTCTTTTCGCGAGAACACACGAAGCAAGGGTGTGAAATAAGTTAACTACTCCGGACGAAAGAACGCAAATTTGTCGTTATTTTGAGGAAACGTAAGGAACGACCGATATCACGGGACCGCCAGGCGTGCCCGAACTCTCCTCGCGATGGTCGGACTGTGTGTGGACTCTCTTTGACGCGACGCACGCGAAGACCAGAGAGTGAGAGAGAGAGAGAGAGAACACGGTCACGTAAGCAATTCGAACGGAGATACAAATTCTAGTGAGTGGGTGTCGAGGAAAGAGCGCTCTCGCGTGCGTGTGTGTTGGCTCGAGACTCCTCGCTCAACTTCCCTCAAAACACCGCGCGTTCTCGTTCTACGAGAATTTGCCCACTTTTCCTCGACCAGTTTCGAATACACGGGAGGCGACCGACGCGTTCTCTCGCTTCCGTCCCATTTCCTCCACCCTGCCGCGTATTTTCTCGCCTCTTCGAAATTTACGCCTTTCCGTTTGTTTAGTTCTCTTGACGATGTGGGAGGATCGTCCCTTTGTTTCTATCCTGTCTCGGGAAGACGAAAATCTCGCCGCTTTTGACATCTTGTACGTAGACAAGTGAGGAAAGAATTGCAGAGTGAATTAAAAAAGGCGTTTTCTCTGGTTGAAATCGACAGCCTCAAAGTATAGCCTATACATTCCCCTTTAAGCATCATATCAATGCTATGTTATAATATGTTTCCCATTTAAAAGCGGTAGACTCGTTGCCATGGCAGTTTCTTTTCCCAAATTGAAAAAATTTGATGTGGTCACCACATGGCTTTCTCCATACCTGTAATTCAGGGTCGGACTGGCCATATAAACTTCCGGTGCAATCACCGGGCAGGTAACCCCCAAGGGTCGCACAGCGGGCCAGGGTAGGACTTGAGCGGGACAAAAGTTTATAAAAATAGATATTCCATTTTAAACAATAGGAAGCAATTTTATTACTAATTATAAGTAATATTTTGTATATATTTTTGAAAATTAAACTACATTACTTACATTAATAAAGTTATAATTATCCACTTAAGTTCCATACGCTTACATATTTAACAACGATATTAATACTTTAACCAATAATTATATTAAAAATTAATATTAACATTCCAAATTAAATCACTATGTACTTTTCCATAATGAATTTCTCCTAAACTTTGCAGTAATTTTGTGGGTATAAATAAAAATAATGTAATTAGGTGGGTATTACAATACAATTCTATTCACTAACGCTAGTGGTATCGCTGTAGGAACCTGGAGAAGTCATTATGCATATGGGTGGGTGCGGATAATAAGGACAAAACTTCAGTAGAAAATTTGCCAGTGTTCTTTCTAGGAAGTGGTTCTCCTCACAAATTACCGGGCCGTTTGATACATGATATTTCTAAAATTTCCAAATAGGTTAAATGATAATAAATATTTTAAGAAACTGCGAGAAAAATTCAAAGACCCTACAAAGAAGAGACATAAAGTCATACCGTAGCCTTCTGATACTGGATACCAGCTGAAACGCCCGGCTTCGCTCGGGAAAAAGTTTTCTTTTAAGTAGCAAACGATATATATTATTTTTATTGATAAATCACTTTTGATGTCATATTACAATAAAACTAATACATAAATTCTGAAATTTACTTACTTTCGCTGTTGGATACCCCAAGTATACCAAACGTTCCCCATTCCTTAATTACGCAAGCGAAAGATCCTCCCTTTTTTCATGTCTCTATTTTTTTAACTTTACGGTTAAGGAGTTAGATTTTTCATTTAACATAAATTTCGCCGTAATCTCCACATTTACCCATCTATTAAAAATGCAAATATATAATGCCCTGCACCGATTTCATGCTTTTATTGGGGGTGTATTGGTTAGTGTGTTGGCCACACCAGATAAAGCGACACCCGCAGAGTGGGCTATTTACTTACATTAAGGAGAATTTATTCAAATAAAAATAATATTACTGTAAATCTTATGATAATCGTTTATCGTTCAATTAAAATGATAAATTAATGCATTTCAATTATAAAAAAGAATAAAATAAAATAAAATAAAACATAACATCACATGGAAACCTTATCAAAATGAGTTTAAAATTAGGACAAAATAAACGCAATAAATCATTATCGCTGCCAGATGTAAAGCCTGATCTATCAAAAAGTCCAACATCAGAATCGAAATCTTCAGTTTCAGAGTGATCAGTATCTTGTTCTATCAACGAACACGTCAACAAGGATCAAACATCAGCAGAAATTATAGAGCTTTTTTATTTGGAAGTGGCCTAATGCTAGAGATCATAGGATCAAAAGATATTTAAAGTCTATGAATCAAGTCTTTATTTGTCTTCGATCTTGATGATATTCTCGTATGATGTTCGCGGTAAATCTTGAAGTCCTTGTTCCAGGCCTCTTGCGCTTCTTAGGAAAGCTGACCAATTGATAATAAGAATGATTTTATAACCTCGGCACCATGAATTAATACCTTGCGTACGCTAGATGGCATAGATTACCAATTGTACATACAATCGTGCCTATAGTTCTGCAGTTCTCTGTGTATACATTGTTAATTCATTCACATTTACTTTATACCCAATGGATAACGCATGTAAAATGACCAAAAATCTATTAATCAAAGTTTCGTCTACACCTGTTATTTCGGCTGATTGGCTGGAATTTTAAAAAATCTGCAAGCTGTATCGTCATCATTATATGATCCGCTTCCTTGTTTGGTTTGATCAACTAAGAGACCCATTTCATTTCGAAGGCGCTTTATTATAACTTCTTTCCTTCTTGAAAATATGCCTTTTTCCTATGCGCCTCTAACTTGCCATTTTTTAATTTTCATCCTGTAAGGAATATGATAATACATTCAGAGAAACGTATCCACGCGTGAAGTGTGGATAGCCCGAATGAATATACAGACACTCTCTTTTTAATTTTGTCCAAATCATTCATGTTCTTTGGGGATACACCGCATACATAACACATTTGCGAAGTTTCTGTCAACGCGTTACAAATTTTACTATCAACCATGGTCTTGTGTAATATATGACTGACCAAAATATACACACCTCCTGCTGTTACTGGTGATGGTTGAAGGGTAACAATTTGGGACTATGTTATGAATTTCGCACTTTGTTAATTCTGCGGTCTCTTTCTCAAATAGAAAATGAATTGGCCGACAATACCTTGTCGACGATAGACGTGGATTTTTCCAAAGTCTAAGATTTTCATCCTTGTTATTCCTGTGAAAACTAACTAATTGCACAGGCGCAATAGACGTAAAAAAAATGTCCGTCTGTGTCTAGTTTTATCCGAGAGTTGAACACTAATCTGTTTCCTGAACAGCGATAAAGCAACTTACAGTTGTATCAAGATCTTGTAATTTTATCTCTGCAGAAGTGTCTGTAATTTTAATTGCTTCCTTTACCGGATAACAAGCTTCTTTAGCCTTATTAAGTGCATTTTATGACGGAAAGATGTTGATTCCTTTTTCCTTTATTAGCTTACTCAATGCAATATACGCGTGTTTTTTCAATGATCATTGCCAAAGCTTCTTCAGGCGTAAACCGTTGAACTCGAAGTTTCACTGAAAACCAATACGCCTTTTTCAACTTGGATGCTCTAGTCAGTGTTATCTCAGTAGCCTCCTCAACACCTGATGCAGCATTTCGTTGTCCCGCAGTCCTCCGAGTTATTTGAGCCGCAAAAGACAACTCACGAGTACTTCGCGATCCAAACAAAATTTGAGACTTTTAATCTCTTACCCCTAACACAGCTTTTATCGAAAGACTTGCGTGAACGACCGCGGGACTTACTTCTAATCATACACTCAGTAATTTTCTTCTCCAAAATGGGAATAGTAAGATCTTCATCAAGCCAATTCCCATGTTAAGTCATGTACCTCTTGAAGCCACTATAGTACTGAGTACATCTCGTAGGCAGAGACGCGGTGAAATTTAAAATGATATTTTCTGTACGTTCTTGTAAAGAAAACTTGGATTCAATGTAATCATACAAAATTTGTCGAGACCGAGCTTGTGTTGGTTTCATTTCTCTACCTTGCCGTAAAATATTAAATAACTCTATGAGTTACGACGCGCATTGCTTATGAAAAATATTAATATATTAAACAGCTGCAACTGGCTGCAAATAAAACTAACAAAAAATTAAAATATAAGAATGCAATTTGCTACTAAAAAATATTTTACGACATAAAACTCTGCAAGTATTTTTATAACTCTAGCTAAAGTCAAGAATACATGATTCTTAAAATGTAATGTTTTATTGATATTGCAAAAAGAGAGGTAAAAATAATTTTGAATGTAAAAATATTAATCTGACATTCAAATAACCTTTGGCAATGTTTTCCATAATAAACACTAATTCACTTTGGTTTTTACAGTTGTAACGACTGAAATAAATACAGGTCGGAACCAAACTGGTGCAAAACGTGCCAATAATCACTCACGCCAGTGGAGACTTTGCGTTGTTGCCAAAGAGTGCAGTTAATTTTATCATAGCAATATTTTATTGTTAAGGGTTCTTCAGTCATACAACAATAAATTCTCGTTTATTTTAATTCCATATGACACATGTTAATTTCCGATTAAATTCCCACTATGATTGTCATATAGCCCACTGTGACCCGGTTCGAATCCTGTAGGATTTTTTCCGAGGACGCCCGGCCTATTTGTGCGTGTTGGAACTAAGGAGATGAGGACGAGCCAATGAGGAAAAGATAAAAAAGGAGCGCGCTCAAATCAACACTCCTTCCCTCGGAAGGGACGTTAAGCCGTTGGCCCTCTTGGTGCTCTTCGTTAAGAGCAGGCTAAAAGCAGGCACCAAGTTTCTCTCTTCCTTTCCTATCCGGCTATTCATTACACTACTTGTTAGATTCCCATTGCGCCTAGGAAGAGGCGAATCAGCTGGGAACACACGATGCTTTTCTTATGGGGAGGTAGAAATAAAACTAAGGTGTTGGAAAAAGACCGATTATTCCCCAGCAGGTGGTCCTAGATCCAAAATATTTACGCAACGTGTAGCCCTTATATAAACCAATCTACTCTGAAAATTAGGCTTCCCTAAGTTCCAGGATTTCAGATCTACTGTCCGAACAGTCGGACGGACAGGCAAACCGTATAAATAAGCAGCTTTTTAAGCGCTAAAAACGACGCGGAAGACGTTTACATCAATCTATTATGTAAATATTTAAGACCTGAATCATTTTGTTGTAAATCTATTGTAAAACATGTAAATGGGAAAACATGTTTGAGTCAAAGAACTTGTTATCATTATTTCATCGAAAATTTGTTTACTTTCGCATGGTTGGCGAAGTCTAGAGACGATACGGTAAGCGGATCTGGCATAATGAGCAAAATAGTGTGCTTAAACTTTTAATATAACCGTATATTATCACGTTGGTGCCGGAATCGAGTTATGGAGGAAGATAGGACGGCAGTGGTTGAAATTTAGAGATACTGAATTTTATCTACGCGAGAGATGCTATGATACACTCAGAATGCTCTACAAGTTTATTATAAATATTGAATATGTTCCCACCGAACATTCATTTCATTTATATGACACATTATTTGAAATCCATTTCGCTAATAATTTTATAACTTAAATTGTACAAACTAAAAAAGTGAAGAAAATTTACCAAAATTTGTCTTTAAAAATTACAGTAACGACAAAATAAAATAAATTTTTAAGAGATGTTATTGTTACCATTTTTGCTTTCCTCAGATTATGTTACGAACTGTTTTAACCAGAAGCATGAGTTGGAGTTGTGCATAAGGAGTATTTTCTTAAAAAATTCCACTATTGATCCATCTCTATGATTCGGAGGAACTAGAAAAAGCAAATATTTTAAACTTATTTGTGTGTTAGTTGACATATTTCAATTTTGTTCTTATTTCTTGGAAACAGGATTTATACTTGCTCTAGCGAAGTATAAATGTCAATTTCCTAGCTTATTTAATAACAACGAAAAGATGGGTTTGAATGCCTTGATAAAAATAGATACATGCAAGATAAATCATTTACCAAATTAATAATTATTTATTAATGACAGCATATATTATAGTTCTAAACGTTAATTAATTATTTACTTTCCTCTAACGTGAGCATTGAGTTTGCAATAACTTACTTTAAAATAAGTGATTAGTCATATGGTTGCCTGACTTAATGATTAAAATTTCAATGAGAATTTGTAAAATTACCTTAACTTTCCCGAGTAAAAATTAGTATTGATCAATATCTTAAGAACAGAAGAGTCATTTTCAACTAACCTTCCGTGGCTAAAACGTGGTATTACAATTCAAAAGACTATAAATCAATTATGCTCTTGCCAAGTACCGCCAACAATCTTAGAAGTTTGAACATCTGCGAAAAGATTTTCCGCTTTCATTTTTATACTATCAGTTTATCTGGTGTGGAATAGATGGCAGTAACGTATAGAGATCTGAGAATCTTGTCATTCCGTGAGACGTAGAGATCTAGTGCATTACTTTATTGTGTCAAAATACGAAAAGAAAGAAAGTTTACTGATAAAACTCAATGCTTTATACGTGCTACGTACATTTTCTGTCATTTAATGTACCTTTCATATCTCTCCCTTCATCAGAATGAATGTGATAGCTCCCTCGTTTGTTGAACCATCAATGCTGTGTAGATATGTGCCATTACATAAATCATCATTTATTTAAAGAGTGCTTCGAGTTTATGAATAGTTGGGAACTATGATGTTATTCGTCCTTGTTAGGTGAGAATACATACATTTAATGATAAATAGATCGAATTATATTTTCGGAATTCTACTATCCAAAAAGCCCCTCCCCCTTTTTGTTTTCATTGTAATTTAGTGTATTCTTTGGCTCTTGCATGAAATCGACAAACTGTGTAGTTCTATTTGAGTAATACTGTAAAATGTTGATTGAGGCATGCGTTAATGCAAGTTTAATGATATTATTCATACCTGTTGCAGAGCTGGCTATCCAATAATTGTGTTTTGTTATGATGATACGTATAAAAGAAAGAATGTACCACCCTTGATGAAAATCATCATATGAGAAATAAAATTTTCAATTGGAGCAACCATGTCAGGAATGTCCTATGTTGCAAGGGAATCCCGTTCGTCTGAGTTAGATACCATTGCACAAGTTATTGGCTTGTCACCCAGCGCTCCTCTTATCACATTTTCTGGTATTATATTCATTCTTTCTTAAAATCTGTATGGAACTTATATTCGGATGTATAATATAATGTAGTAGTGTGCTCATAGTAGTTTTTCCTTTTTAATTTCAGAAATGTGGTATCAAGTGTTCCTTTGGGCATTGTTTTCATCCATTTTTGTTCATGTTATTGCTGCTGCGATTGCCTTTGCTACTCTCAGGAAACATAAATTTGGCAAGTAAGTTTTTGGAAATGGTATCGATGTTAATTAAATTTTTAAAGATCATCTAGTTATTTATTCATATGCATTTGTGTATAGTTAATTTTTCATCCATATCCCCAACATTTTCAAGAACATAAAATTCCTAATCAAATCACATTTTGTGTTCTAAGAATGACATTTGTAGCGTTTTATGCAATTTTTGTTTTTTTCCAAAATGCCGTAATTAACTTTTGTATCTAATTATTCGACCAATTTGCATTATTATCTGATCAAAAGTATTTAACTAGCATTTAATAGATTGTATTCTATTAGGATGTATTTTTGATCAGCCTTAGCTATTAGTTTAAATAACAGCATTACTTGATTCAAGAAGTATTATGACTTAAATTGTTTGCATTAATTCTTTATTCACATTAGTTTATAGCAGGGGTGGCCAAACTTACTTACCCTGGTAGCCGCATTCGATAATCTTCATATTGTTCGAGAGCCGCATGATAAATTCTGTGTTCATAAATTTACGAACAGTAAAACAATCTGTATCAGAAGTAATTCAAATATAATACATGTACCTTAGGCATCCCCAATGCGTTTCAGGTCAAACTATGGCATTGTGTTCGGTAGTGAAAAATGTTGACATGCCTTGGAGTGTAAATTTAAAAAAACCGCACACTAATTTTAAAGAGCGCTTGGCCATCCCTGGTTTATAGATTATGAGTATTAGCATATATTATTAAATTACAAACCAAAAGTTTTATTTGAGAGGCAATCTAGTTTTAGAGTTTAATACTCGAGGCATATTTCTTACACTTACTCCTCTGGTAAGAAAAGTGAAAATCATTCCCACGGTTTTTAAGCTAAAAAGTGAATCAAATGAAATTCATCTTTGTGGTCTATTGGATGTATGTTTACCTTCCTTTAGCAATGCATAATCTGGTTTTCACCTTGACTAAACAATGCCAAAGTTCTGGTTGACAGGCAAAATTAAAATAATGTTTAGAATCTTGCCAACAGGACATACGTAATTATTAATCATAGCCTTAGAAGTGCTATCATGTAATTTTTTAAGTAATAACACATGGTAATCGATTTTTCATTTAAATGATTCTTAATTTTTTAACTCAGATTCTGATTTGGAAAAGCTGCTATTTATGAATTGTTTCATAAAATAGATAAAATAGAAATATTAAACAAAAAAATTAACCAATACTTACTGCAAGTGATCATGCATGGAAGATGGTAGAATGTTTAATTAACTGGGAATATTTTGAATCATAAGTCATACATAGAGTGTCAGCCGTTGAAGCACTTCTAATTTTTTATGGACAAATCTACCAAGGTAATTTCCTGTGTATTTACCCATCCATTGCTCTGCAAATTAATGTTTTTAATTGGTAGATAATTTGTCAAAGAGAATCCTTTTAATAACATTGGAAACTGAAGAAGTAATGGTTTATCACTAAAGACATTTATACCAGACTACAGTAAATCCCCACTATACGTTGGAGATACATTCCTGTAAACTGCAATTTATAACGAAATAATGTATAGCGAAACCTATTTTTCCATAAGAACAATGATCAAAGTAGGGTTCACGTTCCTGGTGAATATTTTGTGACATGTTTGTATCCAAAATAATGAATATCAATATGGTATAATAAACCTACTATGTTAAAATAAATAAATAAAATTAAAATGCTTTGCTCAGGTCAAAATTCTTCCTTCCTAGTTCCCTACATGCCATTCATGAATCACCCTTATGCTTATACATTTTTTTCTACTTCAAAATCACCATATCGAAGATTTATCTGATTGTAAACTGACACAAAAATCATTCGCAGTTATGAAATTATAATATTGGTATTTTTTATAAAAAATGCCGGAAAAGTGCATTTGCTCAAAATGAAGATAAAGACTTACCAGCGAAAACCCATAAGCAATGAATGAAATTTCTGTACCTAAAATTTGTAAGTCAAGTTGATACTCCTGCATTGCGCTGCTCACACATATTTGGTCATTCTGGAGGGAGCAGATCCAGATGGAGTTGCAAAATGAAATGAAATTAATATATATAAATAATATTAAACATGAAATTAAAAAGACCACTAGAGGGGTTTTAATTATAGTAATAATTTATGTATCGCAATTGGAATTCCTGAAATTTTGTTTTTGGCACTTCAGAAATGACGTATATGTGAAGCGATGCAACTTATAACGAAACGTTCCTTAATTGATTAATGAGGTATATGCAAAACAACATATAGTGAGGTGACATTCTTCCATGAATATGGAGAGATTACTGTAATTATATATATATATTCGTGCACATAATATTGCATCTAGGAATTTTCAACCTGTCAGAGTGCTCTTGAATAGTTGATTTACAATTATTTATAGTATTAACTTATATATAATTCTCAGAAAGTATAAAGTATTAGCTGAAAGTACCCAGCATTGCTCGGGAATTCTAAGAAACCAAAAAATAATGAGATTTATAACGGGATATTTTAATTTTTTAGCCTCTTAATTAAAACAAATTTATGTAATTTTATTCTAATTCTGTTGGGTAAAGTATAACCTCTACTATCCTGCAGAATTTGTTTAAAATCATTGCAGTTTTGAAAAGTTCAGTCTGCAGGTTTGAATCAAAAAAGCTCCATTTTATCCAAACAGACAAAAATATGCTCCTTGATTTCAGTAACCATCATGCAAAATTTGGTTACGACTTCTTAAGAGATGTCCAAACATACAAAATAGTCATGATTTTTTTCCAATGAAAAACAAAAATAATTATTTTATTAGCAGGTGAGGCTCGTTGCTAACCAGTCCAAAGTCATTTTGCATAGATTACACTTATAGAACAGTTCATGAATTCAAATAGATGTAAAAGAATTTTTATTAATGTGCTTATAAAAGGGAAGTAAAAGAAGTTATAATTTTTTGTTTCATTTGCAAACATTATTCATTGTATTGACTTATTACTATACATTATTTCAGCTATTGATGGCATAATTTGTGGAATAATTCCATAATATGAAATAAAAAACAATGTAATTATTATACATATTAAATGCGAATCAGAAATTCTTAATTAGTGAAGAAAATTAACTGCTGTTGGTTAAAGCTTGCTGATAAGCAGCGTTTGTGGTTTTTCAGTCTTTTGCTAAGATAAACAGATTTGCTCCATTTCCCACTCTGGATGTTGCAACATAAAGTCGTCCATATGCAAAACAATCTGTTGATCCACTCCTGCTATTGAACAACTGCCCTTGTGATTTGTTTATTGACATTCCAAATGCAAGACGAACTGGAAATTGCATTCTCTTGAACTGGATTGTTGTATCTGGCGATATCAACAGAATCCAGGTAATAGAAACATCCTGACCTTAGGCAATTCTAGTTAAAATTGTTGCTTCTATAGAGTGTGGTCTTAAAGCTTTAATAACTAATCTGCTTTCATTGCATAGCCTGAGAGCATCCAAATTTCTCATTAACATTATAGGAGAGTCCACTTTTAGTGATAAATTATGAGGTGGCATTCTCCTAATGTTCAAATAATTCAAGAATTCAATGGGATTAGTTGTTGTCAATAACTGAATCGATAGATTTATAAGAAGCAGTTTCTCCAGGTAATTGTTCTTGAATGACATGATTTATAGCATCAACACTCATTCCTTGGAGCAAGAATATTCAGAATGTCTTCTAAAAAATTACCAGTCAAGGTAGAGTTGTTAATTTTACACCCAATGATAATTGATAATTTAATCAATTCATCTGAGAAAAATGGGTATTTATTTAGATACTGTAATTTCTGAGACATATTTCAGTTTTATTCTTGAGTAACACTATGACCAAAAATGTACAATACAAAAAAATTATACAATGAAAAAATACCCTTTACTTAGTAATTACGGATCCTGCCTTTCTGGAAATTATTCTTTAAAGCACTAAATATATTTCTTAATACTATCAAAAAAATAAGACTCATACAACAAATTGAACAGAAATATTCTTCGCAGAGTAACCAAAATGATGTTTGAAATAATTATGAAAATAAAACAGAAACATCATCACTAGTGTAAAAATATGAATGCCTGCAATTGAAGCGCCGTTGCTATGATATGGGAAAAAAACTCAAACTAAGATGATAAAAACAAAAATAATTATTTAAACCTTTCATCCAGCATATTTAATTGTAAAAAGTAGCACACACGGCTAATTTAACTGGCAAAATTTGGTGTCTGTAGGTAGTCTGGAAGTATGACTTTATTTTGCACACACAAACATACTCTTCAAAATATATAATAGATATCTCTGTACTGCATGGAAGAAGCTATTTATTCCAAGGATAACATGTTATTAAATACTGTAATTCTGGTATTTAAAAAATCATTTTAAAGTATGTTTTAGTTTTATAATTTTATCCTGGCGTAGATGGTAAGCATAATCTACATTTTTAGTATGTTCACAATTATCTAGCCGAGTAAAATAAGGTATTGCTCTTAGTCTTGGGTATGATAAGTATGGCATTGTAACTATGCCAATCATCATTTGAAAAAGACAAAAAGAAGAATATAAATACCTGAACAGATGCAACTCTCTGTTTAAATTTCATTGAATGCAAAAAAATAACTGAGTTATAATACTACTGTATGAAATAGCTAGTTTTATAAACAAATATCAGAATAGAAAGAATAAAAGTAATGCCCTCGCTTATGTATTCTTAATTTATGGAGTATTTTAAATAATTACATTTTTTATGTTAAGATATTTTCTTTTCTGTCAATATTTTATTAACACTATACTGTTTGTTTTGGTTAGATTGTGGTACTTAATACCTTGGTATAAATATTAAAAAATTATTTAACACCTGCTAAAATTTTGATGAAAGTAATATAAAAAGTATAGCTGACACCAACTTTGATTTTAATAAAACTTTTCTGAAAAAGCAGGAAAAAAAATTCTGCCTAGACTAGGAATCAAACCTGGGTCTTCCACTTGCCGTGTGGATATTCTGTTTAGAATATCCATCCAGCAAGTGGAAGATCCAGGTTCAATTCCTGGTCAAGGCAGAATTTTTCTCCTGCTTTTTCAAAAATCTTCATGTTCAGCATATGCCTATCTGCATACAAACTACACCAATATTTTCATTTCTATTCATAAAATACTTTTAATGTTGGTCAGCTTTGATGTGTCTATCGACTTAAACATTATTAATAAGATTCTTTCAGAAAAAAGTACATATTTATTTTGTATTATTTCTTATGAATTTTAATAACATTTCTCAAAATGGCAAGGAAGCCGCTTAATCACATTTAAGATATAGCTTAACTATTTATCTAATGTAAAAATTATATCGTAATGATGGGGATTATTGAGGAGGATCGAAGGGGCATACTCAAAGGCATCCTGGGGTCTGGATTTTGGAATCTATTCTATTAATATATATTTTTGCATAATATAAAATTTGAATAATAGTAATAAAAAATAAAGGAAATCAATTAAAATTAGAGTACTTGTTTAGACTTATTGGAAGTTACGAGTGTCGCCTAGAAAGGAATGCACCACATTGTTTTTCTCAGTCAAAGTAAATTGTAGGAGCGTGCTTCGCATAAAATTAGTTGATGTATTGGTCCCATGCATTTTAGTTTTCCACATTATCCTCTTCCACCTTAATGGCTTTACACCATTGAGAATCAGGAACGTGTATTACTTTTTGATAAAATTCCTGACCTGCATCTCAAAGCTACTTTTTCATCTCAACAACCTTGTCATCATCTGTCAATTTTTGCAAATGGATGCCATCTTTCAGGGCTCCAAAATAGCTCTAAAGGAGCCAGATCAGAGCAGGATCTCCTCCATTTGTTTTTGTGGTCAAACTCGCTGTAAACATTTCTTCATTTTGTTTAAGATGGCAATGTCAGTCTCTGTTTCTACTGTCGTTCCTTTTGGCATGACTTCCACTAAAATGACTCCTTCAGTTTCCCAAAAGATTGTGACTGTGACTTTGCCTGCTGAAAGTACTGCTTTAAGCTTCTGTGAAGATTCAGTGATGGCACTCCATGGGTTGTCACTGCATCTTCGGCTCAAAGTGATGGATCCAGGTTTCATCACTTAAGGCAAGTCGTGAAAAAAGACTTCTGTGCCTGCTTCGCATAGCATCAACAACTCTGTGCAAATTTTCTTTCTTTGGGTTTTGTGTTCAACTGTAAGCTGTCAAGAGACACATCTCACACATGCTTTTAAATAATCCAATCGAACAAAAATTGTATTTACATTTCCATTGCTGATTTCGTGCGTGGCAACTCCCTGGCCATGATGTGCAATTTGTGATGAATCGTGTCATCAGCACTTTGCACAATGTTGACAATGGCATCCGTGGCGGGGTGACCAGAGCTCTTTATGTCACATTACTGTTTGCTGCCATTTTAATGACTAATTGTTGTGATGCTATCTGTTGGAATATTTTAACCTTTAAAGTCCATTTTCTCCTCCCTCCTCGTTGCTCCCCCAGGTTCAATTCAATTTGGAGTCAAGCATGAATAAAACACTTGTGCTTAAAAACTAACAATTTAAAAAGTTTGTACATAAAGTTACATAAAATTTTTGTTCCACCACATATCTCACGATATTTCTTCATGGAATGGTACATGGCAAAGCACTTATTTTGATAGGAAATTTTTATAACATGGCAGACTGATTGTGAGTGTGACAAGGACTGGGAATGGTAAATTTAAGATGTGACAGTCAGTATGACAAAGGACCATAAAGAGTTAAAATCTGGTAACAAGACGTAGGAAAATTAAATCCTACATCACTGAAAGTTTCATCGTTTTCCTGTGGGAATTACTTTTAAAAAATGTGGTGCATTACTTTGTGTGACCCTTGTATTTCATGCCATTGACCTGCTATATCAAACACTCATAAACATACATTTAAAAGGTTTTGTTTCTTTTGGTCATAATGGTAACCTGTTTGATACAATCACACATTGCCAAAGAAAAATAATGAAAAGTATAAAACTCATTCTTGCACTTGGTTATAAATGGTATCTTAAGTACACAACTTCCTTTCATTTATTATTTTAATTTACTTTGATGTTAATGTTCTCAAACATTGTGGCTCTGGAGAAATTCTTTCTAAATTAGCATTAAATGTTTAATTTTTTTGGTCTGTGAAATCAAAATAAATCTCTCTCTTGCAAATTCCAGATTTTTTCCGGTGTTGATTCTGATAATGGGTGTCGTCGCCCCACTCACATCAGGGGTGGTGAGCAGCGCTGCAGTGGCCTTTGTTTACCGCGCTTCCAGCTTTCAAATGGCCCCTCTGTATGCCCTCCTTTGGGGTGTCGGTCAGACAGTCATGTCTGCCTGTTATGGTTTCACTCGGATCCTTGCCACTCTGTAAATGGCTTGTCCATGAGCAATGGAGGATGGTTTACGGCAGCATTTACTAGTATTTTTAAAAAATCATTTCATCTCTCTCTCTCTCTCCCTCCCTCTCTCAATCTCTCATTTACATGGAAAGACTAGGGGTTTGAAACAAAAAGCACCAATAATTGACATGGTTTTTGAATCAAGTATATTTTGGTGTGTGACACAACTCAGATTTCTAATTGCTGTTTTTGTATTCATTGAGCACTCTTTATTATTCATTTTAAACTGAGTAACGATGGTTTCAAAAAATTTTGTGACTACTTATCAATGTTTTGCCAATTGGTTCTTCATCATATGGTTTTCATATGTTTCTCTATGTAATTTTTTCATTCCTTAAAAGGGTTGATTCAACACTTTTGTAAATAAATAAATATGTGAAAAGTAACACTGATCTTGCTCGGCAGTCACTCTATAAAGTCTGAGCAATCACTGTTCTGAAATATTGAGTAGTTAATGAATTTTGCAAGAAGGAATTTTAATAGAATCGTGTGGTTTAATGCTAATGATATATTACCTATTCAAATGAGCAGCTAGAAGTGATGTACTTAAAAAAAGGAGTCCAACCAAAAGTTATATTCAGTCTTTTAAAATTATTTATGTACATAATATTTGTACATATAGTGTTGTCTATTTTTGTGATTGAGGGTGATTAGTGATCAAGGTGAATGACTGACCGTGGACATTTTATCTTCTGTCTTAGTGAAAACACCATGTTGCAGAGCAATTAATGATTTGTAAAATTGTGTACATAATACTGAGAAGTGCAATTGATAACATGTCACAATGTGCTTTGTTTTGTTATAATTTGAGACAGGGTTTATCCTAGAGCTACGGGCCAAATGGGCTTGACTAGCAGTGAACCGATCACAAATTGTGGGCAGCATCCTAGAAAGTTGTTTTGACTCTTGATGTGATAATGAGTGATGGGACCATGTATGTGGTTGTGGAATTACGAATTTGTCAGTTTACTTGCAGCCAAGGAAATAGTTTCGCTCTTAAAATCTGTTGAAGATTAAGTTGCCGTGTACTTAGGTGGGAAGCCAAGTACAGTATGGAGGTTTGGTGCTATTGTGTTGTGAAAGTGGAGATCTTTGAGGCATTTGTCAATTTGTTGGTTATGGCTATTAAGATCTCTTGTGCTTAAATGAAAGATTTTATATTTTCTTTAAGGAGCTACTAGAAAAAAAGTTTTAAGTTGTAGATAGGTGGAAATTTATGAGCTCACCATGACTGAAGAAATAGTCCAAATAATAATTTTTGAAGATTTCCTGTTGCTAAAAGATATATTTTTATTTTTGGCAGCAATACTCATTTGCACCGTTAAGACAAGTTTTCCAGAGACAGTATTGATCTGATCATAGTTAATGAAAAGGTAGCATTTGTGGACATATTTGTATCACTTGCAGTGTGCGTTAATGATATGGCTTGTGAAAACCATATTTCTTGCATGAAGATATCACTTAGTAGGATTACCACCTGAGTTTTTATAAATTGGGTAAAATTGTATTATCGAAAATGACTGAATTAATGAGCACATTATTTATAAATAAAGTTGAAATTAATGGAATGTTGCTATTTTTTGTACGTCAAGCCATAAAAATTCGACCGTTAACTTTCTCATTACCAGAAGTAACGCCCTGATATATACGCCCACCGCCAGGCAGGACTGGTGGTGCATATCGGGGGTCAATTGTTTCACATATTTATGGTGACATACGCATCTATAAGTTCAAATTGCTGGCATTTAATAATAAATAAGTGTGAGTTGTGCCGTTTATTTGCTGTTGCAGTAAGTATTTTGACGAACATTCGGTGAATATCGCCCGAAACTTCATTGTCATCGAATGTCAGCTATGTTTTTTATCAGACAACCTTGACAGTTTTTGACGTCTTGAAGAGGCGAATGTTCCTCCTACGTAGTTTATGTACCAATGAATTTGAAGCTACCAAGAAAAAGACCTAATGTTTGTTTTTGCGGCGGTAGTTAACTCAATGAAAATTATATCCGTTAGGATTGTGCTGCAGTAATTTTTAATAAGTACCATGAACTTTTTTGTCGAATCAATCGAACACGAAGATGAAAATATTAGATCTAAAAATAAGAATCAGGCTAGTGACAAGGTAAATGGGTTAAATTATGAAGATATCGCAGTTAAATTAATTAATGAAAATTTTCTACTCACTGCCTTGGAGCTTCATACCGAGCTTATTGAACGTGGCCATGGAATTAAAACCCTTAAGGAATTTTTCTCTAACCCTGGAAATTTTGAACGCCAAGCTTCCATACCGGATTATTCACCAACCATTCGTTAGTAACTATGGTATAATAATTCTAACTTGCTCTATGTATGCTTACCTTGATATTTAACGGAACAATCTCTTTATGCAGCCCGTTCCTCGAGTCAAGCAACTTTAGATTCACTGGATTTAACTAGGTACTCCGAAGATGGTGAAAGAGGAGTCGATGAAAGAGTAGCAGTATTAGAATTTGAATTAAGGAAGGCTAAAGAAACTATTAGCGCCCTTCGGGCTAATCTCACAGTTGCCACAGGTAAATACTTTTTTTTCATTCTAAAGCAAACAGCTGGTGATTAAAACTTTTGTATTTTATATAAATATTTTAAGTTTAAAATATATTCACATTGCGAAATGTTGATGGATTCAATATGACTATGAAACTACAATTTTTTAATATGGTAGAATCAGAAAATCTCACACCGGAATCAGGATCTACCAACGCATTGCATAAGGAACCGATAAAACCTCATGAAAAGAGGGCCTTAAATTTTTTAGTCAACGAATATCTTATGCGGCATGGGTACAAGCTGACCTCGATTACATTTTCAGACGAAAATGAAGATCAAGTGAGTTAAGCAATGAAACATTTTATTTGGTATATTTGTTAAGTTTAAATTCATCTATCATCCCATTGCATGAAAAAATGCTTCGTGAATTTAATTGTTGAATTGATAAAGTAATCCTGAAAATGTTCTCATTTAAACTAATTGCATTGCAGGATTTTGAGGATTGGGATGATGTAGGTCTTAATATTCCAAAACCACCTGAACTATTGTATTTATACAGAGAGTCTAGTCGACAATGGTCAAGTGATATGAAGTCTGATGTTGGTTGTCAGACAGAGACCAGTGGTGAATCTCATGATGCAGAGCAAACGGGCCAAATACATGATCTGGTTTGTGTATTATCTTTAAGCATATAATCAGTTTAAATTAAATATAAATGTTTTTATGAATATATGGGCTTAAGGGGATAGTTTAGGTAATCCTGTTACCACTGAAAAATGATTTTGATTTAGTATGTCATTAGTATTATTTAGTATCATGAAATGCATACATTTTTTTATAAATCCAAGTTAAAAAAAATAAAGTCACTCATCAAAAAACTAATTCATGCTTAAGAGTGATTTCTGACTATAATGTGTGATCAAATCATGTAAAATATTTATATTGCAGTAACAGTGAAATAAAGGAAATTTCGTAACCATTTGCTCAACACTTTTTTACTGAATTCTGATTTAGTTGAATTATCCAATTTCTTAATTCAAGCTGAAGATTTTTTTATCACAATGTAAATATTTATATTTTGTTAATTGGTCTAACTTTCAGATTCTTGAAACAGATCTAATGAGGGATCAAATTGCTGCCTTACAGCAGGAAAAGCAAGAACTACAGATACTACTGTCTACAAATGAGTAAGCATTTCAACAATTATGTTTTATGCTAAGGGTACAGTCAAATTGTGGTTATGGTATCATCAGTAGCGGATATGTAATAAGGCCAGAGTAGGCAATGGTCTAGGAGCGGCGAGATTTCAGGACGGGAATAAAAAAATTATTATTACGCAGACTTTTGATGGATTAATTATGATCCACAGACAGATGGATGTGCAGAAAAAACATATACATGAGCAATTTTTTTTAGGGGAAAGGTGCCAAAAAAGGGGCGGAAAAATAATTTGGCCTAGGGGCGGGAAATTTCTAAATTCGCCACTGAGTATCATTATTTATCTTTATATGGTGTTTTATTGATACTAATTGTATATGGAAAGTCAATCCTGTCAAAATGTCGTATTAAAATGCTTAGGCTGTTAGATATCATAAAGTTTTCAATTTATAATTTTGTCCCAACAAATAACTCTCTGTGTGTTATTGAAACAACAAAATATTTGGCAGGTAAGACATTCTTATAGTATGCATATGTTTTGGCAATACTACTTCACAATTTTTTCATACCTTGGAGCTAATTTTTCTCCAATATTATCATTATCTGTAATATTGATACCATTATTCTGTTTTGTTTTACCAGGATATTCCTTTTTCATCATGGACATGGCTTTGATATAAAATATATCAATAACAGTAACATTTGTCCATTTATATGATTCCTCAACTTAAATCATTTAAAAATTGAATTGCCAATTTGTCAGTAAAATCTATTGAGAGAGATTGCTTTCTATTCCTTTTTATTGCATGTGAAGAATTCATTCTTAACAAAACTTTGCCATAATCTCCAAAGTTGATTACAATTTATTTAAACTTTATAATGGCTCAAAAGACAAAGATCTTTTGATAGGTTGATGATTGTTTCATTATTTTCCTAGCATGGTATATTCAATTTTGGTTCTTATACATTAACTAGTGAAAGGTCAAGACAGCAACAGTGGCACTGTCAATGGCGAGAAAGCGATGGGAAATGGTACTATGTATGTATTATGGAAATATGGCACTTTGCTTTAGGGGGTTCCCTGTCCTCCTCAGCCCTCCAGGTTTGGTTGGATTAGTTAGTTATGGGTTGGTTTCCTTTCCACGTTCACTCTGGTCCCCCTCTCCTCGGGTTGGGTTGCATTCATTGTCAGTGGTATTACTCGTCGTCATTTGTTTCTTCACTATTTTTCATTATTTCAACTTCAAATGCCTCTAAAGTATTACAAATTGCCAATCGGAGAAGAAGTAAACGTTAAGTTTCTGCAGGAATGCCGAGTGCTTGCAAGTGAACGCAAATGTGCCAGAGGCCACCAAATGCATCTCCACTTCAGCAATGAATTCCGATGGAGCAGGATGCCGCAAGAGACTGAGGATGCGCATGGGAAACTGGTTCAAGGGATCACCATTTATGGCACCACTGTCCCTGTATTGAAATGCATCCTGTAGTAGTACCATTTCTCATTGCTTTCTTGCCATTGACAGCGCCAATTTTCAGTAAATGTTTTATGCAAGAATTACTTAGTGTTTCTTCATGACAAATGTGAAATTTTAAATGAAAACATATTAAAGGAACTTACCATCTCTTTGAACGTAATTGTGAAAAATAGCTTGATGCACATGATAGTAAAATTTCACTTCTTTTGTCAAACATCTTTTCTTTTTGAACATTTGACAATAGCAAATGTGGCAGAAATGACCAATTTTTTCATTCCTATGCTCTTCTCCAGGTCAAAGGGAGATATGAAAGATGGAGTTGATGGGGGAACGGGCTCTAACAGTTTATCAAGGGACACGGGCGTTGTGGGAGAAGGAGACATGGAAGAAGAGGTTGAAATATCAGCCCCGAGCAGTGTAGGTGGAGAAGCGTCTCCCGAATGTTTTGAAATGGTTGGCCGAGTGGGAGAGGAGGATGATGATGGCAATGATGAGAAGGATGGACGTAGACTGGAGCCTCTCGTGGGTGGATCTTCATCGATATCATCTGGGGCAGCCAGTGAAACAGGTGGTTGGATGAGAGTGGATCCCCTTGTCAAACAGCCATCACCTTCTCCGACTCTCAACTCAAATTCCACTTCATCTCCGGCACCACACCCTTTACCTTCCGAGATGACTCACAGTGAACCTGTTGATGTTGAATGGCTTGGAAATGGTCCTGTTGGCAGGTGAGCCAAAACTTTTTTTTAAGGGAGGATTTTTTTTGCAAGTTTTATTTTGGCGTTATTGACTTGCCATATTAAGTAGGAGTGTCAAAAATACAATGTATTTTCTTGCTGTTAATTTAGTGAGGGTGATTAACTTATACAAGTTAAAGAGTCCAGCTTACCTGTACCTTAGTGCTTGATTCCACAATAATTTTGTCTGAGGGTTGGAATATGCAGTAGGTAATGCAGTTGTAAAGTAATGATTAATAGCAAAATAAAATAAATATTTTTGGTGTTTTGAAAAACAAGCATCTTTGTTTAGAAATAATGAGTTTTTTATGGATGGGTAATTGAAAGTTCATTACCTCAGCCTTACCTTACATTACTGGATATATGTTTATACTGTATCCTTTTTGTAATTTATGAAATAAAGCTTCATAAAATTTGTAATGAACAGTAATAATTCTTTCATATTGGTCACTGAGCCAAAGATTGATCTAAAAGGCCTATGAATTTTTTTTTCATATTTTGATAATAAGTGAACTACACGTATTATTTTAGTATACATTTAATATGGAGGCTGTGCCTTTCCAATGCACATTTGAATAACGTTGTAGTGACAGCCTGACATATATCACCCAATCTCCAAAACTGAATCATAGTCCCCTCATTAGTCATTAAAATCCTCTTTATCACCTTGAATAGAAACCTTAAATAAAAGCTTTGTGAGAAAGTGCAGAAAGGAAGATCTTTTAAGTGCACTATTTATAAACTTGAAATTATTCTGCACTATTAGGATAATTTGAGTTTAATGTCTCTCAATTTTATTGTGATTTGTATCTAGTGTTGCGAATTTAGCAAATTTTTAGCCATATCTAGTGACTTTAGGTTCAATCTAGCACCTAAAAAATACTATAGCGACCATTTGCAAAACTAGAAAATCAATTTAACAATCTAGCTATTGGCTAAAATTGTGGCAAATGTGCTCGTACTCAACACAAAAAAGAAAATTAAATAAAAATGTATAATATAGATAATCAGAATACTCTTTTCATTTGACTTTTTATGTTATTGTTATCTTTTTTGTTATTTAAGCAATTAAGTGCTACTCCGGAACAGTGGATGTCATTTACAGGAATGGTGTTATTGTTGGCCATAAGATTAAAGGAAGAGAGAGAGAGAGAGCTTGTTCAAAATATAGTGGGGACTAATCAATCAGGGAAAAAAGTTTTTATCTAAATTATTATAGACACCATGTCAAATATATTTCTATGGCTAAAATTTAACACTTACCTAACACCATATTTGGAAATGATTTTGTAGTCAGATAACTGCCATATTTTCAAAAGTCCCAAAATTTTATTTTTACAACATGTTTTGTGAGTTAGATGATATTAAACGTAAGTTACCAAACAATGGCCTATGTTTTCTTACTCAGTTGCGGAGAGCAATATTGTTTTTCTTTAGCAAATTTCTTGCAACCAACCTAGCAACTTACTGAAAAGAATAATTGGCAACACTGTATTAGCTGTGGCTCGACAGAGTGTTTATCCTTCTTTGGGTTTAATGAAACTTGTAGTTCAATAAAAAAATTAAATGTTTTATTTACCTCTATTTGGTAAATTTTAATTAATTATACAGTAACTGCTGTAAGAAATAATTTGCTAATTGCATTTCTTTTCTAGCAATGTCAACTCATGAACTCGCATTCACAGAAGTGTTCATGCCTCTCTGTAAACTTTCTAGTAAAAACTCATCATTCTCTTTCGTTCGTACGACTTCAGTTTACCATATTGGTATTACATACAGGTATGCCTCTCTTAGTGCAAGGGATGTGTTCCGGGAGATCTATGCGCTAAACAAATAGTTTATTACGTAGTTCTTAACCCAATTGATTTTTATTGTTCAGAAATTTTATCATCCTAACATACAGCTGTAAAGCTATGCTTTTAAATTAAATATTTACTTAATATTTATGATGACGGTAGAAGATCATTTTCCTGAAGATTCAAATAACTAAAACACCCAACCACCAAAAAAATATGATGCCAAGGAAATATTAAATTTTTGATAGTGTACTGATTTATTTTCTAATCAGTTGCAATTAGTCAAAGAATAAAAAATTATTTAAAACGTATCTCACTCTAAGTAGTTGTTATCTTTACATTTACGTTTATTTTTTCGTCGTAAATCATCCATTTCTTTTCACTTACAAAACACTTTGTGTACATGTACGATAAATAAACGTATTTACATTCATTTCTTCATCTTTGATAATTCAGTTTCATCCATTTACTAAATGCTGCATGCATACGAAAGGAAATTAAACGTATTTTCGTAATTGTAATAGATCTTCTTTACTTCGATTACTTTGAAGATTGTTTTTGTTGACAACAATTAAATCACCATGCAAGAAATATCCTAAGTTCAAAGTGAATTACGACATTGTTACATTTTAATGATAAATGGAAATTTGTTTGTTTATTTTTGTTTCTAGTAATGTGGTACCCCCGATTGGGTCATGTGTACCATTTCTATCCTTTTCTAATTGCCTTTACTTTACCGAATGCAATGAAAATCCGTTTGGTAGAAGCCGAGAACGAACATGCGTACAGACTGATGGAAAGAAGCCAATACACACTCATTCTGGAAGCAAAATGTGCCTAAACATTCACTGCATTTATTTCATCGATATTATTGTTTATTTTTGCCATATCTTGGTAAAAACATTTTTTTTGTTTAACAAGCTGTTTACGGCTTGAGACATTCATCCGAAAATATCTATTATCCTAAATGGTTCAGGTTCCACTATTTTGGGTAAATGATCATCTACCGTATTACTAATGATTAATTTAAGTTACCTTTATGCTTTTTGCTGTTAAATTTTATTTGGTACTAGAAATGGAGCAAAATAACTAGTGCATCATGATTGAATTAATGACATCAAAACTGAAGACCATGGATGGTGATCAGCCGCACAAATGAAAAGACAGTTAAAAAATTGTAAAAATAGATTCTGAAAGGACTTTTATAGAATTTTCACGTAAAATTTTGGAATACTTAACGTTTATGCATTTTTCAACAAACTTCAGATTTAGCTATCAAACTGTAACATTATATTTTCATTAGAGCTAAGCATTTACAACAAAATGTAAAATCCAAAATCAATTAAAAGTTATTAAAAACATACCTCACCGCAGTTAAGCAATTTTAATATGATTTTTATCCATGTTCTTAAGTAAACTGAATGTATTTGCACTTTGCTTTTATTGTTGTATCAATGTAAACAAAACCAAACTTTACCATAGTATGGCTCCTAGGGTTGCCACCTCTCCCAGAATTTCGGGATTCTCCCGGAATTAACCCACCTTAGATACATATTTCCCGGAATCTGGTAGACTTTATCCGGGAGCCCAAAATCTTCGTAATTGAATAGTCTTCAGCTTTACTAGTATTTTTACCTCATATTAAGTTGAGATTTTGATAGAATCATTTTCTTTGACTACAATGAAGTGACACCTTATGCATAAATATACTTTTTATACAGGATCATGTTGGTTACTACCTCTTACGCACCACTCAGTTCGCTTGATTTTTATAACAATTTAAATCAATTAATGTATATTCAAAATTGTTTTTGATTTCTTTCCAAAAGTAAATTAAGAGAATTAAATAAAATTGTAACGCTTGTGCTTTAAGTTCCAGTATCCAATGCAGATTGTGAACATGTGTTCAATGCTATTAATGAATTGTGCTGTAAAGATCGTAACAAATTAAGTGTGGATCATGTCAAGACAGAAATTCAAGTATGAACCAATTTTAATTACTCTTTTAAAGATATCCATGCCTTTTTACAATCAGAACCAGATCTTTTGGAGACTACTTAATGTAGTTCAAATTCAAATGAAATAAATGAAGTATGAATTCTGAAGTAACACAATTTTTAAGAGTTATTTATTATAATTTATATAATAATGTTAAAACAAAATTAAGGTTAAATATTCATATATTTTCTAAATAATAAATAAAACAAGTTTCATTTTCATTAGGTGTTTTTTAAACTACAAATAATCCCGCAATTAACTACTCATATGGTTATCTCCTGGAATCAGCAATTGACAAGGTGGCAACTCTAACTTTAACAATAAAAAAGATTAAATAATCATCATATATTACCTAATAAGTAAATAAAACAAGTTCGTTGCTCACTTTAGTTGTTTTTCGACCTAGAGAAAATTCTCCTGGAATTTGCTACTCCTGAGAAGGAAATCTCCTGGAATCAACTACTCATAAGGTGGCAACCCTAATGGCCCCATATAGATAGTTAAGAGTTTTCTTGAAATTCTGCGAAAAGGCAAACAGATTGTACATGCTCCAAAATCAATCACTAAACTGCCCTGAAAGTCTTAGTTTCTCAGGTTTTCTTATTACTTCAAAATTTTTCATACAGACGGACGAAGTGAAAACATTGCAGATTTTTTTTAAGCTCTAACAAAAGTAGAACAGGTCCTTTATTACATGAATTTAACAACAACAGCAAAATAACATAAGAATAACAGATGAATATCGAATAAGAAGGTTAAAATTCAATCATGAAGCTAATCTAACCCACCTCAAAGTAAAAACCCAAACCCAAAGCAAATCTATCCCTAACCATCCCAACAGTAACATCAACAGGTGTAAAATTTCCAATGTTTGCATCACTGCGAAAGACCATAGAGTCGCAGCAAACCAAAAAAAGAAAAAGTGAACAGGCGAAATAGAAATAAAGCAAATAAAGGTATAAATATCAACAAATTTGTCATAAATTTGTGTATAATACATAACTGAGTATCATTGTAACAAAGAAGTAAAGGTAAGTAAGAAAAATTAACAGACCATAGCCATTTAAGAACTTTATTTCCTAAATAAAAATTGAGATGTCGATTGCACTATATCGAAAATACGCTATATCGAAAATGCGCTAAATGAAAGTGCGCTAAATGTGGCATGTCTGTAGTTCCTTTCTCTTGTAACTAGAGGTACTATTGTGAAATGTAGTCTTGTCTGATTTTGTGCACCTCAAAATGTAGTTATGTCGTACTGTTTGTTCATTTTACATGTAATTTAGTAGTTATTGTAAATGTAAATATTTCTTGGGAAAACGTATATTTGTTCATAATAAATGTATATTTGAACAAAAAAGTTTATTTTCTTTGAAAACATGCATTCCATATTGGCCATTCTTGTTTATTCTTTGAAGTCATCCAAATATTTCTGGTTTGTGCAATGTTTTACAACTAAGTGCATACAGCATGATATCATTTTATTCTATTTTTTTCACAGGAAACTGCCAACTGCCTTTCGGCATGAAGTTCTTTCCAGGTGCTTTGTGAATACATCTCACCGAGAAGGCTCTTTAGTGGAAGACATTCTAGCACCTAACGGAGACAGCGAAAACCAACATTTGGGACCTGATGAGAGGATTAAAAGAGTGGCCCAGTTGTTGGCGCGCAGTCTTCCTCGCATTGTTCCCAATGTTGTTCTTACCCAACGTGAGGTAAATTGGCTACAAAATTCATTTTAAATTGCAACACAAATGATTCAGAGCATGAAGTATCATATTATCCTGAATATAATGCAACCTCATATATAACACAATCTCAAATGTAATGCAACCCTTAAGATTTTGAAAAATTTTCAAGAAAATCCTGGGAGAAAAAAAAACAATAAAAGAAACCCGTGAAATTTTTCTGTATTTCACCTTTAAATAATTAATAAATAGGTTAATAATAAACTAATTAATCTTGTGCTGTATTTAGGGTAATCCCACACTTATAATTAAGCTCTTGCCTACATTTCACCTCCATTTCCAGTCTTCTTCATTCACCCGAAAACATTTCTTCTCAACATGATTGGCAGCATTCCTACCTTGATCATCGTCAATAATAAAAAATCGAACGAAAACTCACAAAAATAACCGGAATGAATATGCCGACTTACTGATAGCTATAGATCAATGACTACTGAGGGTATGCCGGCTGGAGAATAGATGGGTTTGATCATTTTCCCTCATTCACTTCAAAATATTTGGAGTGGTGAAATTTTGATCTGAATGAAAGATTTCATTGTTAAAAAATGTTTGTTCCTAACCTTCCAATATTTACTCACAAGGCTACGAAAATAAACTCCCCAACCATGGAGAGAAGTTCCCGTTCATAGATGACTGGAGTTAGAAGTGTTTTGGGCTTTGTGCATGAGTAGGGTTGCCACCTCTGCGTGTTTCACCTGAATTCTTTGGGTTTAGCACTCAATATTCATCCTCGGAATAGCACCAAGTAAACTTTTGGGTTGTAATTGTTGAAAAAAGTCTAAATTAGCTAATTTTAGTCACATTTTGCGATGAGATGCATTGCATTTAATTAAAATTAAAATGATAAAGTTAATTTTATTTAACTTTTTAAAAATTGATAATAAATCATAGTTATGCCCCTGTGTACCTCTGATACAAACAGGCAGAGATTAAAGTATATTTTACTATTTAATAAAAATCATTAGTCCTCAAATATAATGCGAGTGCTATTTTTACAATGTCATTTCAGAAAAAACATAACAGTATATTCTGTCTATACCTTAGGCCTTGAATATAACACGAGTGTTACTTTTACAATGTCATTTTAGGAAAAAATCATGTGTTATATTTGGGCCAATATGATATTTTTTTATTTCTAAATAAGAAAGAGGACATGTGTTTATAACATTGTTTTTTCTTAAATTTTGTAAATATATATTTTCAATTCTGTTCATATCTTTGTGGCTGTGACATTTTTCAGGAGTTAATACCATTGATGATATGTACTGTCTGGCTTCATCCAGATCCATCTGAAAGAAATAGGCTTCTAAGCCTCCTTTTTAATCTCAAGAAAAGGCCAACTCAAGAAGAGAGGCAAACTATTCTTGCAGGTAAAAAAAAACCTTATCACAGTTCAACATAGTTTGCTAGGTCTTTGCTTAATGTTCTAATTGCTTTATTGAAAAATGTATTGTTAAGAAAATCAATTTTTTCTGTAAAAATTCATGCACAAACTTGAAATGCATTCTTTTGACTTGCTATGATCATAATTTTCTCCCAAAGAACCAACAAGTATAATTGCATGTACCCAGGGTGGCATGATGCTGTATATAGGGGCCCCTGAAAGGAAGGGGTCACAAATATTGCATTTGCCCACATACTTTTACCAAATTTTGCCAAATACTGCATTAATCCGAATATAGTTCCCCCCTTTTTGGCCAAAATATTAGTAAGAAAAGTAAGGGGGGTGACTATATTTGTACTAAAAACATTAGCAAACGAAAATATCACTGCTGGCAGTAAGTATAGGTAACAATTAATGCCCTCATTTGATTTGGTTGTTTTACGGAGAATTTCTTGATACATATGCCTCACTAACTCAATTCTTTTTGTTCACTCTTTGGAATCCTTGCCTTAACGTTTGTTTTTTTATAATAGCGGGAATTGCAGAAGTTTTCACTTTGAAAGCATTGATTGGCCAACTTCATCCCTTCCCTAAGTCACAAATATGCAAATATTTATATGTAGTGGTACCACCTATCGTTATTTTAAAGAAAATGTCACTACAACGAAAGAAATTATCGTTATTACCCGTCAATCCGTAGTGATCCATAGGGCTGTAGGCAGCTGTCAGCTGATCAGACTAGTTTGCGCAACTGTTGATTGTATATAATGCAATCACATTATAAAAGTATTATTTACATAAATCAAACCGAGGTATTGAAGCTGTTTCAACCATCTACAGAATGTATTCCTTGGTGTGATATTCTGAGGCATAACTATCAGAAGTAACAAAAATACAGGTAAAATAAATCTGGTGATAATTACTTTTTTATACAGTCACGATTCAAGTAGCCATTGTCAACGGCATCTGAATGATATGAATAGAATTTAAATATTATTCATAAATCAAAATTTTCGAATTTAGCCCAGTAACACTTGATACATATTTAAATTATGCCTGCAACTATAACACGCAAAACGTGATGTCACCGTTTCATTGTAAATTTATAGCTGTAACTAAATTGCTCATACATATTAAAACTCATTCTTTAGAACGGGTCCCCAAACTTTTTGAGAGGAGGGCCACATAGGAATATTGAAAGTGCTAGGTGGACCGGATAGAAAAAATAACCGTTTCAAAATTTAAAATATTTTATTCTATAATTATCTACCTAAGCATATATATATATATATAACTAACTATAAGTAAACGTTAATAAATGTGAGAAAAAATTCTAATGCGAACAATGCGCCTGTTTTTAAATTGGAAACGTTGATTTTATGATGTTTAATAAAATTTCCGCGGGTCGGATAAAACCCTTTGGCGGGCCGGATCCGGCCTGCGGGCCATAGTTTGGGGACACCTGCTTTAGTGCTTTAGAATATTACATGATGATCCAAACAGAACTTATGATGCCTACTTTCCATTTAATCATTTATTTAATACTTATATTGACTTTAATAGCTTTAAAGTCATCGCGGATATGTAGCTCTTTGTGTTCCAAAATTTAATAATTTAACGTTATACAGTAACAAATACATTTGAACGGAATATTAAATTGATCACATGTATTTGTGCAGCAAAAATAATGTGTGTACGTATTAGAATATAGCGAATCTGAGTCAAACAATAGTTGTTGCTATGGCAACACTCGTAATGAGTGATAAAAACTGCAAAATCACCAGTATTTATGCGGAATTCTAAGAAATTCAATCGATAAGCAAAATTCTATGATAAAAATTAGAATCTTCACTCCTTTCCTTAGAGAACAGTACAAAACTCGCTCTAATATTACATTCTAAGAAATTTAATGTGCAAGAGAAAATTACCCTGCACGATGGATTTCAGAATTTCCATGTAAATCAAATGGGGAGGGTAATTCCTGGAATCGAACCTGGGACTTCAATCTTTGCAACAATAACTATCCTCAGGAGCTTGACCCATGTAGCAAGAGATTTATACCAAGTTTCATGAAAACCTATATTGGTTCAAAAGTTAATAGGGGGGACTGGCAGACAGACACAATGACAAAACTATAAGCCTATTTCCATTCTGGAAAGTAGGCTAAAAAGTGAGGTCTGTAATGGGGTTCAAACTTTTTTCCCAAAAATTGAGGCTTCAGAAATAGAGGGAGAGGGCTATATTCATGGGGGGACTATATTCGAACTAATATGGTACTTTTAACTGCTGAATACCATTTTGCATCATTCCAGGATTTGGACTGCTGGATTTTGGACTTTGTATTGTGATATTATATTCAGAATTGGATACAAAATATCTAACTTCATTTGTCTTCAGTGGCATAACTAGCATTTGCTGGACTCATGCAAATTCCGAGACTTGTCCTCCATAGCTTTTATATTTTAATTACATTTAATGAAGCGAAATTTTGTAACAATGAAAACATTGTTTTATATCAACATTTCATTCCCATCCTAGAAAAACTATGTAAGTCAAAATGCTCAATTTTTTCATGGGATAATATAAGTGCTCATTTTCCATGATATCCCAACAGTTTTACCTTCTTATGATAGAAAACAAGATGATACAAATGGGACTAATGTTGTCTACTTTCCACATAATTATTTATTTATTACAGTAGATTATCGATTATCCGGCACCCTAGGGGAGAAGGGGTCGCCAGATTCTCAAAAACGGCGGATAATCACAAAAGTTTTTATACCGCTTATTTTTGAACATTCTTTTTTAGCATTGTTTTTGTGTGTTGTGTATATGTTGTTAGTGTTTTGAAATTTTTTA
Source organism: Tanypteryx hageni (assembly GCA_028673005.1). Lineage (NCBI taxonomy): Eukaryota > Metazoa > Arthropoda > Insecta > Odonata > Petaluridae > Tanypteryx > Tanypteryx hageni. The sequence continues at coordinate 51,931,417 of CM054115.1, read as the reverse complement.
CTGTACAAAAATGTTATAAATAAAGCATGGAATATTTAAAAACATAAATACGGTACTGCAATAGAGAATTATAAGAATTAGGAGTAGCGGTGTGGTTAGAATGTTGGCCTTCCATGCAGTGGTCCCAGGTTTTAATCCAGCAGAGGTTGGATTTTTCAACCTGGGATTGTCCCGTCCCCTACTGGTTGGCTTTGAGGAAACTCCCTTCGGAAGGGATGTTAAGCAGTTGGCCCCCTTGGTGATCTTTGTAAAGAGTAAGCTAATGCCGGCACCAGGTTTCCCTCCTCCCTTGCTAGTGTGTCTGTTGTGTAATTAGTTATGGCTATTATAATCCAAGAGTTTGATTAGCCAAAAATGCACATAAACAAATTATGAGAATTATGTACAATTCAGTTACGTGCAACATATGTGTAGGTATGATTTTGCATAGTGTTTTGCCGCAGATAACAAAAAAATACAGATGAGTACATATTTCGTATAATTGGGTTACGTGTAACCCAGATCCTACTGTCGTACTCGCGATCGTCCCAAAATGTTTTGGCACCATGCAATGTGCTATCGCCCGGCTGATACTACCTTTGATACGATTCTCTGGCGAATGCCAAATTACTCGCAACTTTTGCCAGATCGGTCAAGACCACCAGATAATGTTGTAAGTTGGATAATCAATGATCTACTGTAGTTGTATTGGCTTTGATAGCTTTAAAATCACAATGGATGAGTTGCCCTTTGTGTTCCAAAATTTCATAATTTAGCATTAAAAAATATTACAAATACATTTGAATGGAAAACTAAATTGATCACGCATATTTGTGTAGCAAAAATAACACGTGTATGCATTAGACCAGCGTTTCCCAAACTAATTTGACCATGGAACACTTTCAGGCTAGGAATATATTGATGGAACACACATATGCTGGTCCGAAGGGAGGAGGGATATCATACCGAAAAATAACCACACATAATGCTCAAAAGTTGGTTTAAATGAGTTAGTTTTTATATCTTTTATTTTATAAAGAATGAAAAATAACGAGAAAATCAACTGAATATAATATTTTAGAAGGAAAATATTGCTAGCATCGAAAGTTTACCAAAGAACACCTGTTTACATTGTGTGGAACACCAGTGTTCTGCAGAACACAGTTTGGGATATGCTGCATTAGACTATACTGAATCTGAGTCCAACAATAGTTGTTGCAATGGCAACACTCTTGCAATGAGTGATAAAAATTGCAAAAATGCCAGTATTTATGCAAAACTCGAAGACATACGTTCGATAAGCAAAATTCTACGATAAAAATTAGAATCTCCATTTCTCTTCTCAGAGAATTGTACAAATCCTGCTCTAATATTAAAATTCTGAGATATTTAAATGTGCAATAGAATTATGTTGCATGATGGATTTCAGATTTCCCATGTAAATCAAATAGGAAGGATAGTTACCGGTATTGAACCCAGCGCTTTCAATCTTCACAACAAAAACTATCCTCTGGAGCTCACTTCAAGTAGCAACAAATTTTCACCAAGTGTCATGAAAATCGGTCTCTTGGTTCAAAAGTTAATAGGGGGGGTCAGACAGATGGACAGACAGACACAACAAAGAAACTATAAGCCTACTTCCATTATGGAAAGTAGGCTAAAAATTGAACCCCATTACTTATATCTAGGATTGGTAGAATTCGACATTTATTATTTTTAAAATCTATGTTCATTTTCCAAAGAGATTTTTGATGAATATTGACACTTAAAATTACTATGTACTTATATATATGGCTGGCAGTTTTCAGCCTTTCAATTCGATGATTGAAATTTACTTTGTACTTCGAAATTCTACATAAAATTAAGTTTATTTTACAATACTGCCACTCCCTGGCTTACGTAAGCTTCGACTTATGTAAACACGACCTCATAAACGTTTCCATAAGCCACAATAAATTCAAAATGCGAAAGTGTGTACGTATTACGTTATGCTCGGAACATAAAGTATGTACCGTATATACTCTAGTATTTTATGACCCTGCATAAATTGCGACCTCTTATTTTTGCCTCAAAATCTTATTTTCATCTTGTGTGTCGTAATGTGCGAGTTGGAATTTTTGAGTATATAAAATATATTGTTTTTTCTTTAGTTCGTTTCCATACGATTTCTATCTTCATGAAAGTAAAGAGAAAGCATTCAAATGTATACCTTTACTTATAATTGAAAAAATACCTTTTAATTACCTGTATTTACATATTAATGAAGAGAAAATGAGTGAAGTGCCTACCTACTAGTGCATCTTTAACTGTCGTACAATCGTAACACAATGATTTTGCCATAAATCTCCCACTGAAATGCTGCCTTCAGTGAACTGAAATAACACTAGGGTTAAATTAAGTGGCTTTTTTCTTTAATATCGGATATTATTTAGACCCTGGGTCTGCACTTCTGCAACCTTACTGCTACCACTGTTCAGCATGCCATCTAATGTCCACTGTTCCAACTGCCTCTGCCTATTGGGAATAATGCCGCTGTTCACTGCTTATGAGGCTAGAACATTTCACGGCCTGTACTTCAGCCAACCTTACCTCTACCAATGTTCAGCAAGCTATCTAACGTCCGCCATTCCAACTACTTCCGCCTATCGGAAATATTGCCACCATTTACTGCTTGTGAGGCTGGAACTTTTATGTAAAAATTAATTGAACTAATATATCATGTTCTTCATAAATTTTATTTTATTTATGCGCATTTACACTTCTTCATTTTCAAATGTTAATATTAAAGAAAAATTTTTTAAAATTTTTGTTATGGCGAAAATGCGTCAAGTGAGTTCGCGTATAACGAAGGATACCTGTACAGCAAAAAGTATCATTAATATCCATTAAGATGGTGCATAAAGTTGTTATATTTATGGTTTTAAAAAGAATTTCTCTTTCTGTAAATATTGTGAAAAATTATTGAATTCTAAGGTGGTACTCTTGCATGCTAAAATTCTACAATTTATTTATTGCTTCATAATCAAAATAATGAAAGAAATGCAAAAATCATCTTAACTTTTTCTATAAATTAACCAAACTAAGTACAAACAATTAGCAAATTTTAAATGCAGAAGTTTTACATTGTTGTTACTTTTGCATTTTTTATAATATGGATTATTTTATCCAAACATATTTCATTTTCTCCTTTTCAGCTTTTCCCTTGAAAATCTATCTACAGAATTTTATGTATATGAGAATTTACTCTTCCACAGTTTGTATATCTCCTTTCTGAAATTGTTTTATGACAATATTTTCAGGATTTAACTTCATAAAATTGTTTTCATAACAAAGATTTTTTTCTTATGGCACCTTTTCTTCCATTTCAGGTATTGTTGCAATTGCTAAGTGCTCTGGCCTTTCGCTGGTTGAAGGGGAAATTCTACCTCAATGTTGGGAACAAATTGGACACCGTCATACTGAGCGCAGGCTTCTTGTTGCAGAATCATGCAGTGCTCTTGCACCTTATGTTTCGGTATTTACGATTTCACTTGTATCAGTAGCTTAATCAAGTAAAGTACCCATAATTCAAGCCTCAGTGGAAAACAGAATAGTTCCTGTTATTGAACTCTCTAATATACAATGAAGGCCGCCACACACCGAAAGATATGCCACATGGCACCATGCTGTCTATGCTATAGATCCTCACAAATGCGAGGGAGCAGAAGGTTCACCTAGGGCACGAAATACTCTTGCACTGGCCCTGGCAGTAGCAGAAAATGAATGAAGTGCGCATACGTCACCAAAGACATGCCACAGAAATCGCGCGGGAGGCGACTGCCATTGGACGTCTTAAGGCATGGCTACGTACCCATAGCGTGGCGTAGCACCTGGTGTCTGGAACTAGCTACCTGCTGTAGGCAAGCGATGCGTATACATACCTTGCGGGGTATAGCATATCGTGGCACAGCTTTCGGTGTATGGCAGCCTTAAGACTTAAAAATTATTTCAAGGGATCATCTCCTTGAAACTTTTTAAAAAGAAAAACTTCTTTTGTTGTAAATGCACATTTGGTGCGTTACATTTTTAATGAACTTTTTGTCTAAGAAAAAGTACTTTAACCCTTTCATGACCGGAGATATCATGTGTTGGCTGATCCTAAAAGTCCGGAGAAATTTAACATGGCCACCATAGTTTGGAATACAAAAAACTATAATTTCCTTTCTAAAGATGTTGATTAGAAAAAATGAAAGTGATTTGAATAATATTAAACATCCCTTAATTCAGTGATATTGCAGTATAATATTTAGCATGACATCCAGATTTTTTACACAGGTTTACCCCACATTGCCTACAACCAAAAGAACTTTGTACATTCCCTCCCATTGGAGCCTTTCTCCCCTCATTCAAACACTGAACACATTTCCTGAGTTTCAATAAAAAACTCGGAAAATTACTTTGAAATGCAAATGTGAAAAAGTCACCAAACATACTATTTCTCATGGTTATATGGAATACTATGTCATTCCAGCAATAATAGTAGGCGAATCACAGTTCTTGGAGGCAAATTCAAAAGCAAATTTTTTGGGCAGTCGTGGGCATTCCGTCCAATCTCACCAGCCAAAATGGCAGGCATTTTCGCATGGTCTGATCATGAGAGGGTTAAACAAATTAAGTGTTCATTAAATATGGATTAGAATTCAGAACAGAGATTGCAAACCTTGCTTAGGTGAAGAACTGCTAAGAGAAATGTTTATTGCTTTGGAGATACAAGTAGTCCTTGGTTAACACAGTAGATGCATTCCTTGAAAGCACCACGTTAAGTGAAAATGCGTTAAGCGGAGATAATTTTTCCATTAAAAATAACAGAAAAGGTGTGGGTTGTGTTTTTGGCTGTCATTTCACACCTTTTTAAAATTTTATTATTGTTATTTTCATGTACAGTATGTGTTTGCATGTGTAGAAATATGTGTTAGCATGCTTGTATGTTTGTATTAGTATACAGTATTAGCAAGAATATACTGTTTTTGTAGGGATGGGACAGTTCTATTTTTTCCTGGTTCCAGTTCTCGGTTCCAGTTATATTAATCTGATCCTGTTTTATTAGGTTAGAAGTGCTTTTTGATATACAATGGGAAATTCTAGCTTTACAAGTTACATATAGCATATTTGTCATTTGTACTGTCAATTCTGAAGTTGTTCCAAACGTCCTACATGACTTTATTGTTAGGGTTCACAATAAATTGGTTAAATTTAAAAATTATCCATGGGGTATCTATTCAAAATTACTACACAACAAAATAAAACTTATTTCTGTTAATAAGTTATAGTAACACTTCAAACTGATGGATTTGACTCAAGATATTGCTTGAATTTTTACATTATAAAACCATGCAGCCATGAACCAAATATTGAAACTTGCTGGCATCCTTCAGTGGCTTTGGTCTTCAATCCATATAGCCAACCACATCTCCATATTCTCTATTAGGGAGGAACCTGTACCTAACACCTTCTTAGCACTCACTGGTGTTGCACATTTGCAACTTTCTTTAATTTTCTTGGCTTGCAAGCAAATCATACTCAAAGTTGACTCGCTAATATGCAAAGCTTGGGGTATATGACTATGGGGTTCACTTTTTCTATATGCTTTATTACTTCAAGTTTCTCTTCTAATGTGAAGGATTTTGTCTTTTACTTACAAAAGCAGTGATATCACTTTGCACATGCTTTCCACTCATGATAAGAGATAATAATGTTTACAATTGAACAAAAATCACTAACCACACTAAATGAGTGTGTGTAGCTGGCATACGCATTTGCAACTTTTGTGATTCATTGTTTTGTGCAAATATTATAGTGCATTCAACAGGAGGATGATTCAACGCAACTCTTTATCTAAATCTGAGACGAAGTTAAAATACTCCCACTACCATAGTGTGTGTATAAGTGCATGTGCATGTATACATCTATAATAAATAGCTGCTTCTTACGAAGGATATATACCGTATTGACCCGAATATAGTGCGATGTTTTTTTCTTCAATATGTACCTTTGAAAGTCACATTCGCACTATATTCGAGTACTTGTTGCATTCGTACTATGTTCGAATACTTGTATCTTTAAAAAATAACTGCGTATCGGCGCGTTTCATGACGCGTGTTTCAGCGCTTATTTTTATAATTGCTACATTGTAAGTGAATTGGAAGTTCATGTTACGCTGCTACATCGTACAAATATACTCGGTAGGGGTCTGAGGAGACTTGAAAATAAATCAAGGTCAAATTGCAGCAACCACAGCACCGGCACAACTTCATGCAGGGTCGCGACACTCAACGTTAGAAAACGAGGACCGTCTAAACGTGGCGTCACATTACCCCCTTTAGTACATAATTCATGAGTTTACAGGTAATTTAAATGTGCAAAATAGAGAAAATTAAATGTTTTTCGTCTTTTTCTAAAATTCCTTTCAAAATACTTGGGAGCGCACTATATTCGGGGTCGCATTATATTCGGGCTAATACGGTATATATATTATAATAATATAAAACCTAAGGTACTTCTAGATATTCCACTGAGCTGAAATTTGGAGGGAACTTTGGTCTTGGTCCAAAACCATAAGGAAAAATCGAAAATTCCAAAATTTCCCCTTTTACACCCCAAAACGTTCATTTTCAAATCGTATTAGGAAACCATTTAAATCCATTCAAGCCTTTTTATAATAGCATTTTAAAATTACTTTTAATTAAGGTACAAACTCCGGACCTGAATTAGAAGACGGGAAAAAGATCAAAGATTATTTTTCCTTAAAGTAGAACACGAATCTGTTCCGAATTAGTCCAATTATTCGATTTTTACTGCATATAAACGGGATTTTATACAATTTATAACAATGGCCCAATATTTCTGTCATGACTACGAGACAATGCTTTACTTTGGGAATTTATTTTACGTGTTAATAAAACTGAACGAGAGCTTAGTGCCACGAACTGAAAAGTAGCTTAGTGTCATGACGTCACTCTCAGACCGTGACATTTAAGAGTAAAGGGAAAACATATTTGGGTGCGCAGACAATACTAAGAGGAATATTGCGTTGAAATTTTCAGGGTTTGTAGATGTCATGAGTAGGCCTTCGGATAATATGAGACCACTCTTGTAGGATTCCTCGGTTCAACTCCAGGCACTCCAACATTTTGAGTTTTTCCTGTGTAAATAGCATTGCGGAATATTTGGCAATTAATTTACGGTAATTCTCATCAAGTAGGAGGAATGAAATTTGGTGTGGCGGTTATAGGGCACCAGTGCTTGTAGTATGCAAGCACCGATTACTCGTATATATACACACACATGTAGTATTAATATATAGATATATAAGTGTGCACAGTACAATATTCCCACCATTTAAAACTCTCTCTGTGAAATAGTCCGCCTCCAAATTTTTTGCGTGCTATTGTAGGGATGGGTGCTTTATGTGAAAAATTGTCCCTAAAAAATAAATCGTGCTATTCCAAAAATGCGCTATGCCGGCACACGTTATTCAAGAGGTTACTCTACCATATTAAGTTAAGTGTACAAATATAATGGAGTGGTGAGGAGTATAAGGGCATACAATCCTCAAATAACAAAATTATGGCAGTTATAAAAATATGATAAACTTAGCACAGGTTTTTGAAAGGAATCAGCGACGAGTACTTTAAAAAATCTGAATATTTTAGTTTATGACAGCTTAAAAATTCTCAGTTGCCTTTCTAAGGACGTTTCTTTGAGTTTGACATGCCTATTTTGGAGTGAAGGTTTTGGTTAAATTGGATAAAAAATTTATTTTCAGTATTAAAATGTTGCGATGAACTGAGAATTACTTTCTTAATTATTTTTAAATCAGTTTGTTTTATCTTACTGATATATTTTTACCATCTTTTCTAATTCCAAGTTTTTTGTTTCTGTTAATCAAGCAAAGTACATTTTTCTTCTATGAAGTTGATGAAGAAACCAAAAATCGTTTCAACATATACAGTTAACTCTCAACATTCACTATTTTAATTCCTTTGTGTACAACAGTTTAACATTTGCAGCTTATAAAACTTTGCTATTTGCAAATTTAACCTGAAGTGTCATGTGTAAGTTGTTTCTTTCAATATGTAAGCAGTGAAGTTGTCTTATTTTCTCACGATATTCATATGTGGGTGTTTGCAGAGCTGGGACAAGGACTAGGCAAGCAGGGCACAACAAATGTCAATTTGAACCTTTAAGTGTAACATTTTATATTATAAGATATATTTGTAAATTTGTAATACATTGTAAATAAACTAGTTTGGAGAGATAAATTGTGCGCTGTATGCTTTCATTGGGAGTGGGGCATAATTTTCAAACATTGCAAAAATGTCTTGTCACGGCTCTGGGTATATGTATTCTTGGCTTCTTATATTATTTTATATGAAAACAATCGTATGTTTTGCAAACTTTATTTGTTTATTTTTCTTTTGGCTTAAGATCATTCTGCCCCTGCATTCAGGTAAAAACTTGAGGAATGTTATTTCATATATCACCTGAACATGCACTTAATAGAATTGTCACGGAGAGGCTTTCCTCATCTCTATATGTTTCTGGCATAGGGGCTCTTCTTTTAATATATTGGATGCAATATCCTGAGTTTTGCATTGCAAGAATCATTCATATCTCACCAGTACTTCAAAGCAGTCTCATGCAAGTGATTCAATATAGTTTTTATCTTGTTATTATCATTATATGTAATTGTCTTGATTAATTATTCTATTATTATTTTTATTTTTTACAAAAAATTCATTGCACTTTTTATACATTTGTTCAAATAAACAATGGGCCTACAGATGGATTTCTGTAAGAGTGGTGCACCTAGCTCCCCTTTTCCATATGCTTTTGGTTTTAACATTGGCAGATTTGTCATTCGCAGTGATTTTGTAAAACAAAACCCCTGAAAATGTCGATGACCTACTGCAATCATTTTTAATACAAATATTTTCTTTAGTGCCTGTCCTTCTATTATGATATATAAAAATATTTAATTTTTGTTATGTAATGGACTTGAGGTTCTACATTTTGGTGTAGTAAGAAATTTGATTCTTCATCTTAGGCCACTGTACGAAATTCCCTCATGCTGTCCATGCTTCAGCAAATGTTGCTTGAAGAAACTGAGGAAGAAGTTCGAGCTGCCGTGGTAACTAGCATTGCTCTGGTTGTGGCCTTTGTGGATGACAAGGATAAATATTTTCAGGTAGAGACTTCAGTATATATCTGTCACATAAAAATGTAATTTAATTTCATTAGGATGTAGGCCATGGATTACAATACATGAATGCCTTAATATTTTTCTAGCTTTTAAAAATCAGGCACCTCTCAATTTGCACCTATTTGTGCATTTATTTACTTAACTTTGTTACAAACCTTCCAAAATTTCCTAAAATTGTGTAATTGGTGATTAATTTTGTGTCATGCATCACATTGTGAAGCTGACTCTTGTAGATTTAGTAGAATAGTCCACTTCTGTTTTTATTGGTGTGAGTCATAATGGTGACCTCAAAAAAATTCATTCTTTTATAAAAGTAATAGCATTTGAATTGCAGGATAATTAGTCCCATACCATGGTTTAACATCCTTTTTGGTGGGCTTTTAGCGCAGAAGTTTTTCAAACTTTTATTTGAATTATTTAAAGAGATTTAAAATATTTTCTTGTGTTTGTGTTTGGATTTTGTTTGTTTCCTTGGATTGATTCTGTTACTTAATTCACATCACATTGTTCAACATTAATTTAGTGTGAGGAGTTAACAGTCACTGCTCTGGGCGACACGTCTGAAATAGTCCGTAACTGTGCAATGGATCTTCTGCTCCCTGTGCTGGCGCAGTGGGCACTCATGCTTGACCGGCTCCATTCTCATCTACTCCATCGTTTTCTGCATAAACTCAAATCAATTACTACCTCTTATCTTGTAAAGGTAACCATTTCCATTGATTTTTATTGAAAAAAGGTGTAACTTTAAGCTGATCTGTCGGTTTTTTTTACTTCTCATCTTGGAATTTCTGTTCTAGTTTTGCTGTATCTCATGCAGTATCCAAGTAATGTCACTGGTATTTTAATCAATGTAACTGAAGTTTATTTGAGACACCTACTCTTGTATAACTACAATGTGTAGTCATCATGAGTAGCATTTCAAATGTATTTAAAATGTTTATTTTTGGAGTCGTACATTGGATTGATGCATAAGGTAGCCACTTAGGAGCTGAAATTCACATATTTTTTATACTAAGATTTAATAGCAATAAGATTTATCCCATTTTATGAAAACTTTAATTTCTGATCATTCATTCGACTTTGAATTAATAAGGCTATCTTTTCAATAATAATTTTGGCCCTTGTTAAAGTGAGCTTTATATCATTATATTGATAATCCCTGATCTAAGATGTGTTTGAATATAATGTTGTGTAATGTTCATCTTTACAATCATAAGAGAATTGGATCCTTATGGTTGCTCATTATTATTAAATATTTTCTACATCTAATTGATAACACTTCAGTATTTTTTTTGACTTGATTCAAAATTATGCATATTTTTTGGTAATGTTTTGCTGCAGGGTCTTAATGAAAAATCATTTATTCTTGTGAATTTATTTCATGTTAGGCAAATTTAAGACAACTTGTGATTTTATAATTGATAATATAGAAACACTCATATAGTCTGGTAAATATTGTAAATATATTGTGGACAATAATGCTACTGGGAAATTTTATCTCATTACTAAGTTTCATCAACTACTCCCAGTGGCATAACTAGTGTAAGGTAGTTAGGCAGGTACAAAACATTTTTAAATATACATACAATATGAACTTTTAAATTTTCTACTTCTTGATAATAACCTTAGAACACCAATGTGTTTTGTTGTTCAAACCTGTCTGGGAAAGTTTAATTAACATTTTCTTCTAAATTTCATTCATAGAGAAAATTATATAGTTGCTTGGAAATTAAATCACTAATAACGTCTATTTTTTTAATCCTCAGTCCCCTCCAGGATCTCCTCTTGGTGTAGCCACATCATCACCTCTAAGCACTGGAAGCTTGGGACTAAGTGGAGACTGGCGTGCAGCGTTGACTGTACGAGTGTTGAAATCTCTTTTGCCTCAGCTTCTCACATGGGTGGTTGATGCACAACCCGTCTGGAAGAAGGGAAGCTTTGCTGAAGACAAATTTGCCAAGTGTGAGTGACATGTGTTTTGGGAAATGTTTTCTAAGATGCGGTTCTCATTGACATTTGCCTTGGAAAGATGACCTCAAAATTGAATTGTTGGCAATACTGAAATCTTATTTGAATTAAAAATCAAGAGAATTATTTTACAAAACTATATTTTATTAGTCGGTCTTCAACCAAGATTTCAAAGGAATGCATATCATTGCAGTTATTTTTATATATAAAGGCAACTCTTGCAACAAACAGTATTTGTATTCCTAGAAAACCATTTGTGGAAGGAAAATTTTTTAAAAGATAGTAATTTCACCATTGATTCCCATGTTAAAAGCATGCATAAATGCATAAGAAAACATCCACATTCAGAAATGTGAGAATATGCTACAATAGTTCAGTGATAGAATATTTGCCCAGCAAGTGGAAGACCCAGGTTCGGTTCCCAGTCATAGCAGACTTTTTTCTTTTAAAAAATATTCCCACTAACATACAAGTTACAGGAAATCAATTAGATTACTTATGATGATGGCATTGATTTTTTGGGTTAAAAATAAATTCACAGTCGGAGAGGTAGTTCTCGGTTTAAAAAATTTTTTTTAATGAATCGAGTGAAATTGGATTTAAATAAAAGCAAAGCAATTACATTTTTTAAAATTGGGTTAAAACAGGTTAATTAAAAATAAAACTTTTAACAAGTACACTGTATAGTTCATGTACTCACCATACAGTAATAATGAGATTCTTCTTCAATTTCTTGTTTACATATGGCATCATATGCACATGGATGATATCCTCTGTTGCATTATTCCTCCACAGTGTTTGTAGATGATGCAAATGGCTAAATGTTCTTATCACATCACAGCTACTGATAAGCATACATAGCAATGCTTAGGCAGTCTTGCTTAGTGTTGGTATCAAGCTCCAGCATCTATCCAAAAGTTCAAAATACAGTAAAATGTCGGTGTAACAAACACTGGAGTACTGAAATATTCAGTAAAACAAAATTATTTTCCATCCCCTGTCAATTTACTATGCAACATTATGTAAAAATGTTTCATTTTAATGAATATCATTGTAACAAAAATATCAGTTGAGCACAATAAAAATTCATCCTGATACGAAAAAATGCGATCATTATAACGAAGTTTGTAAAAGGAAATTCCTTAAACCAGGGGTCGGCAACCTACGGCCCGTGGGCCATGTGCGGCCCTCGAGAACGCTTTATGCGGCCCGCAAATCTGTAGTAAAAAAGTGATCAGGAAAATTTCTCATGGGCAATTTTATATTTTTTGAGTAAAATTATGGTCTCAAAGCCTTTTCTGGTGAAGTTTTAACGCTAGTAAATTACGTAGAATTGTATCAGTAATGAGGTCAGGCTCAACTTGTTGGAATTTACTCATATTGAAAAAGAACTTTGTTATTTCCACAAATTTTAATTTAAATTTGTAACTTTTTGTAACATTTTGCTACTATGTTGCTTTTGCCTTCCTTTCCCACCCCTTCTTTTCCCAACCACTCATTCAATTACCTTCCATTCGTTTTCTTTGTAACCCCTACTGTCTCCCTCTCCCCCCCTCATTTTACCCTATATATATGGAATGATTTATATTTTATCACCTGATGATGCTACGATCCTAGTGAAACCGGTCATGTTTAAATTAAAATTTGTGGAAATAACAGTTCTTTTTTCAATAAGTAGACTTGATTTCGTTCATATGAAATCACAGAATCTCTAGAAAACTTCTGATTTATTCGCTCATATGGCTTGCCGAGGCTTTCTTGACTCCCAATGCGGCCCTCCGAAGCATTCACAACTGCAAATGTGGCCCGCCATGCAGAAAAGGTTGCCAACCTCTGCCTTAAACAATACTCTTTTTGATCATTACTGGGTTTGGTTTTTAGCATCTGACAATGCTGCAATGATTTAAACTTGATGAAATCTCAGTCCAGGCAAGTGTATTGGATTACCCGACTAGCAACCAATAGGCAGGTTCTTCACACTTCTATAAGATCGTTCAGAAAAAAATTACGGACTTTTTTAAGAAGTAAACACTAATTCGTGGTTTCTTTCTTTATAATTATTTTGTTATATGTAACCATCGTTTTGACATTTTGGCTAAAATGCAATATATTACCCTTGACTGTGGTGCCGCAAATGACTATGGCCAAATATGGAACTACATCCTATAGTTATATGTTCTCGTATGAATATACACTGTTTGTAAATCAAAAAAATTTTGCTTTTTATTCCAATAAAACCTTCTGTTAAGATGGATTTGGGTTGGGTTATTGTAGTTGCATCTTCACTTTATCTCTTTAAATAATGAGCTAAGAAATACAGTCACTCTCGACTAATATGAACTATATATAACTGACTTTAATGCTATTTTTAACAAACTTTCCGAATAGGTAGAAGATTGAAATTTGGTAGGAATGTTTAATTCTTATAGTAAAAGCCATCTACAAAAACAAATCTCCAAAAAAAGACCTGGGTTCGACTCCAGTAGATAATTTCAGTTTCCCAGAAGATGACACGTAAAAATCGATTTCCTGACTTACAGGCTTTTACTCCTTTGCAAATTAAAATTAGAAAGTATTGACCTACAATCTTCGGACCTAAACCGTTTTAAAGAAAAATAAATGACATTTCTTATTCTTATCATCACATTTTGCCTACAATTTGACATCACTCAAGTTATACATTTAAGGGGAATAATTTTGAAACAAGAAAAAATCTGCTATGACCGGGAGTTGAACCCAGGTATTCCACTTGCCAGGCGGATATTCTACCACTGAACTATCTTGGCAGATCAATTTTCTCATTTCTTAACGCGGATGTTTCCTTGGTTGGGACGGAACTAGCCAAGCTTAGTATCAAACTGCCCCAACGGATGTCCTCGAAGAGATACACCGAAGAAAACTCCTCCCTCTCAAATGGTGAGATTGCCAAGCAAGAAATTGATGGAATAAAGCGATCTAAAGATCCTATGCAGACAGGCATAAGCTGTAATGTTGGGAATAATTTTGAAATGAGAAAATTATTCCCAACATTACAGCTTATGCCTGTCTGCATAGGATCTTTAGATCGCTTTATTCCACCAATTATACGTTTAAATCATAGTTGTTGGAAAATTTTAAACTTTTTAACAATATGATGCCTTGCTGACTGTGTCATTGTTAAACCTCTAGATTCTATTGTGGTCTCAATTCTTATACTATATACGTAAAAAAGCATGCTCTGAATTCTTTAATAGGAGAGGGAGTGAGAGAGAAGAGAAAGAGGGAGGGAGACAGAGGAGGGAGAGGGAGAGATATATAGATAATGTTCCTAATTAGGGCGATATAGAGACTAGGAATTCTATTTTTCCAGGAGAGAAAGGGGGAGGGAGGGGGAGATAGTAATGAAGAGAGGGAAGAAGACAGAGAAGAAGGGAGAGGGGGAGAGATAGATAGATAATGGTCTTAGGGCGTGATTGAGACTGTGAAATCTATAGTTCCAGAGAAAGGAGAAAGGGGTTGAGGAAGGGAGAATGGGATGGAGGAGGATAGATAGATAATCGTCTTTATTCGGGTGAAATTTGGACCATAAGATCCATTCTTACATTTAACCCTTCGTCAATATCATGAATATTAAAAATAAAAGTATTACAATGAAGAATATATAAAATATACAAAACATAAAAGATATAAGTGATGACAGATTTAAGTTTGTGGAGAAAACCTAGATAAAAACAAGCTTGTTCTTCTTAGTAAAACCCATGCAGGAAAACACCTACAGAAAAGAGAGGTGTGAAATACCTGTGAAAATCCTACATAGTGTATATATCACAATGGAAAACTACAACAAAATATAGAAAACAGTTAGTACAGTAGGAAAAATCGTAAAGACAGCATCACTCTTTACCGTCTTGGGAGCTCCCTTGGACCGTAATCAAATACAATTTTTAGTTATATAGGTATGTTCTGTTAAGTTACCTATATTTTTGTTACATATTTTTATTAAGGTACTGAATTCCATTAGCATTGGCCTGGAAATGCTAAGCCTTTTGTTTTGGTGTAATCCAAACCCCTGCAATCCAAATCATTACTCTTCCTCCTTTCATTGTTTTTCTGTTTTCAATCTCTTTTTTTATCACTTTCAGCTCATATCATATCCAGTTTTCTTCTCTGCTTCTTAATATCATAAATTGTTGAGGATCCGATACTGTAAATTTCACTTAACTGATGTGCCTTAGTTTAGTTTTTCTACAATTCCACTTTATCCTCGAGTGATATCATATTATGCTGTCACTACAACTGCTTATTGGTCTCTTAGTCAACATGGTTAATGGTCAATATGCTCATTATACTTAATAAGAGCCATTTACTCGAACAAAGCTTGCTGTGGTCAAACATGTGACTCACGCGATGTGAGAGCGGTTGCTTTATGAACTTCATGTTTCTAAAAGTGTGGTCAATAGAATGATTAAAAATATAAAACTTAAGTAGCCAATTTGCTAAAATTGGATACCGTCAATTTGTTTAGCATTCATATTGCTGTTGATTCGTTGTGCTACTAATAAAACGCATTCATTCATATCCACTTGGTTACATTTAAGTACATATATAGACCATTAGGTGGTCCGTGAGGAATAATTCTCCTCCAAAGTGATCCACAGTTCAAAAAATTTTGAGAATCACTGACATATGGCATATCACATAAGTTCTCCCTGACCAGCCATTTTCGTAAATGTTGCCGAATCACGGGTGTTTCCAGAACATGAGTCGCCAGACTTTAGGTGCCAAAGTGTATGATTACAATGATGACTTAAGCCCTACACAGTTCTCAAGAGCTACCGTTTTTGGCGCTAGTGTCAGGGGGAGGATATATTGCGCTTCCTCTGAATTTTTAAAATTGTGTTTCATTGTAATGTATATATTTTGGTCGTCCGCTTGACTTCGTTATACTGACATTTTACTGTATTCAGGTCTTGGCTTTCAGGTTAGGGCTCTCATAAATAGGCTGCAAGTTCGGCTTTAAGTCGATCATCTGCTTCACAAAGGCCTAATAGCCGAATATTTGGGATGCATAGATTTGTATAATGGATCTAATATAGAAGCCTTCTTCCATACTTCTTTAATTGATGTGTGAACATTTCTGTTCATGGTAGCAATCCATTTTGAAGAAAGAAATTCAGAAAACTCTTTAAATGTTTCAATAACTGCTGTAGTGTTAGGAAGTGTTTTCATAACATCATCACAAACATCCATTTCTAGAGGTTTCCAGAAATATTCTATTTGTTCCTTTAAGGGTGTGTTGATAATATGGTCAATTTGATGTAGTATTGTTGTGCTAGTTTCAAGCTGCTTCTGAAAATTAATAATTGGCATCAATCACTCTTCTAAGTATAAGAGTAAAGTGTAGAATTCAATTTGACCAAATGACTCAACAATTTTGTGGAAGTCGGATATTTTTTTACCATCAATTGCCTACAAATCTGCAGAATTTTTGTTTGGGCCATCCCACATTTTGATAATTATTTTTTAACTTTCATAAAAACTAGCCCAATGAACAGGGATAACCGCTGAAGGTTTAAATCCAGAAATCTCTAAACTGCTTCATGTGTTCAGACAAATATTTTAAAACAGCTCCTAGCTTAACAACAGATTTCCTAGCTGGAGTCATAGTTTGACAGTTAATGGCTTTGAATTAAGTAGGTTATATCAGTAACATGTAGAGAGCATGGTCCATTTTCAATACTGAATGTTTGAAAGCAGTGCTTTCGTATATTTAGTAATATCTGTCGCTATGCAAAGAACATCTGATCATTTTTTGCCATTTTTAGCCTACTTTCCAGAATGGAAATAGGCTTATAGTTTTGTTGTTGTGTCTGTCTGTCCGTCCATCCATCACCCCTGTTAACTTTTGAAACTTTGAGGAAGTCTCTTGCTACATGGACCGAGTTCCCAAGGATAGCTTTTGTTGCAAAGATTGAAGTTCCGGGTTCGATTCCAGGAACTATCTTTCCCATTTGATTTACATGGGAAATCTGAAATACATCGTGCAGGCTAATTTTCTCTTGCGCATTAAAATATCTTAGAATTGTAATATCGGAGCGTGTTTTGTACTATTCTCTGAGGAAAGGAATGAAGATTATAATTTTTATCATAGAATTTTGCTTATCGATTGTATTTCTTAGAATTTCACGTAAATACTGGCAATTTTGCAGTTTTTATCATTCATTACGAGAGTATTGCCATAGCAACAACTATTGTTGGACTCAGATTTGGTATATTCTAATACATACACGTGTTATTTTTGCCGCACAAATACACATGATCAATTAAATATCCCATTAGAGTATATTTGTAGTATTTTATAATGCCAAATTTTTAAATTTGGGAACACAAATAGCTACATATCCACGATGACTTTAAAGCTATTAAAGCAAATATAAGTACAGTCAAACTCGTTTATAACGAGCACGGTTGTAACGAGTTCACGGGTATAGTGAGCAAATGCTACCTCCAAGATAAGTTTACGAGCATTTACATACAAATATTTCACGTATATAACGAGCACGCTTCACGGATATATCGAGCAAACTTTGACCACTTCTCACTGTCTCAAACGCGGCGGCGATCAGCCCCTTCAATCCTCATAGTGACCCAAAATATGTAACCTTGTGTTCTTGAGTCCAGCCTCTACACCCTATCCCTCGGGGAGGTTAAAGACCGCGGCGTTGTTGTTAAAAAATAATCCCTTCGTCCAAACCAAGAATTCCCAACTTGCAGGTACAATGGCACTCGTGGAGGTCCTTTGTCCTCTCCTCCCAACCCCCAGCTCTTTTACAGCCAGGAGGTTGTGTTTGGAAGGGGGTAAGGGGCTGAGGGCATGTACAATGGCGCCCACCCCCGTCGCTCAGCCGAATGCACCCAACACCCTTTCCCACGTAAAGATGGGAAATCCCACGTTTAATCCGTCTCCTCATTAACTCTTCCTGGAATTGGTATGTTCACAGTATGCAAAGAAAGTTCGTAGCGTTGATCACAAAAATCAGTTGAGATTTTGCCCTTGAAGGAGTAACATGTCCGTACATAAAAGGAAGTGTTTGTCTATTCGCGAAAAGGTTGATATTATTCGAGAGTTAGAACCTGGTAAAAAAATGTTGAAGTGTATAAAAAATTTAATTTAACGTCGTCTACGGTTTCAACCTTATGGAAAAACAAAGAAGCGATTTTATCTGCACTAGAGAACAACCTAACAACGAACAAGAAAATGAGGAAGTGCGACTTGGGTATTGTTGATCAAGCACTTCTGTAGTGGTTTAAGGGGCAGAGAAATGCTGGTTTCCCCATCAAGGTACAGGCAGATAAATTTGCAAAACAGTTAGGACACGAGAACTTCACATGCAATAACGGGTGGCTTGATCGTTTTAAAAATCGGCATAACATTGTTTTTGCGAAAGGCCCTGTCAGCAGATTCAAAAACAGCAAGTGAATGGGTGAAAAGTGTCTGGGAGGAGTGTCGAAAAGGTTACAGAAAAGAAGACATCTACAATGCCGATGAAACTGGACTGTTTTACAACATGATGCCTGATGCAACGTTTAAATTCAAAGGTGACAAATGTGTTGGTGGCAAAAGACCTAAGAATCGTTTAACAGTTTTAATGTGCGCAAACATAAATGGGACTGACAAAAAAAAACTTTTTGTTATTGGTAAGTCACAAAAGCCACGTTGTTTCAAAAATGTAAAGAAGCTTCCCGTTGAATATGCAGCTAATAAAAAGGCATGGGTGACTTCCAATATTTTTCAGAAATATGTAAGTCAGTGGAACAACGAGTTACGGAGGAAAAATAGAAACATTCTACTCCTTGTCGATAACTGTCCTGCGCACCCACATATGCAGGAGTTATCCAATGTAAAACTGGTGTTTTGCCTCCAAATGCGACTTCTATTTTGCAGCCAATGGACATGGGGATAATTAAAAGTTTTAAATGCCATTTCAAGCAATTTTTTGTTCTACAGTTGATTGAAAGGAGGGAAAGAGATTTAGATGGCAACGACTCTGTATTGGATGCAATTCATTTGATGACAGATGCATGTTTCACCTACAACGATCATAAACTGTTTTCGAATGTCTGGTTTAATATCGGGAGAATTTTCGATTGATAACCATAACGTTGATGAAGATCAGAATGGCTTAAAGAAAATGGAATTGCGAATTTTGACCATGTAAATGACATTGACAATTTTGTTCATGTTGATGATGATTTGATTACCAGTGGAATTCCTACGGAGAGTGAAATAATAGAGACAGTAGAAAGCACAGCAGACAGTGATGAAGACAATGTTGAATGTGTCGAAGACACAATCCTTACTCAGGATGCCGTGGAAACATTAAATGATTTTTTTGAAAACATTGACATTTCCGATGGTGTTTTAAGTGCACTAAGTGTAATAAGAGGAAACTTAAGAGACTTAAAAGTGAAATCTATGAAACAGGCTACTATTCAAAGTTATTTTTGTAAAAACGGGAGTGATTAAGGATGCAGCTGTGAGTAAATTTTATATGTATGTATGTTTACTTTAAATTTTCTAGTTTATTCTCATTTTTAGGTTTTTCATAAATTTACTAAATAACCTTTCTGTTTATATATTCACTTTTACTTCTTATGTCTTATTTCACCATACGCATGCATGCTTTTGCCTTCACGGATATTAAGTTTAACGGCTATAACGAGCAAAACTAAACGGTCCCGTGGCGCTCGTTATAGCCGAGTTTGACTGTATTAAATAAATAATTAAATGGAAAGTAGGCATCATAAGTTCTGTTTGGATCATCTTGTTTTTCATAATTTGCCCTAAAACTGTGGCAATAGTAATGTTGTTAGCGACTGTCACAAAAGAAATATGTACTAAAAGCCAGTGCCGTAACTAGGGTATTTGCATATGCACCGGTTGCAAAAGGTGCCAAATGTGGCAAAAGTTTATTTTTCCTTAGATAAGTATTGATTTAATGCTCCAATGTTAAAGTTACTTTTGATACAAACAATATTATACTTTATTAAAATGCATGAAAATAATATTCTACATAATCAATGCATTTCTTAAAATTTTGGCATAGTGCCATATCTCCCAGGTACGTCACTGCTAAAATCAATGACTTTTTTATGGCTGCCATCATAATATGCCACCAAAGTATTTCATGGTCAGTTGCCCAACTACATAGCTGCTTTCATCAATAATGAAATTAATTTTGACATCGTTCATTGATTCTTTTATTGCATCAAAAGTCCTTGTTAAATACTTCAGGCAAATATTTTTTTAATAGCCTGGTGTACTTTGGCATAATTTCTGTTTTACAAAGTCACCCACTGGACCATCATGTCTTTAAACTCAAGCCAGCATAACGTACAGCACAAACAAAATCATGAATCACACCTTGTTTCTTTTCCTTTTCTCTTTGTCTTAATTGTATCTCCAGTGTTGGCTGCTAGTGTGACATTGAAGGCCTGGGATTTGAAGCTTTTATCACATAACTTTCTATGCCTTGAAGAAGCAAGATGTTCTTTCATTCTATGAGGGGTGTTCAATAAATAAGTTTCGGGGGCCTCATAAATCCACATCAGTTTATTTACAGAAATGAGAGCTACATTAAAAATTAGCGACATCCTTCCTCTCTTTCTCTACATAATCCCCTTCCACATTCAGGCATTTGCCCCACCACCACACCAACTTTTCGAATCTCTCTCGGTGCCCTGCGTGCAAAGGAAATGGCGCACAGCTCATTGAACCTCCATGTTTTTTCAACTTCCAACTCCTTCAATGCTGGGAACGAATGGAAGTCACTTGGAGCTCCAAGCTGTTGTCCAGTCTTTCCCAACTGTGACGTCACTTTCCGGTAGGCCACAATGTCAGAGATGATGGTGTGGGTGTGTGCCAATGGACATCCCCATTTTTTTGGCTACCTCATGCACTTTAACCCGCCCATTTTCTTGAATCATTTGGTTCACTCGCTCCACATTGGCATCTGCACTGGCAGTAGAGGGATGGGCAGTTCAATGTTCATCGCACAGACTCTTTCGCCCTCCACTGAACAGACGACACCATTTGCTCTGACATCATGTCTTCTCCATACACTTCCTCCAGCTCACTGTGGATGGCGCTTCCCGACAAGCCCCGTGCCCACTCGTACTGGACGACAGCCTGCACCTCCTCTTTACATCACATCTCCAACACACGAAAGTCCGCCATCATGTCTGAACTCACAATGTAGCGGGCATGCTCAGTGCTGCATGCTGTCCAGTTAAGCGGCTGCTGTGCGTGACCAACAGCTGGCAGCACCACGATGGGTACCAGAAGAAGTAGAGGAAGGATGTTGCTAATTTTTAATGTAGCTCTCATTTCTGTAAATAAACAGTTGTCGAATTACAAGGCTCCCGAAACTTATTTATTGAACACCCCTTGTATTATATACCTTTTTACCTGGTTCCACTGAAACTTTTACACAGCAGTATTTATGGACTGCAGCGTTTCTCACTGTTGTTTTTGTCACTTTGTACAACTTTGAAGTCTTAGTATTCAGAAACCCAGTCCAAAGCACATTTTCTTTCTCATCCGATAATAAAACATATCCTCAAAGTGTTGTCAAGTATCCTCAAAAAAATGAATGACCTTATCAAACCACACTGAGTAAATATGTAACATGGAATAATACAGCGAAACGTAAAATGTATGCATGCCACAATTGACTCCACACTTGAATACAAAGTATTGCATTATTGTCTAAAAATTGTCACAAGTTGTATTCAGAATAATTATGAAGAGTCAGTCAACTGTTGAGATATATTTTTGGGCCTGAATTAATTACTCATTGTAAACGGGTAACATGAAACAATGCCTGGAAATGTTGCTTATTGTTTCTGCTACTAAGTCAGCCTAACAAACAGTGAAGAATGTGGTGTTTTCATGTGGCTATATTAAATTCCATTTCTGTGATATGGTCAAACGATAAAGTTTCATGTCTTTCAGAAACTTTTCTTGCATGTTCTTCTCTTGGAGATTTTTAATAAATTACAGCCAAATTAATGGAGGTTATTTATGTCCGAGTTAAACCATGAATCCATGTGGATGATTTTGTTGGTGTAATGTACTGTATTTGATCCTGGAATTTAAGTTCACATTTTGAAATTGTAAAGCATTTGCATATTAAAATGAAGTGCCAAAGGGTTGAGCCTCTTGTTTAATATTAATTATTTTATTATTAATCTAATCTTTCCAGGTTTTTTTTTTTAGGTTTTACCCACATTTTTTAAAATCAGTTGGAGAGTTAAAAAATGAGTAAAATTGGGCAAAACCCAAAAAATCGATGCCCTACTTATGGTTCAAGGATTGATTTTTTTATTTTTTATGAAGGGAAACAACTTCTACCATGTTCCTCTCCATGCTAGTAATTATTTTGATTTTGGGACACACAAAAATATTTATTTTTTTATGAAGGGAAACAACTTCTACCATGTTCCTCTCCATGCTAGTAATTATTTTGATATTGGGAGACACAAAAAAATTATCTGGATTTTGCCTTCAGTAATTGAAGCTAAGTTATGCCAATGATTTGCACAAGTTTATTTGCTTGTATATGGTGATATTAAAAAATAATTGTTTGGATTTGAATGAATGTTGTTCCACAGACTAATTTCTCCATTAAATGAATAGATAGTTATATAGTGTAGTTTTCTCCAAGAATAACAATGCTTTCATCATTACATCAAAGAAAAATCCTTGGAGAGTTTTATTTCCATTCATGACATTAAAAAGGAAAACAGGCTATAATGCATGGAAAATGAATGATGCCTTGACACAGGGTTAAATCATCTGAGGAAATTTGCCATTGAATGTTTAAAATGTGAGTTTGTGTGTATATAATTATGGTACATCCAGCCAGTGTGCTGAAAAATATTTAGATAAGTCAGAGTTGGTAACATTTGTTAAAGACAGCAGTTCATTCAGTGAGGCAGGAAAGAAGTCTAAATTCAAGTTATTTAATGGCACAATGTTTAAAGGATGCCCTTTGAAAGAGTTGCTTTCATTCATGATGCGTTGATATTATAGCTATAACTCTTAAGTTATGGAGCAAAATTTTACTATGTATGTCAATTTATCTCAATGCAACTGATAGATCTCTTCAAAACTAAAACCTGATACCAAGTCCTATTATGAGTTTTACGTTCTAATAGCAAAGACATTACAATTGTTTAAAATGGCCTTTATTTTAATATGAAAATAAGTATAAAATTTAATAAATAAGATATTTGAGAAAATTTAAGACTTATGCCATACTATGATGAGTTCTTCCTCTTAAGAGCAACAACAATACAGTTTATTTTTGTGTATCACTATGAAAATATAAGTACAGCCTTCCCTCGTTTTACGAACTTCCATTTTATGAGTTTTTACTTATATGAACAGCAATTTCATACCTATTCTTTGATTTGCAAACAAATTTTCGCATATACAAGTTTGTTACGTTCGCATGAAAATCCTATTTTTCAAATATCGAATAAATTTTCACTTATACGTGCTCTATCTGCTTTGGGAAGGCTTGATAAAGTTCGTCGAATTGCATCACGCTCTTCCGAATAAGAACCATCATCTTGGTCTCAGTACACACGTTGCCGTTCTTTGTGAAATTCGGTTCGCTGAGTGGTGTCCATTTTTATCCTTTAAATCGAGATATATTTTTGTGAATCATGGCTCCTAAATGTGCCAGCCTTTCAGGCATTGCAAGTGGTAATGTGAAAAAAGAAAGAAGGGCTTTAAGTGTAGCCCAGAAACTAAATATTATTCAAAGATTGGAGAAAAGCAAGCAGTCGAAGGACATAGGTACCGCGTTTAACCTATCGTAAGCTAACATAGGCTAGGATATCATAGGCTAATACCACTAATATATAGAGTAAGACATCATAGGCTAATGACTAAGAATTTCATTTAAATACATTAATATATCATTATTGATGTTTTTTTCTCAATTTGGCATTACTCTGTATTGTTTTTAAGTGAACTATGGGATATTTTTTTTATTTTGACCTTTGGAACCAGTTAAAAAATTTTACATAGGAAGTAATGGGAAAATAATTTTTGTTTTACAAGTTTTCGCATAATGAACAGTTTTTGTGGAACGAATTAAGTTTGTAAAATGAGGGAAGGCTGTACTAATAAGCTAATCCATTACTCAAAGTGGTTTTTTGCAGTGACTATATTGAAAATGAAATTTCTGTAATAATAACTCTTATTTTCTTTCCTTCTTAACTATAACCAGGGGGTAAAGGATTTACCTGCTTATGTCATGGTTTGTTTGATCCGGCTATCTTCCATGATGCAAAAACTGGAGATCTGAAAGATGTCAGACTTCTTGCTGGAATATTTCAAGAGTTAGTGGAACAAGGATGCCAGGAAACTTGGCCGCAGCTGGAGTGGTTACTCGATGAAATGTATGTTTTTATCACCTATTACATACTTAATTGATAATTAAATCTTCATTCCAATAATCATTCATGTACTAGTGTAAGTGCCTTTTGAATTTCAATGGATTTAGTGAATCTATTACAGGACAACATAAAACACAGGTTTCTTACAAACGTTAATGGCACATTGTCAACATTTAATAAATTGTACAAAATAAATGTTAATTATATCATTATCATTATACATGTATTATATTAAAAGTTGATTTTAGTTATGTGTCTAGTTTGCCAGAGAGTAAGTAGGCTTGGTGAAATGAATGCAACAAATATTATCATCTAAAAAATTTCCAAAAACAAACATTTGCTGATATGTAAACAAAACAAAAACAAAATTAAGCGTAGCAAGAATATTTGTTACCTATTTATAAGCATTGGAGTCCTATTGGCAGCAACATCGCATTTACATTGTCATATCATTTATGATTTCTCATGAAAAATGGACAGTTTTTAAGCTTCAAAATGCATTTTTACAGAGTTTGGAGCTCGATTGTGACTAATTTTAAAATGCAAATTAAAAATATACTGCACTTACAAAGAATATGTCTCACCCAGTTAAGATTATATAATATCAAACAAATTCTTAAATGAAACTCTGAAACCAAGAAGACCGTCTTCTTAACAATAAAAATCATATCAACAAAGATTTTTACAACTGAAATTTTCAGATGCCCCAATCAATTTTCTGTTGCTTGCAGTAAACATTGCTACCCATTCCAGTGAGCAACTTTTCAGCGATAGTGCAAATCCCTCCCCCGTGACTGGTGCCACCAATGTACATTGGGAACTATGTTGTACTATCAACCTTTAGAAATGATTCTGTGGTATTTGTGCAGTTTCCCCTCCCCCCTACTTTCTCTGCACGTATTCGCTTGCGATTTTCGATCTTTTGTTCATTCCAAGGAAATAATCGTTAAGAATGTGAATAAGCATAGAAATCTGATGGCTTCATCGTTCCCAACAGTTTTCATTATAACATCTTCCAAATAGATTTTGCTTAGATTCATTGATGTCCTAATAAGGATAAATAGTAAATGTGTGTTTGGGCACCCAATCTTCCCTGGCATTTAGAGGGAGACATTCATTTAGTCAGGGTGCCACAGGCATCCAGCACGACTTGGGATGAGTTAAGTTTTTGGGGGTTGGATTCTTTCAATTTTCTCCCCTGTGTTGTCTTCGTTCCATTTCCTCCCCCAGGTTGGGTAAAGTGGTTGGGGTTTGGGTTCATCCCCTTTTCCTTATATATCTGCGATTCACTTTCGACTGTTTTGTAAATTACCACCATTGCTATCTCAAATGATGATTTGCTGGACTCAAGTAGTTCCAGTTATTGCCACATAAGGTGCTACTTCTAGGGAAAAGGTGTATATTGCACTTCCTTTCAACTTTTCATCATTGTTTTTATAAAATTATATGGTCAGTGCCATAACTAGGGTATGGTGAAGGTGGCATGTGCCATTGGCGCCGCTTGCAAAAGGCGCCAATCGATCCTGCAAAAAAATACCAAAAACTTATTTTCCCATAAATAATTATTAATTTAATTCTTAACTGTTAATAAAACCCCTTATTCTTTATTAAAATGCAGGAAAAATCTCTCGGGTACATCTCTGTATATAGTATAATATAAATATTATTTAGTAATTGATGATCCAAAATCATACAATAAAATATGATCTCATTGTCATAATTATAATATTATATCACTAAAAAGTATAAAATAAAAAAAGATGAAAAACTTCTTAAGTAATACTCTTTTTTTAAGACGTACTGAGAAGTAGACAATTATTTTTGGAACCCATAAAATATCTGGATCTTAGAAAAATTTTCATTATATTTCACCAAATATCACTTTTAAAAAAATATGGCTATTTAGAATGTAGTGAATAATTTAATCAGCATATGCCATACATCTTTTTTCAAATGATTTTTGATGAAATATAATGAAAAATTTTCTACAATCCAGATATTTTTTGGGTTCCAAAAATTTATTTTCTACTTTTCAGTATGTCTTAAAAAAAAGAGTATTACCATATTTCTCGGCATATAAGACACTTTTCCAGAAAAATAACCCACAAAGTCATCCTGCATCTTATACACCGAAGGTAAGATTATTACTCTTCTCAGTAACACTAACAAACATCTCCAATATGGAATTATTAGCTGTAATTCATCACAAAAACATTAAAATATACATTATTAATAATGAAAATTTTGTTAATATGTACAGTGATACCTTATGCAATGTGAATTCCTACTACGTATTTTCATTATTGCGCTTTATTACATGTCCGCTTGCAGTAATTACAATATTGGTGGGCTTTTGACGTTAGTCATGTTTTAGTTCCTAAAGAATGACTCGTCACAGAAATACCTCTGCTAACGGACAGAAATGCCTCCCATAGGTTTTCCCAGGCATTTCTCTTCTGACCATCCATAGTTAGGGAAGTCCCTTGCTGGGTCTTGCATGGCAGATATGTCGGAAGGGTAGGGGGTAGGATAATGGGAGAGTGAATATGAGACATTTGTTTTCTGTTTACTTGTTTGTCTCACATGGGAGATTTGTCAGAGTGGTAGGGTGTAAGATAATGGGAGAGTGAATATGAGACATTTGTTTTCTGTTTACTTGTTTGTGACTTGTTTATCGGTGTGTGTGAATTGTTTATTGATGAACTACAGCCCTGCAGGTGCATGCTTCTTCAGATGTCCACTTGCAGCTTTGATTGGCTCCTTCTATCCCCAACCCATCTCTCATTTCCAATCACATAATACCAACTCCACCCCTCCCAGTAGCATCCCTGCTATGCCTCCTGATGTCTTTAGTTACAACTCAAGTTGAACTCATTGGCAGTTGACACTGTCTGAAAATTGTTCTCTACCTCGATTATAGCCGGTAAAAGAAAAAGATTGTGCTTAGGTAAAAGAGTGGAAATTTTACGTTTGGCGGAATCTGAAAACTTAAGTGTTCATGCGCTTGGTGCAAGGTACGGTGTAGGTAAGATTCACGTGAGTGAAATTCTAAAAAGTAAGGAGAGACTGTGGAAGGAATGGGCTGTGAACAAAAGTGAGTGTGTGAAAAGTGTTTCCCAAAACTGAGGGGCTGGCTATTGATAACGTGACTTTCGAATGGTTTTGTAGAGCTCGTTCTTTCAACATTCCAATATCAGGGACATTAATTCAAGAAAAGGCTCTCAAAATAGCAAAAGAAATGGGGTATGACGAGTTTAAAGCTTCCAATGGGTGGCTTGAAAAATTCAGAACTCGTCGCAACATTTCCTATAAAAATGTGTGTGGAGAAGCTGCTTGTTGACCGTGATGTTGTATTAGGGTGGGCTTTCAGACTACAAGATTTGTGCAAGAACTATGGTGAAAAGGACATTTATAATTGTGATGAGACTGGGTTATTCTTTCGAGCCCTTCCTGACAAAACAATGTGCTTGAAAAAATAAAAATGCTCCGGTGGAAATGTGTCAAAAGAGAGACTCACACTCCTACTATGTGTAAATATGGTTGGTGAATTTGAGGTGCCTTTAGTGATCGGAAGAGCCAAAAAGCCTCGCTGTTTCAAGAGTATTGATGTCAATCTCCTTAGGGTGGATTGGCGAGCAAATCAAAAAGCATGGATGACTCGAGATTGCATGACAGACGGGATGATGTCCTTTGACCGAAAAATAGGGAGGGAGGGTAGAAAGATCATCTTATTTATGGATAATGCATCATCCTATCCAAATTTATCCCTGAAAACATAAAAATATTTTTCTTACCTGCGCACACAACATCTGTTTGCTAGCCCTCGGACCAAGGGATAATTAAGAACTTTAAACATCACTACAGGAAGCATGTACTGCAGCATATTTTATCAATGATAAAAAGATGGAAGTGATGTATCAAAATCGATGAATGTTCTCGACGTGATTTTATGGATTGTGCAATCCATAAGGGACATAAAAAGACATACTGTAAGAAACTGTTTTATGAAAGCAGGATTCGCTGCAAAATAGGACGAAGATGATCACTCTAGTATGGACGACGAAAAACTACAGAATTTACTGGAAAATATTGGGGAAGAGGGAACGTTGCCCTATGCAGATATCGACGCGTGCCTTTGTACAGAAGACCAGTCCCTGAATACGGAAGACCTGGTTGCAGATGTGCAGACACCTGATTTTGGCCAAATTAAAAGCAATGAGGAGAGTGGCGATACATCAAGGGGATGTGCTTTTATGAGACTTTACTAAAAAATACTAAATAAGCCTTGAGGAGTGTAAAGGACTTAAAGGAATATTTTCTACAATGGGGAGATGCTGGTGGACTTAATTTAACTGCACAATTGCAGCAACATTTGGAAAAACAGATTGTCCAATCTCCAGGGAAGCAGAAAAAGATAACTGATTTTTTTAATGACAGTAAGTATAATAACATCATATACAATGTAAAATTTGGCATAAATTTTTATCACATTAACCGTGTAATAATTTTCTATGTGCATTTCTTAAAGCAGACCATTGGACAGCCTCTGACCATGGCAGATCGCCAGAAAAAAAGACCAATGCAGCTAGCGAGCTTTCCAAATGACAAACTGTGGATGGTATCCATTTTAACTGACAATCATATGTTTATGAATTTATTTACCTTTTGTTAAATTTCTCCGTATGGATCACTTTTTAAGTTATGAGTTATAGTTTTCTCTCATATTGAGCGCTTTCATTACATACATAATGAATTACCTATTTTTCTTTGACCTTCTTTTACCTTGCATTTCTACTTTCATTTATTTTTTATTCAGGTTGTTCATTGTTCAATATTTTGAGAATTATTTTCGTGATGTAAAAGATGAAAAAATAAAAACAATATTGAAAGAATAACTTTTAACTTTCACTGTGATAAATTTTCCTTGTGAAAATGAGTAATACCTGCAATAGAAAGTGAGTCTATGTACATAGTGAGAGTAATACATGCAATAGAAAGTGAGTCTATGTACAGTCACTTTCAAAAGTCGATTGACAAACAGCGGCGCCACTTTCAGGACTGCAGGAGAATTTAACTTTGTATCTGTTTGTATAGGACTCTTGGGTCATGACTGTCACGAGGGAAATTCAAATAGTAATGTGGTAAATTTTAAGAAATGTAGCAGCAAGGACCTTTGTTCAACCTTTTTAAATAAATCGGAAAAGCAATGAGTTAAAAAAATTGCGCTGCATAGTTCGAAGGTTTTTGTGTAGAACGCAATATATACCTATTTAGACCCAAAGAGGCGAAGAAATTAGAGACCAACATGACAATTTATTAAGCGGCATAAATATACTCAGTTTCATAGTTGCGATATTTTTCAGTGAATGAATATGAAAAGAAAATACCTGTAATAAGAAACCTCTATGACCAAATCTTAATTTGTGCTTATAGCATGTCGCCTTTTTGAGAATAAAAAAAGAATGCTTTCATTTTCCTGCAGGCCAGGGTACTACAATCTTGGTCATTTTTTCTGCATGCATTTTATGCTTATTTTACATCCCATGCAATTTAATTTCACAGAGAAATCCCTAGGTAAACTGGCTTTCACAAATTTCTGTCTTCGCGAATAATCAAGTAATCGTGTTCAAATTTCTTGTACGAACAACCATATTTTTATTAATAAACACAATTGCGGCTATCATAAATATATTTCAAACCAAGTTCACATGTAAAACTTAAAACAACCACAGGTGGTAGGAGAAGACCAAGGCTATCGAATGGGTCCACGACGTGGTAACCCCAGGTTCAAATCCTATTGTAGCTCCCAAGAGTCCCGATGTTTTGGTTTATGTGACGCATCTCACTTGGAGGCTCTTTGGGCGTTCATTTCATTTATTTTTTATTTATTTGTGGGTAAAATCGAGAAAATTCCGTCCATTTATATTTATGTCAGAAATATTTGACTTGGAGTGAGTATGAGGAAGGGCGGTGTTGGTAGTTGTTTTGAAAACTCAAGCGCATGAGGGGGAAAGAAGAAAAGGCCGCAGGTTTCCTTTGCTTGCCCATAGATCGAAATCGAATGAAGACCAGTCATCTTCCTAATGCTAAGGTTTGGAGGAAAAACCAAATGTGACTCAACCCACATCCTAAAGGAAACTTTGGTTTAAATAATGGATGTGGACTATGGCTCTCTAGAAGCATGTGCGTGTTTTTTTCTGGTTTCGGAGAACCGCTTACTGTTTATGTAATGACTAGGTGTTAACCCGTCAAAAATGACGGAAAATATATATGGATGAGATAGTGAGAAAAAACATCCAATACTTCCGATGAACAACTTCATGTGAAGTTTTATTCTCTTTAAAGTAAAGTAAAAATAAAAATGATGATCTTAAAAGCGCCTCAAGAGAGACTCGATACCTGGTATCCCGCATATAAATCAAGCACGCTAACTGCTACACCAATTAAAACTTTTGATTCACATTCTAAGAAACCATATATGTATTTGTTAATATCTACAGAAGTTAAATGATATTTTTATTATTTTGTGGACCCTTGAATTCAAATTTTCAAGTTTTAAGATTTTTGCATAGGAGAGGAGAGGCTCCTACATCTCCTTGACAATGATCGACTTTTTAGGTCAGGGAAAAGGTCTAGAGCCCGGAAATGGACATACGGAATCGGCTTTTATGTATAGGTAATAATTTGCTAATAGTATATTCAATTTCATTCTATGCGAAATAAACTTCATGTCGGCATTATACTAAAGAATATTTTCACCTCAGTTTCTAAAGGGAAATCTTGGTGGTGTCCTTTACAATATCCTAGGAAAGATCGCGCTAGCACACATACTGCGGTAGAACCATGGGCTAGAGTCAAATGGAGGATCTGAATGTATTGGCTTTCTCGGATCATCACCTTCACCCTGAGAACACCCCGGAATAACTCGTCAGTTCATTTCCTTCCGTGGATAAAAAATAACGTGATTTTTGGGAGATGGAAATACATTGTGTGTGTCATTCAATTGGCGCTTACCCTCAAAATGGAATTGGTACTGCAGAGAGAATGATACTCATTGAAGTGTGTAAACAGAAATTAATATGAAAACTTCTCATGAATATAAATTTTTTTGTATCCAAGGATTCAGGAATGGTGAGGAACTCTGAACTTTAGAAATGAAGAAACAAACATTAAATCATAATATTTTGTAGGGTTGCCATCGTTTTCAATCACAGACATAATTCTTGCCCTCATGGAGCTTACTAAATTTTGAATTATTGTCGGACGACGGCTGAAACTTTCCCACACTTCCTGGACATGGGTTTCCAAAGCAGCCTCTCTTCTTTCACTGGCATAATCCCATTCTTTTACCATGATACCCCACAGATTCTCTATGGGGTTGAGATCGGGTGAGTTAGAAGGCCATTGCAGGATGGCAATTCTCGGGCTTTCTTCAAAGATGCACTTGGTAGTATTGGCCTTATGAATAGGACAATTGTCCTGGACAAACACTACTTCCTCACCTGGAGGAACAATCTTATCTAGAAAAGGGAGTAAATTCCCCCTCAAAATTTCTACGTAATCGACAGAAGTCATTCTAGATGGTGTCCTCACCAAAGGCCCTGGACATCCGTTGGGGCAGTTTGATACTAACTTGGCTAGTTCCGTCCCAACCAAGAAAACATCCACGTTAAGAAACGAGAAAATTGATCTGCTACGATAGTTCAGTGGTAGATTATCCGCCTGGCAAGTGGAAGACCCAGAATCAATTCCTGGTCATAGCAGACTTTTTTCTCGTTTCAAAATTTATTTCCATTGCCATTATATTACACGGAGACAGTTCAAAAACCTATTTTGGAGTCTAGCTCCTTGATCTCGCAGAAATTTTCAATTGTGAGCCATTCCACATTCTCAAGTTATTTAATTTAAAATGGGTAATTTTTGCTAATTTTGCAAAATTATGCTAACTGAGCCATTATTCACCTAGAAAAAGAGCAAATTTTACATAGATCAACGTAAACTGTTCATGCTGAAAATAAATCCTCATGTCAAATCCCTCGCAGATCACCCAATACCAAAAATAAACTGATCACTAGACGCACTGCGACCTGGTTACATAGAAGCATTTCTCACATTTCTGTGGATAAAATGTATCACTTATAGCTTTCAGAAATCACAAACGAACAACTACAACAGCTATTTAGTGACACGTTTTCATTGCAAGGTTGTGTTCCTTGCTTTTATACAGAGTAATAAAAGTATTTACATATATTCTTTTAGGATTGTGTAACGTAAAAGGAACCCAAAAGAATTTACTTACGGTAAAATGTGATTTGAGCATGTCACGAATTAAAAGGCAGTCTAACAGAAATTGTTTGTTTTTAATGTAAAATATATGCAATTCAGTTGTTTATTTCTCTTACATCACCTTTATTATGAGAATGAATGACACTTCTATTTACATAGAAATTTATGTGATTTAGGTTTACTACTGACAGCTGGCAAGGAATTTTTAAAAATTCCTGATAAATATCGTGCTTATTATATTATTCTACGCATTAAAAAATACCTTGGTTATAAATCAAGGATATAAAATGCACGGCATATGCGTCTACCAAAGAAAATGCCTACCTACTCATCTCATGCCGGGCACACACTGTTAGTAGGCGTTTCGCAGGTGTCCTACCCTCTAAAGACGAAGGAGCCAATATCAAGTAATGTCCGCACCCTCCCTTTTTGATGGGAACTTGTGAGAAAAAAGTGCAGGTATTACACGAGCAAATACGGTACTTCGTTTTCTTGACTTGAAATTAATATATAAAAATGTCCTATCATTATATAAATTGCAAGATAAAAATAGTCATTTTCTGAAGAGTAAAAATCAACTGGGTTAAGTTCTATGTTAAAAACTGTTCTTTTAGCGCAAACTCTGATAATGCACAGATGTCTCATAATGCCTCTCATGCACTAAGCGAGGCATGCCTGTACTTAAAAAGTTTTTTATATAATTTTTATTTTTTATTAATATTACAGTAGTTTTTGTCCATGGAACCTATCCTCATTGACATAATGACCTTGTTTTGATCATATAGTATCTGTATCGATTGTCTCTTGAATTTGTCTTGTTTCTTTTTTAAGTCTAAAAGAGATCACAGTATTCAATAGCATTAAATATTAATAATTTTTTTTAAATAGACCCTAGTTCATTGTGGCCATGTTTGGCTGCCCAGATATTTTTTATTTATTCTGGGATTGATTTAATTTTAGGTTACCTTCTTTAATGAACATTCTTCGGACTTTGGACATGGCCATGGAATGCACTGTGGCAGAGATGACATCTTTATTCTATTCTCTGTGCTGTGGTTTTGGTAGAGCATTTACCTTTGAAAAGGTTTGTCCTTTTAAGTCACATTTTTTAAAGAAAATATTCTTAAATGAGTCATTGTTTTGCCTTCATATTATGACTGTAACTAACTTTAAAAAAAAAAACAAATTTGTTACAAACAGTATAATTTTCGAAAGACCACTCCAATTTTACTTGTGGGCCAAATTTTCATTTGTAGTTAAAGAATTTTGCCATTTTGAAAAGCTACGTATGGGAACAGTGCAGTATATGGGCCTTTTTGTGCAGTGAGCAATGCATCATGCCATACTTATATCTATGGTGCAAAACCTTTAATTTTGAAGTTTCTGGTTCTTTTGTCTTAAAGTTGTCCGTTGTGTGACAGTCATTCAAAAGAAACATTTCCCCACAATATAGTGAGTGCCAGTTTAAATGAACTGTCAGAAGACATTTCCATAATGAATAATGTGAAACCACTTATATGAGAAATATTTTGCACTTAATCTGTTTTTATACCCTTAATTTTAAACTGATTTTGGACCTTTTATTGAAACTGTAGGTGAGCCCTCTATTTGTGGAAGTTCTGCAAGGGTTGGAAGGAACTTCACCTGGAGCACTTCCAGGATGGTGGTCTCATCCATCTCTTGTTCCAGTATATCTTATTGGAGTTCTCGCAGGGGCTGGACAGGTTAATATACCAAGTTTAATCTTGAAAGGCTAAATTTAAATACCAATGTTATAGCATTCATGACAGGAATTTAAATTAATGGATAATATATTAATTTAAATATGTTTAACTTCTGATTAAATACTGTATTAACCCAAAAGGAAGACTACTTCAAATTTAAGATGACCACAATAAAAAACAAGGTTTATTCTGGAAAAAAACTTTGTAATACCAATTTTTAAAATAGCATACAGTGGTAACTTTGTGCCATCCGTTAACACTGCCAGTTACAGTAGTGCATATTTTTTCATTTTCTGAAGTTTTTATAATGATGTTTTTTGCACCTTTTTCATTAACTGTGTAATTGGATAGCATGTTGAAATAAATAGGTGTCTTGTCTGCATTACTCATTTGGGTGAGAAGGTAATCGTGAATTTTCCACTATGCAAGAACATGCTTCTGGAAAGCAATTAGTTTGTCTGTGTAGTCAGAAGGTAAACCATTCATTAAAATGCATACATAATGTGCAGTCAAAAATTTTCTGTTAGATATGATTTAACTCCCAAAAAATGTTGAAGAAACATTGAAAATGTATTTAGTGAAAATGGTAAAAATGAAATGCCTTTTTTATGCATAAGTAGAAGCCAGTTATTTGAAAGTTGTCCATAGTTGTTAGCATAAAAATGTTTAAAAAAGAATCAGAATATTTTACCAAGTTATATGCATATACTATAAAAAGGCACTTAAAAAAGTTTTAAGCTTCAGGCTGTTAATCAAATAAGGTGGAATCAGTTACCCTTTTCCTCTTCAAACTTTAATGCCTTTTGAGCATTGCATAAGTAGAAAATTAATTTAAAATCTTTATCCATTTTTACCAATTCATGACAGCTTTAGTTTAACAATTTTTGGAGGTAACCAATACGTCTATTTGTGAGACAGTTGAAAGGTGTCATTCCTTAGAACAGTAGTCCTCAAACATTGGCTTATTGGCTACATCCAGCTGGCCCAGTTATTTCCTCAGGCTTCGCCTATCGATTACTTTAAAACAGAGGTTCAGAAACTGAGGTTATGGAAGGTTTTACAGGAGGTCACAATGAAAGAAAATTGTACAACTTATAGTTCAATATTTGAAATTTTCAGCTTTAATTTAATTGCTTAACTTTATTGCATTATTAATATAAGCAAAAATCCTGATTTTTCTCTAAACATTCCATTCATATTTTTTTTATTCATTGGCTGATAAATGGAATTAATATGGTTGCAGTAACTTTGGCTGTCATAACCAACCATTGGTCACATGGTGAGCGAATCCCTCACCTCAAGAATAAACATGCTCTCATTTTTTTTCCATACAGGTTACAACTTTCAGGATCAGTATACCTTCCTAAAGATATTCAAACTTACATAACATATTATTACAGATAGCTTTTGTTCATGGGTAGCAATATTGGGGATGCATATGATTGAGAGAGTAGCGCCAATTCACCTGCCGTCAAGATTGTTACATTTGTTATGTACCAGTCCCCTCGCCATATTGAAATTTTACAATTAAATTTTTAGCTTTATAATTTTATAGCAATTTACACATTTTTTGTTTTATTTTTTAGAATTGTGTATTAGAGTATTCTACATTATTATTGAAAATTAATATAATCTTTATGAAAAATATATTAATGCTTCCTTCATTTATATTTTTACTCATATATTTATTAAAGATATGAAATTGTGGAAGATAACGCTTAAATGATACTCAGTTATTTTTACCGCAAGAAAGTAACTATCATCGGGTGAGCGCAGCCCTTACCTGCCACCAACAGCGTCACAAAATACAGCGCGACCAATGGTGGGTTAAGAGGGGGTCACATTGATAAAGTTTTGGAACTGCTGCTTTAATACATTCATATCTGCATCTGTTCTTATAATATACTTAGTTTTTAGCAGAGATCTATGATATCTTTTAAAAAATGCTCTAAACTAAAACTGAAATTTTTCTGTCATGTACCGAAGAAGGTGTAAAACTAACATTTACATTTGCAGTTGTATGATTTTTGTTGTTATGCATATGTTAATTTTTTAGGAATCTAGCGACATATCTCAAGTGGGAAGAATACTATCTGGAGTGTTGAGATCATTGCCTCCGGAAGATGCCTCTCTGGATAGTGGATCAAATGGCAGTAGTGGTGCCTTGATGGCGTTGGAAGCCAGCGTTGTGGGACTGTGCCAACATTCTGCTTTCCATGAAACAGTTCTCACCACACTTTGGGAAGGTAAGTCATCTTTAGGACTTTTTATTTTTTTTAAATCTGATGTGTCCAGCGCATGACTTTCTCCGCAAGAAAATTGTGAAAATGTATTCAGGGAACTTGAAAATATGTATGTATTTCCATTAAAATCTCAAATTCAGTTTTTTTCATGAAAGTAATAGTTTTTCTATACTGCATATGGGGAAGGTAAAAATATGATTATGCACATTGTAAACTAGGGTGACCAGACAGACAAATTTTTAAAAATATTTGCTATATTTTGAAGAAGGTATTTTGCAAAATTAGGCAAAAAAATTTTATAACACAAAAATGACAAAATCACATATAAACAAAAAAAGACAAAATCACATATTGTCGCAGTTTTTCTTCTTCATAAAATGTTGTCCTGGTTTTGTTTCCTCAGCATCTTGTCACACTATAGTAAACCCTTGTCCAACATGGGTTTCCCCTTCCTTTGCAATAGCTCCTTTTGCAAATAAGAAATGCAGTCAAACCTAATCTGTATCAGCAGTTATCTCTCGAAGATGACCATCCCTTTAAACAGCCAGTGTTATCTGAAAACAAGTTGAATCATATTTATGTCAATGTAATATATCCATAAAATATCCTCCCCTAACCATAATGATTAAAACTTATGTAGATCGATATTCTCAGGTAGAATTGCCTCAATAAACAAAAACGTTTAAAAGGATTAAAATGTAATTTGGTTCCATGACTTTTCCTTCCAGGTAGTTTTTCCTGTAGTGAAACTATTGCTTTTCACAGTAGAAATTAGCCATAAGCTGCATAATTTTAATCAATTTACAACAATCCACACTCCCTGTAGGTACGTTATAACAAAACAATACGAGATATTTCCTGCTTGATTCCACAGTTATTTGTAATCCCTCGTCTTTTATCATGGCATCAAAATATTAAAATGAAGAGGTTGCTCCTATGTAGGGATGGGACGATCAGTTCTTTGATTCCTTGGTTCTGCCAGTTCTCTCAAGAACTGAAATAAGAACCGACTGTTTATAATCCGGTTCTTCGGTTCTAATCCTTATTTTAATAAAAAGCATGGTAAGATGCACACATCATGCGTGCATACACGTGAGACAGAGGCGTTCTTTATGATTTATGCAATCATGTCACAAAAGATAAATATTAATGGCTTAGTATAATGTCTACGAACTGAAATGTGATGCCAAGAAAATGTCGAACTTTTGATTCACCGACTAATTTCCTAATCAATTTTAATTAATAAAACAATCGACAGTTATTTAAAACATACCTCATTGGAATAGTAGTAATGTAATCTTTATGTTCACATTCATTCCTTTGTCGTAAATTACCCATCTCTTTTCGCTTGCAAACGCTGTCTAAACGTAAAAAAATAGACATACTTACGTTCATTTCTTCATCGTAGACTATCCATTTTCCTAATGTTTGTGCGCACGAAAGAAAATTAAATTAATTAGGTATTTACAGGAGTTATTGTGTACATCAGTCATCACGAAGATTGTTTTCATTGACAACAAACAAAATACAGGTCCTAAGTGAATTACGACTTTCTCGTTTGATTTCCATGAAATCAGCTACTCCTTCGATAAAAATGCAGTAAACAAAACATGTTATTTGATTAGTTCTACGATGTTCTTTAAAGACTTTTTCGTTATAAGTTATATTGTAAGAGATATAAAGAAAAGATCATTTTTTTCACCTGTAAAGTGGCACTCCCGATTAGGTCACATAAACTATTTATATAATTTTCTTAGTTTCTTAGCCCCTATGTCCTAAATACCAAATTTCATCAACATCCACGTAGTAGTTTCTGAGACAGTCAGATGGACATGACCTGAACATTTACTGTAAAGAACGCCTAAAAATGATTGTGTCTCGGAAGCAGACGCTAATTGAAAAGTGACCGCCTCACTCCACCATAATTTTTCGATTTTTGATACTTATATCGATGATGGAAGTTGTTCGTTAACTACGACGTAAAATAAATTTTTATGCTGGATGTGTTATCAGTTTTAAACAGGATGAACAAGTCTGAATTTCCTTTATTTCATGAGGGAAAAGAGCTTTGTAGTGCATACAAAAATCAGGACGATGAATCAGTTCAGCAAATAATAATTCCACAAAAATCTATCAAAAAAATGAATGATGGGTTTCGAACTTCCGGTATTCAATATTTGGTTTGCGGCTGCATGATTTTATAATGTAAAAATTCAAGCAATATTTTGAGTCAAATCCATCATTTTGGAGTGTTATTATAACTTATTAATGGAAATAAGTTTTATTTTGTTGTGTAGTAATTTTGAATAGATACCCCACAGATAATTTTTAAATTTAACCGATTTATTGTGAACCCTAACAATAAAGTTATGTCGGACGTTTGGAACAATTTCAGAATTGACAGTACAAATGACAAATACACTATATGCAACTATTGTGAAGCTAGAATTTCCCATAGTGTATCAAATAGCACTTCTAACCTAACAGAAGCAAAACCAAGAACCGGGATCAGATTAATATAACCAGAACCGGAAAAAAGTGGAACCATCCCATCCCTACTCCTATGTGTTGGTGTTCAGTAATTTGTTCAGGAATTTTATCTTTGGAAGTTTGGCCTTGCTAAGGTGACCTTCATTTGTAAAAGTCTCTATGCATTGTTTATCCCAACTTACTGTCTAGAACTAACACTTACTAGAAGCTTCCTGTCTGGAACGGAGCGGGATTTGTACTCTTCTCTGAGGGAAGGAATGGAGATTCTAATTTTTATTGTAGAATTTTACTTATCAATCATATTTCTCTGAATTTTTCATAAATACTGGCATTTTTGCAGTTTTTATTACTCATTATCAGTGTGTTGCCGTTGCAATGACTATTGTTGGAGTTGGATTAGATATGATCTAGTACTTACACATGTTATTTTTGCCACACAAATACACGTGATCAATTTACTTTTCCATTCAAATGTATTTTTTAATATATTATAATGCTAAATTAGGAAATTTGGGAACACAAAGAGCAAATCATCCACTGTGATTTTAAAGCTATTAAAGCCAATATTAATAATTGCTGCACCACATTTAATTTACAATAATTATGTGGAAAGTAGGCATCATAAATTCCGTTTGGATCATCTTGTTTTGTATTGATTTTCGCTCTCTCGAGTAACTCCTGGTGTAAACTCTAATCTGGTCTACCTAAGCTTTCATAATTGTTAATCACTATTGAGGATTTGCATAGGCCACTTTTAATTGCCTTCCTTGCAAACGATGCGTTTAGTAAATAAAAGGAAATGGACTATCAGCAATGAAGAAATTAATGTCATATATAATACTAGTGGGCCTGATGCCGCAATTGGAGCACCAAGCTCCTCATAGTAGGAAAAATTAATACTCTGTATTGGATTCGCTACCTATTCATAACTGACTCTTCACAGGAGGACTTAGCAGTAAAGATACCCTCACCTTCCCTGCCCCTCCTCTCTGACACAATCCTCTTCCTTCCATCCCCTCCACTCTCCTCTCTTGCTGGCTATACGTACAGACGTCAGCGTATTATAATAAGGATAATAATATAACTATATGCAATTAATTATTATTACAACTATGATTAACTATAAATTAATGTTGCTTCATTTGAGTTAGATTACGTATTGTTTGTATTTACATAACTCTACTTGTCTCAAGGTAAAATATTGAAATTTTTCGATTCTATTTCAACATCAATAAGTCTCACAAATTAATTATAGGTGACATATTAATGTAAACTTCAATGATTTCACTGCTGAACAGTTCTTCATCATAAATTGTTGTGTGTAAATTGAATTTTACTCTGATTATGAAACTAGCCTTACAAAATTAGATCATGTTCTAAGAAAAAGACCAAAAATTCATTTGAAACCAACAAATGACAAACTAAAAGACTGGCAGATCAAGTTCGTGAGGCTATAAAATACCCAGGGAAACGAAAGGGAAGAACAACTTAGCCAGAAACTGGCAAATCAAATCAAGAAAAAGAGCAAGGTATATAAATTCCATAATTTAACATAACAGAAAATTACAATGATGCTTATTGAATATGTACTTAGCTAGAGTATTTGAATGTAATAAATTTCAAGCACTTTACTTCCTGGGTGGTTCGAAGGTTCGTAATTTTCCTGTTAAAGTTTAATGGGCAACCTGCTAATCTATATAAATAACACACTTACTTTGAAAATCCATCATGCTGTGATATGAGTATAACGTATTAATCATTTGCATTTGAAAATTCTTTTAGAATCATTGCAGGAGTTTGAGACTTGAAACAAGAATGCATAAAAGAGCGAAATTTCATTTTCTTGCCATTGATTTTTTAATACAAGTTGAATTGGTCCACAAATCAGTTTTTAACATGAAAAATTTATGTATTTTTATGTGATAATCTTTAATTGTCACAGTGGTTTGCATTGTTGCCAGTTTCATCTAATTGTGAATGATTGACTCGGATTATTACTTCACTTTGCATCTGTCCACATATTCACAATATTTCGCTGGTATTTTGAAGTTTAATGATAAACTATGATGATAGTGAAACTAACTATCCCATTATTCATTGACATTGCACTTTTGATTCTTTTAAAGACCAACATAGACATTTAATTTGCTGAATATTTTAAATATTTTGAGTAAATTTTCTGCGAAAGATGAGTAAGTTTTGGCAGAGGTTCACTTCTTTAATGTGTATTTTTTGTTAAATTTTTGTTGTTTACAAATGAAATTTGTTCTCCAATCAAAATTTATTAAAATATATGAGACAAAATTAAAAAAGGTGGGGAAAAACCTATGCAAACAAATTTGGCCAAAGATTTTATATAAAATCTGTTCCCAAATTTCAAGTGATGAAAATATATGTCTCATTAATGATAAATACAGAACAAAACTCAATACTCTTGTTTTGTTGTAGTTCCTATATGAAATTAGTTTTCCATTCAAAATTTATAGCATTAATAGGGTTGGGTTTTTTTTTACCTTATATTTTTAATTTTGGCAAATTTATTGTAATAAATGAATTGGTTTCTTATATAAAAAACAACAAATACACCTATCCTTCGATTTACACAGTAGTATGGTCTCTTTAAAAAACTGTGTAAATCAAAACTAACACTTCATATGAAATTGGGAGTTAGGTTCCAATTAGTTATTTATATTCTAGCCCTGATATTGTGGTAGTCCTGTCTAGTCAACACGGTTGAAATATGCTATTTTAGTTATTTATTTATATAAAGGTTATATATACCATATTTGGTTAAAATCCATGCGGTCAGTTCTCTAGAAATATGCGTAAAAGACTTATTATTTTACTTTTTACTGTGGTAGCCCTGCTTGTTAGCTTCAATTTATACATCTTGATTTTATTTTGGTATGTTGTACCAATCTAATATACCAAATTTTATTGAAATCTGTTCAGCCAATTCCTTCCAAATCCTTAATTACTGAAAGAGTTTAATTTGTAATTGTGGCACCCCTGCTTGACTGATTCGGTCTAAATATGCTAATATGGTTTTGCATGTATGCATACATTATAAATATTAAATTTGGTTCAAATTGATGTGGACAATTTAACACAAATACTTGTAAAAAGAAATGTTTTTATTACTTGTATTGTGGCAGCCCTGGTTTCTATATCTATGCTAAACATCTTGATTTTGTTTTTTTATGTTACACACCTCCTTTGTACAAAATTTCATTGAAATCCGCTCAGCCAATTCTAACTTCTAAATTCTAACTAACTAACTAATATTGTGGTAGTCCCGTTTTTCTACTCGGTTTGAATATAATAATTTTGTTATTTATTTATATAAAGATTATATACAACACATTTGGTTAAAATCCATGCTATCAGTTTTCTAGAATTATGTCTAAAAGAAATATTATTTACTTTTTATTGTGGTAGCCCTGCTCCTTAGCTCAGCTTTAAACACCTTGATTTCATTATGGTATGTTGTATGAATAGGGTTACCATATGTTTAAGGGTCAAAACCGGAACAAAACAATTTCCGAAAATGAGAAACCGGGACAAATCCGGGACATTATCTAACATGGCCGGGACAAAATCCGGGACGACTAATCTTTTATTTTTTAGTTTAAATATACATTATTTCTATTCTTTTCCATTGTATACATTTTTAAACAGCCAACAAAAGAAGATTATGGGGATGAGGAGACAGGGAGAGGGTTGTCAAAAAATATCTAAAAGAGAAAACACGAAATATTTTTAATATTTCAATATTGAATATATCAATACAATACCAGATTAATACAATGAACAAAAATCTTACTGTTTATTAAATCAGTTTTGTTTGTTGCTAGACATAACTTTATCCATAAACTTTTTATCATTTTTGATTTTAGCATAAATTTCTTCACAAGCCAAATAAGTGTTCATTTTACAGTGGAATATCGCTCGTATTGTATCGTACTTTCATCCATGCAACTTCGGTTTGGGACCCACACGTTATTAATAATAAAGTCTATCTACTGGAGCTGATGATCTGCTAAACAGAATACGCATTCAATAACTTTGGTTAGATTGATAATTGAAATATTCTGTTCGAGAAAATGTCTAAAACATTCAATCTTCAAATTTCGTCCCTTTCTCATCCCAACTTCTCTATCTGTCATAATGAAACATAAATTGCTTTGCTAAACTTACTTCGTCGAGAAGATTGT
The DNA here is from genome assembly GCA_028673005.1 of Tanypteryx hageni. Taxonomy (NCBI): domain Eukaryota; kingdom Metazoa; phylum Arthropoda; class Insecta; order Odonata; family Petaluridae; genus Tanypteryx; species Tanypteryx hageni. The sequence goes on along the minus strand of CM054115.1, from coordinate 51,887,823 downwards.
CGACATCAATTAAAAGCTTTCCATATCTTTGATTAATATTTTGCTCTGTTTTTTCAACCTTGTGCCAATTAACTGCTTCTTCAAAACTGTTTTCCCACAATAATATGTATAAGCATCAAATTCTTTGATTAACGTTTTAGAAATTGCATTCCCAGATTCGTCGAATTTCCTTAGTAAAATTTCAGCCCCTTGTGCGATGAAAGAGTTATCCTTGCATTCTCGCAAATTAATTTTTAAATTCCATAGTTCACAAGCTACGTTTGTTGCACTTGCGTTTGTTTTTTCTATGCTCACTATTGTTTTATAAAATAAGCTGAGTTGTCCGAGAACAGATCGCGAATACACTTCTCCACACGGGTCTTCAAATATTTTTTATTATTAGTGGGTGCTGTTCTTGTGGATCGAAATAGTTTTTAGACTTTCAAACATACCATATCAAAAACCGGTCAAGTGGAATGAAATCTCGTGTCGCCATGTTTTAAACCCTTTTTGTATGCAATTTCTGCAAATTTGCAAAATTCAACTACATTTGGATGCAATTATGTACTAGGTTTGCTGCACAGCCAATTCCTATGGTATTTCTACTGATTTTGCCTTTCAATCGGTAAAATACATTGTTTTCACCCCTTCTTTTCACACCTCCGAAATTCGTGTCGCGATTATTACCACAAAATCCTAGTTTTATTCATAAGATGATGTTCTTTTATTGAAGAAACAACATAATCAGTCAATATTTCTGGTGTTTCTCCGGGGACTCCATTAAAGTCAAGCACTTTTCCTTTAAACCAGCCTGGGGAATAAAACCAAATTTTATTGAAATCTGTTCAGACAATTCCTTCCAAATCCTTAATTACTGAAAGAGTTTAATTTGTAATTGTAGCACCCATGCTTGACTGATTCGGTCTAAATATGCTAATATGGTTTTGCAAGTATGCGTACATTATAAATAATACATTAGGTTCAAATTGATGTGGACAATTTAACACAAATACTTGTAAAAAGAAATGTTTTTATTACTTGTATTGTGGCAGCCCTGGTTTCTATATCTATGCTAAACATCTTGATTTTGTTTTATATGTTACACGCCTCCTTCCTACAAAATTTCGTTGAAATCGGTGCAGCCAATTCCTTCCAAATTCACAATTACCGAAAGGTTTAACTTTGTAATTGTGGCACCCCTGTGGAGTTGATCCGGTCCAAATATGCCATTTTGGTCATTCATTTATGTGAATATTATATCCACCAAATTTGGTTGAAATCGGTTCTGCCAATTTTTCCCTGATATATGCGTACGGACGGACATCACGAAGATAATAGTGCTTTTCAGCAATGACGAAAAGCACTAAAAATATAACGGAACAGCTTTGGAATCCCGGGGCGTCTTCCCTTTTCGCGCAGTTTTATAATTGCCTCCCAGCAACAATGTGCTGTTTATTTGTTGTAAGAAAACGCGAATGTTATGTGTAAATTCCTACCTTTAGTGCGGAAAATCGACTGGAGTGAACGTTCTGCAGAGGGAAATGTTGTCATAGTAATATGAAATATGTTAATATTCTTGGTGTATAACATGTTTAAATAAATTGTTCGCTGAAATTTTTTTAACCAAAACACTTGAACCAACCTACCCAACCCGCTGGGGCAGAGTACGATGTTGCTACGTATTGGAGATTGGGTGCGTCGCGATGTTTAAATAAATTGTTCGTTGAAATTTCTTTTTACCAAAACACTTGAACCAACCTACCCTACCCGGTGGGACAGAGTACGATGTTGCTACGTATTGGAGATTGGGTGCGTCGCGTCCATCGTCAACGGCGGCCCCGGGATTCCAAAGCTAAGCCAAATATGACACCCGTTTTTAATAATGACGCCATAAGGCGTTGGTTCATATTAAAAAATAAAATTTAAGCGAATATTTTCGTAACTTTCATTTCTGCCCACATTTACGTAGTCGTATACTATAGGCACCATCAAGCGTAAAGAGAATTTTGAAATAGTAATTTTTCTAGTCGTATGCATGAGGTTGATGAAATCTTAAATATTGTATTTAAAAAAATATTTATATACTGCTGTGCTTAAAATGAAAAATACTATATCTACAAAGTTGAAGGCCAAATATAAGGCGGGAATTTTTCGTTGACCACGTAGTTTGAGGTTTAAGCGGTAGATAGCAGCACCTACTCGTGCTTAAACATATTGTTTAAATTGGTTCTTTTTTATTAGTTAACCAAACAAAATGTAATAAACTGCGTTAGTTAAAAGGTTTTTGATATAATATACCTGTTTTACTTATTTTAAAAGTTTTACTTATCGATTTGTTTTTAAAGTTTGATATTAACCTATTTACTTTCCACTCGTGCGTTTGTTGTACCGTTCTGCTTGATTCTTAGGTGTGTTTATTTATGATTGTCACAGTGGGGTCAATCCTGACCACATTGACAATGATGAATGTGCTCAATGAATCATTCCGTTGATTAAAGCACGCTGCTCGTACGACATCGCAACGCGTACGAGCAGACTAACTGAAACGTCACCACTGTGAACCAAACTTATCATATCTTATCTCAATCCTATGCTTTTCGTATGCGCTGAATCTAAGTAAATCTATTTGTTTCGATTCGAATTTACTAGTGAATTTCGGAATGAATAGTTGTAACAATTTCTGTTCGAGCATATATATCTATTGTGACCATACTTTGAAGGTCAAAACCGTAACAAATTTTTTGAAGAAAATGGGATTTTTTAAATTTTGAAAGAAATACTTTTTGCAACGTTAACTATTCTATTGTTTATTTATTTCATTTTTATAGTTCCGTTTCGACGAGTTTCTTTATTTTCAATTACAACTTTTCTGACTAATTGTTCTATAGAAATCGCGTGAGCGATTCCCAGATATAATTTTTAACGGATGAATACAAGAAATTTTAATTTGTAACGCTTCTAATCAGATCTTGTTTATTTAGGGTTGACTTGGTATTTGTGACAATATTTTCATGGGGGTTATATTGCACTTCCTCCAAATTAAATGCTTTTAAATTTGAAATAACAACGTTTAAAGTGATAACACTTGATCATGAAAAAAAGAACTTACTCACTTCCACAAATTTAATTTTGAACGACCGGTTTCACTACGATCGTAGCATCATCAGGTAATAAATATAATCTATCCAATTGTGTTTTACCCCCTTCGGTTTTGGACGTGTTTAACTTAGGCCTGAAATTTGTCCCTAGCCTCCCTTTATCTACACATGTGTTGAAGAATATAGTTGTCGATTGTGATTTGGCCCTACAAAAAGAATCTCCTTCGTTAAAGCACATTTTTGCTTGCAATATTTCTTCCTTCCTCAATGTTCCTCAACCCAGACCACTATCTCGCTCTCACTCTCCTGCCTTACTTTCTAGTGTTAAAAAGTTCATTATAGACAACAATTTGATTGTCCAAAAGGCTAATAAAGGCAGTGGCATGGTGGTGATGGACCGAGACGTTTATTTGGAGAAATGTTATGATTTCATTCGTGACAACAACATTTCTATTTTGAAAAAAGACCCTACCTCGTTTTATCAATCTGTGATCCAAAAAAACTATTTCTTCGATTTCTCTTCTTTTCACTCCTAAAGACAAACACAACTTATTAGTGATGAACCCCCTTCCCCCTAGACTTTATGGTTTACCAAAACTTCACAAAAGGGATTGTCCTATTAGGCCTGTTGTCTCCAGTACCTCTGCGCCTGCCCATATACTTGCCTTCAAACTCAATACACTTCTTCGTGATTATTCTCATTTTAATCCTAAATTAGGTATTGAAAATTCCATAGAGTTGTCGCACACCTTAAAAGGAAAAATTTTCCCCAACAATTCAAAATTTGTCTCTTTTGATGTTTGTAATCTTTTTACTTCTGTTCCCGTGAAAGAAGCCATAGATTTGGTTGTAGATATGCTTTCCAAAGCAGGTGTCAATCAAATTTTGATAACTGATTTTTCTAACTTACTTGAAGCGTATTCTGAGCCAAACTTTTTTTCTTTTTGACAATAATTTTTATAAACAAATGGATGGTCTCGCGATGGTGTCCCTTCTTTCCCCTCTCCTTGCCGGCATCTTTCTCAACAATTTAGAAGTTAACCTTTTTAATTCTGGCCATCCTTTATTAACTTATTCTGAATTTTGGGGTAGGTATGTGGATGACATTTTGTGTGTCTGGAGTGGTACAGATGACCAACTTTCTGAATTTTTAACCCTTTTAAATTCCCTCCACCCTTCCATTTCTTTTATGGTCGAATGTGAAACCAATGGTTTGCTTAACTTTTTAGATCTCACTTTGTCTCTGCTAAACAACACACACCTACCTTTGCTATTTTCTGTAAACCCACTTACACAGATCAGGTCATTCCCAATCACTCTTCCCATCATTTTTCTCACAAACACGCTTCTTTTCATTCTATACTTCACTGTCTTCTTAGTATACCCCTTTCTAAACCCATTTTCCTTATAGAACTTAACACCATTAAACAGATCACTGCCAATAATGGCTACAAAACTGGTTTAATCGATAAAATTATCTCTAAAAATGTTTACTTATTGCCTCCCAAAAAATCGTTTCTTTTCCGCCTAATCTCACCTCCAAACCTCCTAGTTGGCACAGACTCCCATTTTTAGGAAACATTTCTTATAAATTGTCCAACCTTTTTCCTAAACATAAACTCCCCAGTTACTTTTTCCAAATTATTCCTTAATGCTAAAGACCCGATACAGTTGTCATTAAGAAGTGGTATATATAAACTTGCTTGTGATGATTGCGGAGCGGTCTACATCGGCCAAATGGGGAGGAGTTTTGACAAGAGGATTAAGGAGCATAAATGATACTTCCATTTAAATAATTTGAATTCTCAATTTGCGAAACATCTTTTAAACCTCAATCATCATAGTTCCTTCAACCCTAAATTCCTCCACTTTGAAATTAAAGGCCGCAAATTGGATGCTCTTGAACAGCTAGAGATAATTATTTGTGAAGACTCGCTTCTCTTAAATGAATGCCTTTTCCACAGCCATTCTCCTCTATTTAGCTTACCGAATATTTTGCAAATACTTTGTATCAACATTGTTGTCTTTGGCCCTTTTACCAAGTTTTTGTAACATTTTGCTTTCGCCTTCTTTTCCAACCCCTTCCTTTTCCTAACCGTTTATTCAATTACCTTCCATTCGTTTTCTTTGTAACCCCTCCTGTCTCCCTCTCCTCCCCTTATTTTATATATATATGGAACGATTTTTTTATTTTATCACCTGATGATGCTAAGATTGTAGTGAAACCGGTCGTTCAAAATTAAATTTGTGGAAGTGACTAAGTTCTTTTTTTCATGATGTGTAAATTCCACAGGGTTGAGCCTGACCTCATTATTGATATTTGATAGCACTTGGTTTCAAAGCGATTGAAAGTTGTAGCTTGTGATGAAACTGCTGCGCTGATGATTTTGGGAAAAACGAGTGAGTGAGTGAGTGAAAGTGGTCGGTTTCAAGGTGGTTGAAAATAGTAACCCAATCAATTTTTTTATAATACAAGAATATTTGAAAAGGAAAATTATTTCAAGTATTTGTATTCTTTCACTTTTTGAAACTTACTCCCTTCACTCGCTTCTGCCTGAACTGATAGTGTAGCTGTGTAATGTTTTGATTCATTATAGTCACTGAACAATCGACTAGTCAATTATTTTTAATCACTTTTTGCCCATAACTACTTCACTTTGGTTATTATTTTAATATATTGGTGAAGTATGTGAGTGAAATTCCTCATTCTTCTCTTAAAACCTTTTAAATGACATCTTGGTCGCTTTATTATGCATATTGATTGCTTTATTGTGCATCACGATTATTCTTTGTATTTTTCTGTCTAAGATTCTCATTCCGAAAATGAAACATCTAGCTCAGGGATTTTTTACCTTTTTTTGCTGACATATCCCTTAGAGCAGTGGTGCCCATGGGCCGCATCCAGCCCACGAAGGGGTTTTGTGCAGCCCACGAAGCTATGGTGAAAAAGCAATCCAAAAAATTTAACATAATTTCATACATTATTATGACAATTTTGATAATAAAACTTTTACTATTGAACTTTTACCCATATAAACCTTATTTAACATTGATTTTCACTTATATGCCACCTCAGAATATATAGGCAACTTCCAATTTAAACTCTAATCTGGCCTACCAAAAATTTGGCAACTTCCAATGCGATCCGCCGAAGGATTCGCAACCACCACCACCACTGCCTTAAATGGTCGCATACACATTATAATTGATAATAAAATGAACAATACTTGTGTAAAGATAGATAATTCATATATCATTAATGAGGTCAAGCTCAACTCGGTGGAATTTACTCATATTGTGTTTAAAATAAAAATTTTGTGGAAATACAGTTCTTCTTTTTTCAATAGATAATTCATGTTTATAATGCCAAAATTTACAGTTTTGGCATATTTTTGTTTTATAACGTCATTCTTAGTCATACCATCGCAGTTTTTGATTCTGAAGTCATGGATGAAAGATGAAAAAGAAGAAAAATGATAATCTTGAACACTTTCACATACCCATTCAAAACTCTTGTACTATCCCTAGGCAGGGCCTCTGAGAGGGATGCCGGGATTGCCGTTTGGCCTGGGCCTCAAGCTCAAGGGGCCCAAATTTGATTTGAATGGACTCACCATGCTTAGTATCAATTGTGAAAATGCACAAAAATTAGATTTCTCCTCAATAATTGGCACATTTGCATGGAAAAATGCCAGAATAGCATTTTATAAATAAACAAGTGAGGGAAGAATTGCCGAGATAATTACATAAGGCATTTTTTTCCTCGTTTTAGGATTATGACATCATCATACTATTACATCTTTGGTTACAATCAATGGCCTCATAATAGTCTCTAAACACAGTTTAAAAGCATTATATCAATACTATGTTTCCCAATCAAAAGCAGGGGGACTCATTGCTATGGCAGTTTTATTTCCCACTAGCCATAGTTTACCCGGCGTTGCCCGATACCCAGAGCAGTGTAAAAATGACCTAATTAAAATAACGTGAATATTAATTTATTTTATTGTGCTTATGGCAATTCTTTTTAAACATCTGTAATGTTTATTAGTATAGAGCTTCAGGATATACTACGTTTCTCGTGCAAAATAAAATCAAATCAAGATGTGCAACATTACCTGTGTAAGTTTTTCCTGTTGATATGTCAAAGAAACACTCTTACTTATGTGAATACGAACCAACCAACTAAACTGTTAAAAACAAACAACTATATATGTATTCGATTTTAGTCCTTGAAACTAAGTACGAATTAATAAAACAGTGAAACACGAAAACTCTTTTGCAGCTGTGCTTAAAGGAAAGTATATGCGCGTCATTTTAAATTACGATAATGTCATGTTTCTATAAACGGTGTAACAACATTGCAAACATTCTATTAATATTACAAATTTAATTTGTTTTTTTTCTTTTGCTAGGAAATTACATTCGGAGAATTACTCATTCGAATGTCAATTGTTATAAAATACAAATCGAACACAATAAATAATTCATTATGACATCATTTATTCCCCTCAATGGCATAAATTAGACTCGATCGTAACATTTCATGTATCTGTTCCCATTGAAAAGCATTAAGCTTGCAACCATGGCAATTAACATTTTCCATTGTTGAAAACCGTAAAATATTCCCTTTTTTCCATGATAAAAGTTAATAATTGCACTAATTCAATATGTATTCAAATTCTGCTTTCAAAAATAAGAAAACGTATTCTTTTTTACATAGAAATGTTTAAGTCCAGAGTTTGTATCTCAATTTTAAATAATTTAAAAATGCAATTTTATAAAGCCCTGCACCAATTGAACTTACTTTCCCATGCTTTTTGTATGGGGAAAAGATAGGGTAAAAACAACCCCTTAAATGAAAAAGTATTAAAAAAATGCCTGAGGTGCACACCCTCAGTTTTTCCTAAGTACGCATGCCTAGTTTCAGCTTTCTAGGTCTCTTGGTTTTGGAGTTATGGCGTTAATACACAAACAAACACACATTTACTTTTATTTATATGATTGTTAAAAATGGGAAAGTGGATTTGGATTAAATACAAATTTCTACACCAATTTGGCAGAAATTCAAAAATAATAAAAATAATTTTATTAGCTATAGAACTGTTTTAATTCTGAGCTCATATCTTAATTTTAACTTATTTAAAAATTGAAATTTATATTGCCTTGCACTGATTTCATGCTTTTCCTAGAAATGAAACTAAAGGGTTGGGAAAAGGCACTGATTACTCTCCGGCAGTTCATCCTAGATATACAAAATTTATGCCATGTGTAGCCCTCATATAGACCAATCTACCCTGACAATTTGGCTTCTCCAAGTTGCAGGATTCCAGAGTTATTACCCAAATGGACGGAACCGAATATTTAAGCAATTTAAAAAAGCTCTAAAAATATACAAATTACATTTCACTGTTTTAGCTGATTTATTGTCTTATTTTGTTTTCATGTTTTTTTATTTTTATTATGGCCAGGGGCCTCAAAATCTGGAAGTGGCCTTATGCCTCTCTGAACCTCTTAAAGGGCCCTCAAGGGGTACGAGTCCCTCTGGTTGAAAACCCCTGATCATGCTCATCATGTGGATGGAATACAGTCGATGTTGAATGCAATAATATGGCTCTTAGAATCATAACTGAAATGGGCATCAAGATTTTGTTACCATTTTTACTTCTATTTTATATAGCTTTTTTTGCTGCTTAATATCCTTGAATTAAGACAAGTGGAGTTTCTTTAATATTTTTGAATCTCCACTCATAATGACTGCTTTGTAGTAAATGGCTTTCCCATCATTTTCATCGTTATTGGAGAAAGTTTTTAAATTTGATTTCAGCCTAAAGGTGAGCTCAATAATTCATTCTTGAATCAACAAATAAAGAGGTAATGATTTTGTTTTTTTAGATTTTTTTTACAAACCTTCCACCTTTTACTTTGGACTTTTATTACTGCAATAAGTTGTTCTTCTCATCTGGATTCAATGTATTTGATTTATATTCAAGCACATATTTAAAAGGTTATTTCTATTTTAGAGAAAGAAAAATGCGCGACTTTAAATTTGACATTTTGGGAAAAATATAATTTTCCTGAATTACCATTAGTGTAAGTGAAATTGGACTTAATGTTGAACTGCTTTTGTTTTGTAGGAGTGGTTCACCCTCGTGCTGGAGTTCGTGGTGCCACAGCATCCCTTCTCGGCACGATTGTTGGTCGTATATCAGAGCCATTGGTAGTATCCCGTGTTGCTCCTGCTCTAGTCACCCTAGCATCTGATCCTGATGTGTTAGTGGTCTTTTTTATTTTGATTTGATTAATTGTAACTTTTTAGAGCAAAGTATCTTGTTATTCATGGAAGTGCAGCTAATAATCCCATTTCATTTACTTTTATTTGTAAGCATTTGCTTTTTAATAGCATAATTATTTTCCTTATTATTTCCTTTTGGAGGAAATGTAAAATATTGTCATTTTATTTTTTTTATGTTTATTGCTATCATGTAGATGAGATTAGATTTACAAAAAGCACATTCCCTAGAGCTAGTCTCACTAATTGAATGTTTATCTCATTATTTATTAAGCTAAAATAAGCTAATATGACTTATATGTATTTTTTGATGCTCAGGTCTGTGAAAGCTGCTACCATACCAGCTTTTGGAACTATCATCACCCACAATTCACTTAAATCGGTGAGTAAAGTATAATTGAGTAATAATCATTTTGTCACTAAGGAATACAGATTGGGCTTATTAGATAAAATCATGACAATTAAATTCCTAATTGGCACTTCAACCTGTTAATAAATATTAATGCTAATAATTAAATCTACAAGTTGCTTGTATATTGATATTCTGTCATAAAATTTACATTTTATAATGCATGACTGAACTTGTGACATTGACCATTGCTGATTTAACGTTTGGAAAAGGTTTAATTTAATAAATTCATTATTGTGGTACTTGAACATTCTTTTTGGAAATTCTAATCACTAGTGCCCACAAGTGCAAGACAAGGCATATATGCAGATCCAAAGCTTCTTGACGGAAGCTACTGCTCATGAATTTGGCCATGGAAGGGCCTACAGCAATCTCCTCCTCTGCCTTGTTACTACTCTCCGTTCTATTCTGCCATATAGTTCGAACTCATTTCGTGATGAAGGTAGGTTTTTTGTAAAATAAATTCTCTTGTAAATTCAAATTTTAATTATCCTAAGTTAATAGGTTTTTTTGCAACCAATAACAGAGACATATCCTTAAAATTATGTCATCGCATGCAATCAAATGATCTTCAAATTTTTATGCTGGCTTTTTCTACTTTAAATTTGACGATCATCTTTTATATTTATCGTGTTACCCATGTTATTTATTTTAATCACGTTTTACTATTTTGAGTTTTTTTTTGTTTGAATTTAACTTCCACAAACCAAAAAATCAGTCTTATCTTGAGGATATTCTTATTTTATTGTATTCATTTCAGTTTTGAATATCACAAATGCCTATTCTACCTTACGTAATAAGGCATTTCAATTGTGTTGTTTGGGCTATTTCAGCATATATGGGGCAATAAATTTATTACTGTTTGTGTATTGCCCTTTCTTTAGTGTATTTTAAATAATAAAAGCCCAAGTTCTGCCATGATTTATATTATATTTCATTTTTGTCGTATTCAAGGTTTATGATGTTCTATTTTATTGCATGAGTGGTACTGTGTTCCAACCATGTCTGCTTCTCATGCAATTTAATGTGTTTATTTTCAGTTGTTCTACCACACTTGTCCGTTATGGCATCCCAGGTGTCCAGTGTGTGGAAGGGGTCCATGGCAATGGGAAGGAGTGGAGGGTGGGCAGATAATCTTGCGGTGGCTTTGGTCGAAACTTTTGCCACTGCTTTGGATTGTGCTTCATCAAGGCAGAATGTTGCTCTGATTCTTTTGCCTGGATTGAGGTATTTATTATGAAGTTTTTTTATAGAATCAATGCCTCCAAATGTAAAAGTGTAATTTTCAAAGATGCTTGGGACCATCTGAGGAAATTGTTTTTAATAACATTTATATTAACCTCACCCGCATGTTTATATGTTGGTTGGTAGAAGGCAGATGGTCCAGCAGATAACTGGCGGTTTGGAGCTGGTCATACAGCATAACTTCCCTTCTTTTGTTCTCAAGCAAGCCCCTCTTTTGTTTTTAGTTTTCTTATTTCAAAATTTTTCGGAATTCCTCTCATATAACATCAGATATTAGTTGCACTCCTGCACCAAGTAATGCACTTGACTCTATTTCATTTAGAACTGTTGATTTGATTCAGGTTGAACCAGCAAAACAGTTGTGCTTTCTACGTGGGTCTAATGACCCAAGTTGTTCAGCACAGGTCAACCTGTATAAACAGGCCTTTACTGATAAAGATCTACTTGCTTTCAAGAGGAGAGCAGGTCCCATGTAGGGGCTATCCAGTGAAAATGCATGGCAATATGAATTTCTTCCACGATAATAGTCCATGAGGCTGATTTGCCATCCAAGACACACACACATGAATTTCCGCCTAAGATAACTTACTACGTCATTAATTGTCTAACAAAACATGCATTTCTTGAGATTATAAAGTAAAAAATAAATTTTGATTTACTAGACTTGATTTAATTCTTTACAAAATACATTTGGCTTTTAACCTTCTTACACTTTAAAAAAGCCATAAACTTTCACGAAAGAATTAAATCAAGTCTAGTAAATCAAATATATTTTTTACCATTTAGTATCTACAATATTTAGAAGTTATTTTTAAATTTATTTTTAATTACCATATTTACTCTTGTATAACGCACAGTTTGAAGACCAAATTTTTAGGTCAAAAAGTAGGGGTGTGCATTATACAGAGGTAACACTTCTGTGCAGTAGAAATCAAAAATTGATGTGTACCTACCTCGCACCAGATTCTCGCTTTTTGGGTAAATTGAGGGGAAAACCATGTAAATTATTAATAATCCAGCTTATACATTAATGAAACATAACAAACACATAATTAGTTCCTTACAATTGTATTTCCATCTCCAAATATTCACATTTCACTATCGCCAGATAGACCTCCCACAAAACACGTATCGAAAACAAAAAACAGGAATTTTGGGTTTTAAAAAATTAATTTTCGGAAGCTTCTACGTAAAGACATATTTGCGTAAGCCAATTCTTGTGTTACCCGGGATGGGTCTGTATTTATTTGTTTATGCTACTCTAGTTAATACCTTACATGACAATATAATTCTAAACTTTTTTCTTATACCCCTCAAAATTTAGGATATGCATTATACACACGGTATATGAAAAAGTCGAGATTTTTAAAAAAATGTATGAGTGCGCGTTATGAGAGCGCATATACATGAGTATATACAGTATTTTATTTCTTGCTGTGCTACCTGGGTGAGCTCTTTTCCCCAGCTGACTAGCACACATTTATTGCTGAATGAGCCACAATACTCAAAACTAGTCCAAAAGATATGTTATTATTTTCTCAAATGCAGAAAACATCTAACGCACCATTAAATTCAAAGGTGTTCTTGGATCAACTACAGCTATAATTTTTTGTTTTAAATATCTCCTCTGCTATCAGGCTCTTGGTGTGGATTAGGTTTAAAAGTATATCCAAGGTTCATTTAATTTGACTAGCCATTTACAAAAAGAGCAACACTTAAGACAGGTTCCCAACCTGGTGCTTACAAGCACCGCTGTGGTCTTCAGCAGCCTGGTTGTGCACCTCTGCAATGATTTAATCTCATTTCCTAACATCTTTAATTTAATTGTGTTTCTTTCTTTCTAAACATATAAATGAACATTATTAATAACATTGAAAGTTTGGGTTTAGTGTTATTTATGATCATTATTTTTATCTCAAAGCTATAGTGATGTTCGCTCGATATTCTAGGATATAGCTTGATGCTCACTTGATACACCAGAATTTAAGTTTGTGCTCGTCACATGGAAAAGATTGGGTACTTAAGATAATGCAAAACTATTCATTTTATTAAGACCTGCATTTAAAAAATATTTTCTGAGAATAATGTAAAATTTTCATCCGTAACTTGTTTTTAGCTTCAAGAAAGTTATGTAACAATGTATTACAGAATTTAAGAGCCAGCAGCATAAATTTTATGAGTAAGTCAAGGAAGAAAATCGCTTCAGATACAAGAAGACTTGGGGATGCTGATGGTGTAGTGGTTAGGATGCTGGCTGCTACTCATCTGCTGCTCGAAAGGGCAGCAGCCACGAATCCTGTGCAAGTAGGATTTTTCCGAGGTCGCCCGGCCCCCCGTTTGTGCGGTTTGAGACTGAGCCAATTCAGCGTTCCGTCCTTCGGAAGGGATGTTAAGGAGTTGGCCCCCTTGGTGCTTTTCGTAAAGAGTAGGCTGATGCCAGCACCGGGTTTTCCTCCTCCCTTCTGTGTACATATGTCCAGTTGATGACAGTGCAAAATGACCATAGCTGTCGACTCACTTAAAAAATCAATTACTACAACTACTACAAGAAGACTTTGATTTGATTCTTGTGGTCTTTGAAAATTCTTTCTGAGTCTATCATTCTGTATAAAAATAAATAACATATTTGGTTCATTATACTCTGTGGTATTTACTTAAGTGATTCAAACTATTCTTTGAAACATCATTCATGAATGAAGAAGATTTAACATAGGTTAATTTGATAGCTAATCCAAAAATTTTGTGTGTTTACTATAAAGTGAATTTAACAAAAACCTTCATTTTATGTTTCCACTTTTTACACTGGTATTCCACAAGTTTCTCTGAATAGATAGTTTCTGTTTTCTAAGGGTAAAAAACGTTTTCTGTGTAATTGCCTATTCATCTCAATAGGTAAACTGTTTGTTTTCCATATGATTTTATTTTCATATCTTGATGTAGGAGAACAAAATAATAACTTACAATGCAAAAGTATTGCTTTGAAAAAGTAATTGTGATCATTATTGTTACATTTTGGGCTACTTTTCTAACATGTATGCACTCGGGAGATAATAACTCATATTGCCACTGTTTTATTTCTACCACTTTTGTTTATTTGAGACAAGTATTCTCCTAGTCATTTGAACAAGTAATGATTCTTATCCTTAAGTTGTTTTTTTAAACAAATAACTGCATTCATTACCTCAGTAGAGTGTTTCGCAAACTTTTTTAAAGGCACCTTTTCAAAGATAAAAAGGATTTCACAACATCCTAGCCTTAAAACAAGGTTTTATAAGTTTCACATTCGGCTATTGTAAATTTGGATGCATCTCTAGTTAATTACTATATCATGAGAAATTTATCAGAAAGAAAAATTATTGCCTATTGACGTATCAACACTTTAGAATTGTTCACTTACTTACTAAATGCAGATTTTCCTGGCACTCCTAAAAATCAGCTGAGGCACTCAGTTTGGGAGCCATTGCCTTAGTGTACACCCATTCCTTGGTTTATGAACATTTGTTTTATGAATTTTAGCTTTAATGCCACTGAACCTTTGGTACTTGAATTTTCATTTTACGAATTTTGTTTTCATTTTTACGAATCTTGTACCAAGTCACAAGTTAGGTAGCTAATACGTGGGTACGAATAACTTCCACAGCAACACACTGCAGTCATCTGCCAATTAGATTTGTAGATTGGGAGGAAAGTTATGAATTTGGCTAATTTCAAAATGGCGATATTAAATTATCCCATTGGGCTATTTTTGGGTTGCTCAAAATCTTCTCTGCACAATTTATGAAATTTAATCATGACATTTCAAACTCGATTTTATATAAAAAATGTAATACAAACAGCAATAAAAATTAGAATTTAGAATCATTTTGAAATGTTCTCGAAAACATAAATTTTATTCTTCAGTAAATTTACTGATTATGTGATAAAAATTACCAGAAGAATAAGCAGCAAGAATCATATACCTATCAATGAAACTATTTTTACCCACTCTCCCATTAGCTTACAATTTTCATGCTAATAATTTTAGATTTTATCCACTGCTACATACCTATTAAGAATTTTTAGTTTTAGAGTAATGGAAAAGATGTTCTCGTTTTATGAATTTTCATTTTACGAAGTGTTTTTTTTAGGAATGCATCTCATTCATAAACTGAGAAATAGGTCAACTTGTAATTATTATGTAGAATTTTTTCTCTACTCATTTAAGACAGGATATTGTTGCAATAACTTCCTCCGTCACATCAAAATTTATTCGTTTCAGGTGTCTTGAAGCTGGGGGTAAGGAATTTCTACCTGCTCACCATGATACTGTGCTTACAATGATCAGAGAGGCAGAGGTTCATCCTGATACTTTGGCCTCAAGAGGAATGGAAAGGTAAGGTCATATTTTTCATTGTGCCTTCAAATTTTAGGGGTTGTCTTCTTTAGTTCTATTAATAGACTTTATTTCTCACTTGAAATTAATTTCTTTTCTGAATTAATAATTTTTATTAGACTTTTCATCTGTGCTCTTCAAGTTACCTCTAGATATGATTGCAAAACTTGTAATTACCGTATTGTCCTGAATATAAAGCGACCTCGAATATAATGCAACCCTAAGATTTTTGGAAAGTTTTTCAAGAATAAACTAAACCTCGAATATAGCATGACCCCAAACAACCTTCAGCCAATCTAACACAAGTTCCTCATTCATCCACCCATTCTCCTGCACGTGAAAGATTACACCTGACGGTAACTTTTCCTTTGGCATCCTTTAAGATTTAAAATTATGTAGGGAGTCAGTTTTTGCCCACCGGCCGTGACTCCAAGCATAACAGTTATCCTTGATTTCTCATTTCCGGTGGATTTTAACAACACCGATTTAGGTACGACTATTTTAAAATTCATTTGTTAACTTCGTTGGATTCCTCTGTTAACCTGGGATTAGGAAGAACCATTTTCTCTCAACATGATCAATACCCTTTTTGTCACCCATTATTAAAATAATGGATGGCTAAAAACTCACTAAGGTACTTACAAAGAATACGCCGATGCACTTATAGCTTCAATGCAATGACTATTGAGGGGTTCAGCCACTGATCTATTGATCTATTCTCACCTCGGATGCTTTTCAAGTACAATTTAACGTACGCCTAATGTGTCTACAATGTAACAAGTATCTTGTATCTCATAAACAGACATGCGGAATGTATGGTGATTTTTTTAAACATAATTTTATGACCTTTTAAAATCACTAGTAATCGAATATAACGCGTGGGCTACTTTTAAAATTTAATTTTTTGGAAAAAAAAACACGTTATATTCAGGAAAATACGGTACTATGTAAAATTTTCTCTATTGTTGCAATTACTTCCTCCTGTCACATCACCTTGTTCTCATTTAAGGTAAGCATTTTGAAGAGACATCAACTTTGTAATGCACATTTTTTCATGAATTTTTATGAAAAGCAGGAATGCTCAAAATGTGTACAAATGTTCACACTCTCGATTTCTTATTGTTTAAATTTATGATGGTATTGGTTGTGTATTTAAGATATTTAAATGTACTGTATTTACTCGAATTCTAAATAACATTATAAAACACACCCATTTTATTTGGGAAGGTGAATAAATGAACTCATAATTTTCCGATTATAACACTCCCAATTTAATATGCACCTAAACTTGTAGTAATAAGATCAATGTAATCCATACAGATTTTATTGAAGATGATTGAAAATTTTTAGTATCTTTATCAATAGAATATAATCTCAGTTTTGTATCTTTCTCTGCATCTGTGTTTTATGTGGAAGTTACGTTTACGCAAAGCAGTGCAGCACAATTTTCATTCACACTTTAAAATTACTTAGAATCATCACAGGAATATGGTACTTGAACCAAATGAGGCCTTAAAGATTGAAAATTCATTTTACTACCGTCGATTTTGAAATACGTGTCATATCAGACCATATATTCGTTTTGAACACAAATTTCGAGTTTTATGGGTTAAAAATCTTTTGTTGACAAGGACAGTCTCATTGTTGCTACTTGGACAGATTTAGCACATCGCTTAGAGGCTTGCCACCTCTCCACCACTTGATGCCGTCAGTCTCCCTACCATCCAATTTTTGAACTACAAGCATGCAAAGACAAGTTTTGTTACTTAGTAATAAATATTGTAATCATTTTATTATACAATTTGTCTCGAACTACTTAAAAGCTAAATTTATATAAAAGAATTTAAATATATGATGATTTCCATTTTTTGCCTTTAATTACTTTGTGAACAATAAATATCCTTTATAATTTTGTTTTTATATTGTTTACATAAAAAGGAATAGTTATTGACATTGTATTGATTTTTCTAATTTATCATTCTCTGCTTAGAGGAAAAACATTCAGTTGTAATTTTGTTTTTATTTGTTTGTGTGACAAAAAAGTTGTCATAATATCATTGTTTTTATTATTACAAATATAAAGTTTTTCAAATATAAATACATTAAAATTAATTTTGTTACTTTGGTAAGATCAATTGTTGCATCGTGTCTATTGGGCATGTAAATTACTACATATCTCAGTGTATTCTGAATGAATTATTTCAAATGTTTATACGATCAAATTTTCAGACAAAATTTGTAACAACTGAAATAAAATGACATTTTATGAACTTTAATTGTCATTCATTTCCGAAAAGGAATGAAATCAATGAAGATGTGAAATAAGAATGAATATATAACAATTTTTGATGTGTTGATAACACAAGGATGGCATAGTGTACATTTCATTTGCATTAAGCATCAAAACTTAGGTCGTGATATTATAACCAATAGTGGAAAATTACAGTGTTCTTATTTCATATTACAGAGTTATTCCACAGAATTATGCCATCAGCAGTTGAGGTAATAACATCTATGAAAATATGTCCGAGAATAACTATTATTGAGTGTGAAAAAAATGTTTGCATTTGTTACCATGTATTATATGCACCCTACCTTTTTGGTCAATTTTTCCCAAAGAAACTATTATATGAGGAAATTTTCAGTAATGTCATTGTTTTCATTTTAATGAGCTCATATATCCCTATATAATTACTAGCGTAATTGCCTGTCTAATATGATGTATGCATGAATTAAGTATTAAATTTAAAGCTCTTCTCATTCTTCCTCCTTTTCTCTTCCTCTCTCCCATCCTCCTCCCTCCCATTCTCCCTCCCTGTCTCCTTTTCTGTCACCCCTTTTTTCTCCCCTGTCTCTCTCCTTTCTTTCTCCCTGTCTCTCTCTCTCTCTCTCTCTCTCTCTCGTAGTAAAGCATTCAAAGCATACTTTCCTTACATATGTAATATATGAATTGAGATGACAATACAATCTTGAGGTTTAACAATGACACAGTTGGCAAAGCAACATATCATTAAGAAACTTAAATTTTTCAAATAAATGTGAGCAATTTCAAATCATAGGTGAAATGTGATGATAAGAATAAGAAACATTATTTTTCTTTAAAATGGTCCAGGTCCGAAGATCATGGGTCAATTATTTCTAATTTTAATTTGCAAAAGAGTAAAAGTCTGTAAGTCAAAAAATCGATCTTTGTGTGTTATCTAATAAAATTATCTCTTGGAGTCGAATCTGGGTCTTTTTTTTAGTTTTTTTTCACCTTAGCTTGTAATATCCAAATCAAGTGTTGCTACCAAATTTCAATTTTCTACTAATTCGAGAAATTTTTCAAAACACATGAAAAGATCATGACAGATCGCAATCGAGCTTCAGATTTAACTCTATATGAATCAAAGCAATGTTCCGACAGATTGGCGGACCAACAGAATTAGGATATTATGTATATAACTAGCATAATTGTCCATCAAATATGACGGGTATGCTTGGATTAAGTATTAAATTTAAGGAACTTCCCATTCTTCCTCCTCTTCTGTCTTCCTCTCTCTCTTCCTCCTCCCTCCCATCCTCCCTCCCTCCCTCCCTCTACTTTCTCTCTCCTTCTCTGGAAAAATAGACTAATTCTATACCACCCTTACTTTCTATGTACCTTGCATTCTATACTCCCACCTTCCTATCTCCCTTTCCACATCCCCCCCTCTCTCTCTTACTCTACATCTATATAGTCGTTTAGTTAAGCAAAAGAATCCAAACTAAATCCCAGTCCCATTAGGATTACGTAATTTCAGGAAAAATCCTACGATAATTTAAGACTATCTATGCACTCGTATATATTACACATATGCGGGTTGAGACAGCAATTGATTCTTAAAGTTTAACAATGACGTGGTCGGCAAGAGAACATCCCATTTAAAAGCCGATATTTTCCCAAAATATGTGATTTAAATGTTTAATATGAGAGGTTTCGAACAGTAGGCAGAAAAGGATGAATAGAATAAGAAACTTCAGTAATATTCCTAAAACATAGTTTAAATTCGAATATCGTACGTCAATTCTTTCTAATTTGAATTTCCATAAGAATAAAGTCGCTTTTACATGTTATTTTACGGGAAATGGAAATACCATTATAATACGATTCATATCATATGTAGTACCGTATTGCTCCATAAATGCAGTATTTAATATCTTTTTGTTTCAAGAGATTTTGAACCCCAAGTTTTAGAACCAACTATATTGTATAACATGGGTTCCTATGGGAAATATTGATTCATTTAACATTGTTTCGCTCGACGTCGTGATTTCTTGAAGGAATTAATGACGTTAATTGAGGACACACTGTACTGCATTAATTTTTATGTAAAAATCAGTATTTTAAAATATTTCTCTGCATTTTGATGAATAATTCTTATGTTTCATGTTATTCATTTTTAAGAACCAATGTTCCTTAGAAATATCATATAATTTTGGTATAGTTGAATTCTGCAGGTTCATTGATGTTGCATTAAAATTTCAATGTTGACATAGGTGAATGTTAACATTTCTTTTTTTACATTTTAATTACTACCTAGGTCTAGCAGTATGAGTCTAGCTCTTGCGACAGCCAATGTGGGCCAAGGTGTTGAAGATATGAAGCAGAGAATGACGAAAATATTCCAAGTGAAACCCGGTGTGAATCGCCCGAGCAATCTTCCTAACATCCCAGGAATATTTCGGAAAAAGTAAATTATCAAAGACTGATGCCATAAAAGAATGTTTTGATTACATCTCAGCAAGGTCGTGGGATAAGTGTAGTTATGGACATATTGGTGCTGAATTGAACAGAGCAAATTAGAATACTCTTTTATAAGAACACTTTCAGATGTGTGTTTAAATGGAACATGTCTGTATTTTGAGCAAAGTGTTCTGGCTTTTCAAATGAGTTCTGCATTATCTCGTCATATACCTTTCAAGTATTTTCTTAGTCATATTTAGAACTCTTTGTTTATTTATTTGACAAGTAGAGTTTTGTGGTATATCATTCCTAATGTACTCATATTTATTACCCTTATTTGTGATGTGCTTCGACTGTTGTAATGTTAATTGTTTAAATTTGATAGATCTTGCTGGATTTTGAAGATAGTTCATTTGAATATTGTTATTGAGTCTGATGTTTGAAAAATTGTGGAAACAATTGTAAATATTTTGTTATTTTGTGTGTTCAAAATTGACATGCTCCGAGGCATTTAATCGACTTAGTAATTTTCGAACTCATTGTTTCTCAGTTGTTTGTCTGAATTCATATGAAATTGCAAATTTTATCAATGGTTACCATGCATAGTTTGATGAAATAATTTGTTATTGTGTCTTTGTTAATCATTGATATTAATCGAAGAAAGGGTTCAGTTTTTATACTTGGACAGAAATCATTGCAGGGATTGTCCTTCCAGTCAATCTAACATTGTAGTTTCAAATGAATTTTGCCAAATACATTTCCAGTATATATTATTCACTTTCTCTCTCTAGTAGAATCTCTTCCAATAGCCAAGTTATATCTTGGTAATGTGATTCTGTGGCAGTGTTTGAATGCCACACGTGCAATGGTTATTCTATGAAGTTTCATTTTGTGAAAAAGATTGTTGTATTTGTCATGTATTTATAAATGGTGCTTTTCAGCTCATACTTAGATCTTATTTTTTAAATGGTTGTGGATATGAACTTTTGTAATCATCACAAATCCTATATTTTTTGTGCACCACTTCTGCAAAAACTGGTTTTATGAATTTTACTTTGTTATTTTAATAATACATTGTGTAAGTTTGTCAATTTTTAAGTCTGTTTCTCTTATTATTCCAAGATTGCCCTAGCCTGTTCCCTGCTCTACTCGGATGTTTTCAGGAAGATGCCAAGAAAAATTGTGAATAATGAGTTTGTCTGCTTAACTGGAAAATAATTACAAGTTATATACAGGAATCTTAATTTACTCAACTATTAATCTATCCGATCAAGTTAAAATTAAATAAAAATATTCTGGAGGTGAGTCACGAGTTCTTTTTTTCTTTAAGCTGGATTGCAAGGTATGAGCTGCATCAGTATACTATATTGAAGGGATAAATTAAAAATCATTTCCTATTGTAATGTTCCCGACAAAAGAGACAATAGTCACAATAGTCAAAAATTTTCTTTTGAGAATGATTATTAATAAAATATTGGTATTCTGTATTGAAATCTTGAATTTTATTTTGATTCTTTCTAGCCAGTTTTTTCGAATTAAACGATCATTGTCATTGTTATTACATTGAATATCTAAAAGATATCTATGCAAAGCAAACTTGATTTTTTTAAAAGGTCTTGATGCTAATGAGTCATGATTTTGAGCAAATTGGAATGGCTATCATTTAAATATGGACATGTTGCACGATGCCGCAATGTACTAAAAATATAATGAGGCTATATTCAATTGTATAATGAGAGATGTGTTGTCTTGCTGATAGTAATCAATGATATACTAGATGCAGGACCAGCCCAACACTGAAGGGGGCCCGGATGCAAATATGCATGTGACATCTGAATAATGAATTTTTTTGCAGTTTTTTATAAAGCATTGGTTGATAAAAAAACCTTTTAAGCTGTAAGTATACAAAAACATTACAGTAAACAGTAGATAATTCTGTGATTTATGACACCCCTGGTTTTGAAATTACAACTTTTTTGGGGTATTTTTTATTGGAAATCATGTAGCAAGTGTTTGTTAGTAAATGTTTATTCAAAATTTACACCCGATACTTGAGTGATTGAGATCTACGAACTTTGGGGGCCCCCAATTTTCAGGCGCCTGGATGCCTCGCATCTGCCGCATTTGACTGGCCCTGACTAGAAGGAATGTGTATGTGTGACTGATTGCCATTTCTGCAACTATTTCTTCAATACAAAGATAAATACTCCTATGAAGGATTTTGTTGACTGCAAGCTTATAGTGATGTCACCCTATGTTGTACCCATGGCTGCTTCTAGAACCATGATAAATGCCCACTGATTGATCCAAGTATTTATCTGCCTTTAAGGACGAAAAGTCATGGTTAATGGATCTCACTAAATTGAATAGTAAAAATTTTAAATTCTTTATTAGCAAAATTCTAGGCAAATATTGAGTATTTGAGTTCACTTGAAATCCCCTAGTTTCTCATTTTCTTATTCCTTTTTTTTTATTTTTGTAGGATTGAATTTTAATATCATTATTTTCAAATATATTTCAAGTAATTTTTTCAGTAATTTTACTTTTTCATCTAACGTTTTGGAAAATTCTTCGGCACCTTTTTATTTAAGCATGTAACATTTATTTTTCTCAGTCCCAACGGGTTGGGTAAGTTGGTGGAAGTGTAACGAAAAAGTGCCAGGAAGGGAAATTTGAAAATGAACGGAAATTTTACTCAACCCCACCAGTTTGGGTAAGTTGGTGGAAGTGTTTTTCGTTCCTCCTCACGTTCACTGTGTCCAGAGGCATCACACTTCTGCCAACTTACCCAACCCTTTGGGGCTGAGTAAAATAGATGTTACACATTTAAACGAAAAAGTACCAATTCTTCATGGCTATATTTCGGAATTGTGTGGTTTTTATCATTCCTGCAAGAACATTTCAATTGACTTTATTGGTTTTTCACTAAATCGTCTGATTGGATAAGTTTGTTCTAGAGACGAGATTTTTGTTTCTATATTTTTTTTAATTTTTATTCATATCGCCTCCCTCGTAACCGTGAAATGTTATTCAAGTATTCATCCGATTTTCGTCTGTATATTTATCAGGAAATTTTAGAAAAGTTAAAGAAGAATAAAGGATAATAGAATTCAGCGAAAGAATTCATGAAAATTTTTAAAAAATTTAGACTATCTTAAAAAGAAATTCTGTTGATATCCCCGGGTGTTTTTTCACGGTACTTTCCACGCTATAACCCTATAACGACTACATTTTTAAATAATTACCATGTGATCAGCTTCTTTCTTTCAGGCCATCGAATAAACTCGGATGAATCTACCAGTCCTGGATGGCGATACACGATAAAATATAATCCTCGAAGTTCGGTTCCATCCTATTACGGTTAGTTAGCTTCCCTTGGTGTACACCAGTGTACACGCACGGAATATTTGAGAGCTTATCGATCTTGCGCAATTCTTTGTTTTTCTCTCTTTGACTACAATGTAACGTAAGTTCCGCCGATCGAGGCGTCGACCGTTCTATCTCTACTTTTTGTGAAAACTAGTCTATTGTTGCAGATGATCATGCAGCTCCCCGGGCGCGCAGGATCAGCGACGTATCCAGAGCTGCGCACGTGCTAATAAGCTCGCACATGCGCAGTAGCTTTGTTTTGGTGCTGGAGGTGGGAAAAAGCCGTGGGCGCGGAGTCAACATTGAATGAAGCATCCTCGGAGAGCGAGGGTGGCTTACGACATCCGTTCGTCTCTCGCTATCGTCCAGGGGAATTTGAAGAACCTCGTCCGCTTCTGCGAAACCTCGTGATAGTCGATTTCCTATATACTTAAAAGAACTTCCCCAGTGAGAGAAGAGAAGTGTTACCGAGTGAGTCGAGCCCGTTGCTGGAGAAGCGAAAGGGGCTTTCGAACATCTTTCCGATCCGAAGGATTTTATAATTAAAGAGGAAGGAGAAAAATATTATCCGTGAGGTGAGTCTCGACCTTTTTACCACATTCTTTCGAGCTGGGCCGTTAATTATACCGTTGGCGCCCTTTATATGTGTGTGCTTCCCCAAGCTGTGTGGCCCTTTTCACCCTCTCAGCCCTCCCTTATCGATTCTTTCGTGGAGGGCCCTGTGAAGTGCTGGTAAGCGCGCGTCTCCCGGAATCTGGGATGGCTTGCGCGATGTCGGGAGTGACATATGTAGAGTGCATTGGGGTGAAAATAAATAGTGAGGGAGAGAGACCGGTTTTTTCCTACTATTGGCGACACGCTGTCATTAAAGAGAGGTATTTACTTTCGTGACGACTATATTTCGCATCTTTTGCCTAAACGAAACGATTTTCAAGGGTGGTTTCATTATTTTTAAGAGGCGATGCGCGGATCAAAATCCGGATTACGCGGGTTCAGGCAGTAGGGCACGGGGTAAAAATAAATCTTTGGCGTGGTTATCATCGGTGCGAAATCTTGAACAAGAATGTGTATCGTTCGTGAACGGCGAAAATTTTTTCATCTTTTAAAACGGATTGAAAGATCCATGGGATTATTTCTCATTCCGTGACGATATCGGATGCATCTTGTTGCTTTCTTCGGGTCGCTTCGGTTTTGTTTTTAAAAACACCTTACAGTAGTAATAATAGATAGTAGCTTACAGTAGCGTGAAGGTGAGGACCACACACTCGCGAGAATGTTATCTCGGTAGATTACCTCTTATAAGCGTTGATTGGTACGAAATAGTTATCTGCGGGGATCCAACGTTCAAAGTTATTTTCTTATCCGTAGCTCATAGGTTATCTTTATTTATTTTTTGTTGCTCCATAAATTGTGGAGGAGAGCCATTGTTTCGAACGCAGAATTATTTATTAGTTTGCGCATTCTGTCCAGCTATCACAGGAATTTCGTGGTTGTTTAATCAAACGTGACATTTCGAACGTGAGAACGTTTAAAAAGTCGTGAAAATATGGCCAGCGAAGTGAGAGCGTATTTATTTTCACATCCGAGATTTATATTGGAAAATTTACGGTTTGATAGCTTAATGCTGAAAGCGGCGATGATGTTTCTTTTTTTACGCCTTCCGTAAAATATCCGCTACCGGTCCGAGCGATCCACTCTCTCGGCCCTTCAAAAGGTGTTTTAATCTATCGTTAGCGATTTAGGGTGTGCGGTCATTTTCTGATCCCTTTAACGATGATGATGGGTGGGGCCAATTGTGTGCCAGAACAGGATGGGCGTGGACTTTGATTGCATTGGCGAAATCCCCCACGATTTTTGCCGATGATCATCAGCCACCTCCTCTCCCTCTTGGATGATTGATGGCGTAAGGTCGTCGGTTGGGTGTGGGAACTTTGTTCGTCGGAGATAGAGAGAAGCGTGTGCGGCTTTTGCGGTTATGGCTTTCTGTCACGTCATTGCTTCCCGAAATCCGAGACGGTGGGACCTGCAATTTTCTTCGCCCGGCGGCCTCTTTATAAAATTCGACGACGCGAGAACGTATCGCGATGGCTTACATTTTAAACCTCCTCCTTCCCTCCGTTGAACGTCTACTTTGTAGCGTAACGTAGGGTTCTTTTGTTCTTCGAAGGGGAGATTTTTAATTTTGGTTGCGCCTTCAAATGTCTTTTTTTTTCTATTCGGAGCGCGCTCGTGTTTTAGAGAGTTCTCAACGAAATTTTGCGTTTTTTTTTATTTTGTCGCTAACGTTTAAAAAAATGCATTTTTCTCAGTTGTATTAATGTTTTTTTATTTTTTTTGGCGAAATATCGTGGTTACGGCGTATAGAAAAGTTCTATTACAATTTTCATCTTAAAATAATTATATCCAAGATCGAGAAGTAAGTTTTAAAAAATGACGTCTTATTTACGTTAAAATACATAACATTTATTTAAGCTTGCGAAGACTTTTATGCTGGAATGTTTTTCGACCTCTTTTAGGTGACAAAAAATAGCATTTTGAATTTATTTATTCTTTTGTCATTTTCGCGTTGCGTTTCGTAATGCATAGTGAGTCATCGGTGCCATCGAACGATGACGCCATCATTAGGATTGTGTCAGGAAGCGTCTTGAAGTAGAGCTGAAGGGATTCATTCAAGGGCACTGGTATCCTAATAGTTTTCTAGGGAGAGAGAGAAAAGGTGAGTTTTTTAAATTTCTAACCAATTTTATTTCCTTGGAATTAACTTCGCGTATCGCGATTAATAATGTGGTACGATATTTTTCAAATTTTTCGTAGCAGTAATATTTGCGCAAAATGCGCGACTCTTTTTTTTGCAATCTTCACAGCTTAAGCAGTTGGTTATGTTTTTATAATAATGAGTTTTCCGGTAAAAAATACGTTTTTTTATTTAGTCAAGTAAATATATTTATGCGACGAGTAGTTAATCTTTCAAATTGTTTCGATGTACGCTAAATTTCGAATTTCATAATCCGGCATTACTTTCAGGCATAAACATGAATCCGCATTTTTGTTACTGTATTTTATTTATTGCTATATTTTTACAATTTTCTTATTCATGAACTTACTTGTTCACGCAATAGTTAGTTTTCTCACTGTATTTTCCAAATACGGTTTATTTAAAATCTTATCTTTAGTTGAAAAGCTGTTAGAACATTTTTGTGAAACTTTTTCAAATTTCTATGTTTAACAACATAAACTGTAATTGTAACCGATAAGGACATACTTGTGATTTAATCCCTTTTCTATTGGGTTTTGTCGTTGCTTTGATACGTGTTCAGTTTGTGATTGAATACAGAAAGGTAAAAAAAATATTTTCATCCAGAGTTGACTCTCGGCTTATAATTTATCGTTTTTATCGTACACACTTCATAATGATAGATTCACGCGATGTTTTACTTTGGCTCAGTCGTCTTGGTAAATTGTGGCAGGAAAATGTGAGAAAAATTTGTTTTGAGAAAGTACCCCACAAAAAAATCGTCATTCGCGATAAGGAACTTTCAATTCTTCGTAATCCGTTCCATAGTTTTTGGTCGAATTGAGCCTTATCACTTAAAACACGCGCTCTTAACTCAGTCCTATTAATAGAATAGCATGCGTGCGTTCGCATGTGCGCTTATCACAAACCGCGATAAATACTAATCAAAGTAGCACTTCAGGCACATTCGCGCATTAGAACACGGTTCCGCTAATTAGCAATCATATTCGAGCCTCGAACGTCTATAACTCGAAGGATATTTCCTTATCTAGTATGAACATGCATGGACTGACTTGCAGTTCCTTACGTTCTCTATAATTCTAATTATTTCGCTGTTATTTGTATCCATTCAAATTTTTACCGTAATTGATTATTATTCGCGAAAAGAGACTTATAATTCTTCTTAATCCGTTCCATAGTTTTTTGTCGAATTGAGCCTTATTATTCATCGACAAATATTTCGTGATCGCGAAATTTAAAAAATCAAGCGTTTTTCGGTCTTAGGCATATACTATTCACTTTCGCTTTCTTTCGGGCAGGGTCCAAACCGGCATTTTTAGCGGTCGAAAGTGATGCAGATAGTAGTAGCCGGGTGAAAAATCCCTTTGCTATGGAGATAAAGCGCGTATCCCTTTAAAAGCTCCGGATAACCGCATGGGTGACTAGCGTTTCCTTTTAGAAAAAATAAAAAAAGGAGGCTAGAGATGCGGCGGGATGGGTGTCTGGTCGTCAGAGGCCGTCGGATGTTGAGTATGTACGTGTTTGTGAATGGCGAAACGCCGTCCTCGTGTTTGCACCAGCAATATGCGAGCCCCGCGGACTGTTTATCTCACAGCGCGTCCTTCAACCCTCCAAATAGGATCCATACAGAGCGCAATTCTCCTCCTCGCCCTTAACACGGAATTTTTAAAAAGTCTAGGCAGTTTATTGTGTGGGCCATTGGCGATTATTTTTTAATAACCGCCATCACGACTCGACTTCCTTCTTGACTCTGTTGATGGCTCCATAAATATCAATAAAACTCCGGGGGAAGTACGCACTCATTCCACAATTAAAGTGAATAGGACTACCATCGCCCTGTGTCCCTTTATCCCAAAAATTTGAAAATTTCCCGACGGTGAGTGAGCGCCTCCGGCGGAAATTTTTTGTAATGCCCAATTGATAGATGAAAGATAATCGTCTTCCTGGGGAAAAATTGGAGCGGGCTTATTCAACGCGTTCTTTGCGATTTATGATGACGAGAACGAAATTCAATCCGATGTTTAATATTTTCTGATTATTGTAATAATTTTCAGTTTCAAGAAAGGTCGACGATTGTTAACGTCCCCGTTTCTTGATTGGCCTCGGTAGAGGGGTGGCTAGCGCGTCTGGCTCCCAATCCCAATGCTAGGATTCCGATGCTAAGGTTGGGTTCAAGTCTCGCCTTGGTCATGGTTATTTGTGTTTGTCTTTGTTGTTATTTCTATATTGTTAGCTCATATTGTTATATGTACAATGTAAGAGGCCATTGTGCTGTTCTTGGAACTATTAAATACATTTTTTTAAATAAAAATAAAATAACCAATAGGAAAATCACTCAAAAACCCAAATCCCGACTGATTTTTAATCAGTTAATCAATGTTGGACAACCTTTTCTACGTGGCGGGCCGCATTGGTGGTTGCGAATTCTTCAGCCGGCCGCATTGCAAATTGCCAATGCTTCCGCGGGCGTGGTTAGACTTTAAATCGGACATAAACTAGAGATTCTGAGGTATCATGTAAGTGAAAGTCAAGTCTAAATTAGTTTATAGGGTTCATATTTCAATATCAAGTGTTTTATTGTCGTAATTTGAATGCATACGATATAAATTTGTGCTAAATCTCTTTTTAATCATAACTTCGCGGGCAGCATAAAATGCTCTCTCTCTCTCTCTTGAGGGCCGCAGGTTGCTCATCACCGAGTTTTAAGTGATTTGTGAGATGAAAAATGCGGACAGAAAGACACGACCTCACCTTGACGCGTTCACTTCGTTCGCTGCGTGCAAAGACCGCATAAAAAAGTGACATAAAAGTGTCAGTTGAGTCAAAGCGGAATGGCAAGAGCAATTAATCTACAGCCAAGCACGTTTTTGCTTCCGTTAAACGTCGCTGAGAATTCGTTTGATTGAAGGCAAAAAAACGAAAAAGAACCAGATGCGGAAGGGCTCTTAAAATATTTATCGAATATTGCGTCAGTTTTTGTGTGTTGGATTGCAGGAGACATGAATGGATATGGTGCAAAACAGAGATGGATTAGAAAAGAGGCTTCCAGACGATGACGAAAGCTAAGGAAAGAGAGAGGGAGGATCCAAATTGGAGTTTTCAAAAATAGATTGGCGTAAACTTTGATACATGGTCTCGTGGCTTTGGGGATTGCTAAGGAAACGGGGATATAAGTAGATTATGAGACTCGGAGAAGTGGGCGTGGCGCGGAACAAGAGTGGGAACCAATGGGAGAGCACGGAGTTTAGACGGAGAGAAGAGGGATTTAATCAACTTGATCGAAAGAAGAAGAAATGGTCTTGGCAGATATTCAGAGGGAATGGGATCTTAAAAGATGTGATCGGAGGGAGAATGTTTGAGGATATGATGGAAGGATCGATTTTGAGGACTCCTGAAAGGTTCATGATATCGCAGGCGCACTTCGCTTCAAGTGGCCCCGCTTGGCGTCTGTTCATTACTGCGCAATTTCTTCATTACTACCATCTTACGAATTGCCCTTTCCAAATATTTGGTCGTTCCGTTTTTGAGAATTGTGCAAACTGTTTTCGTTGGCCGACGTCGCGTCGCTCATGTATTAATATTTTAATTGAAACGTGTTCATCATAAAATCTCGCTGATTCGGAAGGAGTTTTGTCCCAAATGGGACAAAGTCCAAGTTATAAAATGCTATTGCCTTCTATACCATAGCAGTATAGTATGCAAATGAGTGATAATTGTTGAAATCAGGTTATGTAATGAGAATGTTCTATCCACTATAGGCCTACATTTTCCTTTATTTTCCTCTCAAATCTAAATTTATTCGCTCTAGATAAGCAGTTTCTAAAATAACTCACAGCAAAGAAACTGGTTTATGTAATGAGATCCGGAATAATATTCTCTTTCATTCATGCTATCGCCGCGTTATTCCACGTTTAACTCTGTTGGTGTACTTAAAAAAATTATGATAAAGTAATGATTTCCTATTAAGTATGCAGAGGATAATGAGTTTCGTGTAGGAATGTTCGATATTTTATAAGTTTTGGGATGAAAATTATATGTTACACTGTGTTGTTTTAAATGATTATCATTCATTCACATGTTAATTTTTTCGTTCAAAAATCTTATGGAGACGTAAAGTTCATTTTTTAAACTTTCCTCTTCTGTTGATGTGATTTCAATTGACTTAATTTTTTTTGCAAAAGAATCGAATCGAAGTATGTCTACAGCGCCAAGAATATAATACAAGAAATGTCCATAACTAAAGAATTTCCGTATCGGTCAATCATGGACTTATCTGATGTTGGAAAATGTTGAATGGAATCGATTTAATTTACCGAATATCTTACAAATTCGTAAAATACCACTTTGGCCTTTGTTCGGCGAAGCATCGTTCGGTATCTGACTTAAATTTCGTGACCACGAAATAAAAAAGGAGGCTATCAATGCAGATGCTGTTTTTATCAACGGAATTAATCCGATGTGATGTGATAACGGCTTATATGCATCGCCGCCGTTTTTATCCTTTTAGGGCGCTCTTTTGCGTTGATTTCGGGCTCAAATGATAAAAAATAATCTATCATCAAATACTTCGGATGATTTATTACTTCCTCCAGTAGATAATAGCTGCACAGCGCGCTCCAAAGGTCTTCTCGTTAAAAAAATAACTGGGTCAGCTGCGATGTCGGATATGATTAGACGGGTTAAATTTAAGATCTAACGGACTAAATATAAAAATCGAGGTTTTCAAATATCAAATTCCCATCCCTCCCAATTCTTTATTACCGGTAACTTTTATGATTCCCGACAAAAACCAAAGAGCCCACGACACGATTTTCCATCAACGCTCCGAGACATCTCCTTTGGTCGAATTAGGTAGTTCGATAATAAATCGACTCTGGATATGTCGAACTTGATGGATTACGTTTACGGTGTGCATTTGTTGGACGTACGCCGAAATCACAGTAAAAAGTGCGGAGTAATTAACAAACGGAACGTTTTTTTTACTCTCATTTGTTTTCCTCGAACGCAAACATTTTATCGCGACTTAATGGAGCGGTTTCATGAGCTTCTGTTTTATTAGACGGCGATCTCTTCCGCCGGGCTACCATTAATCGCATCTTTATTCGTTCCGCCATGACCTTTCCAGTGTCAGGATTGCGAATTATGGTTTTATTTTCAACGTCGAGGCGATACCTATCGAACGTGTGTCTCTCATGCCTTTCATATGCGACCTTTCTTTAGCACCGCCTCGTTTTTTATATAAGTCGATCGGTTCATATCTAAAAATGTAAGTTAACTCACCACTCGCATGAAAGTTGCGAAACGGTCACTCGACGCCTTGGGAAGTGATTGAATGGAGCCGACGTTACATCCTTGACTGAACGTTTTCATACCGTTTAGAGGTGTGGAAAGAAGATGTTTACACGCGCTCACCGCAAGGATGGGTATCTTTACAAGCCCGTTAGCTCAAATCGTCTTTCTGTCCCGTTTTGCCGTTGTAACCAGAAAAATTCCTTAGGTTTTTAATCTTTGACTTTTCTTTTAGGACGCATGTGCTAATTAATGCGGAGGGAAATATTGGGAGCTGAAGACAAAAATGTCCCCACGGAACAATTTTACGCTTCAGCTCGGGTCACCTAAACGAGCTAATTTTAGTTAATTATAACTGCAAGAGTTAAAAGCAGACATGGCTGTAGCAGCACGATATCTTCTACAAAGCTTGGAGCTACAAAGAAAAACCTAGTTTCATTCTTCCGTGAACGAAATTTGTCACTTTTGACCTCTTAAACATAATTTTTATTCATAGCTATTCATTCGTTAACCCGGAATTTTTAAGCTATTCTGATTAATGACTATAACAGTACCTATTAAAGAATTTAGTACGTATTCCTTATCTTTATTAGCATGTTTATACAATCGTCCTATTGGAAGCATTGTCTCGGCTTATTTTTTGCTCATGCCTTTCTTTGGATGTATATTCTTTCTTTGAAGTTACCCGACGGCATGCCAGTAAATTATACGATAAATTCACACCCATCTTTCCCTCTTGAGGGACGCCCTTACGTTATTGCGTGAAAGGTTTCCACGCCAAAGAAAAAGCTGTTATGTGGACCGGTGATAAAAAGGGAAAGGCGTTTGGCGTCTCCAATACATTAAATGACCGTTTACGACTGGTTTTTAAAGAGGAACGTTTTTTTGCGTTAGTGAATCTTTCGTCCGGAGTAAGTGCTGCTTTAGTCCGAACCCGATGACATTTATGTTTTTTCTTAATTTTCGTTTTCATTCATAGACAATGGAGTCTATTCCTCACATCAGCGATGTGAAAAATATCAAGTTGGACAATAAAAAAAATTGCTGGATTCGCTTAGATTCTAGTCCTAAAAAACTACCTAGCTATTAAAACCTATTTTCAAAGGTGTAAGCATGCGATGATGGGGTGCGGAAATGTTACTGAATCATGCCATCAATCGTTTCGCTCCTCGACAGATTCGAATTATAATGAAAGATGGCGCATCTGCAACCCTTCAGAAATCACCGGAGGCAATCGAAACGGCGACCTCGCGAACAGAAGCCCATTATTAAACCTTTCCTCAAAGACCTTGCATCCTTTTTAAACCCGAACTATTTTTCACGAAACATTTCGATGTAATTATGAGGGGTCTCGTTCGTACTGCTGCCTTGTGGGACTCCTATTCGAAACAACGTTTCCAAAAAGCAGAGAAGTCCATCGTGTTCTTCTCCCTTAATCTCTCTTCGCCTTTCTCCCTCTGAAAACAGGTGCGCCAACTTTTCCGCGACTTTCGTAATGTTTATTCCTGGACTTCGAAGGCAGAGATTTAAAAGACAGAAAAGAAAGAGGGAGGGGGGAAAACAGTTTTGGACGACGGCGATAGTAACACACGCCCACGCCATCTTACGCTCTGGCGCGGAGATGACGTCATATTTGTAAAGAGAGGTGGAGAAAGGGGAGAAGATTGATATGCGATGAAACGGGGAGAGGGGAGGAAGACGTAGAGCATGGGTGAGAAAACTTGTGACGAGACGGGCCGCATTAGGGTCCACATCGGAAGTTTCTTGAAAGATTGGGATGAATCTTATCAGTAACACGCATCATGCGTGCATACATGCGAGGCGTTCTTTACGATTTATACAATCCTGTCAAAAAGATAAATATTAATGGCTTAGTATAGTGTCTAAGAATTGAAAAATGATATGCCAGTAGTGATGCCAAGGAAATATCGAATTTTTGATTCACCGATTTATTTCCTAATCGGTTGTAATTAATACAACAATCGACAATGATTTAAAACTTACCTCACTCGAATAGTAGTAATATAAACTTTATGTTTACGTTCATTCCTTCGTCGTAAATTACCCACTTCTTTTTACTTACAAACTCTGTGTATGCGTAAAGAAAATAGACGTATTTATTTATGTCCATTTATTTGTCGTAGATAATCCATTTCCCGTCATTCACCAAATTTTGCGTTCGCACAAAATAAAATGAAACTAATTAGGTATTTACAGCAGATATTGTTTACTTCAGTTGTCACGAAGGTTGTTTTCGTTGACAACGAAAAAAAACACGGGAAAAAATCTCGTTGAAAGTGAATTATGATTTTTCTCGTTCGATTTACTTAAAATCGGCTACTCCTTCGGTAAAAATGTGCTGAACAAAACATATGCTAATCTGACTATTTATAAAAATTTTGTTTGAAAACTTTGTTACAAGTAATATTTTACGAAATATAAGAAAAAGCTCATTTTTTGTCAGCAGCAAAGTGGCACTTCCGATTAGGTTACGTGAACCATTTATATCATTTCCTTATTTTCTTTGTCCTTATGTCCTAAGTACCAAATTTCATCAGCATCCGTCCAGTAGTTTCGCAGATGAAACATGCGGACGGACGGACGGACACGACCTGAGTATAAGGCGTTCTTTTTTTTACTTTTAGTGAAGAACGCCTAAAAATCGTTAATAATAATATGTTAATGTCAAAACTTAGCAAGAATGGGTTTTCCGGCCTTAATTTTAACCAGAAAATACGAAATTATGTGTGTTACATCCCGCGGTTCCCTGTCATAATGACATCGCGGGCCATAGTTTCCCCACCCCTGGCGTAGAGGAATAGGAATATTGTAACTGCCTGGCTCCAACTGACCTTCCTATTCTTTTTTTCTCGTTCGTCTATTCTCTCTCTCTCCATCTTTTAACTCTCGACCCGTCTTTCCCTCCCATTCATGGATTCCTCTCGTTCTGCCGAGATTTTTTTAAACTGGCGTTTTATTAGAGTTAACTCCGGCTCGGGAACGCTTCGGGTTATATCATTCAGGCACGGCGGTGTCACGAATTCCTTTTTAACTCTTCGCCGGTGGTATTTGGTGACGCAACACTCTTGGCACGTACGAGACTTTTTCGTGGAACGGGGCGCGGTAACGTTGCGGCGAAGGGATCTCGGTGTGTCGGCGAAAGGGAAAATAAAAATAATAATCAGGTACCTAACGAAATGTTCTGGAACCAGTTTCAGCGAGAAAATTTCACGATGCTAGGGTCGAAATGTAAGGTTCCATTCACAAGTGGGGGAGCGCTGGAATATAAATCCAGTCTTTTCAAGCTAAATTCCGAATGGTTTTGTTAATTGTTTTGACTCCCTCGTGTACGAAGTATCTATATAGAGAGAAAGTATTGCGAACGTGAAAATGAATTCGACTTCGAGATTTTGGATGAATGTGTTCGTATTAGATATTGCGCCCGAAAAAAAAAACATTTTCTTTGCAACTCCGTCTCTGTGGTCTGTGAACGGATCTAGGGACTAAACTGTTTTACTGAAATCTAGGAATTGTATTGAGCATTCCTCGAAATAGAAGCCTTATTGGAAGGAACATATCGCGCAACAATGGAGGATAGTTTATTTTTGTCCATTTACTCAGTAGTGACTGGAATGATTTTGATAGAAATTCATCCAGTTATGGAACTTATTGTCGTAAAGTACGCTACGGAAGCTATATGGTCCAAATTTACCAGTGACATTGTGATGTATCGATTTTTACCTCCAGCCACCGCCAAGCTGCCCAAGCAATGGCAGTGAAGTTACTGTATGGGCTAGAAGTGCATGGATATGAGTTTGAGCGATGTTTGTTGTGCCGATTTCTGTTGGTTATATTCAACAATTGCGCGATCTGTTGTTACTGTATTCCCGCTGTATGCATGCTTTTAAAAGCACATCCGAAGCAACCGCAGAGAACGCGGGAGGAGGTTTATCCTTGAATGTCCTGCGCACATTAGTGGTCTCCCCGTAGTGGAAACCTTTCTAGGACGGAAGTTTGTTTAGCGATCTCTCTCCATTGTAAACAAGGAGGCGGTAATGTATTATCGAGAGTTTGGGAAACTGGCGTAAGGTTTTCGCTCGCGTGAAAATACGCGACATAATAATCGAGATTATGATTTTATAATAATAAAGGTTTAGCTGCCTCTGAGATTGGTCTGAAGGTTCCTTCTTCGTCTGTCGCGAGCCGTTTATTCCTCTTTAAATGTAAATGTCAACGGAGTGGGTCACGCTCGCATTTGTCGATGTTTCCACCCATCCCGCCATCTCTCAGGAGGGCGTACCTATAGTTTCCTGGTAAATGTTTTGCGATGGCGCAATGCATATTTTGATTTTTTTGCCCTTAACTGTTATTTTCGGTCATTTTATAAAATCCTTATAACTAAAATTCGCGCCATTCTATATGTCTTCGCGCTATTTATTTATTTCCAAACGTTGAAGTCGAGACGCGTTCATAACGGACGCTTTTTAGTTTTACATAGTTTTAATTAGCTTTCAGGGGATAAGTTGGTCAGGGCTCCGGAAATCCGCTCGCCACTGGCGAGTTAAGTGAGGACAGTTGCGAGTTTATTTTTAGCCTAACACATCACGAAATGAATTAGGGCTGTGTCAATTTTTAACTTAATACTTAATTCACGCATACCCGTCATATTTGACGGGCAATTACGTTAGTCGAAAATTGACGTACACTGCGAATACCAAGTAGCAACCATTACGAGCGCATTTTGCCGAATTTTCCACAGAAACTTCTTCCAAAAACCCCTTTAAGGCCACGTATCGTGTCCGTCGCGTCGTTCATCTCTGGAACCGCATGGATTTTGATTAAATTTAGTACGAGAGATCCTCATTGTATTTAATCGTCCAAATATGACTTTGGGCTGTATCAGTCAATTAGAACTTCCAGTTTAGATAATGCTACTGTATAATGTAGTGAATAGCGCTTTCGAATTTCGATTCTTAATGAGATTATTGCAGGTCTGAAGTCGCATACGATTGTTAACGTAATTTATTGAAACAAAACGAGAACTAAACGGACATAATTCTTGCAATCTTTGAAAAAAATAATTCTTAAGAATGAAATATGGGTTGCTTCTGTTTGCAATCTCACCAGCATAAAGCAGTCTATTTAAAAAAAATAATAATTTAAAAAGTAATGGCGACAGAAGGTAACTAGCTTCAGGGCTCAAAAAATACAACTAAAATCTACTCGCCACTTGAAAAAATTAATCAAACCAACTTTTAAATGCACTAAAAAGTAAACAAATATAAAATTCACATAATTGAGTGTTCCAGAGAGTAAAAATAGTTTTGGGCGAATAGAAATTCTATGACAAAGAAATACATTACGCTATACAATTCTTGTACGCCCAAAATTATTTTTAATTTAGGGAATATTTAATTTTCTCTCTGTCTCTCTCCTTTCTTTATTCCTTTCTCCTCACTCTCGTATTAAAGCATTCAAAGCACGCATTCCTTACGCATATAGTATAAGGATTAAGGCGGCAATACAATATCGAGGTTTAACAATGACATGAGGCAAGGCAACATACCGTTAAAAAGCTTAAATTTTTCAAATAAATGTGATTTAAACGTAGAACTTGAGCGATTTTGTATCGTAGGCAAAACGTGACAAGTATAAC
This sequence comes from Tanypteryx hageni, assembly GCA_028673005.1. Classification (NCBI taxonomy): domain Eukaryota; kingdom Metazoa; phylum Arthropoda; class Insecta; order Odonata; family Petaluridae; genus Tanypteryx; species Tanypteryx hageni. The sequence continues at coordinate 51,850,654 of CM054115.1, read as the reverse complement.
AAACGATATTTATTGTTCTTTAAAACGGGTTAGGTCCGAAGATCGTAGGTCAATTCTTTCTAATTTTAATTTGAAAAGGAGTAAAAAACCTGTAAGTCGAAAAATCGATTTTTATGTATTATTTTATGGGAAATTGCACCCCCTTCCCTTCCCCCTACCACCAAAAATCAAAATTCCGGTCCCGAAGTGCATATCTTCATGATCCCATTAGTAAGGGTACCAAGTTTTAAGTCTCTTAAGATTCTTGGTTTCCGAGATAAGCTGTCCACACACCCATTGCCTTATATTAATATACGTAGATTACGAATTTACCCTGACGTCTTAGTGAAATTTTGCTCGTTCCAAAAATTCCTTCGCCTCTGGGATGAGAGAGAGAGAGAGAGAGAGTCATGCTGCGCAGGCACGATATGATGATTTAATTAAAACGATTCTCTCCGGTCTCCTAGAACGGGATTTTTAAAAAATATTCCTTCCTCAAAAAGGCGCTGCTTACGTCATCGAACTGTAATCAGGATGGCCGATAGGTCGTTGGTAATTTGGGTTCAATCCGACCGGTTATAAATGCCATCTCGGGCTTAAATTTATGGCTTCCGAAGTTTTGGAGCGGTCTTTTCGTAAGGTGCATTTGGGACACGGAAAAACGACCCCAAGGGTTTTTATCTCGCGGTCAACCCGATTCTGTTGTCTTTTGCCCGCCCCCTACAACTTTCGCCTTCCTATAAGGTAGCCGCGTTTGTTTTGTTTTTAACGTCGCCGCTTTTTTCTTGTTTTTTTTTCGGTTCGCGAAGAATTCGCTCGCGTGGGAAACGTCGTGGTATCTTTTTTTCCCCATCAACTGTTTAAACCCGTTCTAGATTTCGATGAAGGTCTTTATACCTGATTGTGGTAGACGAGGGAGTTCTCACGGTTCGAGAAAGGTAGGTGGGTCCACAAGAAGGGCAACGGAACGGTGTCTGATGCCGTGAAAGCGGAATTAACGACGGATTTTTGGCAGAAAGCAAGGTCCATGTGCACTCATTTAAGTCATTTATAAACTACTCCTACCAAATGGTCTCCGCTCTTCGGCGCAAATAGGACGCGAACTTTAGTTCGAAATAGCAGATGGAGCAGTCATCACCACTTAGGTTAGAAGAGGCGTCAGCAGTTCATCCTCCAAAATTTCAAATCTGGATTCTCCTCTTTAAAAACATTTGAGTTTTTTTAAATATTTCAATAGATCGCATGCATATTTCTGTAGCCGCACACCGGCTGCTTAAATCAGTGGTTCTTAAACTTTCAATTGTCGCGGTCCTCTTTGAATGTAAAACAGTAAAAATAATGAACTTGAACACAAAGTTCTTCATTATATATAACTATTAGTCATTTTTATAACCTCGCATTTCCGAAAATTCCCTGGTAAAATTTTATTATTCGTAAAAATATTATTTTTTGGCATTTCACTTCCAGAATAATTTTGGGGCCCCTAGTTGGAGGGACACTGGTTTAAATCATTGCGTCTTTCGGTTACAAATAAGCCTCCATCATTAGCAGTTCGCCGGGCTTTGTTTATATTTAGTACGTTCAAGGGATTTTTTTTCTTGGTTAAAAGTATTTCGATATTATTTCAATTTATAATGTATAACATGTTTAGGTAATTTTTCTCCGTTGGTGACGTCATTGCCCGTCGAGTGACGTCCAACGTAACTGTAAATTCGCTTTCTAACATTCGATGGACCAAAAATAGAGTTTTTTTGGCACGTCTTCCCTTTCCCTCCCCCGTCCAATTCAATGCGAGGAGGTCGTGGGCGCGTTCAAAATTTTAAGTATTCGAGGATCAACCGCGGAAAAAGTTTCTGCGAGATCTCTCGAAACACGGCGTTCAAAGTCAAAAGATTCCTTTGGCAAACTTCACTTCAGTGTTTTAAAATTATTACCTAAATGGCAAAGTAGAGTTTCAAATGATTTTTCGAGAATTTTATCTTCGATTTTTTTTACGTGTCAAGTACACCCGGACCTCCTGTAGCACGGGGGGTGCGCTCTAAAAAGTAACGCATTATGTGAATCCGCGCTGTGTGAAGCTGGCTTTACATAGTGGAAGGGGGTTACCTTTTTCAGTCGCCCTCCCCCAGTCCCAATATTCCCATTAATCTCTTTTATGCAACTATATCTACAAATAGAATGTTGCTGCCGATTATCTAAGCTTATAAACAAAGCAGTCACCCGAAATGTCTTCTCCCTGCACTGCAGCCTGGAATCGTACATCCCCGATCAAACCGTGTTAATGCGAACCACTATCCGCGTTGTATGATTTTTTTGGCATTAAAAACAACTCTTGTTGTAGCGTGTTATTGTTATAGTGGCGCCAGGTGTGTACTATCGGAGGCTTTAAGAGCGTGGCGTTTTGTCAAGCTTTCGATAAATCAATAATAATATAATTTAATATATTTAATTAAGCTTATATACTTGATGTTCCTTTATCAAGTAAATGGATTTTCGTATAAAAGGTTTCCTACAGATTTCTTATTTCCGCTCTTTTGTAAATGTTATCGGTAGATTTCTTTGTTCCCATTAGAAGGACTCGCGCAACTTGAAAGAAATGAACCAGTATCGGTTTATCTGGATGGCTGTCAAAAAAAAACCATAATAAATCTCTCTTGAGACCTCTCTTTCGGTAGAAATCCGATCCACCTGTAGGGTTTGAAATCCGTTCGTGAGGTTGACAACCTTTCACCAAAAGAAGGAACGACAACGTTCCTTCTTTCTCCGTTTATTCGTCGTCTTCCACTCTCTTTCTTTGGCGTACTACCACGCTCACCTTTCTACATTGCAGTGACATACGCGCAGTAAAACCCTTCTTGCTCCCTTTCTCTCTCTCTCCCCCTGTCCTTCTCCATGCGTAAATCTCTCCCCCTTCCGTCGCATTTCACGTGTGCGCGAACCTCAAAAACGAGTCTCCGCCATGCAACCAGAAGCCCCCTATTCTTCCTTCCTCCCTCCCTCCCCCCCTCTCCCTCCCCCCCCTTCTCCCACCCCTTCTTCCTCCCCCTCTCTCCTCCTCCCGCTGAAAAACCTAACTCTCAATCCTTTCTCTTCTCCCTCGACCTAACTTTCCCACTAAACTCTCGGTCCCGCCGAACACGCTCCCGGAGTGCGCGTTTCAGTTATTTTTCTTCCCCCCTCCTCTCCTCCCCCTCGAACCTCTCTCTTTCTCTCTCTCTCTCTCTCCGCTCCACCCGCTTGATGTGGGGGCGTCATGAAACCTGTCGTGACCGCCTCAGGGGACGTGGAGAAAAGGAAAAAGAAGCGATCCTCTTCTATGTGTTTCGTCGGCGTTTAAAAATAAAGCGCTTCGGATTGATATTCCATTCTGTTAGAGACGCTGCTTCGTGGCGTTTTTCCTCGTTATCTTCTTGTATCTGAAGATTTTTTTATACCTGTCGGGTCTTTTAAAGTTTACTTTTGTTTTCTCTAGCAGAACGTGGGCATCTCTTTTCGGCGTTTCTTTAAAAAAAGAACAATACCGTTTGATTCTAATTGATTCTTGGCACGTTTTCTCTGAAAAAACGGGGTTTCTTGTCGCTTTTTCTGTCTCGGTGTGTTTCCCATGTTCATTCATCTCTTTCAGTTTTAAAAGATTACCGAAAATTCCTTTTGTGTTGGACATGCCATTTAGGATTATTAGTTGTTAAAGGCAAGTTGTGTATGTCACAAGGATGGGAGATTTCACTACTATACTTGTTCCAGACATTACGCATAGCAGAAACTGTAAATTTCGATGATACTATTGATGAGTTGGCTGCATTAAAATCACATAGAATAACTCTAATATTAAAATATTTATACTTTCTGTATTTAAATTATGTGTGTGTAATTATTTATGTAATTTTATTTATGTAATTATATTTATAATTATGTAATTAAATTATGTACATTTATAGTAAGAATTTATATCATTTATAGTTTATTTTTATTTATTAATTGTTCGCCCTAAATCCGTGTAGGTATTAGAGAATTTTTTTATGGAGGGTGCGTATATTTGATAGTTTGCCCCGGGTGCTAAAATATCTAGTTACAGCGCTGTATCTACGTATGTCGGGATTTTTTACTATGCATTTTCACAATTTTCCCGCTACGGGTGCTCGTTATCGGCGCATACAAATATATAGTATGTTATATAGAAGAAAATGTTCCCGCTAAAGGTGTTTTAAAGGACCGCAAACCTTTAAAAAATCATTGGAGGCTCGACCTCCTTTCGATGGAGAAGGGTAAAAATCGTTTCGCTTTCGGGCATTTATCACGCAAAAATCTCGAAAGATTTCGAGATATTTCGACGCGTTGGAACAGCTCGTAAAAATGTTACCAACTTCAACGATGGTATTTTTTTCTCGTTATTCGTTACGCCGAAAGTGCGTTGTTTCTGTGATTTCGCTTCGGAAAAAAGGTCCCGCTGATTTTCGATTCAGTCTGAGTGTAACAGCCGACCTCTTGGTCCATTCACAGAGGTGAGATCACGTCTTTAAAAAGCTGGTATTATTGCTTTGGTATGCAAGCCGGTTGAGGAATAAAGTAACGCCCAGTTTATCGGGAGACGTATAGTTCCTGCTTCAGGAGTCATGCCCGATTTCAAGTGCCCAAGGAGATTCGGTCCGGACTGGCGAAAAGAGTTATTATCACCGGCACCAATTTCGTCAATTTTGAAAAAATAGAATTTATTAAGGGGTATAAAGACCTGTATAACTCGGATGTTTACTTTTTTATCAGTCTTCACGTTAGTTGATGGGAAGCTGGCGACATAATGGAACGCGAACATTATAATCAAATTTATTCTCTTCTTCAATTAAGTTTCAAAAGTTTTATATGTGACCGTATGCCGCTCAGATTCGCCATCACCTTTTTCTGGTGTTCATGAATCCAAATATTGTAAGTGTAAAAGTTTACTAATGCTGCATCATTGACCTTAGAGATGAATTGATCCTATTTATAGCGCTTCAAAACGCCGAGGATACTGCTACATAAACGATGCAAACGAGGTTTAGCATGCCTCTGAAAGTTAACCCTCGGAATTAATTTTTTTAATCTTCTCTCAATGTGACTGTATGACATACTGTGCAAACAATGCCTGGTGTATTTCTTGTGCAGTTTGTTTATCCAGTGTGGATCTGACGCATTAAAATTTTTTATACGGAATTGCCAAAAAACAAGTTATAAGAGTAAATACAAAATACTGTGTGTGTGCGTGCGTGCGCGCGCGCTCGCTCGCTCACGTAAAGTCACGTCTACTATTTACTAGAAATGGTTGCAACTGGATTAGATAAAAAATTTTAATCTTACTTCATTTCAAATTGCGTCAGAGGCTTTTCTTTAAATCCATCTTATAATATCTCTTGATGGGAATACTTCTTTGGAGCTCCAAGTTTTAAAATGTATTTACCGCGTTAAAATTTGTTTTATCTTGAGGGTTTTTGCATCTTTGGAAAGCTCACTCTTGGAAAACAGCTGCTTCAGAATCTTCAACGTACTGGCGGCGATCCAAATTCGTACAGCGTGATCTCGACTCGTGGTTTACTCTTTATTTTTTACATCTTTGATATTGCCCGTTATTTCTGTCGCAAGCGATGAGCGAAAGGGGCTAACAAGGTCATTCTAAGGTAACCCTTAATCCTGTACGTATATCCTAACAAGCAGGAAATCAAAAGAATAAACCCCAGAATCCCAAGAATTCGTGCCAAAAGTCACTGCGGTCATGACATAAACCATATCTCTTGATGAATATAACCAGCTTCAAATGTCTACGCTACGTATCGGGCAGGTGAATTCATCGTGTGCGTTATAGCTTTGCGTTCCTGCATTGCTACGCTATGTCACTATTGAAATGGTTGTATAAGTTGATTATGCTTTTCATGCGTGAAGTAGAAGTGTTTTAGGCAGCGGTGGATTTGGAAATTTCCGGCCCCTAGGTCAAATTATTTTTCCTTCTCCTTTATGGTGATTTTTTTCCCCAAAAGAATCGCTCGTGTATATGGTTTGTCTATCCATCCGTCCGTTTGAGGATCATAATAGCTTTTGATTCATCAAAAGTGTGAGTAATATTAATTTTTTATTCCCGCCCTGAAATACCGTTTTTATTGCAGCCCCGATATCTCGCCGCCATTGCCAACTTTGGCCTTATTTAAAGTCCGCTACTGGTTTTAGGGAATGGCGAAACGTAGTATGATTGAATAAAAACAAATAAATAGTTGATATTGTTAAAATTGATTTTTAATATAAAAAATATGTAACTGAATGCAACTTTATATAATGTTTCGCGCCGACACCAGTCTCATTAATGGCGTGGCTACGGCAATGTGCCGTTGAATATCTAGGAAGGGGCGCAGAATGGGACATTTAGCCGCATTACGCCATCATATGTGAATTTAACGAAATTCGTCCCAGTATATTATAATTTATTATTAAAGGCTGCGAAATAGCCCCACAAATTTTCAATCTCGGAGCTCTTCGGCTACAATTCCATACCGTTCCCAACGTTACCTGTTTGATGGTATTTGTGTGGATATGTACATATTGGAAAGATTGATCCATTCTCTACCTTGGTAGACGGTTATTAAGGGCGCGGGTTCGAACCCTGCATAGGACGTGGTTGTTTGTGTTCATCATATCAGGTTTATAGTTAAGAATGTCTATGATTGTGCAAACATCGTCCTCAGTGAAGACATTATTATTATTATTATTATTCCTTACTCATTAATTGTATTTGCTTCGTGATGTAGAAATTTTTACGCGTTGTGCCTTTACGCTTAGGATTTTTATTCCGGAATAAAACACATATTTAAATCGGCGAAGCCAAGTTAATGTAAAAGTTGTTAGCGAAAAAATCTCGACGGAACACAATTGGTTAAAATTTTCACCGAGTTTTGGAGTCTCCGGATGGCGGTAAAAACTTTTCACGAGTTCTCTTGGCATTTCTCTCCTAACTTATTCATTGGTAACCACGTTGGGAGTTTCGAGGCGCCCTAAAATTTCAAAAACGAAAACCGCCGACATTAGCAACCGTGCCGACGGCAGTAAACGAACCCGCTTCTGTTGGATTTAATAAGAAGATACACTAACAACCTCGCCGCCAAGGCCGCGGGTGTCATGTTTGTTTTGTTTTGACCTCGAAGGAAGACTAAAGGGACTAGTTCCGTTGTAAGTTAAAACTTGAGTATTTTTGTATGGATTAAACGCTAATATAATATTTTCATATTTATTTTTGACACGTAATTTTTCGAAAGCGAGCGGCCAAAATCATCTTACGGTTCCTTTCGTATAAATGACATGCGTCGGTTATTTTATATAAATAAATCGACCGAGTAATCTTCTATTGTATTTCAACTTAAAAGCAATCATTTCAGCGATAGTTGGATCCATCCATTGATGGAATGTGGCTGAAATTTACACATGCTTCACTCGATTATTATATTTGCGATGAAATTGACTCGTGAAAAATTTCCTCCCGTGTGTCGTTATACCTTGGAAATTGAAATGAACTGCATTTATCGTACACTTGTGAAGATTCAGCGTGATGGGGGCATCCGAATGCGGGCGATGAAGAGAGATGAGGTTTAAAGGCTTATAACAGTAGACGAAGGTAATTTCCTACTAATCTAATCTTCGAATGAGCCGCAGCTAACCCGGAAAACTCAACGGAGATAAATTTATACCGATGTCGCTAGGTAAGCAATTCTGTCGGCACTGCGATTACGAGTTTTATGAGCATGACCGGCAAAATGTGACGTGTGTACCCACCATCTTCTTTCCGAAAAAAATAAGAAAGTCGTTTCTTCGGTGTTCGTCATGAAAGCATAGGGAGAACGCGATTTGTTATTTCGAAACGAAACGAGTTCGACGAGTTGATAATCGTCACCTCTTATCGATAACTCGGATTTATAAAAGTGCGCCAATTCCTCGAATTGCGCGGTTTCGCCTTACACGTTCTCGTTTTAGTATGGCATTTAGTTTTGCATAATGCCTCGAATTTCACGGCCATCCATTCCGCCTTAGGGCGATTTCAAAACCGTCTTCGAGCATTAAAACCGTGAATTTTTTCGGTTCGAATCAAAGAGATTATAAAAAAGGGCAAAAGAAGGAATTTAAAATATAATTTAACCAAATTGTCGCGTGCTCAAACGTAAACTCATGCGCTACTGTGTGAAAACTTAACCCACTTAGTGCGGTTTAGCTTTACACGGTTCCTTCCAGGGACCCGCGTGTCTTGCATAAGGAGGATGGGTGGATATTCTAGCGCGCCCTCCCCCTGCCTTCCACGATGAACATCACTTGGGAGTTGCGAAGGTTGCATAACGAAGCCGGGGAGGGGTTAGGAACAGAGGTCGCTCGTTGCGCGGTATAGATTACGCGGTTTTTATCTCCGGAACGTAACGCAACCCTCTAAACAAGACCAAAGAGACCGTTTAAAAAACAAAAAGGAGCGGTTGCTATCAATTTCCGTGGGATTTGGTATTTACAGTGGAAGATATCTCATATAATTTCACTCGGGTGATAAAATTTAAGCTCCCCAGAAGTCGCATTGCAGTGATACAGCGTGAGAGATAGAAATCGCCCCTCTAGGAGTTTGTTGGAACAATAATTGGATAAAATCGCTTCACCTGCTTCCGACCAGTCTTTGTTTTAACTCTTATATTAATTCCTCAAAGGTTGAATTGGAGAGGAGTTCTTTCTGTTTTTTATTACATCCCGTGGTATAAATAATCATCTCGCGCCCGTGTTTTTTTTTTGGTAAATCATCATCGGTCGATTCAAAATAAACGATCCAAATCGCTTCTCGCCTTGAATCCGTAAAATGATACCGTTAACTCCCGTAGCAGTCAACCTATAGAGAAAACTAGGAGAAAATTCGATTTTACGGTTGTAACTGGCTCAGCAGCGTTAAAAGCTTGAATTTATGTCGCTCCAATTAGAGAAATGGCTTCAATTCGTTTGCAAAGCGTATGGATTAAAGCTGCTCAAACACTTGCTTTTTTTCCATTCCCCATCATTCATTCGTGTTCTGTCTTGCGACAGGTCCTACCAATTAATTAATTAATTGGTTTTGACTAGGGAATATACATACACGGTGTGGTGGTTTCCCGTTGCCTTCCACACCGGACTCACACACAGAAAGGAGGAGGGAAACCCGGTGCCGGCATTTGCCTGCTCTTACGAATAACACCAGGGGGGCCAACGGCTTAACGTCCCTTCCGAAGGACGGAACAGCTGAATTTGCGCGGTCTCCTCAAACCACGCAAACAGGGGGCCGGGTGACCTTGAGAAAAAATCCTACTCGCGCAGGATTCGTACCCGATGACTTTTTCAAGCATCGGGCGAGTAGCAGCCAGCGTCCTAACCACTACAGGTGTCTCGTAATTCACTGAAAAACAAATGGCTACCCTATACATCATGCAGGATTTAGACTATTTGAGCTCAAAGTGCATGAGACGAGGCTCATGAATAGGTTTTCTTCCAGGAAAAGAATCTAACTTTTCCCTGTTTATTCGATACTCATAAACAAGTTTTAAAAAATACAACTAAAAACTTTTGGCGCAATCGACTTGCCCAAAATTCGTTTTGTGGTGGGTTAGGCTAAATTTCTACTCGCCCATGCCCTCCTTTAACTCGCCCGTGAGGAGTGGCAGGCGTGTTCCTAGAACCCTGCATATAAATATGTTCAAAGAGTTCGGTGTATATATTATATGCATGTATGTGTGCATATGTATCGTATGTGTGTGTACACACCCATGTGCGAACGAGCCGGACGGCTAACCAGGACCCCAAAATCTTTGGAGGGTTTTCCACCTATACATAAAGATAAACATTATCTAACCACTGATACAAATAAATGAACGGCCATTACGATGAAATTTCTGTAATGTTTTCGTCATTATTGTTTGCGTTTTCATGTAGTAATATGTCGCGGGTAAAGGGGGCGCTAGAATTGATTCTTGCACGATACGCCAAATAACTTCGGCCGATCCTATATGTTTGTGTGTGGGTGCGTACACATTCACACGCACACACAATGAGTATTTAACCTTAGTACATTGCTTAAACAGGTCAAATAAAACAATTGTATTCTTCTCTGTTATGGAGATCAAAAAGTTCCTAAGCGAATACCGTATTGGTCTGAATATAGGCTGAACCCGAATATGAGATCTCTTTGAAAGAAAAAATATTTCTCTGCCTATGGTACTAAGAGCGCGATTATAGGCCGAACTAGGATTTTTATACTAGCCAAATTTGGGGAAAAAAGTGTAGACTAGATTCGGACCAATAAGGCCATTTAATTACGCGAGAGAGTAAACGCCACAAAAGTCGGTCCGGCAATGAATGGACGCATTACCGGAGGACCTGCAATGCGAATTGGCGCCGTCGTATACACCGAAACACTAGCTTGTGAAATACGCGTAAATATTTAATCCTGTGGGATGGGCTAGAAGGGGAATAGTTTTAAGAGCTTACCAACCCCGGTGAAAGCAGCGATCCCGATGCATCCTTGACCTTAGCCGTCGGCGAGTTTCCTAACTTTCGTAACGCTACAGGTTAACACACTCCAAATTCGGGACGAGGGTCGGGAATAATTCATGAGCGCCTAAAAGTTACGTCCTCGCCTGTCCAACATCTTGGTTTCTAAGAAAAAAACATCTCCGTGCCCACGGCGCGCGTTTTTTTTAGTCCTTTATTTAAGCGGTTCTAAAGAAGAAATTTCATCTATAAATGGCGAACGGTTATGAACCGACAAAGTTTCGTGCCTGAAATACGTTTTGCCGGCCGCTTGGGAGTTTTTCCCGCTCTCGTGAGAATGATAGCCAACAACCTGTCGCGTCGGACTGGTGTGGGTTGGCACGGATTCCGATAAATATGTCCAATCCATCGAAGAATTTTGCTTTACTCAACGATAGGGAGAAAATGTTGGGAACTTTTAAGAATCCCTGTAGTTTCATTCAGCCGTGAATGAAAATTAAACGGTGAGTAAAAACTATGTCGACTTTGGAATGGATTATAGTGCAAACTGCCCTCGCTTTGAGCGGTACATGAGTTCTTGTAAAAGGCCGTGCAAAGTGAAGCCGTGCAGATTGGGATAGGTATAGGAATACATGGGGTTACATTTGAGTTCCGTCTTGAACTCAACTTGCAACGATTTAGTTATATTCCTATAATAATCCTAGAGGTTGATTAGCCAGAAATACACACACATTTAGTTATATTCTATTCGGAATTGCTTCCTTTTATTCTTTCTTATAATCTTTGAGTTTCTTATAATCTTTGAGTCAAACTGAAACGAAAACCATACTAAACCGAAAACCTGTGAAGCGAAACCGTGCAAAGCTACGGATGAGTTTATCCTGTAGTTTAAGATAGTAATAAATGCATAGGTAAATGACATTCCTACGAGCACACAGTTCCTATCCATTCTTGTTTCAAAGTTGAAATACGCGGTGGAAGCAATAAGAGTATCGATGGACCTAGAATTAGTTTAAATATTCGGATGTATACTTCAATCGACAATCAATTCATTGAAAATTAATGGATGTGTAAAATTCTCACTCTATCACAATGCTTCAAGGCTGAATTGGCGAGCTGAGTTCATAGTTTGAGTCAAATAAATCACTTATTCAAACAATCTACCGTTCAAGCATTAAGGGAAGAAATGGAACTCGAGTTTTTAAAAAATCAACGATGTCTTAAGATACGACATTCGATGAATTATCAATGACGAAAAGTATTTTGTGCACGATATACGAGTATGGGATTTACCTGCGCAGTCCACTTTCATCACGAAAATATATTCGCACGTCACCCATTTGAAGTATTGCGGCACGCTCAGTAAGCTCCCCTCTGATGAATACGTCTCGGCGTGAGACCATTAAGGCGTTAAAACGTCCGTCGCTCGAACGCTTTTTAACGAACCTCTCCATAGATGGCGAGAAGGGGGAAGGGACTGGGGAAAAGGGCGGCCGCGCTAATAATCGGTCCCTTCTGGGGTTTTTCACGGTTTAGGCATGGGCGTGGCATATGGGCAGGGGATACAAGAGAAGCGTCACAGGCGGAAGGGTGAAAGAGAAAGTAGATAGGGAGAGAGAGAGATAGAGACAGATAGAGAGAGAGAAAGAGAGAGAGAGAAAAAGAGAGAGAGAGAAGGAAAGGAATGAACCCTGCGGCTTCATCCGGAGACGATCGGGGTTTCAGAGATCCCTCTTTTAATCCCTCCGACCTTCCCCGTCCCTTTTCCCTCCTGCAACGATCCTCCGCACAGTAAAAAAGGAAGAGAACGTCGCCGCCCGTATCTCTAGGCGCCTAGTCTCGCTGGCGTCCCCTAGGAGACGCCTTTGTGTGTGTGTGTCGGCCTCTTCGTAGTGGTGATGGAGGGAAGGGGAGGAGGAGATGAGGCAAAAAGGCTTTCGTTTCGAGCTTCGTGCACGGACCTCGTCTTTTTTTTCGCGGGGCATTCGGCTATTTTTCCATCAACCGTAGGGGGCGGCGGAATGTCTGGCCCCGAGCATTTAAAGGTTCAACTGTTTTTTTTCGTTTTTTTTTTAAAGCGGTCTTCTTTCGTCTTTTCAAATCGATGCGCCATTCCTTTCCTACTCCCTCATCTCTCTAATCTGCTTCCCTTAAAGAAATGCACGCTATCGTCTCGGGTGTTTTTTTTGGCGAATCTCGGCGTTTAGTTCATTCGATGCAGTGAAAAATGAGTTGATAATGCATCCATCATTCTGTCAGTCCGGTTCATAGGATACACTTACAAAAATGAGAAACTTCAAAGAAACCATCCAAGTGTATGAAGTTAGAATTTTTAGGGAAGCGATTTGTAGAATAGGATTATTCTTTTTTTGGGCATTGGCGTTTTAGCTAAAGTGAATTCTAGTTTGAATCAAGATAAAAAGTTTAGTCTATAAATTTTCGAGTAAATTATGTTAAACTTTCAATAAAAAATGACGTCCGATACCCTCGGAAATTTCCTTCATTCGTTTCTTTATCTTCAAAAAGTTTCCAATTTGTTTTTCGAACTCTTCCGTATTAATTTATTTATATTTCTGGAATATCTTATGCACTTTTTCCATCTTCCTTTAAAGAAGGAGAATATTTGAATGATTTTTACGAGTACTTTTTTTCTAGTTCTTGAAAAATTTCGACTGGAACACTCGAGAAAAAGCGATAATCCACCTTTATGTCAGAAATAAGAGACTCTTTTCATAGAACACACTCTGTAAACTCTTGGAATCATTGAAGGGCACCAGATGCATACTTCAACTCTTGTGTAAAAAATATCGTTTTTAAATCGATTATTCGAAACCGATAACGCACCGGTGCCTGCTTTCCCATTCATGGATTCCCCCAAAAGAATTTCATCTTTCTGGCTCAAGTGGTACCTTCAGACGGGCGGAGGCACAGACGAAGATAAATCAATAGAATGAATATAAGAAAATGTGCTATAAACGGTTCCGGCGTGATAGTAACAAGCAAATGGTTTGGTGGAATAAGCAGGAACACAGGTCTTTAAAGTACACCATTTTGTGTTCGTTAAAAAGATATATTAACAGTCGCCTTAGTATTAAAGTCGCATAAACAGTGTAACATTGTTTCGATAATTCTCTCATATGTTCACGCTGTTACGTTGTTAGTAAAGTGAATTCTTTCTTATTATCTCACGGATGGTTCAAGAAAGAATTATCGAGCTCGCCTTATGGGTTGAAATCAAATTTAAAAACTCCTCTAATAGCCATAAAAAGGTTGAAGTTGAGGATGAAATTTGGAGACTACGGTGTACAGAATGGAAATAAATAAAAACTCCTGAATAAATTTTACGGTTCAGGAGTTTTTATTTATTTCCTTAAAAAGGTTGGAAAATATTTTTATTTCGGAAAAAGTTTTTAGAATCTACCATCGGTGAAAGGCCGCTGATGACGGTGGATTTGTAGCGAGAATTTTATTTCTTAATTACATATTATTGGCAAGTCGGTGCTACAAGTAGGCGTACGCCCGGAGATAACACATTAGTGAAAGTATTAACGGTAAAACATACAGTACTGCAGTATTGACATAAAGAATAATCCAAATATAAGCACATCAATTGCAAATATAGTAACATCACGCACTAAGTCGACAAGAAAATATCACAGCATTTTCAAAAAATAAAAATTGCCGTATTTAAAATCAGCCCTAATTATAGCAAGTGAGGGAAGAATTGCAGAGCACTTTTTTCTTGTTTTAGAATTATGACGTCATCGTAAGATTACGTCTTTGGTTGAAATCGAAGGCCTCGTAATATATCAGCGCTATGTAATGACATGTTTCCCATTTAAAAGCAGTGGGCTCGTTGGCATGGGAGTTTCATTTCCCATTGTTAAAAATCTGCATGCATTATATGTGTATGTGATAGCTTTTTGTGGGTGCTCTAACTCAAAAACTATTAATCAGGTGAACGCGAAATTTTATATTTAACATTTTTATAATAGTCACAAGCAATGATTAGATTTTGGTAAAAATCGGTCAACCGGAAGTGGGTGTTTACTCTTGTCACTTATCCGTTATTTTGAAATATTTGCTTTAATATTTGATAAATGTACTGGAATAAGAGTTGTAGGAAATTTAATTTTCTACAACCTTTATTTGAAACATTTTCCCATATAATGCATTGTTTAAGAGATATCTTATATTTTTAGCTGCCACCACCACGCCACCAACCGACGACTATTGTTAACAATTGGCGCTTAGTTACGTCTTAGTAACGCTCTTTTTTCTTTTTTTAATTGTTGGAGCTTTGTGGCTATATCCAATATTAGAAGGCTATGGTTTGAGTTTATTTCTGTTCTTTGTAAAGTCTAAAATTTTCTCGCAGTTTCTTAAAATATTTATTATTATGTAACCTATTTGGAATTTTTAGTAATATTATAGATATGAAGAAAGTCATGTGGTGGCCACATCAGATTTTTTGGATTGAAAGCAATTGTTCGCTCTCATTCGACATGAATTTGAATTGTCTTTTTCAACAATAAAGCTGTTCATGCCCCGAGCTCCTACCTTACTTATAACTAATTATTAAAATTTATAACGCCCTGCACCGATATCTTGCTTTTCTTATGGAGGCGGAAATGAAACTGAGGGGTTGAAAAAATTACGCACCGATTACTCCTCAGCGACTGATCATACAATTAGACAGCTTATTTGTACCATGTTTTGCCCTCACATAGACCGGCATATCCTGAAAACTCTGCAACTGTAGAAACATAGTTTCCTATGGAACGAATTACTTTCAGGTTTAAATCGACATAAAATAGGCGTAAAAATGTACGGGTCGCAGGATATGAACCCGGTTTTATTTTTGGCTCGCGGCGTTACAAATTTGTCCCTAAATACGACCGTACCCACCTTGATGACGGAAATCGTTACGTTTGCGACGCCCCTGGATATCCTGGAGCACAAAAAAATACAGAAGTGGGGCAAGAAACGTTGACAAGGTAAAATTCAGTATCGTGCGGAAATTGAATCCCATCGCCAGCGCTCGGAGAACCGTTTCCCTCAATTTGCGCCCTCGCAAAATTGCGGATTTCGCCCAAATCTCGTAGAGTGGGGGGGGGGGTGAGAAGGAGTGGGGGGGGTGAGAAGGAGTGGGGGGGTGAGAAGGAGTGGGGGGGGAGCTGAATGTTTCCATTTTAGATCGAATAAAGAGCGTAGAAGAATGAGAGAGAGCTTGATGGACTATGCCTTGCCTTGAAATAACCCCATTTCGCCTGCCCTGTGATCAATCCCCAAGAGAACCTCGTAACCCCTTTGGGTGGCAACGGGTCAAGTTGTTGATGTTGTTGCCGTGACGCCCTTTTTCGCTTTACGACCTCGGGTCACGCCACCCCTTCGCATGGGCGTGATCCTCGCGTTAGATAATCTAAATCATCCCGGCAGGTGTTCTCGGTGCATAAGAAGCATAAATAAACGTATGTATATACACTCTTAGCGGCGGAGAGCCATCGCGGTGCGACCTAAGTGCACGTTATCTCGCTTCTCGTCCCACTTTTAGGAATGTCAAGGAACTTTTGCGAGCGCGTTTCGTTTTCCTTTTGTTTTTCCTTTCTCGGCCCTTTTTCGGATGGATTTTTTCCGGGTCGTTAAGGCGAAATAAATTTAAACGTTTTTTTTCCGTAAATGTAAGATCCGGAAATGTCCCAAAGTGGTGTTTTTTTAGAAATCTTTTTAGGCTAAAATGTAGCGATGTGAAGATAATCTGTTTTTCTCTCGTCTGTTTTTATAGTGAACACAGTGTTTTATTTTATTTTTCCTCGTATCTTTAATATCGACTGTTGCTAGGCGTTCAAAGTGCAACCCATGGCAAGACTTTTTCATAATGCACCCTGTGGTCGATAAAAAAATTGATCTCGCTCCGAGGCGTGATTTAGAATTTAATTGATGATTTACGTAGTTTTTTTGGTGTGAATTGCCATCTTAAAAACGTCTCTATGACATTATTATTTTACTTGATCACGATTCCTGTGGCTTTCAGTTTAAAAGTTCATTGACTTGCCTGTACTATTAAAGATTAATGACCAGCATAATTGGTCCACCTGAAAGTAAAGATACGCCTTTTCCTTACCTCAGGCAGCCGACTGCGTCTGCTTGTTTGCGAAAGTACTCGCGAAGTTTTAAGTTTTTCTTTTTATGCAGAAAATGGGTTATAAAAAATCCCACCCGCCCATTTTCTCACAGCATTTAACGTTCTTGAAAAAATAATACTTTTTTAAATAGAAAAAATTATCTTTGTCGCATAATCGAGAGAACTTTTGTTATTTCGCCCCCTCTGTTCAGGAGTGAAACCCACTCCTAGAGAAACACTATAACTTACCCTATCTACGACAGACTAATTGATTTTCCTAAATCAAATATTTGTTCTGCTGAAAGCCCACGGAAAGCACTGCGTAGAGTCAGATTCGATTATTACATCTTTTCCCCCTCTTTTCGACCTTTGACTTTCCGCCCAACTACAAGAGAAAGTTTTCTCCTTCGCGTCACTCCTGCTGCAACGGGGGCGTGACAAGTCAATCCTTATCTCAGCGCGGTGTTTTGATCCGATAAGAAACATTTTTCTTCCACGTAGTCGTATTCGAATGTGCATTCTTTGTTTGGCCTAGGAGCAATATGTTTTACCCGTGGCACCATCGCGATAAAAAAATATATATACACCCGTATCGGTACTTTTTCTGGTATATTTTCCAAGTTTCCGTTTTATTTGGAGAAATGGGAAGTCGTTATGGTGCTCGCCAAATTTTGCACGTCATCGATGAATAAGATTTAAGGTTCTGTCATGAAACTTGCGTTTTTTTTAGATGGTGGAAAATGATAGCAATAAATTTTATTATTACCAGCTATAAGAACAGTAGCTCATAAACACTTTGGCTCCAAGTTGATCAGTGGTGGAAAACTCCTTCAGCCAAAAATTATAGGATAAGCCCTATGCATTTCGCCCGCTAAGTGGGCATCTTCAGGGGAGAACCTGCCTTGGCAGTGAATTGAGTTCAACTTAAATAACGCTGGCTTCGAACTATGGAACAACTTTGAACATAAAATGCACGAGACCAATACTCATAAGTATCACACCAAATCATTAACTTTAGACAAAAAATTAAAAATTCTTAAACAAAAACAGATTGGCAACACACAAAACATAGCTAATCAATCCAATCACATCTCACATAAATTTGAATTCATTGAAAATTTATCCAATACACCTTTTTCTCAGGAAGAATTGTCTTTACTAAATATGGGTTTGAAGTTTGCAGTACCACCTAGGAATCCACCTATAGACGAACTTATTACCGACATTGAAAAATCCGTAGAATTTTTCGATGAAAATTCAAAAAATTACATCAGACAAGCTTGTTTATTACAATTAAAAGATAACTTGAATAAGCCCACAAAGATTCATCCTATTAATAGCAATTTCCCCAATACCATTAAAAACTTGAGGAAAAGATTGCTTTTACATCAAAGCTGATAAAGGCAATAAAATTGTAATCATGGACAAAGCACAATACGTTGACAACGTCCAAATCATGTTAAACAATGGACCATATATCAAATTAAATAAAAACCCATTAAATTCCATGATCCAAAAAACCAAAGCAATCATCAAAGGATGCTATAATATCATAGATAAAAAATTAAGTTTCAAATTAAATATTTCCAACCCAAACATACCTAAACTATATTGTCTTCCTAAAATTCACAAGAACGATAACTCCATGAGACCGATTGCATCAGGGATTAATAGCCCTACTTATAATTTAGCCAAATGGCTTAACAATGAATTCAAACAGATGTCATTCCTTGACAAACACTCAGTCAAAAATTCTTATGATCTGATTAGCAAATTGAAAAATACAACCATAAAAGAATCAGAGATTTTGGTCTCTTTCGACGTGAAAAGTCTTTTCCCAAGTGTACCCTTAGATGAAACATACCAATTCTTAAAATCTCTTTTACTAAAACAAAATTTTACTGACGAAGTTGTCCAGGAATACCTACAGCTCACTAACTTATGCATGCAACAAAACATCTTTCAATTTCAAAATGAAATTTATCAACAAACACAAGGTAACTCCATGGGAAACCCTTTGTCCTCTTTTTTGCCAACATATTTATGTCACATTTTGAAAAGACTTGCAAAGATAAATTCCATTATTTTCCAGAAAGTTGGTTTAGATATGTTGATGATATTTTCACAATTTTTGATTTAAAAAAAAACAAAAAGTAGAAGACTTTGTGGATCAATTAAACAATATATATCCATCCATAAAATTCACTTTTGAACTTCAGGAGAACAATACATTACCATTTTTGGATTTACTAATCATCAATAACCAACAACAAATAGAGTTTGATATTTTCAGGAAACCAACACACATTGACAATTATATCCTAAATAACTCCTTCCATCCTATGAATCAAAAAACAGCTGTTTTCCAATTCTTAACACACCGATTGTGCAACATCCCCCTCAACAAAGATAGATATGTTAAAGAACTCAAACATATAAAACAAACTGCAAAGAAACTTGGTTTCGATCACAATTTAACCAATAAATTAATAAGAAAACACAATCTCAAAAAAACGTTGTCCAACTCCACCACTTTCAAACTTGACAAGAATAAGTCCAACAAATATATAAAACTACCGTATTTTCCCATATTAAACAGGGGCTTGAATAAAATTTTCAAACATAAGAATTGCACAATAACATACACGAATCCACATAGTTTGAAAAACTTACTGGATAGCACCAAAGACAAAACGGAAAATCTGAACAAATCCGGAATTTATAAAATACAATGTTCACATTGCAATTTAATGTACATAAGCCCATTACAAACACAATCGTTTTGAGAAATCAAGCGTAGCCACTCATATCCTCGAAACTGGACACAGTATACATCTGGAGGATTTAACTTTGTTAACTTCAGCCAACCATTCACTCAACTCTTTAGAAAATCTGCATATCTATAAAAACAGAAACAATCTCATGAATACAGATATGTACTGATTTTAACAAAACTTTATATGAATTGACCGAACTCAATAACATTGACGCACAAAATTCTTTTCGATCCTCAAATGTTTTTCGGTCTTCATTATAACCTTTTCCTCCAATTTCGTTGCAGTGTTGCAGTTGAACTCAGTTCACTGCCAAGGCAGGTTCTCCCCTGAAGATGCCCACTTAAGTGGGCGAAATGCATAGGGCTTATCCTAGAATTTTTGGCTGAAGGAGTTTTCCACCACTGATCACCAGCTATAAGAGTAAGCTTTTTCAGCGTGTATAAACAGTACAGATGCATCATAAACTAAAATGCAGAATCGATCATATTTTACGAGAGCGTGTACAACTTCAATTTTCCCTTTTGATATTCCCATGTGTTGAGTCGAAGTTGAACGTTTCAAAGATTTTTGCCTTCCCTTAAGAATCTGCCAAGTGAGGCGCTGATGTAGTAAGTTCCATGTATGCATGGCATATGTTGGACTAGAAGAAATTCTGGGAAAGCAGTAGAAAAATTCCGCCTTGACCGAGAATCGAATCCGGGTCTTCCACTTGCCGGACTGATATTCTATCACTGAACTATCGAGACAAGCTAATATTACCGTTTCAGAATGTGGTATTTCTCTCCTGCTTTCCAGTACTTCTGAATGATCTAGTCAATAGAAGTTGTGCCGCAGTCTTAACGCAGATAACTAATTAAGGTTAAAGATTAGGGTTGTCGGAATTCACGGCAAGCCTTCCATTTTGGCGACGCGGTCAAAAAACAAGAATGGAAAGGTACAGAGTTTCCAAATGCGTTCTTTGAGGTCAACAAATTTTAGCGAAACTCCGCAATACCAAATTTCATCAAAATAAGACCAGCGGTTCCCGAGTTGAAGAAGAGATACGTTTGAAAAGACGCGTAGGTCTTCATGTAAAGTGGTCGTTCTTGTAGTCCGATCTTAACCCAAATTGGAATATATCGACAAAGTTTAGTAAAACTCTCCAATACCAAATTTCGTCCAGCGGTTCCCGAGTTTTAACATGCGGACGGGCGGTCGGAAACAACCTCCTCTGCATGCGTTCACTTCGTGCAAAGAATGCATAAAAATGGACCGTAAAAGATTCTACCGAGATTTTTCCTGTCTTAACCTTCGCAAAGAACCAATAAAGTTCGCGTAACACAGATTTTCATCGATGTATTACCATTGTATTTATAGCTGAAATGATTACAAGTAGAAAAAAAGTCTGCAAGCATATATAGTAGCATTTTTGCATTTGTTGGAATTAACAACCTTGCAGCATCAGGATCACGGATTATAAAATCTGTAATTATGTATTACATGTACTTGTATAATCTTTCTAATCATGGTCTTATGCTAAAAGCTATCTTTTAACGCAGGTTTAACACATAAACTATGTCACGAAATATCCTTTAGACTAATTATATAACATGATTCTGAATTCGTGGAATACTCCGCAAATAGTTACCCACAAAATACTTTTCAAGAAAATGGAATTAAAATGCTGCTCCTTACCGTGCAGTGACAATCCATAAAACTGGCAATCGGTAACCGTTCAATCAAAAGTATTTGGTTTGGTGATTCCTCGAATTACTTCATGGATGCAGTTATTGATAATCCCGCGAAGCCTTCGTGGGGCGACGCTTTAAACCAGAGGTCCCGCGGATCAAATGCGGCCTCTATACGCCCCGCAAAGTTATGATGAAAAGATGATCGGTAAATTTTCATATAGACAATTCCATATTTTTACTTTCTCCATATACGTAGTATAGGGGAAAGTATTGTTTTCATGAAAAAAATCGACTTCGAGATTTCAACGGAAATACACGTTTTGAGGTCCCCTGAACACATTTTGAACATTTTCTCGATGATGTCTGTGTGTGTATGTTATGGCGTTTTAGTGGGTGCTCTAACTCAAAAACTATTAATCACGTCAACGCGAAATTTTATATTTAACATTTTTATAAAACTCACAAGAACTGATTACCGTATTGACCCGAATATAGTGCGATGTTTTCTTCCTCAATATGTACCTTTGAAAGTCGCATTCGTACTATATTCGAGTACTTGTTGCATTCGTACTATATTCGAATACTTGTGTATTTAAAAAATAACTGCGTATCGGCGCGTTTCATGACGCGTGTTTCAGCGCATATTTTTATAATTGCTACATTGTAAGTGAATTGGACGTTCATGTTACGATGCTACATTGTACAAATATACTCGGTAGGGGTCTGAGGAGATCATTCGTACTATATTCGAATACTTGTATCATTAAAAAATAACTGCGTATCGGCGCGTTTCATGACGCGTGTTTCAGCGCATATTTTTATAATTGCTGCATTGTAAGTGAATTGGACGTTCGTGTTACGATGCTACATTGTACAAATATACTCGGTAGTGGTCTGAGGACACTAGAAAATAAATCAAGGTCAAATTGCAGCAACCACAGCACCGGCACAACTTCACGCAGGGTCGCGACACTCAACGTTAGAAAACGAGGACCGTCTAAACGTGGCGTCACATAACCCCCCTTAGTACATAATTCATGAGTTTACTGGTAATTTAAATGTGCAAAATAGAGAAAATTAAATGTTTTTCGTCTTTTTCTAAAAATCCTTTCAAAATACTTGGGGTCGCACTATATTCGGGGTCGCATTATATTCGGGCTAATACGGTAGTTTTTGGTAAAAAACGGTCAATCGGAAGTGGGTTTTTACTCTTGTCACTTATCCGTTATTTTGAAATATTTGCTTTATTATTTGATAAATGTAAAAATGTATTGGAATAAGAGTTGTAGGAAATTTAATTTTCTGCAACCTTTGTTTAAAACATTTTCCCATATGCATTGCTTAAGAGATATCTCAGATTTTTAGCTGCCATCACCACGCCCACTACTGACGACTATTGTTAACAATTGGCGCTTAGTTAAGTCTTAGTAACGCTGCTTTTTCTTTTCTTAATTGTTGGAGCTTTGTGGCTATATCCAATATTAGAAGGCTATGGTTTGGGTTTATTTCTTTTCTTTGTAAAGTCTAAAATTTTCTCGGTTTCTTAAAATATTTATTATTATCTAACCTATTTGGAATTTTTAGAAATATTACAGATGTGAAGAAAATCATGTGGTGACCGCATCAGATTTTTTCAGTATGATTATCATCTCAAAACCTTTTCAGGTGGAGCTTTAATACTTAGTAATTTATTTAGACTTGAGTATCGCTAATATGAGACCACAGAATCCCTTGGTAATTTCTAATGTAAACTCTCATCCGGCTCGACGAAGACCTCGTGATTTCCAATGCGGCTCTCCGAATCATTCACAACTACGAATGCGGCCCGCCATGTAGAAAGGTTGGGCTCCATTGCTTTAACCCTTTTTACCGATAAGCTCCTTTCGGTTTTAACATTTCAGCCTCTCTATTGGCTCGCCCTAAGCCATTATATATGCGTATGCAGAAAATCCAAGGTTACTTAGGCTCCCACGGCAAGAGTGGGTCAACTTCGAAGTATCACGCGAGAAATCGATCGAGCGAAAAAATATTATTCCTTCCCTCCATCTTCTGTTTTACCTTCTCTCTTCCCTCTTTCTCCCTCTCAACTTCCCTCTCTTTCTCGCTTTCGTGCTTCCTTTTCTCTCGCTTTTCTTCTCTCTCTCTCCTTCCTCTATCTCTCTTCTTTCATCTCTCCCTCCCTCTCACCCTCCGTATTCGCTTTTTCTCTCCCATTTCTCTTCTCTCCCTCTCCTTTCTACCGCTCTTTCCCTCATCTTCTCCCTTCCTCTCTCATCACTTCCTCTCTCCTTCAACTCCTTTCTCTCTCACCTCCACCCTCCCTCTCTCACCTCTACCCTCCCTCTCACCTCTACCCTCCCACTCTCACCTCTACCCTCCCTCTCTCACCTCCACCCTCCCTCTCTCTCTCTCACTTCCCTCTCTCTCTCACCTCCCTCTCTCTCTCACCTCCCTCTCTCTCTCTCACCTCCCTCTCACCTCCCTCTCTCTCTCACCTCCTTCCCTCACCTCTCTCTCACCTCCCCCCTCACCTCTCTCTCTCTCACCTCCCTCTCTCTCTCACCTCCATCTCTCTGTCACCTCCCTCTCTCTCTATTACCTCCCTCTCTCTCTGTCACCTCCCTCTCTCTCTCTCACCTCCCTCTCTCTGTCACCTCCCTCTCTCTCTATCACCTCCCTCTCTCTCTGTCACCTCCCTCTCTGTCACCTCCCTCATTCTCTGTCACCTCCCTCTCTCTCTCACCTCCCTCTCTCTGTCACCTCCCTTTCTCTCTGTCACCTCCCTCATTCTCTTTCACCTCCCTCTCTCTCATACCTTCCTCTCTTTCACCTCCCTCTCTCTCTCACCTCCCTCTCTCTCTCACCTCCCTCTCTCTATCACCTCCCTCTTTCACCTCCCTCTTTCTATCACCTCCCTCTTTCTCTGTCACCTCCCTCTCTCTCTCTCACCTCCCTCTCTCTCTCTCACCTCCCTCTCTCTGTCACCTCCCTCTCTCTCTCTCACCTCCCTCTCTCTCTCTCACCTCCCTCTCTCTCTCTCACCTCCCTCTCTCTCTGTCACCTCCCTCTCTCTCTGTCACCTCCCTCTCTCTCTCTCACCTCCCTCTCTCTGTCACCTCCCTCTCTCTGTCACCTCCCTCTCTCTCTCACCTCCCTCTCTCTCTCTCACCTCCCTCTCTCTGACACCTCCCTCTCTCTCTGTCACCTACCTCTCTCTCTGTCACCTACCTCTCTCTCTGTCACCTCCCTCTTTCTCTCTCACCTCCCTCTCTCTCTGTCACCTCCCTCTCTCACCTCCCTCCCTCTCTCTCACCTCCCTCTCTCTCTCACCTCCCTCTCTCTGTCACCTCCCTCTCTCTCTCACCTCCCTCTCTCTGTCACCTCCCTCTCTCTCTGTCACCTCCCTCTCTCTCTGTCACCTCCCTCTCTCTCTGTCACCTCCCTCTCTCTCTCACCTCCCTCTCTCTCTCTCACCTCCCTCTCTCTGACACCTCCCTCTCTCTCTGTCACCTCCCTCTCTCTCTGTCACCTCCCTCTCTCTCTCTCACCTCCCTCTCTCTCTCTCACCTCCCTCTCTCTCTCTCACCTCCCTCTCTCTGACACCTCCCTCTCTCTCTGTCACCTACCTCTCTCTCTGTCACCTCCCTCTCTCTATCACCTCCCTCTCTCTCTTTCACCTCCCTCTCTCTCTGTCACCTCCCTCTCTCACCTTCCTCCCTCTCTCTCACCTCCCTCTCTCTCTCACCTCCCTCTCTCTGTCACCTCCCTCTCTCTATGTCACCTCCCTCTCTCTCTGTCACCTCCCTCTCTCTCTGTCACCTCCCTCTCTCTCTGTCACCTCCCTCTCTCTCTGTCACCTCCCTCTCTCTCTCACCTCCCTCTCTCTATCACCTCCCTCTCTCTCTCTCACCTCCCTCTCTCTCTCTCACCTCCCTCTCTCTCTGTCACCTCCCTCTCTCTCTCTCTCTCACCTCCCTCTCTCTCTGTCACCTCCCTCTCTCACCTCCCTCCCTCTCTCTCACCTCCCTCTCTCTCTCACCTCCCTCTCTCTCTGTCACCTCCCTCTCTCTCTCTCACCTCCCTCTCTCTCTCTCACCTCCCTCTCTCTCTCTCACCTCCCTCTCTCTCACACCTCCCTCCCTCTCTCTCTCTCACCTCCCTCTCTCTCTCTCACCTCCCTCTCTCTGTCACCTCCCTCCCTCTCTCTCTCTCACCTCCCTCTCTCTCTCTCACCTCCCTCTCTCTGACACCTCCCTCTCTCTCTGTCACCTCCCTCTCTCTCTGTCACCTCCCTCTCTCTCTCTCTCACCTCCCTCTCTCTGTCACCTCCCTCCCTCTCTCTCACCTCCCTCTCTCTCTCACCTCCCTCTCTCTCTCACCTCCCTCTCTCTCTCTCACCTCCCTCTCACCTCCCTCTCTCTCTCACCTCCTTCCCTCACCTCTCTCTCACCTCCCCCCTCACCTCTCTCTCTCTCACCTCCCTCTCTCTCTCACCTCCATCTCTCTGTCACCTCCCTCTCTCTCTATTACCTCCCTCTCTCTCTGTCACCTCCCTCTCTCTCTCTCACCTCCCTCTCTCTGTCACCTCCCTCTCTCTCTATCACCTCCCTCTCTCTCTGTCACCTCCCTCTCTGTCACCTCCCTCATTCTCTGTCACCTCCCTCTCTCTCTCACCTCCCTCTCTCTGACACCTCCCTCTCTCTCTGTCACCTCCCTCTCTCTCTGTCACCTCCCTCTCTCTCTCTCACCTCCCTCTCTCTCTCTCACCTCCCTCTCTCTCTCTCACCTCCCTCTCTCTGTCACCTCCCTCTCTCTCTGTCACCTCCCTCTCTCTCTGTCACCTCCCTCTCTCTCTCTGTCACCTCCCTCTCTCTCTCTCACCTCCCTCTCTCTCTGTCACCTCCCTCTCTCTCTCTCACCTCCCTCTCTCTCTGTCACCTCCCTCTCTCACCTCCCTCCCTCTCTCTCACCTCCCTCTCTCTCTCACCTCCCTCTCTCTCTGTAACCTCCCTCTCTTTCATCTCCCTCTCTCTCTCTCTCACCTCCCTCTCTCTGTCACCTCCCTCTCTCTCTCTCACCTCCCTCTCTCTCTCACCTCCCTCTCTCTCTGTCACCTCCCTCTCTCTCTCTCACCTCCCTCTCTCTCTCACCTCCCTCTCTCTCTCACCTCCCTCTCTCTCTCACCTCCCTCTCTCTCTGTCACTTTCCTCTCTCTATCACCTCCCTCTCTCATTCACCTCTCTCATTCACCTCCCTCTCTCTCTCTCACCTTCCTCTCTCTCTCTCTCACCTCCCTCTCTCTCTCACCTCCCTCTCTCTCTCACCTCCCTCTCTCTATCACCTCCCTCTTTCTATCACCTCCCTCTTTCTATCACCTCCCTCTCTCTCTGTCACCTCCCTCTCTCTGTCACCTCCCTCTTTCTCTGTCACCTCCCTCTCTCTCATTCACCTCCCTCTCTCTCTGACACCTCCCTCTCTCTCTGTCACCTCCCTCTCTCTCTGTCACCTCCCTCTCTCTCTCTCACCTCCCTCTCTCTCTCACCTCCCTCTCTCTCTCACCTCCCTCTCTCTCTGTCACTTCCCTCTCTCTATCACCTCCCTCTCTCATTCACCTCCCTCTCTCTCTCACCTCCTTCTCTCTATCACCTCCCTCTCTCTCTCTCACCTCCCTCTCTCACCTCCCTCTCTCTCTCTCTCACCTCCCTCTCTCTATCACCTCCCTCTCTCTCATTCACCTCCCTCTCTCTATCACCTCCCTCTCTCTCATTCACCTCCCTCTCTCATTCACCTCCCTCTCTCTCTCTCACCTTCCTCTCTCTCTCACCTCCCTCTCTCTCTCTCACCTCCCTCTCTCACCTCCCTCTCTCTCTCTCTCACCTCCCTCTCTCTATCACCTCCCTCTCTCTCATTCACCTCCCTCTCTCTATCACCTCCCTCTCTCTCATTCACCTCCCTCTCTCATTCACCTCCCTCTCTCTCTCTCACCTTCCTCTCTCTCTCACCTCCCTCTCTCTCTGTCACTTCTCTCTCTCTCTGACCTCCTCTCTCTCTCTGACCTCCTCTCTCTCTCTGACCTCTCTCTTTCTCTTTCTCTGACCTCTCTCTTTCTCTCTCTCTCTGACCACCTCTCTCTCTCTCTCTCTCTCACCTCCTCTCCCTCTCTTTGACCTTCTTCCCCCCTCTTTCACCTCCCCTTCTCTCCCATCTTCCTCATCCATCTTCCTCACCTCTATTCCTCTCCTCCCTTCCGCCCCTCTCTCCTACATCCTTCTCTGTCTTTCTCTCTCCCCCCCCCCCCTCATTTCCTCTCCTCTCCCTTCTCCCACTCTCTTTCCCTCTCTCCATTTCCATTTCTCTCCCTTTCAAGAGATCCTTCGCGTGAGATTGCACCGAAAACGCTCCCTTGGCGAGGGCGCACGGAGGAAAATCGTTCTTTTTTTTCCGCACGAAAAAATTCTCGCCCGGCGCATGGAAAAACGTCGAGATTTCATCGCGTCGCCACGCATTCGTTCGGGCGCATCCAATTCGCGGCTAAGGGAATTCGGGATGTCTCCGTGATTCGAATTTCCCATCAAGACGATGCGACGTGATCGAACGGATAACCCTTTCGCGCATCGCCCTCGTCCTTTTGGCACCAACATCCATTCCAAGGTTCTCTTCCGAATGCTGTTCTGGCGAAGGAAATTTTCAACGTGATTCCAAAGTCGGAAATTCCCTCCATCGCTTTTATTTTCGAATGCATCGACTGCCGCAGCGATGGCGTGCCGTAGATAATGATGCATAGTGATTCCCGGCGTCGTTTTCGGAGCGTGATATTATTTTGTTTATAGTAGTAATGTAAGTAAGTTGTTACGTGATATTTTTTTATTGGTAAAAAATAAGGATGAAGGACGCATGGGAGAAGTTTTTTATGCATGAACCGTAAGAGTGGACGACATAGATGTGGTTATTGGCTTAATTATTCTCATGAACGTTACTATTTTTAGATTTTAAACGTACCCTGGATAACTCGCGGCGGGTATGAATTATAGTGACAATCATACTTGTTTATTTTATCTGTGCCTAATCCTGTTAAAGTTTGGAATTCGTATATTTTAATGTAAGTAATAATACAATGAATCCATAGATTAGGATGCTGTATAGAGGCAAAAAAGAGCAAATATTCTATTCTCTTGTTTTTCGTGCTTTTTATTTAAATCCTTTTGTTTGTTCTACAACAAAATCATGAGGAGTTTCTGAGCAGCCATAATCGTTATGAGGAAATACTTAATATGCGTTAGAAGAATAGGGATATCATTAAAATTTCAACAAGAAATCCATGCAAAATATAGTGAGGGGAAATATTTTTAAATATTTCCATCCAATCAACTGAAGAGACGCCAAGTTTTATTCACCGAGTTGTTCGAATTCAAGCAAAATGAAATAACGAGCTGAATTTGTTCCAGAAGTTAATCGATCAAACTTACAGCATAAAAAATTCCCTTATTCCGAATCGAACCAAATTTCATTTATCGGCGTAGTTATTCATTGTCGTTGAAAATTCGTTAACCTAGTAATGCAAAATGTATAAAGGTAAGTTTTGGAGAGCGTTCACGCATAAAGATTTTAAAGCTTTAAACTTTCCGTAATTTTCCCGCATTGTCGCCCCGTGGTCTGTGCTATTTTAATTGTTCAAAAAAACTAAACCTTTATACGCTCCCTGCTCCGCCTTCGCGAAGAACTTTTTAAATTTTCCAAGCGGGTTGACGTCCACTGTCGGAAAACCTCTGCTATGAGAGATATTTTGGAATTAATGCTACGTAAAACATTATTCGAGACAAGCACAGCATGCAGTCGAATTGAAATGCCACGACGTATAAGCGAAACTCGTACCGCGAACGAACGTATCTCGAGGTATGCATGTGACAGACAAAAGGGCTCCGGATTGAGGTTGTTCCGTATTCACCTAAATATGCGAAACTGGTGATGACGATATTCGTAGAAAATGTGGTGACCTCGGAACTCTCTTCAACGCATGTACTCGCTCGGTCGATATTTTTAAATATTTTCGACTCGAAGCGAAAAAACGTCGTAAAAAGGCAAATGAATACTAGTGACGTAAAGCAGGACAAGTGCCTAGCAAGTCAGAGAGAGGACTGAGAGAAAAAAAGAGTTCCCATTTGCGAAGTCGATGTGCAGGAATCCAACAAAGGGAAAAGAAAGAGCGTAAAAGAAGAAAAGTTGTTTTTTTTTAAAGGAAACTTGTTTGTTACTTCGTTAACTTCCTAGTTGGAACATATTTTTTAATTCGCCGTTGGCGTTTTATTAAATTAAAAACTCGAAATGTAAGTTAGTTTGGGAAATTGTGGCTACTGACTGGTTCTTTCGAAACTTTTTTATTTTATTTTTTAGTTTTTCTTTCGTTTCGTTTAATTCAAAATTGAATCGAGTAATTTGGTATTCATAACATTTAAGGATTGAATAAAACATATCAAAATATCCGTCCTCATCGAAAATTGACCGATGATAGATTGCATCTAGAATATAATTACCATCAGCGATCTGTGAATTATCTCTGACATATTTAAACGGATGATGTTTTTGCTGTAGGAATTACCTAGATAATTTGTATGAAACGATCCACAGTATGACCTTTTTATCACTTTTCAAATATTTTTATCGATTTAAATGTAAGGAAAAGATAAAATAATCAATAATCTGTTTTAAGTATTGAAATGAGAATTTTTCTCGAATAAAATATACTAATACTAAATTCAGGCTTACAAAATTAACTCGCGTATTACAACTCAACGAATAAAATAAATTTCGTCAAAATTCCGTTTGAATAATACCTTAAGAATATACATAGGCACGAAGGAAACGATTTCGTCAAAATTCGCCTTTCTCGGCGTCGGCAGACACTTCATTAGCTTGATGGGCGCTGTAGAACCATGAGACTAGCCTTCTCCCGCGCTTCAATCGTGTACCTGCTGCCCTTAATCTATCAAGGAAACAGACCATCGTCGCGAATACATTATTAGCTAGGGGTAGCGGAAGGGGAGAGTCTCGTAAAGCGAGATATTAGAATGGGACGGAAGGAAAGGAAAAGGCTTTCCTTTGAAGTCTTCGCGATTAGCCCGAGAGCCCTTGACACTCGTACGTAAACATCCGCATTTGAGGGAGGAGGGGCGTCTGGATTCGCTCCCATGCTGTACGTGAATCAAATGTGGATGCGGACAGGGGAAAGCCAGGGTGAGGAGGAAGAGATGGCGTGTTGAGATAATCTGGGCGCTGGATACGACTGCAGAAGGACTGAGGCAGTCTGCACACACACGTCACGCTCCCGACGTGTTCTTCAAAAGATTCAAGCGAGAGTGTTGTTTTAACGGATTCGCGAGTACCGACGGCGGCGCGTCGGGGTTTGTTTCGCTTCTGCTGCCTCGTGGATCGATGATCCCTTTCTCTTAGGTCGTATCATGTTTGAAACGGAAAGTTTTCTATCGTGTAAGCTTCGCAACCGTTGTGCCGCGTCACACCGGCACTAATGTTTGAAAATTGTGTACTTAAGTATTGAGTTTAAATTTGAAAAGAATATCTGGATTACGTTGTTCGATAAAAACATTAAAATTTCGTTTTCACGAAAATTAATGGCGTAAGAGTCTCGCTCGGTCATTTCACTGGAAAATTTTAAATTTCCTCTCTGAAATTCTTAATTACAATTACATGAACCTTGGCATTCAAGTTTCTTTTTTCAAACTCGATAGTATAATAACATATTTGTATAACATCGCCCCGTTATGGCTACCGGAAGCATGAGGAGAGCGCAAGTCACCCCCCTCTTCCCTTATGGTCGAAATTTCGCCCGAATAAAGACGATTATCTAACTATCTACATATCTATCTCCTGGTCGAGGTCCAGTTCGCGAAGGCGTGCCGTGGAATAATAAAGGTTGAGAATTGCTGGTGTAATCGTTCCAAAACAAGTTTTAAAAGAATTGCCAAAGTAGATTCCTGAAGTGCTTTTCATAGAATGTTCACGTAAATTTTTGGAATCTTCGACCTCTCCCCCAAAACTTAAAACCCGAAATCAATCAAAATATTTTTAAACATCTCACCGCTGTTAAGCAGTTAATATGACCTTTACCCCTTTTCTAAAGCAAATTGAACGCATTTACGATTAGCTTTTATTGTTGTAGCAACGTAAATAAAACGAAACTTGACCATAGTAATGGAGTCGTATAGAGCTATACCAGGGGTCGGCAACCTTTTCTGCATGGCGGACCACATTTGCAGTAGTGAATGCTTCGGAGGGCCGCATTGGAAGTCAAGAAAGCCTCGGCGGGCCGGATGAGCGAATAAATCAGAAGTTTTCGAGAGATTCTGTGATTTCATATGAACGAAATCATGTCTATATAATTTACTAGCGTTAAAACCTCACCCGAAAAGGATTTGAGACCATAATTTTACTCAAAAAATATAAAATTACCCATGAGAAATTTTCCTGATTACTTTTCCATTACAGCTTTGCGGGCCGCATAAAGCGTTCTTGAGGGCCGCACGTGGCCCGCGGGCCGTAGGTTGCCGACCCCTGATCTATACTATACTAATTTAAAGTGTTTGTCTGTTTGTTTGTTCAGCTATACAACTTCACTCGCTTGATCCTAGAGCCACAAAACTTGGCATGGTATCTAATATAATCAAAAGGAAGAGCGTAGTCAGGTTTTTGGGGACGAAATTTCAACCCCCACGTTAACTGTCTGTACGTATGTAATGCTCTTTGAACGGCTATAACTCCGCCATTTTAGCTTCATATCCAACCAAATTTTTTATTTAGACACACTGAATGGATAAACTGTGGAACATTGAAACAATATTGGTATTTCCTGTGGCCGGCACATGACTTTACGATAGCTAAAATTGAGAGTGAACGGAAGAACCTACCGAGGTATATGACGGCTCATTTGAAAGCCTAAGTCGCTTTGGCGTCGGAAAACATGTAAGTTTTGTATTTTTATGTTGACAGCTCATGACTTTTCATTACCTAAAAGTGAGAGCGAACGAAAGAGCCTACGGAGGTCTGTAACCACGTATTTGAAAGCTTACGGGCACTTACCTCGAGAGTACCTTGAGTTTGAATGAAATTACGTCATTTTTGAGTTATTTTGTACACGAACAGACAAAAAAGACGAATGAACAGAATACATAAGCGATTTCCTTAGAAAAAAAAGCAAAAAACACGGTTTTTTCCTCCTCTCTTGCTTGCTCGTGTTAAAAAATAATAATTTTGATTTGACAAGCTTAATCTTATCGTATATTATCGAAACATTAATCTTTAATCTTCTTAATGTGTTATACTCTTTATATGCACCAATGGCTTTTAGTAGAAGGTTCCATAACTAAATGATTGATGACTCGGAATCGATATCAAGCCTATCTTACGTATTAAGCGGTCACATAATCGGACTTAATAAACTTCTCCTTATCATTTGCGAAAGATATACTTTATCTTCATATCATACAGCAAACATTTTAACGCACGGTGCCGGTGTTTTTGTTTGAGGTGCAAATCTGGTGACACAATTGGGTCTTAACCTTTTGAATGAACTAGGCAGTTTGCCATCCCGACTGTAGAAGATTATATCAGGAGTATCCTAAAGAGAAGGTCGGTACTCATCCATAACAACGTTAATGCCTAATTTACTGCATGTGGTTTTATTTTTCTTATATTTAAATCTTCCTTCCTTCTAATATATATATATATATATATATATATATATATATATATATATATATATAGGGAGGATATTATGGCGCGTAATAACGGCAAATTAACTCGCGTTCTGGGAGTGATCCAGACAGCGATCCATTGTCTAGATTCGTTGACAACTTTCTTGGCTGCTGGTGTTGAAAGACTGGTGTTGCCAAATTTGGAATATTCTTGGAATAAAATGAGAAAAAATCCCTCCATCAGACAAACGTGAACCCAGAACCACTACAAAGTTTTGTCTAACGCTTACGAATTACATATTGAAACAAATATCTTCATAACCGAGGTATTTAAAAAAAACTTATATGATGGTAAATATAAAAAATATTACTTGATGTATTTATTACCAGTTACCGTCTATTTCAATTGTTAGTTTACATTATTTTAAGGATCTTTAAATAAATTTCCTCAATTATTAACGATAATTCATGGCTTATTTATTGCTTTGTTATATTGCGACCGAGTTTTCAGGGCCATAACGTGAAATTTATAAATTTAGTAGAATGGCAGTTTTGGGACGTCTAATAAATTGCGACCGCGTTTTCAAATCAACCTGATCCATTACTTCAAAATGTTGGAATCTACGTACCTTCGGAGATCATATAACAGAAAGCAGCTTCATTATCTATCCTGATTTCTAACTTCTTCGGAATTATTTTGTGACTTGATTAAAGAAAAGGTGAACATTTCCTTTTAACTATTCACTGTACTACACGTTCCAGTTTCGGTATTATTTTCGAAGGTATTCCCTCTTACATTGGATTTTGGGTCATGGATGCCAGATTAAGCCTCGTTTGGAACCTCGTCTTATATTATCTGCGGCAGCGAATGGGAGGGAAATTTAGGAATGTGACTATGAATCCCTTTAAGTCTTCTCTATCCACCCTTCTTCGTTCAGAATTATTGGAATTTCTCTTGCGAGGATTTATCCTGCCGAAGGTTCGAAGTCTGTTATAGAACGATGCCACCGGGTTTGAGTTACATCGATGACATCCGGGAAATAATATTCGTATAGCATAGGAATGTTCTGCTTAAAAGGTGAGCCAGAAATTGCATGTCGCGAAAGACGCTGTTATAAAAAATGTTTTAGATGTGGATTATGCGACAACCAAAATTTTTGCATTCATTACTCTTGGACAGAGCATCTTTCTCTGAAAATTAGATTGTTCTGGCAGGTTGTTCAGTACGGTAGGTATCGCCTACCGAAATAATTTTTCTTCTAAAATATCCCCGAAAAAGATCTCTTCACATAGAATTGCTCAATTTTGCTCGAATTGAAAATACCTTTCTAGCCAACGAATATCATTAATTAAGTAGTTTTTTTAGAGATTGATCATCAGAAAAGTTTTAACCAACAAAAGACATCTGAGAGATAGTACACTCAAAATGGTTAGCTTAGTCGACATCACAGTGAACCCATGAAAATTTACCGCTATACCTAGTACCTTTTACCTACCAAGTAGTAATGGATAAACCATACAGGATTTTCACCTTAAATGAGGAGGAAAAAATACTTGGGAAAACATTCTGCGATAAAATATTGCGTCACAAGCGGGGTGTCGTTGCTTGGCTGTCTTTCCAAGTTTTTGGTTGTGAAACACATAAAAGTGACTTACGGTTCTTAGCGGCTTTCTATCGCATCGTCACCAAAAGTTTTTCGTTTTGTATTATTCTCAATTTTTATTTTTTCGTCGATTTTTATTGTAATTTGGCTTGCTATTTTCTTACTTGTACTCAATCCCACGTGATAGGTAAAAATGGTAACTGAACAAGACTTAGTTCGAAAGCATGTTTTTTTAGATTTGAAATTTTCGGCGTAATCTAGGATCTAGGGTGCAGTCAACTAATCCGTATTTTGTTTTGGAACGGTGAGAACTAAATGGTAAATCATTATTGATTTTTCCTGATTTTAATGCGTGTTATTGCTCGCATATTTTTTCTCTAGTTTTCAAGGTAACAATCGTTTTACATACCTAAATTATTTCACATATTGTCGATTATATTTGTCTATGTGACTTATATTCCGCAATTTATTTCTTTAGGTTAATACCAAATTAAAAGTTTTTTCCTAAAAATATAAATGCATTACTTTTGAGTCATACATGAGCTTATTCGTGTGCATAAAAAGGCATTAGTTTCGTGGCTTGGTGGGACGGAGGAGTATAAACAATATCCTCATTAGCAGTGGAAGAAGCTTTACAACACCGCCGCCCCCCATCGACATAAACGCCACGAAAACGCGCTGGAACCAAGCAGAGACGGACCTTACCACTCCTTAATTAGTGACGCACACCATATCCTTTCCCGTTTCTCTCTTCATTCCTAAACAGCCTAACGAAATTTATGCGCAGTTGGTTCTTGCGTTTAAAAAATACGAATGTTTGTTATCCTTGCAATTTTACTGTAAATACCGGTATTCATTTTGTTTCCGATGAAACGTTGTTTATTAATTTTATGTATGTTCCAGTGTGCTTCTTTGTTTGGAACTTTAGTTTTTCTCTACGACAGAAATTAATAATAGCTGTTTCATGAAAATATAGTCTTCCTGTCCCAAACTACGCTATCCACATCAGTAAAATTTTCCACATCAGCCTAATCGAAAACAGAATTAGTTTTTTTTTTGTTTGCCATTAAAAGGTCTCAGGAACGAACTTGTGATAAAATTGCATCCATATATAATGGTCTGTTTTTCTCCTCTGTGGTAGCTTTGTTGCGTTGCTTTAACTCAGTGAAAATAGAAACCCTGTTTAGGAGATTTTTTTAATGGGCCTTGCCATAAATGTTGCTCTAGACGGCAATAATACGGGTAAAAAAACATGCGAATGAAAACAATGGGATCCATTAATATCTTTTCGTATCCTTATTCGCGACGATCAGAATTGCTAGTTATTTTTCGGAAGGTCGTAGATAGAGTTGACTTGAGCCGTGAATGGAACCGTAAACAACATGGATGAATGAACTCTATAATTAGAAAAGTACGCTATTAAGATTTAAATTACGTTAGAAACTAATTCTTCATCGTCAAAAATTAATTTTCTTTTTTTCCGTAATATTCTTTAGTGCCGTAGAGAAATCAAATAAATCAACAGATAAAGCAAATGCAGGGCAAACTCTATAATTTGAACTAATTAATGCAAGGGCATGTTCGGGTTATCGAGGTGTTCGGATTACTGGATTCATGTAAAATAACGAGGGAAAAATTTATTATTTATTAAATTTCTGCAAATAAAACACCAATTAATGTTCTTACAGATCACTAAAATGATTTGGAGAGATCCGCATTGATGGGCGGAAAAATTGTACTCCACACTGGGCCGCGGAATGAGTGATATACCGATATCGCTTATTTCTTTAAAAACCATGTTCCAAAGAATCATCTATTCAGCCGCAAGATGCGTTAGTAGTGGACATCTGTGCCCGACTTTGTTACAAAATAAAAGCTTCAAATTTCACTTTTCGACGCCCTCTTCGCTTAACCGTCACTTTACACCTGATGTTGAGAAACAGTTCGGATTATTGGGAGTTCGGATTGCCGTGGGTTCGGATTATAGAGGTTGCACTGTAGAAGATATGCTTCAATTGGAGAACAAACAATAAAATGCCTATTCGTTTTTCTGCTTGGTTTCCAAATTTCCCTGGGCGTAACGGAGAAGGCACTGGATTTCAAAAGAAATGTTACCGAGTTCGAGACTCTTGAAAGATATTATTCTGCCGGCCTTGGTCGAGGGGTGATTAGGGTGTCTGGCTCCCGGTGCTGTGGTCGTGGGTTCGTATCCTGCCGAGGGTGTGGGTATATGTTGCTTGTCGTTATTGCTCATTATAAAAGACAGGTAACGGATGTCGATCAGCTTTTTAAAACAAAATTTCAAACCTTCATATTGTCGAAGTATACATTGGTGAAAAAGTTACAAACGTTTCCTTTATGCATCACATTTTGCACTTGAGAAAGCCGCAGAATCGACAGATGAGAGAATGATTTCATTCAGTACTGTAAACCCATTCCGTCATTTAAGACAGTCCGTTTTAAAAATCAAAATCTTCGAGTTCACCGAAGAAATTTGTTTGCTCATTGATGCAGTCAGCATGCCCGCCTTCTCGAGAAAGCCATCTGTCTCGAGGGAGCCATTCCTTAAAAAAAAGTAAAAATTGTGAAATATCTCGTGTTGGCGTGTGGAAGTGTTTGTTTGTCGGGAGAGCTATGGGAGTTGAAGTGCCGGCAAGATTGCGTGTTTCGTCTCATAACTCCCCCGACGGCCGAAAGAGACCTCCCAACTTACCCTATTGAAGCGACGGGGTGATCCATGGCTTTTTTTATTCGCGGTAATAAGCTCTTTCTGGAAAAATACTGTTTCAGTACACTCGAGGAAGGATTTAGCTCAATATTATGGTTACGTGAGCGCTCGAAAAAGAATGCTCCTTAGACCATCGAGTTGAAAGGGATTTGATGATTCGTGACTGTGCGTTATCCTTTCATCGCGCGAGAGCCGAGAACTATTTGGCTTGTTTGCTCGATTCTACTGCGTTCTCGTGTCGTTTTTTTTTTGTTCTCTTCCCTTGTCACTGGAATCGCTTCCTTTGGTGAGACGCGATGGAGGTATAAGGAAAATTTTACGCGACTCAAATAATGCACGATTATTTTGAAATTTACTCCAGAATTTTTGAAAAAAAAAATGGGGGTTGCCGTCGTGTTGTGCTGTAAACAAAAAACTGGTCCCTTTCTTATCGAATTTTTACAAAATGATCCGTTATTCGACATGCTTGATAATGGATTTCATCTACATACTCATGACTCGGATTTTTTTTATATTCAATCCACGCTGAATTTTTGTCTAGCAACCAGATGGTAACAAAAAATACAAAGAACTACTAACATTCAGTTCATTTGATCATTCATGAGGCGCAAGATTTGTCGTCAATAATGTGGAACGAAAATAATCGCATTTATTTGTTGGCCAAAAATGTGTTATCATTTGGTATCTCTACCTACGTTTATATCCATCTCATACTTATGTTCATTCAGATTTTATTTTTCGGATATTTTTCGTGAATTCTTTTTATGGTGCTCAGGTATAATAAAAATTATTTGGAATTCTCTTTCATCCACTAGAGGGTTTGTTTAATGGTGAATGAAAACTTTTAAACAATATTCCTGTAAGACGTTTATTGCTTAAAGAATGTAAGTTTTAACATCCTGGTTGCAGCAAGTCTCGACAAATTTTACTGCAGGTTCAATTCTTTACTCTCTCTTCACAGGGTAGCAAGTGGAGGCAGTAGCCTCACTATTTTTTATGTAAATTTATCAAAAAAATGTTAGTGATGCTGTAGCTTAAGAATATTTCCTTATATTTCAAATTAACCATACAATCGCTCTTTGCTTGAGGAAGGTATTCAGTTTTCCTTACCAGCTAACATTTAATCTCTTTTCTAAACCTCAGATGTCAGACACAGTTGAAGAGGTGAAATTGAATGATGTTGGAGCTGGAGGTGATGTTCCTCCCTTGAAGAGTCCCAACGTCAAGGATGCAGAGCCATCAAGTCCAGCACCCCCTAGTCCCATGGTTATGAGCCCTGCACCTCAAAGTCCTATGCCTGCTTCAAGCCCAGCTACACAAAGCCCAGCTACTCAAAGCCCAGCAACTCAGAGTCCTGCTATTCAGAGTCCAGCTTGCCAGAGCCCAGTCCCTGGGTCAGAATCTCCTTCATCCAAGGCTGGAGGTGATACTTTCAGGGAGAGATTCAAGGTAACTGGAGGAAAGAATCAGCTTTCCAATGTATAAGCAATTAAAAATCTGGAATCATTGGCTGCCTTGAAAATTGTCTCGGCAGTCTTATTTGTAGACACGAATAAAATGGAACGGGTCTGCTTTCATGCAATTCTTTTTAATGAAATATTCTGTAGCCTTTCCATTACCTACTTTTGCATAAATAGTCATGTTTTTTGCTGATCCTTCTTTATCTCCACTCAAAATTTCATTTTTCAGACAAAATTTCTGTAAAAATTCATCTATTAATAATGATATCCATATATTATAGATATACCTTTTTAGTGATCTGTAAACTATTTAGCTGTTTTCTTTGCTGATACATCATTTGAACTCATTAATATCCAAATAAGATTCCCACCTTGCCTTCATAATCATCATTATATGGAACACAGTTGTTTATTAAGCATGAATCTTATTCAATTTAAAAATTCTAATATACTAGTTGATTCAAGATGTATTTGTTTTTTGTTATTAAATATCCAGTACATTTCAAAAGATTCTATTTAGCTTTTTTATCAAACTGAATGCTGATATTATTATAAATGTTACAAATTTCTATAATTTAACTTAGATAAAATAAAAAACCATTGCAGATTATTTACATGTAATTCCTGTCTGCATATAAAAAATATACTTGCATATTTATTTTCATGGATATGTTGTTATTAGATGTGTTACTTCAAAATTTCACAAATGATCTTATGTTTAAAATACTTACATCTTATAAGTATATGATTTCACGAGCAATTGTTTTTGTCTTTATAATCAAGTTATCAATCTTCAATTACTCTCTGCAGGCTTTTTCAAAATTCGGAGACACAAAATCAGATGGGAAGCATATAACCTTGTCTCAGAGTGATAAGTGGATGAAGCAGGCAAAGGTTATTGACGGGAAAAAGATAACTACAACTGATACTGGCATCTACTTCAAGAAGTTCAAGTAAGCTTGAATGGAATTTATTTATTGTTTTATATGCCTATCTGATAAGGCATATCAATACACTCCATCGGAAGCATATTTACAATTCTTTGAATAGTTATTTCTCTGCATTATTTCTGTTTCATATCCTTGAGTCACTAGCCTTCTTCTCACTTTTACCAAATTAGTATTTCATCATCTTTGTGCCACAGCTTAAAATGATAACCCAATTAATTATACTCAATTGAAAAATAAATGTTCTGCATAAAATGCTCTGAAGCTGTAGGTTTTTATACAATTCAATGCTTACCACTTAAATTAGTTTTCTGAAATAAAATTTACTATGAATGCTTGCAACAAAAATTTGTTTGAATCTGTAAGAGAGGTAAATACATTCATGTGTATTGCTACTTAACTCTCCACCAAAGAAATGTCTTTTATATGCCAAGTACAGTTGAATGTCAAAAATCTGAATTGTTTGGGAACAATCAGTGTTTGGATTTTAGATAGCAGGTCAGTACCAAAAAAATTTTACCACAAACATGGAATAGAGTTGACCTTTCTATAAATTCGCACAACATTTTAAATGTTATTTAGATGTAATATACCATTTTTCAGCATATAAGATGCACTCTGGTTTTTTAGAAGATTTTTCAGGAAAAAAGTAGGTTTATCAAGGCATTTAGAAAGGGCCATGTCATGTATCATTTCCAGCCATTATTAAGTCATATCTGGCAACATTTACAGAAAATATTTTGGTATGATAACAGTTAAATATAATGTTTTAGATAAACACACGTCAGATGTATAGATATCCTTTACCGTTAGTAGGTACTTACTTAAAGTTAAGTGCAAGATGATATTTTAATTTAATGGGATAAATAGAATGGATATATAATAATGATACATATGCTCAACTATTTCTAAGCCTTTTTGCGTCATTCATAATGATTCTGATCAATACAGCAATACCAAACTTCCTCTGTTCTACTATCCATCACTTCCTCCTCTAGTTGTGGTCATTTAGGACCAAGTTTACGAAGACTTTCTCGTTTTCCCATCACCTTAAGTTTTCCTCATTTTCTCCATTCACGGATCTCTTTTTCTGTGGGACGTGGCCTGAAATGACGTGCTTCTGCTCGGTTTCCATGCGTTTTTGCATATTGAATCACCTGAAGCTTATAAGTCATAGTGTAGGCATATCTTTCCATTCTTGTAGCCATTGTGATCTCAATACATGTAGCATTATTTATCCTAGATATGTATAAAATATTTATGACATCTACACAAATTCTACTGTTCCATGATGACAGTAATCACGCTATTCATTAGCAACTAAAACATCGCAAACATGCCAAAATTGTAATCACTGTGAGCATATGTGTATTAAAGCACACTAATAAAAATGCATCCTCAGAATTCATGCTGCATAAGGTATTACTGTATTTATTAACAAATTTTTCTCTATTAATTATTAATAATGTATATTTTAATTTATGTTATATTAAGTCTTCATAAATACAGAAAGGGTACTACATTTGAAATAGAACTTTGCTAAATCGCTGAGTATATTTTTGGTGCAAAACTGTTCTTACCGTGGATGGTGCCAAGCCTAAAGCATACCTTATGTAAGCGTGGCTCTCATCAGCATCAAACCTTTTAATTATTTCAAGTTTTTGCTCAAGAGACAATGTCAGCTGTCCACCCAAGTCTGGGAGCACAAGCGACAAGTGTTATGCAGAAATCAGGAGTGTTATGTGATCAATAGATGTAATTAAAACATGAGCAGGGCCGTGCAATGATATCTTAGGGCCCGGATGCAAAGCTTCTTTTTGGGCCCCCCCTCCTCCTGCCCCAAATTTTTTTATACCTATAGTTTTTTTAATTGCTTTGTTTAAAAATAATTATTAGTAAATTTAAAAAAATTATCTGTAATTCTAAATTCCTATTTTGAAAATACAAAGATCACAATAAAAAAATGGCAATTTTTATTACTGTTTGTAAGTAAGGTACATGAATATAATATACTTAATTATATAACTAATTTCTAATCACAGGTACACACAATATTCTTATTTATTTATTGGTGGTAGATTCTACCCAGTTCACACCATACAATTATAAAAATGATAAACGGCAATGTTTGAATCTGCTTTAGTAAACTATTAGTGTCTGAGGCAATTGCATTATCCTTAGCTGAATTTATTAGTTATTCCAAAGTCTGGTAAGTTTCTTTTAACTGAAATCTATTGCCTTTAACTGATTGAATTTTTAGCTTCCCATCTTGTGTCACTCAGCAGTTTTAATGTTATTTTTTAATGTTTACATAATATATCCCACCTAATGGTCAATGCGGAAAATATTGCATATGCACGTTAAATAGTGCCAAAAAAGTTTGCATGCCATACTTGAAGCTGTGTCACAAAGTAAAAGGTTGAAAGAATGAGCTATGCATGGTATGTATAATGCATTGGGGTTAATGTTTAATATTTGGGCTTGGACTCCTTTGTATTGTCCTTTCATATTTGAGCATGTTTTACCTTCTCGAATATTAACAATTTTAGGGGAGTTTTTAAACAACATGCAGCAGAAGCAGTAAACACTGTCTGAGCTCACTGAATAAATTAACCATGTTCGCGATATTGTCTTCCCGTTTTTTTAATGTATGTTTATAATAACTAGCTGAGAACTTCCTGTTTTCAATAGCATCATTTTTAGGAAAATTAATATCTGTAATTTGTTGTGGTCCTAGGTTTACCAACTTTATTCTAAATTCATCATATGTATATGATTTTAGGCCATATGGCCGGATCATAACTACCTAATTGTTGTTATATCACCAGTATTGACATAATCAGATATGAATTCATCACAATTATTTATTTTCTCCCACTGTAACAACCAATGCAAAATCCTAAAAAATTTAACATTGTTGTCCACTTCCTCCTGTGAACAATTCTGCCCACCTTCTTGTGTTTTAAACCAGCTTGAAATATCACTTTGTCGTTTTTTCACTCTTTCTCCTGCTTCTTTTTTAAATTTTCTTTCGGCTGCTCATGACTGATATGTTCGTTTTTCAGACATACTGCTAAATTTGAATAGAAAATATACAATACCGAACGAATAACATAACACTGATAAAAGTACATAACCTTCAAATCTGCAACTACATAAAATAACACACCTCGACCATAGACAATGTCGGATGACCAACTGCTAGAGCTGATACTGGCAGTCAGAGGAAAGCTAGAGAGACATCTAAACTCCAAAGTTGGCATTATAGATTAGGGTGAGACCAAAAATTGCATCGAATGATAATAAAAAAAACAAAATGCCTGGAAATCTTTTTTTGCAAGATTACTATGGGGGCCCTGGTGCCACACACCCGACACACCCTTTGCACGGCCCTGAACGTGAGCACTATGCAAAACAGAATTATGTGAGAAAGCGGTGTATAGTTGTGTTACTAACACCATAATGCTTCTTTAGACAACAAACAGACTCACTCTTGTCTGTAAAATCCCCACTTTTGCATGATGATAAGTGTAACATGCTTCCTTTTTGTAACATCACTCTCACTATCACTTCAACAATTCATAGATGTCATTATAAGAGCGTAATAATAAAATATATCACAATGATAGTGATACTAATAAATATTTTTGTTCAACCAGCGACAATTATGACCAAGTGTGGTAGATAGCAGCACATGGTATACATACCGGTCACCTTCTGAAACTCATGCTCCGTTTATGCTGCATTCTGATTTAAGTTTTATTCAGATTTTGGGTGTTCAGATGTTCGACGTTTGACTGTAGCATATAGGCTAATTTGAAAAATAAATCTACTAATCAATTATCACTTTCTCTCGGCTATTAGATAAGTCTATAAATGTCAGTTTTACGACTATACGTACAATCATTTACATTTTCAGGTCTCTAAAGATTGGATTTGAAGATTACAAGAAATTTCTTGAAGAATTGGCAAAGAACAAAAAGGTTGATGTTGCTGAAATGAAGAATAAGATGGCGTCATGTGGAGCCCCAGGACTGACTGGAATTCATGTAAGCATTCTCGTGCTTAGAACATATGATATTCTTGAAAGTGAGGAGAATAGAATGATAAAATCAAGCCACTATATTTTTTAAACAAAATAAACTCCAGCAAACTGTTAACCAAAAGGAAATCTTAAGGAATTTTTCCAATGAAAGCACTAGCATTCTGATGACTGGAAAAGGACACTTGAGACATTGAATGATAAAAAATAACATTTTCTGCAAAAATTTCAACTCAGTTGCTCACTTGTGTAGAATTCATTATCTATTATAAATACATAGGTAGCTGCTTCTTATATAGCATATAGGAGGATATAAAACCTATGATACTTCTATAAGGGCTACAGCCCTGAACTTTGGTATGATGGTATCTTATTTGATACAACCAATGGGAAAAATCTAAAATTCCAAAAAGTTCATTTTTAGGGGAATTTTTCTAACCCCATTTTATTTCTACTCCCATAAGAAATATATGAAAATCATGCAGCACTTGATAAAGTTGCATTTTTAAATTGGTTGAAATTAAGAAATGAACTCAAGACATGATCAGTTCCATAGCTGAAAAAATTTTTTTTCAAAGACCACATTCAAATTCATGCAGAATCAGCATAATAATGAGTTGTCTTCAATCTAAAGTGAAGCTTTTATTCATTCTGTTTTCTCGTAATGTACGAATCCATTGACTTGAAGGCTGACAAATCTTTTATAAAGCAATAAAATTTAAGTTAACTCTATAGCAGTTTTATTTACCATATGTAATTGGTGCCTTCTAATTCTTAAATTTATTTGGTTACTTTTATTTTAATACAGAACTGTATGAGTAATCACATAGTTTTTCTGTTATTATTGTTATTTTATGGCATCTAATGTTTTCAAAATGAATCTCCTAATTTATGACCATTTTTACACCTTCCTGACTCTTTAGCAGACACAATCAGCCCAGGCAGCTGCTGTTGAAAGATTGACTGACCCTAGTCGCTACACAGGCTCTCATCGCCAACGGTTCGACGAAGCTGGGAGAGGAAAGGGTATTTCCGGACGCAAAGATCTCCCTGATGGCTCAGGCTATGTCCAAGGGTACACAAACAAGGACACCTACCGCAAAAATCGCTAATTGCCTTTGCCCCTTGTTTGGAAAATACGGTGCCTGCACAGCCTCGATGCGCACAAAGCTTACAAAGTGCGTCATTGTATTGTGGGACTTGGGAAATCATCCTATCCTGTACATGCATTCCCCAAACTCTTTCCACTCTCAGTTTTCCCTTCACCTTTTTCATATCATGACATCGATAG
Source organism: Tanypteryx hageni (assembly GCA_028673005.1). Lineage (NCBI taxonomy): Eukaryota > Metazoa > Arthropoda > Insecta > Odonata > Petaluridae > Tanypteryx > Tanypteryx hageni. The sequence continues at coordinate 51,805,830 of CM054115.1, read as the reverse complement.
GAGAAAATAATTGAATAAAATTATACTGTGGCCTTTTCTCGACATGCGTAAAACTTTGGAATGCCAGTGACAACAGAAATCAAAAGATTTTTATTGAATAGGCAAAGATTTAGCTATTGATTTTTATTAAGGTTTTTAAGAAAAATTAAAATGACCTCTTAGATGTCCAATCACTTAAAGAGACGTCCTGGATAGTATCCCATTTGCTACAACAGGAAGTATCTGATATGGATGATGCATTGCCAAGTAATTGATATGTTTTGGCTGGTTTCATGGTGGAGTGTATAATGTCCTGCAGTGTTTCCTAACTTCTTCCATTGCAGAGTATAAAGATAAATTATTAATGCCAGAGTTCTATGTATTGCAATATCATTGTTACACTGAAAATGTTGTTCCCTTGAGCTTTATCTGGTTATTTTTATTTACTTTGTGCATCTCATTTGCAGCTGCTTGTTATAATAGGTGAAAATAATTATTATGATAAGTTTAAGATGCCAGCCACTTTTATCTCAGTTCAATATTTGGCATAATGCTTGAAGGAATGGCTTCCCTAGAAAATTACATTTAAGTGAAGCAAAACGACATACATACTTTTTGGAAATTTTTTAAGAAACACGGGATTTTTAAAGGTAGTAGTTGGTATCCAGTAAAATTTTATATTATTCCTAAATGAAGCCTTTGGATTGTGTGTTGTTATTAAATAACTGTTCTGGAACAATTAAAATGGTCAATTTAAATTTATTTTTCATGCTGTTCAGACAAGATGGAAATGAAAGCATACAATTATTTTCCCCTCCTGGCGATAGCTTACCACCCTGAAATTGAGAAATCTTCAAATTTTGCTAATCTTTTCAGCTGAAAAACTGCCAACATCTATTTTTTTATTTTTGAGCAGTGTCCTCATTATGAAGAACGTTAAGGTAAATAACCCAGTATTGATATGATTTTTTTAAATCATTGATTTAATTATCTTAATTGTGATGAGTACAAATGATTGTTGTTAGCTATCATACCCCAAACCATAGGATGATCTCATTACATGGTTGATTTTACTTGTTAAGCTTACACTGTTGTCTTATTTACAGAATTATTAATACCTGTGTTCTAAATTATTTGTGAATTGTTTGCATTGTGTATTTTTTCTGCTGTGAAATTTAAAATTATAACTGTTAGAGAAGTATCTGTAGATATGTCGTATAAAAAGTACCCTAGTGTAAATATTGGTGTAGACATTGCGCAAAAAGCTTTAATGCACTTATCACTTTGTAAATAATCAAAAGTTTCCCAAGTCACAAGATATCTACATGGAGAATTTTGATGTAATTGAAATACTTTCCAGGATTCCTGGATTTTCTTCCTTTATATTCCTTGCAACAAATTTGACCAAGAATATAACAATTGATCTGAGATAAAAATGTTCTTATGATTTAATGGCCAAATATAAAAGTTAATAAACTGCGCATAAAAATAATAAAGTTTATGGTTGATCAAATTACTAACCTGAATTTTGAGTTTCCTAAAAGAAATCAGGAATTTTTCTCCATATATATTTATATGGTTTTGATGAAAATATCTAAATATATGTAGAACCATTTAAATATCAGAGGATGATGAATATTTTTGGAGATTTAAGAGATATTAATTAATAAAATCTTGTCTCTTTGTAGATGGTAAATATTAGATGAATGCCTGAGAAACTTTAAGACTTGTGAGCTGATTTTCATTCCACATCTATATAATAATTTTGTAAACTGTTAGCCATAAATTTTCTTTGAAATAAAGTTCTTCATCTCCCTCTCATTTTGAATGTGTCAGAAGTTAAATCTACTGCTGCCAAAAATACTTAGTTTCAGTCGGCTTTTGCTGTTCAGATTTAATCAATCCACCTTATTTTATAGAAAAAATGTAGAAAATGAATTTTAATGTCTTCCAGAAAATTCTTACTGGAATTTGCAATACAGGTTGATCAAGAAATTCTGATTACAAGTAATGTAAAGACTAATATAAATGTATTTCAATACAGAGAATTCAAAACAGGAAATGTATCTCAGAATCACATGGACACGTTTTATATTCCAATTGATAATCTCTTAATTTCTCAAACCTTGACGATTTTCTGTAAAAAATGTTTTGAGGAAATAAATTTATAATCAAGGTAAGATCAATATAATAGCATCCATCACTTGGTGCTCTTGATTGGTTCCTGAAAAACAGTACTAACTGAAACAATTAAGTGAGGGAATTTTTCTAATAAAAGATAATGCGAAAAGATTTCATCTGTACTTCCAACCTTATTGCCTCTTCTGCTAATTTCATAGCTTTTCAAGCATCAACTTGCTGTTCTCCATCTTCAATTCGTTGAATTACTTGACAAAGTTTTTCTTTGTTTATTTTCAAAAACATTCTTAGCACCTGTATTTTCATGGTTTTGTTTCATTACAAATAATTCAAGGGTTCAAAAAAATAGAAAATCACTCCACTGAAACACTAATCACACGACTAATCCTACATCGGACAAGATCAAATGAGGGTGAAGGGGGTTTACGTTTGTTTTTGTCACGAATTTTTTTCTTGCTTATGAAGGTACAGTGGCCAACTTGCCAATTGTACTAGCTGCACCTTCAGTGCTGTCATCCCAATGGGTTTGCACGTATGTCTATGCAATATATTTCTAGACGTGAACTGGCCTCCGAATGACCCTAAACGAAAATCCCTTTCGTGCCAGGTTATTATTGTCAAATAATTCATAACCAGTTGGAAATTTGTGAAGAAGCTACTAAGTGCTACATGTAGAATATACAGATAAGAAAGGGGGTACTGGTGGTGTAGTGGTTAGGATGCTGGCTGCTTCTCGAAAGGGCAGCAGATATTCTGCAAAAGTAGGATTTTTCCAAGGTCGCCCAGCCCTGTTTGTGTGGTTTGAGGAGACTGGACAAAATCAGCATTCAGTCCTTCGAAAGGGACGTTAAGCCATTGGTGCCCTTCGTTAAGAGTTTCCCTCCTCCCTTTTGAGTGTGTTCAGTGTGGAAGGAGATATGGCTATAATAATCCAAGAGGTTGATTAGACAAAAATACATACACAGATAAGAAAATGGATGAAGGCCACTTGCCACAGTGAAATCAGATAAGTAAGATCTATTAATATAAAAAAAATCTAATGTAGATTAGCAGCCATTGAAATAGCACCAAAAAACTATAGAAGAGATTACAATTTTTGTTGATTGGAAAGCTAAATGATGTTTAATTTAATCGTAACTCACCTAAAAATACTAATTATGCATAATAAATGTTATGAGAAAGTTGATGAGAGAACTATAGCAAAACTGCACTAAGTGAAGTGCACTATAACAAGGGATGCCTGTAAATATGAGTTAAAAAAACAGCATGGAATTTTGCTAAAAAGGAGCCATATTCAGTGGTAATGCACAGATTTTGAAGAAAATGTTTCATTATTAGTGTCAATGAACAGCGACTTACCGCTGAGAATCACGGTTTTGTACCCACAATACATTTCTTTTTCACAACTATCACATGTCTACTAGAAATATCTTAATTATCATTTAAGCTATAACATAGTAATTCTCTTTTGGAATCATTTAAGGAGATACAGAACCAAAATGTTTGCTTTAACAAGTTTTATCAGCCGAATGTAATAAAATAAACATATTAATCAAGTATTAAGTTATAAATTCAGTTAAAATAGGATAAAATATCTTGTTCAGTTTTGAATGTCTTGTATTTATTGATAAAATGTTATCGAAATATCTAAAAATCAACATGATGATTTCAACTGTCCAAAATAATTATTAAATAAAAATTAGCATTTTGAGAAAGATTTTTTCAAGTTTTAGGCAAGATATATCTGTTGCCTTATAAATATGGCTATACGAAATTCCTTACAGGTCTTAAAACTCACCACTCAATCAAGATATGTGCTTGAAAGCATATCCTTGAACTACTTGAGAGCAAAATTTGGAAGAATCAACCAGAAACTCAAAATAAAATCAACTAACGCATCACTTGAATTGGAAAATATTTTCAACTAGGTCTTTGAAAGTGTTTTCATTTTGTAACTGATTATCAGATTATTTACTACAAAATTAAAATTATCCACCCAGGTTAACAGAAAAAGGGAAAATGTTTCTTTATAGATAATAATATCAACTCCTGTTGAAAAAGATTGCTGCTTAAAGTTAGAGAGCTTGAAAGTAGGAATGAAATAAGTCAGTGATGAAATATCTGAATGCTTATGAATGGTCACCTTTAAAGTCGAGGAACTCTCTTCCATTGTATTTGAGGGATTGATTCAAGAAGCCTATCTCCTAGTTCCACTTATTAATGTTGTTTTGGTAGAATTAGTGAATAGGTGTGCTTTTTATAGTTATGGCCATGAAACTTTGTTTACACAAAATCATGAATTACTCTTATATAAAAAGCCAAATTTGATCACCACACAAACTTCTTAAGGTATTAAAAAATTCCTATTTTATTGATACAACGTAACGTTGCAGATATTTTATACGGCAGATGGTGAATGTTCATCTACTCTAGGTCAAGGAAAAAATGAACAATACTCTTTGAGTTCATTTATAAAGACCACACTTTCACATAATCTACTTGCAATGCTGCGTGTTCTCCATCGTTACTGGTCGGTCGCCACGTCCTATACCAAGAATTCTTTTGGCTCCAAAAGTCATAGCTCGGCTGTCAAAGGAAAGAGAATTGTTAATTGCATAAAATAACATGATTATAAATTACAAGACACTATCGGATGATGATTTTTAGGTTCTTTTGCCAATTTTTCTGTTGACTCTTTTGACCAGTAGTCAATAAATTGATGGACTTTGAAGGCCTGGGGCTGTGACAAGTCTAAAAGTGAGGTTTTATTATTTAAGAAAGGTATCACTGTTTTGGCATTTTCCCAATCATGAGCACTTATGAGACAATAAGTCTATATGATGTTTTTTTACTTAAAAATTTTGATCGATCAAAAAAATATGGAACATATTTTTACTCACGTTTGGTGAAGTGTTAAGCCAAGGTTTTGCAGGTTGATTGATGGCATCATCTGGAAAGTATGCTATGCCACCAACAGCTACTCCGAGTGATATATAAAACTGAAAAAAAGGAATATTAAAAGTGACACGATATTTGAGTTGAGTCCATTTTAAATGACACCATAATGATATTTAGCCTGCAAAAATAACAAATCATTTGATTCTATGAAAATATGGTAATTTTAGAGTCATGTTAGCATATTTTTGCCATACACATACTACAGAAGAAAAACACAATTTTCATGTTTTCAATATTGCAGTTGACTGGCATTTGTTAATATGATTTTTTACTTAAAATATTATATCAACTATGATAATGTTGTCTTATAGATGTTATAATGGATGTAATTGGCTAATCAAATCAAGACATAACTTTGAATAAATATTTACTATAAAAACAGAATTCGCAGTTTGTTCAAATTCAATGAAAATTCTCGCCCAAAGTTGCCTCATTTATGACTTACAACAGTGTTTCCATGGGAGTTGTGAATGGGTTGGAAGGTGGCCACATAAACTGAACATTGTTTAAAGAATAGTTTCAATATTTTGTTGTTTTATTTTTTAAGATGTGTTGTATTTTACTAAAATTGTTCAATTCTTACAAAATGTACTGTATGAAGTATTCAATATTAAGTGTTACAACATTATAACGCTTATAACATTTTGAAATTAATGTTAAATTTTATATTTAATGATAGATAGATGGATAAGTAGTCTTTGGATGAATACAAGAGGGTCACTACAAGGTTGGCTGCCTTAATAGGGGGGAGGATGCATAAAGGTTAGGAACTGGTGACTTATATTATATAAAAAGTTTGGCATGTTTTGCCCACAACATGCTTCTGCTTTCAATTTAAAAAAATTGGAGCAGTAATATTTGGTCAACTGTACATACCTCTTGATCAAATGGGGCAAGTTTTGTACCAAATCGCCATGGATTCTCAACACCTGGAATCCGAGTTGGAAAGTTTGCAAATTGCCAGAGTCCGCCAGATTTGACTTTTGGTGCAACTTTGCCAATCTCCTTGTCATCAATGCTAAACTTCATCTGATCTGTAAATAATGGATAAAAATTAAGAAAACATTAACACGTCCAATCTAAAAGCAGCTATAATATAAATACTATACAAAAATATGTCTCCCGGTTATAGTCATTTCCTACATATTAAGTATATAATGAATCTGGTCCATATAAAGCATATTTATATGGAGTTAAGTGGTAAGTATTCACCAAAGTAACACTTTATTTGATTGAAAATAAAATGAAAAATATTGTTTTCATACAAATTCTATATAATACATAATAGATGGAAAAATATGGGAATTAGATTCTTTCTATTCTCTCTAATGAGCTTAGAATGGAATGCTGCACTTTCTGACGCTGTCACTTAATCTACTTATAACCAGTACATACAGCATTTCAGCTTAAACTGGGTTTGCTGATCTTATTTGACAAGCATTCATGATCCACCATCACATGCTTGAAGCTATAAAGTTTGTTACACACTAAGTGCTTTCACGCTTTTCTTAGCCATACTACTTGGCATGCATAGTTTTCTAAAATATCATATTCTGAAGATGGCTGATTTGAGAAGCTTTATTAATATTACAATTGTTATATTGTACTAGTGTAATTGCCTGTCAAATATGATGGGTATGTGTGGATTAAGTATTTAATTTAAGGCACTTCCCATTCTTCCTCCTTTTCTCTCTTCCTCTCTCCCATTCTCCTCCCTCCCTCTCCCCCCCCTCTCTCTGCTTCTCTGGAATAATAGACTTCCTAGTCTCAATCTTCCCCTAATAAAGACCATTATCTATCTATATCTCCCTTTTTCTGTGACCTCCCTCTCCCTCCTCTGTTTCCCTCCCTCTCTCTCCTCTCTCACTTCCTCCCCCTGTCCCTCCTTTCTTTATCCATTTCTCTTCTTCTCTCTAATGTATTAAAACATTCAAAGCATGCTATCCTTATATATATATATATATATATATATATATATATAGTATAAGGGTTGAGATGACAATGAAAATCCTGGCATTGAGTATGCCACACACCTTGTCATGTAAGTTATTTTTTTTATATGTAAAGTTACAGTTTCAATTTTTGGTTTACTTTGAAATGCTCGCAGAGTGACATACGGTAGATCACCGACTATATGGCATTCGATTACTCGGCGTCCAATTTGCCAAAAAAGAATAAGGCAGTAATAGTACTATCAACAATGCATCATGAAACAGAAAATGATGACGATACCCTTAAACCCTCAATTATATTGATCTACAACATGACTAAGGGTGGAGTAGACAGTAAATCAAATGTGTAGTACTTACTCTGTAACTCGTACTTTTTGCTAATGAATATAGCGGGGATAAATGCGAAAATACTTTATTTTTCTAATGCTGACAATCCGAGGCAACCAAGAAGAAATTTTTTGAAGGAATTATCATTGGCATTGATGATGCCCTATCTCACTGAAAGAGCGAAAATAAATTCTCTACCATCAGATGTGAAGATACTCCTTACAAAATATCGAGAACCAGCAGAAAGGGAATTTATATGTCAGCACCAGGAAAGAAAAAAGCGTGGATGATGTGTACTAAGTGGTAGAAGAAAAAATGTGGACACAACCATTAAATGTGATTCTTGCAAGAAACATGTCAAAGCAACATATATTTGTCAATCATGTAATGCTGAAGACAGTAATTCAGATTAATTATGGAAATTTTATAATTGCTACTTAGGTTTGTTTTGATATATAAAAATATTTTAAATTGGAATATAATTTGTTTAATCAAGAACTATCATTATAAGTTGTAGTTGTGAAACATAAAACATCATTTTGATAAAAATAAACCAATAATACGATCTAACACGATTTATTTTTTAAAAATTATTCCGCATGCCCGGTCGTGTAACAAACAAGAGAGCGCCCGCTCGAGGGTTAAGTATCTCAAATGATAGCATCTCTTATTTATTATTAGTTTTTGCAAAATATACTTAATAGGTTAAATTATCATTTAAGAAAATACAATTAATTTAAATTGAGTGACACAAAGTGAAAGCATTGTTAGGATAATTTTTTCAAGAATTTGCATCATGATTTTTTGCTTCAGGGAGAGTAATTTTACTTGTAAGCTGTCACACTCAACAACAGAAATTATTGCACTGCTGAGTACGCACCTGGTGTCCATTCCAATTGATATTTGTGGAACTCATCAGCATAACCTCCATCGTCAGGATTTGGGTTGCTTGCACGGAATCGCCCTGCAAGAGGTGGTGTGGTGGAGAGTCTTCCAGATGGGATATTAAAGGGCGCAAAGGTAAGACCAAGGTCAACTCGGGCATTGGCGCCAATACGTTTCCCATCTGCTGCTGTGAGACGGCCATTGCCCCTTGCCTCGGCCAACATGATTATTCCGGATGCAGGCCATGAGCCATATTCACTGAAGCGGGGTGCAAGCCATATTCCTTTACAGGTGGAAAGTTTCAGGAAGAAAATTAAAGAAAAAAAAATTTCTTCAATATGAAATTTCCATGCATTTTTATGTGTTCTTTGCACAAAGTGCACGAAATGAATGTATATAGGGGAGGTCGTTTCCATCTGTCCGCATGTTAACACTTGGGAATTGCTGGACGTATTTTGATGAAATTTGGTATTGGGGAGTTTTGCTAAAATTGGTCAACCGATTCCAATTTTGGTTAAAATCGAACAACAATTATGACCACTTTACATGGAGACCAACATGTAGTTTACAATGTTCCTGTTTCAACTCGGAAACCACTGGATGTATTTTGATGAAATTTCATACTAAAATTGGTCAATCGATTCCAATTTAAATTAAAATTGGACAACAATAGTCATCACTTTACATGAAGACCTACATGTAGTTTAGAAGGTTCCTTTGTTTCAACTCGGGAACCACTGGACTTATTTTGATGAAATTTGGTATTGGGGAGTTTTGCTGAAATTTGTTGACCAATTCCAATTTTGGAATTAAAATTTAAAACTCCTGAACCGTAAATTAACCCAGAGAGCACTCACACGTCAATAAGAAATAAGGAAAATTAAATTATGCTTACAAGTTTGCAGGACGATGATGGCCTACAGGGACCTGTTGTCTAAAACTAGCCTAAAAAGAAGAAAAAGAAAAACACACACGCACAAGCGCACTGGAAATCTCTAGATACGTATTTCGGGAGCTATGCTCCCATCTTCAGAAGCTGAAGTCGTATGAATTGTTTGTGTTTGGTCTTGTGTATTTATGTGTTCCGGGTAAAAGTGAAAGGAGGGCAGAGGGGTGGGGGAATTCTTAACGGTTAGCGAGTAGAGGGGTGAGTAAGGGATAGGTCCGCGGTCGTTATTCATAACCGTCTCTTTGAATTTGTTTATGAAAATACTCTCGTAAGCGTCTAGTTTCCAGTCGGTTTGTGTTGATTTTAAGAGAGACATGTTTTTGATTTTAATCGGGTGATTGTTTTCCTGTATGTGTATTGCGACGCTAGACCTGTTAAATCTATTGTGTTTGAAGTGTGCAAGGTGTTCTTTGAACCTGGTTTCTAGCTTCCGTTTAGTTTGCCCTATGTAGACTTTCTCGCAGTCTGTGCAAGCGATTTTGTATATGCCGGATCTTTGTAGAGTCGGGATCGTGTCTTTTGGATTGTGTAGTAAGTTGGAGAGTTTGTTTTCATTCACAGGTACTGCTTTAAGGTTCTGTTTTGAGAAGATGTTTGATGAGCCATTTGTGATGCCAGGGACGAAGGGGATTTTTACGTATTTTGGTTTTTTGGGGTGCGTGCTTGTGAGAGTAATCTGTTTTTTCAAAGAAAGACTGCGCTTGTGTTTGTGTAAAATATTCTCTATCATCTGAGGGTCGTAACCATTGATTTTAGCGCATTTTTTGATATATTTTAATTCTGTGAGGAAATCAACTTCAGAAAGAGGAACCTGTAAGAGTCTATGTACCATTGAGTGGAATGGTGCTAATTTATGTGAAATATGGTGGTTGGAATCAGAGGGAATGTACATGTCTGTGTGTGTGGGTTTGCGGTAAATCCCGAACTTGATTTGGTTGTTTTCTCTTTTTACGAGAAGGTCAAGAAATGGCAATGTATTTTGTTTTTCAACTTCATGTGTAAATTTAATTGAAGGATATTGATCGTTTAGTTGCAGTAGAAAATCAGTTATGTTATTATTGGTGGTATCGAAAATCGCGAAAATATCGTCAACGTATCTTAGCCATAAGCGTGGGAAGTATTTGAAAGTGTTTTTGCATTGTTTCTCGAAGTTAACCATGAATAGGTTGGCTAAGAAAGGTGAAAGGGAGTTTCCCATTGTTGTACCGTAGTTTTGTTGGTAGAACTTGTTGTTAACTTGAAAGAAATTTTGGTTCATGCATAAGCGTGTTAGTCGTACTAATTCATCTACTGTTTTTAATGGTAAGTTTTGATCGGTGAGCCATTCTTCGAGGAATTGTAATGTTTCACTGATGGGAACGCTAGGAAAGAGAGAAGAAACATCAAAAGAAACTAAAATTTCACTGTCCTGTAGTATTATGTCTTTAACTTCGTTAATGAAATGAGGACTGTTTTTTATATTTGAATCATGTTTGATAGGAAATTGTTTAAATTGGTCATTAAGCCAACGTGAAATTTTATATGTCGGGCTGTTGATAGACGAAACAATGGGTCTGAGGGGAATGCCGTCTTTGTGGATTTTGGGTAAGCAATACATCCTAGGAACCCTGGGGTTTGAGGTGTGAAGTTGGAGGCTGAGTTGTTTCGTGATGAGTGTGGTGCATGTTTTAACAATTTTGGTGGTTTCTGATATCATTTTATTGATTGGATTTTTTAGTATGTTTGTGTACAGGCCTTCATTTAGCATTTGCTCAACTTTGTCGAAGTATTGGTCTTTTTGCATTATGACTACAGTGTTCCCTTTGTCTGCCTTTAGATAAAAACAATTTTTATTATTAAGAGACTTGATTGTGTTGTGCTCGGAATGTTTATGTTGTTTTTTATTCGTTTTTTTGGCAATGTTTTCTGTTATCTGCGATAATGCGGTGGATCTGATGATATTTTTGCAGTTATTTGATAGGGTTTTAATAGAAGATTCAATGTCTGCCACAATGTCATCCATAGGTGGGTTTTTATATGGAAGTGCGTATTTAAGTCCTTTTCCGAGTAGGGAGAGTTCTTCGTTGGTGAAGGTCGTATCTGTAAGGTTTATTACATTGTCTTGGTTTTGTTTGGAATTGCAGGAAGTGTTTTTCTGGTTATTTTTTGTGAGAAAGTAGTATTTTTTGCGAAGTCTGTCAGTTTTATTTTGGACTTTTTGTTGTATCACGGATTGAATTTTGTTCAGATGATCGTCCCATATGGGAACTTCGAAACCGGATAAATTTTTGGTAATTTTTAGGTGCAAATCGTATGCTTCTAACTCAAGAGAGGATCGTTTTCTATAAAAGTTTTTGATTTCTAAGTCTAACCATTTTTTCTTGGCGAGGAGGATAGCTTTTGAAGCAATGGGATTTGTGGTTTTTGGAAAAATGTTAGTGAAATTTGGAAAGATATTTAGTTTGCGGCAATCTTTGAGAAATTTTATATCTGCGCCAATAGTGTGGATATGAGTTTTGATTTTATGGAAACGGTTTAACTCCTTAGGCCAGAAAGCCATACTTAACGTTAAAAAAGGAATTGGAATTGACGTGTGAGTGCTCTCTGGGTTAATTTACGGTTCAGGAGTTTTAAATTTTAATTCCAATCTGTACACCGTAGTCTCCAATTCCTTTTTTAATTCCAATTTTGGTTAAAATCAGACCAATTACGACCATTTTATATGAAGATCTACATGTAGTTTAGAATGTTCCTTTGTTTCAACTCAAGAACCGCTGGAATTATTTTGATGAAATTTGGTATTGGGGAGTTTTGCTAAAATTGGTCAACCAATTCCAATTTTAGTTAAAAATGGACAATAATTATGACTACTTTACATAAAGACCTACATGTATTTTACAACGTACCTCGCTAGCTTCTTGTTAAATACTCATATGAGCGAAAAATATTGAGAACATTGTGAAATCTCAAAGAACATAGTGTGTTTTACCTCAGAGTTGAAGAAAAAAATACAAGAATTTAAATGAAAGAATGAGAAACCACAATACATATAATTTATATAATGTCTATTTTGGAGCTGTATATTTAAAGCAAACAATGGTTTTTTGGAAAAATTTATAGAAAATTTACTTGGCTCATGATGTGTAATGTGTGGGCTAAATCATCCATTTTCGTATTTCTCTTTATTTCCATGGCAGATATCTTGATGCAAAACAGAAAGTTGCTTTAATAATTTGAGCATCATTCATGCATTATTTCTTCTAACACTGGGGCATTTATTCATTGTGGGAAAACTATGAGATAACTCCATCAAAGCTGATGCAGGGGATAAAATTATATTCACCTGGATGTATCCAGTCTCCTGCAGGCAACTTAGCTCGAACCTCAACTTTTCCATAACGGAAAGTGAATGAGTTATGTGTTCTGATCCTCGCAGATTGAACAGGATTTATGATGCTTGCTCCAAAAGCACGCTTGTAGCAGCCATGATAATAATCATTGGTACACCTGAAACAAAATGCATAGATATTAAACTCCAATTTTTCTCTATTTTATTCTCAGCAATTCTGTTGTTTATATATTAGAGCTTTGATCAGCTTATTTTATTAAGTCCATTAAGTACATATATGTAATGATAAAAAATATCATCTGCTACCATGTGAACATTGAAAATTATCCAGAATAAGCATTTAAGTATAAAAAACTGAACAATTAAATAACATATTTACCCGAATCTCCTTTTCTGGACTGTCAAAACAGCAAAAAGGTTTTATGACCTAATACATATGATTCCTGAAAAAAAAATAAAAATTCCACAAAACTAGCAAAAATTTTATTGGGTCCCATAATTTTATCGAATATCATAGGTATTCTTTATATTACATCAGTCATCATCACCCTCTATGCTCTCTTTGTCAATGTCCTCACTCTCACTATCTTTATCACTCCGAACTTTGTCTGTAGACTCCCACAAAACATCATCTTCACTTCCATCAATGGCATTGGATAAGCAGTACTTCTTAAATGCACTCACAATTACTTCTGTATTTATCTGTTGCCATAATGTCTTGATCCATTGGCAGAGCATTGAAATATGTAATAGGTTTCCTTTTGATGTTATAGGGTTATCTCCACTCAATAACCACTTAGAATATAAACCTTTTAAATAATCTTTGAATGGCTTATTAACAGCAACATCAAGAACTTTAAGCTGTGATTTCATTTCTCCGGGTATTATTATAAGGTCGGTATTCATTGCATTAACTGAATCTTTAACTTCAGGAGTTGTGTCCATTGATGGCGTCGGATACAAGAATCCCTCTTTTTCAATAGCGCTCCTGGTCTTCTATTCCAATGTGTAACCAATCTCTCATAAGTTTTTTTGATATCCATCCATTATCATGACATCTGACTATAATTCCTGTAGGCATTGTTTTTGTTTTGAGATAACATATGGTTGTAATTTTAATCCATCTCCTAAGACAGCCAACATTCATGAAACTCGCGTTTTTCTGTTACCTGTAATTTTTTTATTGCCGATTTTGCACCTTCATTGATAGCATAATTAGATCTTAATTACGGAAATTCCGGTGAACTACGCAGTCATTTGTTTTGACATCTGCGAAATGATATTCGCCAGTAGACAAGAAAAGTTTAGTTCATCTTTGGGAATCGTTCGCGTAATAATTATTCACTTTACATCATCGTTGAAAACTAAAATTCAATAGTTCTCTAATTCGTTAAATAACGTCATTTGTACGTATTAGGCATATATTTCGAACACGTATTCAGGCATAGGTATAGTTCGTTCATTCATTGAAAAGGTTTGTTATTTGAAAGGAATGGAAGACAAAATCACAATTAGAGAATTAATGGCATACAACCGTTGAATGAGACAAGTCCGGTGACACGTCGTCATTTGTTTTGACATCCGCGAAATGATATTCGCCAATAGATAAGGAAAGTTTAGTTCTTCGCTTTTGGGAATCGTTCGTGTAATAATTGTTCACTGAACGCCATCGCTCAAAAATAAAATTCATTCGATCTCTAATCCGTTAAATAACACGTCATTTATACGTATACGGCGTATATTTCGAACTCACGTACTCATTATAGGTATAGTTCGTGTAATAATTTAAAAGGTTTGTTACAAATTTTAGTTTGAGAAAAAAATAATTAAAAAAATGTATTTTAAAACAATAATACTGACTTACTTTTAATCTGGATAGTAAGTTTTCATTGAAAATTTTCAGTAGATGTAATTATTGTATCTTATACTTCATATGTATAAACAAACGTCGATAAATGTGTCAACTTACTTTATACCCGAATCTAAGACGGCCCCGCGATTTTAGCAAGCTGAAATTCGGAAAAACCCTCGTCTTGGATTCGTGTAAATATGGTACTTGTCTTAGGCATCTCCAGTAGCCATAACAGAGTTAGAAACTTTTGATGAATCACCACTAAAGACAATTGCTTTGTAGCTGAAATGCTTTTCATAGCCTTGTTATGGCTTGGAGATACTTAAGACAAGTATTTAATTTTTCAATTTTTGATACTTGAGTATTTATTCTGGAATTTATTTTCTGCCATTAGATGAGCTCGATAATTCATTAGTGAACTTAATCATAAGGAAAATTCTCAGGTTAATTTGATCAAATGTATTTTATCATGAAATGTCACTGATGCGATAACTATGAATATAGATTTCCCAAAAAGAGCACAACCAATCTAAATTGTGGCACTCTGTTGAATCTTGCTATTGAATGCAATAGGTATTTTTACAAATTATTTATTTTCACTTGCTTTACTCACTTCTCCCCTGGTTCCCCACTCTGCAAACTCAATTCTCCAGCAAATAGATGGTAATCATTGCCTAATCGATCAGAGGTTAGAGTTGGCTTGATTACCAGCATATCATCACGGACATAGCTGTTGGTTCTATTGTTGTCATAGAGTTGGAACTCCCAGTTCTGCGAGAAGAATTAACAACATAAATATAATACAAGAAGTTGAAATTATATTATAATTAAAACTTGCATGTATTTGTGTGTGTCTGCATCTGTGTGCGTGTCTACATCTGCGTTTGCATGTGTGTGTATGCATGCACGTGTGGGGACGGCATTTCTCAAAAACCAATAAACTTAGAGAATTAAAACTTGGTACACTTACTAATGAGACAATGAGGATATGCACCTTGGGGTCAGAATTTTGATTTTTGGGGGAGAGGGAAGTGGAGGGGGATTCCATAAAAATCATACCCTGTAGCATTTCTCGAAAACTAAGAAACTTACAGACTTTAAACTTGGTGCAATTACTAAAGAGACCTCTAGGATGTGCATCTCGGTGCCAGAATTTGGATTTTTGGAGATATGGAGGAAGGGGAGGGTGGTGCCATGCATATCATATCCTACAGCATTTCTCAAAAACCAAGAAACTTAGAGACTTGAAACTTAGAGACTTAAAACTTGTTACACATACTAAAGAGACTTTTAGGATGTATACCTTGGTGCCAGAATTTTGTTTTTTGGGAGGGTGGGGGAAGGGGAGGGGGATCTTATCCTAAATCATTTCTCAAAATCCAAGACATTTAGCGACTTAAAACTTTGTATACATACTAAAAAGACCATGTGGATGTGCAATTTGGTGCAAGAATTCTTATTTGTTGGGGTAGGGGAAAGGGAGGGGTATGCCATACATATCATATCCTACATGATTTCTTGAAATCCAAGAAACTTACAGACTTGAAACTTGGTACAACTACTAAAGGAGATCATGAGGATGTGCACCTTGGTACCAGAATTTAGATTTTGGGAGATGGATGAAGGGGAGGAAGGTGCCTTGCAAATCATACCCTACAGCATTTCTCGAAAACCAAAGAAACTTATAAACTTAAAACTTGCTAGACATACTAAAAAGACCTTGAGGATGTGCAAGTCTGGACCAGAATATTAATTTTTAGGTGAGGGGGTGCCATACAAATCATACACTGACCAGAGTCCCATGTAAATTTTTTGTAAAATTATGCAACTTATTTTGAATTTTCTCAGCAAATTATCAAATTTGCATCTACCTATATTTAATTTGCTCATACCTATTAAGTGAGAATATTGGTCACTTATCTCAAGACTACCTTGAGTTAGCAAGTGAAATGAGCATGGAAAATTTGAAACTGTAAATTTGGGGCCAAGCTCGGGTAATTATCTAGTTCTTAACATAAGACTCTTCGAGACTAAGACAATACAATTTTTTTGAGATAAAATTAACAAGCTGCGAACAACTCAAAAAAAACAATGCTGGAACGGAAAAATTTTATGATCCGTTCTCAGTATGTAAGAGTTAATATAGTATTATTAAGGGTGCACCAGCCAACAAAAGTTATTATTGCTGACTTTATGCATATTTAATGAAAGAATGGAGGAAAATAATTTCTCACCTTTCCTCCGGATAGAGTTACTTCATGTTGCCATCTTCTCAGGTCAAAGTTCTTGAAATGGTCCTCAAATATCAGCTTCGCTTTGCATGCTGGAGCACCATTCACTGTCGTTAATGATTTAGCACATGCTGGTTGGGCTGGTGCTACAGGTGTTCCTCCTGATGTAGCACCAGGAACACTTGGTGTTGACGTTACTATCAGAGGTGGCTGGGTCACCGGTGGTAGGCTAGGGTTATCCCTTGAAATTACTTTAGGAAGAGTTAGAAATAAACAATTTTGTTAAGAACGCTAGATAAAACATTTGGTCATGGAATTACACCTAAAGCATTTTGTGATAATGAGTTAACATAAAGTGACAAATTCGTTTCATTGTTAAATTATATGGAATGAACATATAATTGTAAATGTTGTGAAGGTAACATATCAGACGAGTAAATTATTAATATTTGACTTAATATTTTCCTGAAGGAAAATGAAGCTCACCAGCATAGGGGAGTGGAATTTCTATACACAGTAATTATAAGCTATAATATTTTCTTAAGTTGTGTATGATTCTAGAACTTTAAAAAAAAAACATTTTATTTTTCACATTAAAATAATGTTTGATTTCACCAGTCAAAGTTTTGGCAGGTCCATCATTATTTCAGAATTTTATTTAAGTAAAGACAGAATTTTTGCTGCAACTAATAATTTTTCATGAAAAAGAAAGCAAAGTGATTCATTGCATATGGTTACACACGTGTACTTAAAAATCAGTATTGATGCATTGATGTGAATTAGCATCAACATAAACATCTATCCATTAAAACTTACAGGCTGATACTGTCCAAACATTTTCAAGTTTCTGGTATCCCAAGTCATTGTACTGTACCCAATACCAATAGTTTACTTTGTCTCCAACTTTCAGCTTGGTATTTGTATCAGTATAGACCCAGCGTTCCTTTCCATCACCACCTTTTATTTTATTTTTGATATCCGCATTGATGTTTCCTGGCTGAGTTCCTAGTAAATCTTCATTTACACTGGCATGGAATGCAAACAGCTTAATACCAGGTGTATCTGCCAGTAGAAAGAAAAAAATCAGATTTACATTTTATGTGGTGTTGATGATTTTATAAAAATCTTGTTTTCAATCCGAGGGAATCAACAATGGTTAATTTTCATTTCAAAACTAATTGTGCCATTATGCAGAAAAGGTATGGTAAAACAATTTTGAAATAAAATGTAAACCATATTGTTACAAATGGAAAAAGTTGTGCTGCATTGTACTAATTTATTATAATCATGCCATCGGTAAAGTGCTTTAAGATGTTAGGTTGCCTGAAGGATACTTACATGAAAGTATGAATAAGTTATCAAAATTTAAGAATTACCGTATATACCTGTGTATAACACGCACCTATACTTTTTGCCAAAATATCCCGACTTTTTCGTGTACCCTGTGTATAACGCGCATCCTAGATTTTGAGGGGTATAAGAACAAAATTTGATTTTGGGTATTAACTCGAATACCACAAATAAATAAATAGAGACCCTTCTCGGGTAACGCAAGGCTCGACTTACGCAAATTCGACTTTACGTAAAAATCTCCGAAAATTAATTCTTAAATTCCGAGTTGCGGAAATTTGCTTACAAGGCAAAAAGCTTCAGGATGAAAGGTCAAATGTAGAATAAAGTTTAAACACGTCAATTTATTTTAAATTTAATGACAGTATTTAATATGAAATCTTAAATTTCGTTGCGTATCGTGGTTGCCTTCTTCGCATAGTTATTTGGTGCTAACGGTGATGAAGAAGATGAATTCTATGGGTTTCAAATTACTTACATCGTTGATTATATATAATATATTCATTAACTAATGTACGGATGAGATCAAAACTAGAATAGGAAAATGAAAAGCGACTTTCAGAAGAAAGAAACACCTACTTACGGGGAATATAAGGGAAGATATCCGCAAGAAGTTCATAAAATGAATGTATGGAGTATAGCTTTGTATGGGGCAGAAACATGGACGCTAAGGAAAAATGACATCAAATACTTGGAAAGCTTTGAAATGTGGACTTGGAGGAGAATGCTGAAGATAAAATGGACGGATAGGATGAAAAATGATGAAGTGCTACGAAGAGTAGGAGAGAAGCGAATGATTATACAGGGTATTAGAAAGAGGAAGGCAAACTGGGTTGGGCATTACCTGAGGAGAGAGAGAGTATGATTAAAGACATATTAAAAGGAAAACTAAATGGAAAAAGGGAAAGAGAGTTATCAAGGTATGAAGAGGACAGCAGAAAAACCTGTCTACGGACAGACTACCTATGATGATGATGATGATTCATTATCTAAAAAAATTATTTCAATTTGCGTATATACTATATATTTTTTGTTTTCGTTACGTGTGTTGCAGGAAGTCTACCTGGTGATTTTGCGGGAGACTACACCAATCAGCTGATTAGCTAGTGAAATATGGAATATTTGGAGCGAATGGAAATACAATTGTAAGGAAGCAATTAGGTGTTTGATACGTTTAATTAATATATATTTTAATCAGGATTATCGATAATTTTCGTGGTTTTCCCTCAATTCACCCAAAAAGCGAGAATCTGGTACGAGGTAGGTACACTTCAATTTTTTATTTTAACTACACAAAAACATTACCCGTGTATATGACCTAAGAATTTGTCAAACCGCGTTATACACGAGTACACCATCTTTTTGAACTTCGCGTGCTTGCGGTTCGCAAATTTGTGCTTCGCGACAAAATGTTTTATGACCATTAATTGTGCTTCGCGCATATTACTTTCATTTCGCGTCATGCGTTTACGATGCCAAAAACCGTGAACACCCTCTTCGTTTTTGTTTCTAAGTCATTTTTAACTCTAGCACCCTAGAAACGGACATGATTATTATATTATATTTATAATGCTCGTTATTAGCAGTTTTCAAAGCACAGACTTAATTCTTTTGTAGCTCAGGTTAAAGTTCACTGCCAACGGCACTATTTTCGATAACAGTCGAAGTTGCTGGCATCTAGAGGCCAAATTACAAATTGTTTGCTAATGGAAAAGCGTCCTGCGCGTTTAGTTTTTCACAACTTTTACGAGTATGACATTGAAAACATTCGTTCTTCTCGTATGAGGTTGTTGGTTTTTGGCCAAAATATTTAATAATTTAATGCTATTATCTTTGTATTTTGAATGTAATTGAAGGAACTGTTGATTTGTTAGGTTTTCATTGTTTATTACGGATTTTTAATGTAAATCCAAGACTTGCTATCATAACGTAAGATTTTCTGCCGCGTATTTTGAACCAGATTACTAAAAGAAATGTTATTACTTTATTACGCTAGGTTTTGATTTTCTGTTATGCATTTCTAACGTAATTAGTAAAAGAAATGGAACCACTTTTTAATGCTAGTGTTTTTTTGCGGCTTGGAAATGTTTATTGCAGAATCCAGGAAAACATTTGTGCATGATGTACTCAACATTCCATTTCAGTAGTTCAATTTAAATTAAACCATTTCCTTAGAATGAACAAAAGAAGATCGAAAATTACATGCGAAATTTTGTGGAGGTAAACTGTACAAGTGCGAAAAAAAGTGTAATCGCATTCTTATGCTGGGGTTTCCTTTGCTATTACGCATCTGAAGGTAATTAAAAGTATTTTTTTACTTTATAATGCTAGGTTTTCCATTTTCGGTTACGTTTTCTTTTATTTTCTGTTAAACTGCATTATTTATTATTAAAAAAGTGAATTTTTTAGGTTGGCTGGGAACCACTCTCTCGTAAGAACATGGCTTGACATGACTTGCACTTCGCGAATTTGCATTTCGCGTCAATTTTCCGGAACCAATTATTCGAGAAGTTCAAAAAGGTGGTGTATATACGTTATATGCCTAAATCAGCATTGAGATTGTGTTGATGAAGAGAAACGTTACAGAATTATATAATAAATCTAAATTTTTCCTCTAGTTATTCATTACCTTGGATGACTTATGAATTTCTTGTATTTGAATGAGAAACCGAATATTGTAATAATGTATATATTTTAGTTGTTACAGATTCATATTAAATGATGATTTGCACATAAGAATATGTAATTCAGTTATAACTGCTAAATTAACAACATATAACAAATCGCAATAATTTGAATTCTAGCAAAATTTTATTTCCTAAAAAAGATAAGTTGTATAAAAACTTTTCTTGGAGTTATTCAAGTACGCAATGTAATTTAAAATCATATTACATCATTAAGAGATATAAAAGTAATTAGAATCTAAATAAATGGCAAGTTAATACCGACATTTTTAGTAGCTATCAACACAGATCAGAGAGTATTCTCTCTTTAAAACAACCAATGCATGGGATGATGAATTATATTAAAATAACCTTATATGTGCTACAAGGTGATCAGATGCGATCATGAAAAAATATTTGTGTATGGTGTGTATACTTTTCTATTGTCAGGTTTTGCAAAAACAAGTCTGCCCATGACGTTTGTCACTTCTTCCAAATAATGCAAGCAAACTTTTTAAAGTCGCCATTAAAATACAGGCAGCATCCACTTAACAACTTAACGTACATGTAACATTCCTAAAACATGTACGTTAAATCGACAGCGGTTTATCATATAAACAAATGATATAAATATAAATGCATTCCAAAAGTCCATGAATTTTGTCACCCAAAATGTATCTGGAATATTGTACCTCTGCATTTATAAAGTAGCAAACATTAAATTTAAGCATGTAAACAATAAATTACTATGGAGAAACATCCTAAGTATGAATAAATATTCACTTAAAACGTAATTTCTTGTTTTAAACCATATTTAATGCTTGCCATAATTGATGAATTGTTACAGGGTAGAAGAAAAATTAATTTCAGGAGGGAGGCTGTTATCGAGAAAATTTTAAAGGGACTTAGCTGAAAATTCGGGAGACACATTGGAGTTGATTTTTGTGGTTACTTGGGAGTTGTATGAGGGATTACCGTTTTTGGATCTTTTATACGCCATTACGATTAACAATTTCATTCATATTGTTTAAATATAGAAGCCTAAGTAAAATTCAAGAAGTCAAGATGGTCGACCGTACATCGCGCAGCAACAAAATAACTGTGGCGACATGCCGGGCAATATAGTCTGCCTGAGTGTCAGCGGACAGCATATGTGTATGTACGGACATACAGTATCATTACAGAACGTATAGACGGACATATACGTTAAGCGGACGCTGCCTGTATATCCATGCAGCATGCTTCTCTAGATTCGAATTTTCAACGGACAATTTCGCAGGATCATAATCTCCTCAAGTTCCTTTACCAATGCATCTACTAAAACGTGAGTGTACCTTCTCGACTGAAAATTAACAATCCCGATTTCATCGAATTAAGTTTTTTTTATGATATGTACTCAGGCGGTCAAAGAGAATCGTCATTGTCATTTGGTGTGACCTCCGGCGCCACCTTGAGAGGGAAAACGTGTTTCATTTGGACATCTTTGGCCTCGGCAACCATGGAACTTACGACCAACTAATTTTATAGCGTCATTCTCTTATTCTCTTCGACTTATCGGAGTAAAATGTCACATAGAATTTTGGAACCGGGAATTTCCGTTCCCGGGAATGTACTCGATATTTCTTATTCTCGATTCCCGGGAAAATTATTTGATGATTCCCAGGAATTGTTCGTTTGAATTTTGTGCCGAGTCAAGATTTTCCAGAATTGCCTTCATAGCTGATTGTTTTAGATATTCCTTCGAATTTCAGCCCCAAGTGCTAAGCTATCCATTTGGTTTTGATTTTTCGATTTTATGTGCGTTGTACCGATAGAATTTTTGATGAATAATAAATATTTTTTTCAGTAACTGAGTTATTAGGAGGGATTAAGGATCAGGTTGCGTTTCTCGCTATTAATTCAGTTTTAATGGAGCGCTAATACAATGGCTTCTTCTCGCGAAAGTAAAGGTTGCAGGAATGAATCGGAAACTAGCCGCTGAAGTGAACTATCTTCCCCTCCCATTCTTCTTCCTTCCCCCCTCCCTCCTTCCTCGATCGACCAAATTAGCTATTCTAAGTGAATTATATATAAAATAGGAAGATTCCCGTTGAAATTCAGCGGGAAAGTTTTTTATGAAATTTCGTGAATAGATGCGACACGAAGTTATTATCGAATCAGTGGCACCCAATTACACGAAACCGGCAACAATGCAAATAACTAAGAATGCGTCAAATTCTCGCGTTAAAAACTGTTCTGTTGATCGATTCGACGCGTATTCAAAAATTGATGGCAGAAAAACAAACGTTCGTTCTTTTATGCGTTCGTTGTTTCAAGTCTCGAACTCCTACGATGATTCTACGTGATTTTAATATATTAATGTTCTACATTCTAACGTTTTCCTTCTCGCATATAACGCAACGAATGCTGTTTACGTTGGTTGCTATGAAAATCTTTTTCCTCTCCTTCCTTCTCTCTCTCTCGTATCAAAAGCATTCAAAGCACGCTTTCACCCATAAGGAATGAAATGACAATAGGATTTGGAGGTTTAACAATGTAATGTTAAAATGGCAAGATTTCTCCAGAATATATGAATTAAACGTATAACATGGGGAATATCGAACTGCAGGCGGAAAAAGATGAACAGAATTTCGAAATACTATAATATTGTCTTTAAAATGGTTTAAATCGAAGATAGTAGGTTATTATTTCTAATTTACATCTCAAAAAGAAGAAAACCCTGCACGTCGAAAAGTCGATGTTTACTTGGTATTTTATGGGAACTGGAAATGTCTTCCCTGGGGTCGAACCCAGGACTTTTTCGAGTTTTTCGTCATCATCTTAAAATATGTAAACCGAGCATTCCTGCCAAATTTCAAAAATGTATATTGATCCTTGATTTGCATTTTTATACCGTGACAGAGGGAGCCACAAAAGCACAGAAGAAGGCTTTTATGGATTTCAGATTGTTTTTAAATCTCTTTCATACATTTTTACCATCAATTTAAACTTCGAGGGAATTGCGATATAGGATACATTAGTAGTTGGTCTCTTGTTATATCTACATCGTCATCATCGAGGAAAGATCGGTTGAGCAATTTAAAGTACGCCTGAATATTGAAATTGCTAACAATTTGTCGCAAATAATTTATCACATGTCATTGACATTTATTAAAGACTTATGTCTTTACGTTGTAACAATAATAAATAGCATGTTTAAATGAAAATGGTGTATTAAATATTAAAAATGCAAAATCATTCTTGTTCCCGGGATATTTGAAAATCGAATTCCAGTTTCGCCGGGAACTCAAAACTCGAATGTCAAACAAGACATGCAGATATGAAGCAGAGTACATAATAATGATAAAATAACGTCCTCGTAATTCTTTACGGGCTGGAAACATCCTTCTTTCGTTTCTAACGAACAGGTGTAAAATAAAACCAGCTTATGAATGTTACCTTGCAGTTTTCCCTGAATTCCTCGGCCATAACGTAATATACGCTTTGACGAGGAGACCCGAACATCGAGCCTTCGGCGTCCTTGTGACTCGCTTTTAAGCCGTATTTGAAGAGCGAAGAATCGAGGAAATTTGTTTTTCTTAAATCAAAAGAACTTCGGCTGGTAACGGGATTCACTCTCGACGAAAAGTGAGAGGCAAAGATGAGAAATCGTACTTAAAAAAAGAGTTTTCATTTGTCGACCGACACGGATGCGTGGATCGAGTCCGGCGTTGCCGAATTTCCTCTCGTGTTATGCGGCCGGCGAGTATCTTCCGTCCGGCGTCCCTAATCGGCGTTGGTTTGTGATGCAGAGGTCGCCAGATTTCGCAGATAAGGAAGGAAGGCCATGAGGATGTGTCCAGCAAGGTCATCGCGTCGAATGACATGTATCCTAGCTCCGAAGAGTCTTGTTTACTCGTCATTTTCGTCTGACGATGTTAAAATACTGTTCTGCTTCCGTTGTAAATTAAACATCACGTATATTTGTAGGTGGTTTATGGGTAACCACTAAATATCGGCGAAGTACATCACAAAGATGTATTTTATGATGGATTACAACAGTTGTAGTCTGCAGAAAATATTCCGGTGAGGAAAATCCTGAGTCGGCTCGAGTCACGTGCAATGGTACGCCTGCAATCTACCCCACGCCACCTTCGCAAAATGTTTAATTTCGATATTATATTTATCGTCATTTTATTTGGAAAAGATAATATTTTTTCCGTTTTTTTTTTGTTTTAAAACGTTGCGGAAACTGCTCCCCTCCTTGCCTATCATTCCCTCCGAAAACGATCCCCTCTCTTCTTTCTCCTTGCTGAATAAAAAGCGAGGGTTTTTCCTTCACCTGACAACATTTCATTTCAATACCAAATGACCCAACAAATTAGCACCGATTCCATAACAGCTATTTTTTTTACCTCACATGGTCCCATTTTATACCGAAACACTTGATGCGGCGCCTTTCTTCAAGATTTTCGTGAGGAAGAGTAGCAACCCCCATTGAGAAATCTTTGAATCTCAGGCTCTGCCCACGGTCTATTCTCGCTTACTTTATTTGACTCCACATATCCGTATTTGTCCATTTTATGGCTGCAATGGCTCCTTTTACGTGTCGCTTTCCCAGGATGGAGACCTTCCACAGAGCAAATCACTTTCTTATTCGTTTCGGTTTAGCTTTTCAGCAATTTTTCTCCTAGCATATGTATTTAATGCCTCCTTCGACCGCACGCTGCCAGATGGCGCTTCCGCCGAAATACTCATCGAGAAACGCGTGCATACTCACTTAATGGCTCTTTTCTCTTGGTCTAAAAACATTCGCTAACCTCCTGCCCATTCCAATACTCCCCCCTTAACCAACTTCGAAACCCCTTCTTTCCCCTATGTGTAGCCATTCGCCACCATTCGTGTATTCTCCGTGGTCGAAGAAGTACTCCCGTGTCGGAAAACCTTTCCCTGGCGCAATTTTTCACTATCAACCGCGGCGATTATAATTTTATTTGAATGGTAAGTGTTCGCTGTACCTCCTCCAAGCCCTTTTAGTTCTTTAGGACGTTTTGAACCTTCCCTCTTCACAAAAATGTTATTTCTTATGGTTTAGGTTAAAAAACCGTATGTCATGATTCTCGAGATGGTGAATAGTTTTCTGCAAGCGGTAGTGATTGTTATGAAGGGTGTGGCTTTGGAAATGTCAACCCTAGAGACTCATTCTTTGAAATTCGGACAGACTTGGTATTTCTTTGCGATTTGAGAGGAAGCCTGACCCCCACTTAGAGCAAAGATAATTACGATTTTTTTTGTTTTTAAAAATTTATCCATAGTTCTTTCTTCGTCACAGCTTCTTCCAATGAATCCCTTCAATGGAATCTCGTCTTGTCTACTGTACCAACTTTGATTGCTTTTCTCTCATTCGACGTTTGGTCTCCTCTTTAGGCAACTTCCGCTGCATTGCTCCTTCAATTGTTTTCTTCTCTTTGATCACGGAAGCGACCCCTTTCTCTTTAATGTTGGTCTCATTCGGCTGTTTCATGCATAGGGAATGCTTCTATGTAAAACGTTTTTCATTGTGATTTTGGCTTGTGTATGTGGTATGTATTTATCCGTATTTATTCACACGCGTGAAATAAATAATAATCTACGTAAACTTTCGCTACTTCCTGACTCGTATTAGGAATTGAGGTTCAGAATGTGCTCGTGACGCATGACTTCTACATCTATGGATGGCGGGGGAGTGCAGTACACCAAAAGTCAAATTTTTCTACGTTACATTTTTCCATTATGTTCTCTTATCATCAGAGATTGTCAGAGTAAAGGACCGGGAAAGTGAGTTATTATCGTCGAGCTTCTCATTTAAAAGGCCCCAAATAGTCCAAATTTGAGATACTTTACCTCGGGCGGAAAATACATTTGCGCCGACCCAGTCAGACGCGTTTTCGGTGTGTTCATTTTAAATAAATTCTCAATTAAAAAAATCAACTTCGCTTTCCCAAAATGCAAGAATCGAAGGAACTGCATCGTTTTTCTCTATACTACTTCATGAAAACGGTTATGAAACCGCCACCGGAGCTTTCGAACTCTTCCACGATAAGGATTACGTCAACCCCGGCGATAGGAGACGAATGCATAACCGTTTCGAGACAGGATTGCGGGAGAAGTTCAATTCGTAGCTCGGCCGGGGATAGCTGGAAATTGAGTTCTTATTATATTCTTTCAAACTGTCCTCTCTCGAAAAAATCTTCAAGGACACCTTTGCGAGCAATCGAAACCTGAATTTCCGGTCAGCACGTTCCTCGGCCGCCACCTTTTCGACCGTTTCGTCTTCCTACGTGCTAATGCCGCTCGTTGGCTTTCTCATTTTGCTCTTCGCCAACGCCTTTTTTCCACCCACTGCCTCTCTTTTAAAGAGACGTCGAGATGCATAATATTTTAGAACGATCGGAAATGCGGATGGAAGTCGTCTCTCGCGTTTTTTTTCCCTTCGAAGATTGGTCTTCTTATCGACAAAGAGCCCGCCAGTCCGTGCGAGTGTTAATGTATTTTTTTTCGGGAGCGTTTTATCGATGTGACATTTCGACCTTTTTCGCTTAGGTTGGATTTCTATTCAAATGCAACCAAATATATCACGAGTCCAAAAGTTACGAAAAGGCGTGAATTTCAAAATCGAACTCATCCGCGTGGTGTAACGAAACGACCGGAAGATTTAAGGGCGTAAATAAAATTCTTTAGGTGGTAAATTTATGTTTTATATATTCTGTTGAGTTTATATTCTTGATTTTAAAAGTCAACAGTTTTCACGGTATTGTTTCTTGTTCAAATAATAATATATTAATCGATTATGCAAATAATTGCAAAACTTTTCATTGAAGAACATATTTTGATTAGACCTTTATTTCCTCACAGAAAACGTTCGATAGATTTCTTTTACTTCCTCTTAAAAAGGCATATAAATGCTCCCAGGTCATTGAAAAAGGATAGAAAATATAAATATATTAAAGCTTTCAGATCGATGAAAATTTGTTGTTTCAAAAGAAGTAAGCAACAGCACGGACAAATAACTGGCGTTCGCAACTTGTATCGGAAAACTATTTTAAATTCAACTGGATCGGTGGGCGTCTCAAAGAGCAATGAATCATTTCGTCCCTTGAGAACTGGCAAGAGACCCGAGATTTCTCCGCTAACCTTCTGGTTTCTCTCGTGGTCCAATCTCGCGCGGTTCGACTGCGTATGTAACACCCACTCACGCAACTGCAAAAGCCCACACATGGAAATCTCTTCGTCGGGTCCCGTCATAGGACCTTCCGCGATACTTGACCTTAAACAGTAGTATGTATTGTCAATAATTTTTCCCAGTCAACGTTAAAAGTCTGGCGCGACGATCGCATCGCGTGATCGATCTCTGAAGCGTAAACCGTTAACTAAAATTGCGATCGCTGAGAAGACAATTGTAACAAGATGCCTGGCGACACGTGATTAACTGCTTAAAAATTTATGGGGCTTTCGAAAAAAAGATTCCGCTGTCGTCTCTATCGAGTTTCATTATTCGCAGTCCGTATTCTGCTATCAACTAGCAAACATGTAAGAGGAATGCTTAGTAACAGCTTAAGCCTATTATCGAATAAATCTTCGTCTTCCAGGGATCGGTAGAGGGGTGGTTATCTCCCAATGCTAAGGTCGTGGGTCGATTTCTGCCGGGGGCAATGTCCTAGGTAATCGTCATTGTTATATTTTTCTTACTTATTGTAACAGGCAGTTAAATGCTTTTTATGAGTCGGTTATAAATTACAAAAGGACCATGATACTTTTCACAATTGTACCCCCCTTGATAAGAAACAAAAACAGCCGACCAATAAATTCGAAGTATGGCTAACATTTGAATCTGTATACTTAAGGATAGAAACCATTTTCTGGCACGAAAAAACGTAAATTTCGAACTGAATTAAAAAACTTCTGTGGCCGAATCCCCTCATGCGCCGAGTTCGCTTTCACAATTTCATGCCCATCCTGCAATTAGTTCAAGGGTATGCGGTACCTGAAGAATACGTGGCCGAAAATTCGCAAAGAAATGAAATACTCTTCTGACTTACCGAAAATAAGTTAAAGGTCGAAGCAAAAAAATTAAGGAAAATGAATAGAGGAATTATTACCATTGAAATTGTGGCGTAAATACGTTACGCCCCCAAAAAACATTTAGACCTTTTTGATAGCTGTAATAGCTCAAAAGGAAAGCAAACATTATAAAGAATAAACGAATAAAAATTCTAAATCATTTACAATCTTACCGAAAGCAGAAAAAATCAAAAGAACATTTATGGCAGATAATTTTTAATGCACGTATACTTTTTTCTTACATCGAATCTCAAAAATATTCTCTCTTTATATTCGTAGTCACTGATGGAATTGGGGTAAACGATTAGTTTATTAGTAATTTATATAACGAACTTCCTTTAAATTCGAAGAAAGCAGGCATCCTTTTGCGAAGAAGACGAACCCCCAAAGCTGCTGTTATCTTCGCGAAAGAAGCAGGGTGGCATGTTTACGTTAGCAGAAGTTCTCCGAATCTCGTCTGCTGGCAAGTACCTCGCAGGAATTCCACTGCGGTCTAGCCGTGACTCGATGCTCTTTTCAAACCCTGCGCTGTGCAAAAATTTGAAGCGGTGGGGATTCCTGAATTGGTCAACTGCGATAAAGCAACGCGTCGACATTCACGATCGTAAATTTCAAGGAATGGTCTATTCACCGTGATATTCCTTCTTTAAACGTGGAGAACACGAGAAGGTAATTGAGGCCGCGTATTTTCCTTCATCGGCGATTGGATGTTCACCTTATTGCTCGAGAAAACAAAGCCAAAAAATTTTTTGGAGTCGTCAGAAGAAGATGTTTTGAAAACAGAAAGTTGGAGTAGAAAACGTCAATGCCTAAAATAAGGGATTGAAGTGAAAGTAAACGGGAGCCTAAGAACGTGTAAATAACTGCTCCATATATTTTCAGCAATATGGATATAAGTTCGCCTGAATTACTTTCGAAATTACGGATAATTCTCTGGCATTTATCTTAAAAGTACTTATGAAATAAAATCACACGGTCAAAACTTTCGGTAAAGGATATGTTGCAGGTAAATCTATGATTAATTTATATGCAATGAAAAATTCAAATAAATGAACGAATAACTTATTTTGTCGAATTAATCAAATTTTTCATTGAGAAAAACGCAATACGACGCATATCTTATCCTTGAAACTAAAACTAATTTCCTATTCTCTCGGGGGCAGATTTATAGGTACGCGCAGAAGTAGGGCCCCGTGCTGCTGAGGGGCCCCCGAATTCCAAAATTAACAAAAAATGATTAGAACTCTCTAGACCTTTATTCAAGTTCAAGTCTGCTGAATTCCAACGAAATAATTATAACTTATCATTACATCGCTTTCACTGAAAACGTCTGAAAAATGTTGGTCAAATAAAGAATTTCAAAAAAGAATACGAAACGGGAGGGAGAAAATATTTTAAAGGTCTCAACGAAAATCATTTCTATAGCGTTGAAAAAAACGGAAAAAAGGAAAAAGAGAATGGTTAGTTTTTCAGAAACATTAAAATGTGTGTATTGTTACGTTCGTAAATTATTTCCTGACGCAAACAAAGGAAAGCAAGCCTTTGTAGATGGGTTTTCAAACTGGACCTGCATATCAAGATTATTAAGTGAACATGAAACTTCAAAGACTCATGTAAATGCAATGTGTTCGTTTATAAGAAGAAGTAACTTAACCAAACGAGTTGACTCACAATTGGGGTACAATTTGAAAAACAATGCTCTTATTGGCGACAAGTATTGAAACGCATAGTTGCAACCGTGAAGCTACTTGCAAGATTAGAACTTGCCTTCAGAGGTCATGACGAGCCTGAGTCTTCGAATCGTAAAGGCAATTTCTTAACCTGTCTCGAATACCTGACTGAATTTGATGATTTTCTCAAACAGCACCTAGAAAATTATCGGTACTGTGGTCCTGGCAAAACTAATTTTTTATTTCATCAAATTTACGACGAATTTCTCGTTATCATGGCTGATCATCTCCGAAAATGCTTTGCTGATGAAGTGAAAAATGCTCAATATTTTTCTATAATTGTAGGCTTGACTCCCGATGTAACACGTGGATCAGCTTACCGTTATTTTAAGATACGTGAAACCAAATGGAGAAATCATTGAACGTTTCTTTTTTCACGCCTATAAAATCTCATACATTTGAATATCTGATGAAAACTGCCTTAAAAATGATTGAAGCGCTGGGATTAGATATAAAGAGATCCCGGGGTCAAAGTTTCGACAACGAAGCCAATATGTCAGGCAAATGCTCATGCTTGCATGCAAGACTGAAAAAAAGCCCCACAGCTCTATATTCCGTGTTCCATTCACTCATTAAATCTTGTTGGTAACAGTAACAGTCTTCTC
Source organism: Tanypteryx hageni (assembly GCA_028673005.1). NCBI lineage: Eukaryota > Metazoa > Arthropoda > Insecta > Odonata > Petaluridae > Tanypteryx > Tanypteryx hageni. Next base: position 51,774,803 of record CM054115.1, on the reverse strand, counting down.
AAGGTGCGACGATGTTTTTTGATTTTGCCAGGGGTGGATCTACATATGGGCTAATTGGGCTGTAGCCCAAGGCCCCGGTTGTCTAAGGGCCCCAAAATGTCACTTTTATGCTTTTGCGTCTTGCGTACGACATATACAATTCTAATTTGAAATGAAAAAGTTCTCTATATTTTGGTATCGTTCATTAAATACTCTAATTTTTTGTATGCTAAACCACAATTATCAAATTACTTTCCAAATAATTCCGTATTATTCCATGCCAAACCAGTCAACTTTATCAGCAACGATGTGACGCGTTTGACAGGAGCTGCTGAAAAAGCAATTAGACGTGTGTGTAGCCGGGTCTCTTCGGCGATTTGCGTTTTTTGTGTCGTCCTCTCTTAGCTGGGCTATTGTATCTGAACATTTAAAAGAGTTTAAAATTGCAATCATTAAAAACTTGAGCCAAACAAGATGGGTCAGCCATTATGAAGCAGTGAAAGCCTCGAAATTTAGCTATCAATCGATATTAGAAATTCTTAGAACCATAAATGAAAATTTCGAAGAAAAACCAGACTGCAGAAGAGAAGCAAAAAAATTTACATTAAAAAATGACTAATTTGGAAACAGCGAATTTAAATAGTATTTTGGGAGGAAATATTAGAAATATTTAACAGAGTTAGCAAAGTTTTGCAGAAACCTGGCTTAGATTTAAATCAAGGTTTTGCGTTACTATCCTCATTAAACAAAATTATTCAAAATATTCGATCAAATTCAGCAGAGAAATTAATAGATTATGAAAAATTTGCTAAAAGTATGTCATGAAATAACCAATATAGCGATACGAAAAAAAGAATTATGAGAGATTTTCAGATAAAGAAGATACAGAAAGTACGTATAAATATAATGTTAGATCAATACTCTGGCGATTTGGATAAAAATTTAAAAAATTAATGTATTAATTTTAAGGCATTTCTAATGGACATAAAATTAAATGAAAATGGAAGTGTTGGTCTAGGATGCTCTGACATTTACAGAATAATATTTGATAAGAAATTAATGGATGTTTTTCCTAATCTTTATACTGTCTTTAACATTACCTATAACGAATTGTAAGGCAAAAAGGTCATGTTCAGAAATGGCTTATATTAAAAATATATTTAGGTCGGCAAAGTTGAACGAAAGATTAAATTACTTGTTTATTATTAGCGGAGAGTGATATAACTAAGTCATTAACATACAAAGATACAAAATAAATACATATTTACAAAATACTCTTTTTGTGAATAGTACTGCTATAATCCATTATTATTATTTATTGTTCTTTTATTATGTTTATGTTTAGGACCCCGATAGAAAATTAGCCCAGGGCCCCGAAAATTCACCATCCGCCTCTGGATTTTGTTCAGAAAGTGTACACATTTTTATCAGCATCTACAAAGCGATGGAACGTGTTGAAATCGCATTTACAGCAAAAGAAAACCGTGAAAAAAATTAGCGATACAAGGTGGCCTGCAAGAGCCGATGCCATTTTAGATTTGAAAGAGGATTACCATGAAATTAAGAATGCCCTCCATGACATCGCTGCGGCAGAGAATGAGAAGCCTCGAAACCTCTCGCAAAGGTTGAAGCTCAATCTTTATCGAAAAAGTGTGAGAAATATGAAAATGCTATCCTAACAGTATTATGAATCGTTTGTTGCAAAGAATTAATGCTGTTTACAAATCACTGCAGTCGAAAGATGGTCACTTATTGATGGTTGTAGAATTGTTAACTTCTCTTAAGGCTTTTATCATTGAAGTAAGAAACGAATATCCGTCTATTGAACAGAATGCATTTTCTTTAACAGATGGTGTAGAAAATCCCGATGAAGACTCAAAAGAGAAACGTTCATGAAAAAGCAAAAAGTTTTTTTGATGAAGCTGAAGACAACGAAATTGTTTTAAAAGGGAAACAAAAATTAATCGTGAAAACTGTTAACACAATTTGTGATGTATTAGTTGTACAATTGGAAAACAGAAAAGTCTATGAAATCAATATTAGACTTATTCCAGGTGATTTTTGCAAGGAAAATGGACGAGGCGAGTATCAAAAAATTACTGGATATGTGCTCAGAGGACGGTGATTCTACGCTTTTAAGATGAATTGCGACATTTCCTGATTTTTTCCAACAGTGATGATTTTATGTCCGCACTTTACAAGCTCGTTATTGATGGTTCGAGTGCCACATTTCCAAATGTAGAGACAATTCTTAAAATCTTTGTAACATTGCCCATATCAAATGCCACCGGTGAAAGCTCGTTCAGCACACTTAAAAGAGTAAACAATTATTTAAATTCTATTATATCTCATGAGCATTTAACGAGTTCAGCAAATTTAGCGATCGAAAGTTCTGCATTCCAAAATGTAAATTATAACGAATTAATTGACGATTTTGTGCGAAAGAAATGTCGAAAAAAACACATAAATTGTTTAAATATGAATATTTTACAAAAATCTTGAAGTTTTATTCATTCTGTTCCAATCAATAAAGCTAATTTTCGGATGAAGAGTAGTGCTTTCCTTTTACCTCTATATATAGGTACGTATATTATTAATATCATAGTTTCAAACCCAAGTTAAAATTAACTCATTCTTATGCGTTTAGCTCCGTCATTTTCAGACAATATCACTTTTAAGGACTCAAAAAAGGCTGCGCGCAGGGCCCCACTATCCATAAATCCGCCCGTGTTCTCTGGAGTAATTTCTCTTCCTTTCCCTTCATTAGAACAAAAGCAAACACCACCAACACGAACAGCTGATGGAATTCTTTATTGGTAAACAGCAACCCATTCAAGAGAATAGATAAACAAAGAAAACTATGCGCTCACCTGGCAACGCAGCCTTGAATCCAATGGGAGTATATGCCGTCAACTCCAAAGCGGGCAAGACGTACTGAGCAGAAACGATGGAAGAGGCGTGAAGGACGAAGAGGAACGACAACGTGCGCAGGAGACCGTTTAAAGGTCCCTCTGTCATCCTCTTAGGAGGATCCATGTCTGATTAGGGTCGCAGCACCGTTTTTTCAGGGCGTACCATCCACTTCCCAAGGCGTCACTCTACCAACAGCCGAAAAATCTCCCGTGATCGGCGTTTTTTATTATGCCTCACGGCGTGCGGTTGACCATAGGGCAAGAGATTGCGTGGCCGGTTTGATATCTGAGAGAGAGGCCCAGGAAGTTACAACAAGCCTCTTCTCTCGGGAAGCGTGAGCAGGCGATACACTTGCTAAGTTGGAGGAGACTCGAGTCTCTTGGAGGAAGAAGGAGCAGGAAGGAGGTCGGGAGGGGGAGGAGGAGGAGGAGGTAGGGAGCGAGAAAAGAGAGAGAAAAACAAGAAACGGGCGTTTTCACGAAGCTAATGACGTCAGGTCCCGTCGGCTGCTCCGCGATTTCTTTTCGTATGGGAATTTTGTCCGAAGTACGTCCGGGGATTCGATTTTGTTATTTATTATTATTCGCAGCGTTGGTTACTACCTATTTTGTCGTCCGCATGAATCCCGTGTCGAAAAATAGGCCCAGAAAAGGAAATGCTAAGAGTTTCGCTGGAAGGAGTAATGTTGGAAGAGGCCGGTAAAAGTGAAAGAGGAAAACAAAGTAGCAGCGTTTACGGAAGACGGGCGACGTCACTTCCCGTCGGTGACTCCGCGAATTGGAGGAGCTGCGGCTTTAAGCCGGTTATGCTGTCCTTTTTACGATTCGTCTTCGGCATTAAAGGCTGTTAACCTCTCGATTTTCGGATTCGAGAAATTTGTAACCGAAAAGTGAAAAAGAATCGTGTAACGATGTTCGCGTTTTTTCGGCACTGCGGTCGCGTGTAGGAAGAGACGTGATTGGACGTCTGGTGTTGGCGGTCACTCTCGGAATCACTTTTCCTTCAAAGGTCGTCCTTGAACTTTGCTCGCGGAATCCGGTTCTTTCCTCCCCCCTCCACTTCCAATGCTTTGGATGATCGGTTGTTGTGTTTTGCTCGATCTCCTTATCAGGCACGTGTTGATCTGTGAGGGATGGTGATAGAAGCAAGCCTCAAACCCGCGAACCTTTGAGACTAAGGATTTATTTAGTTGCTTTATTGTTACTTTTATTTTCTAAAGCTTTCATGCATGGAAAAAATAAGTGGGATTTTTCTCGAGATTTTCGTGGGCGCCTTGCGGTTATGACCTAAAACGGTTGGTTTTAAGGGCGACTGGAGGGAGGAGAGCATAAACCGATTATTGGGTCTCAATCCAACTTGGCGTCTGCACGAACTTTTAACACTTTCGTGGCCATTGGGTGACATACTTCCCACTAAATTATTCGCGTCATAAGTTTATCAATTCAATTATCGAGTTCGTCTTGTGGCTGAAAAATTCAAGAACAAACACTTTTAAAATACTTGTCTCAGGTATCTCTAATAGCCGCAACAATGTTACAAAAAACCAGATACGCATTTCGGCTTCAAAGCAGCCGTCTTCAGTGGTAATTCACCAAGAATAGATTCTAAAATAATGGAACAAGTATTTTTTATGTGCTTCTTCTTGAATAAGTATAGCAGATGATTATAATTTCCACACTTTGTATAACACCACATTCTCGAGTCATTTAAGAACGTAAGTAAAACCAGTAAAATATCTCAAATTTTTGTTTTTGCTGAACGATTATTTTAGTAAACATATTTTTATTTTTCTCCACTTTCTGAGAAAGAATTCCATAAATTTATCAAGAATTATTTAATTATAGACAAACGTTTTATTAAATATAATAACTTGTATTCTATTTCATCATTTTCAACTAGTTTCAGTAAATTCTCCAAATATCAATTTATAAATTATTTTATGATAACTAATGTATTGGTATATATAGTGAGCACATTTTCAGCGTAGGATATAAATCATAAAAGTTAAAGCCATGGAGATGCATAATTAATAGCAGATTTAAAAACAAAAATGGGTTTTTTTACTGAATTTACCTAAAATTAATGATTTCGTTATTAAAGCTTTAAGCAGACAATGCCATTGACTCTGATGGGGGTTGAAAATTGTAACAGTCAATACTACAAGATTTTCCAGGGATTTCAATAATTTTTCAAAAGCGAAATCAGCGTCGCTTCGTTCGTTAAATCTGTCTTTCGGTATGTAGCCATGTTCTGCGCGACTTACCATTGGACCCATTTCAACAGTTTGGTAATGAGACTTGAATTAAAATATATGGCAAAAGTTGTAGTACTATATATCACTATTTAATTGCGATTTCCATGTAACGTGTTTCTTTGGCTGGAAGAATGTAAGAAAGACACTTACCTCGATAATTATTCAATCGAACAAAATTAAAAAGTTGTTTGCTCTCTTTGCAGCCCTAGCAACGGTGACGTCGCGATGTCCATAGAAATGTTTTTGTGCAAGAATTTCCTTTCTTACTAGAAAACATTTTGAAAATTTAAAGCAGGGACTAATCCTTCCTTTGCCCTTGCTTTAATTCCAAAGATATCATTTAAAGCGCAAGTACCAACATTGAAGGAAGGGTCTCATTCAAGATCTACGTAAGCGTCAAGGTCGTCACGCAGTGTCCTGTATCGGCCTTTTTAAACGTACGGAGGACTCTGTTTTGAAGGAAAATGCGTTTAAACGCAAATGAAAGGGACTAGAGATTTACTTAGAAAACCATTGAGCGCTCATTAATTTATAAAGACTGATGTTTAGCCCGCTACCACCTTCAAAAATTCACATCGGAAATATATTGTCTTAAATAAACCTTTTCAACGCTTGATTGACTCTTCAGTTGTGCATTGTAAAGGGATATGCCGTAATGGTAAAAATTGAGCGACTGTAGTTTTAATACATGTACTTTATGCGCCAATTCTGAAATAAAATCGAAAAACTGCCGTGAAATTATTTTGAGATAGCGGATTTGTTTAGAATGTAAGAATCGATGCTTGATAAATTAATTAGACACTCTCGAAGAAATATATTTATTTAATTATGAAAAATTTCGAGTCATATTTTCATTGGTACTGCCTATTATAGAAGTAGTTACTGACACGGTCACTGCATTGGTTTCTTGCGTAATTTATGACAATTTATCCATTTAAAATGTTTTTAAACAATTGTAGCCATCTCTCAGTATCTCAAGCTTTGAATTTTAGTCTGCGTAAACACACGAGTTTTTAATTATTAATGCCTTAAGATAGACTTAAGGATACGTTTACTTTACAAATCCGTTATGGACTCCACATTTTTCCGTTCCTAAGAACCTATGTACATATATCACATTTGCACAGCATTTTGTCACATTCCTTAGTGAAATTTGAAGCTTTGATATTGGCATACCACAATGACCAATGGTCATATTTTTTATTAAGTTTGGAAAATAAACGTGTAAGATGACACTCAACTCGCGACTTTATTTTAATGTCCATAAAACTATTCGTATATTTTACGCTCTATTCATCATATAGTGGCACCGTTTATTTATGAGATATATATTCTGGGGAAGATATTTTGCCGACTTTTTTGACCGGTAATCACTCCATAATCACTCGTACATTAGCCGATACCAACCAACCATATGAAAAAAAAATATCGTTAGAGAATGGGTATAATTTTAATAAAAATAAATTGAACGGGGTATTATAAGCTCTGCTTTATTTCAACAAATTTAAGTTACAAGTTTAACTTATCATTGGTTGACACTGTTCATGTAACTTAAATTTGTGGAAATAGCACAACGTTTATAAAACCGTGTTAAAATTGCACTAATTCCCCAATCAATGAGTTCCACCAAATATCTTCCTCTTCTATAGATCATAAAAATATAGTAATGACAAGCAGAACCAGGAGAAGGTAATTTTGTGCCCTAAGCAAGGTTTGAAAATTACGACCCACTCCTAATGAAAGTCATCATCATCATAGGTAGTATGTCCGTGAACAGGTCCTTGATTATTCATGGTTAAACCTGGTTCTCCATATACTCGTATTTTCCGCTGTCCTCTTCGTATCTTGATAACTCTCTTTCCCTTTCAAATCGTCTATCAGCTGAAACCTATTCCTACCTCTTTCCCTTTTTCCATTTAGTTTTCCTTCTAACACGTCTTTAATCATACTCTCTCTCCTCAGGTAATGCCCAACCCAGTTTGCCTTCCTCTTTCTAATACCCTGTATAATCCTTCGCTTCTCTCCTACTCTTCGTGGCACTTCATCGTTTTTCATCCTATCTGTCCATTTTATCTTCAGCATTCTCCTCCAAGTCCACATTTCAAAGCTTTCCAAGTATTTGATGTCATTTTTCCTTAGCGTCCATGTTTCTGCCCCACACAAAGCTATACTACATACATAGCATTTTATGAACTTCTTGCGGATATCTTCCCTTATATTCCCCGTAAGTAGGTGTTTCTTTCTTCTGAAAGCCGCTTTTCCTTTTTCTATTCTAGTCCTTATCTCATCTGTACAGTATGCTTCTCTTGTTATGATGCTTCCAAGGTATTTATATTCTGAAACTTGTTCTAAAGGCTTTCCTCCAATACTTATGTTCAGATTCTCTTCTTTTCCCGATATTCAAATGACCTTGGATTTTCTCTATTTATTTCCATACCGTATTTTCTACCAGTTATTACTATTCTATTTATCATTTTCTGAAGTTCCTCTTCCTTTTTGCTAGAAGTGCTTGATCATCCGCGTATTTTACTGTTCCTATAATCCTTCCTCCAATTTTTAAATCCCCTGTGCCTTCTAAAGCTTCTTGCATTAGACTTTCTCCATATATATTGAATAGGGTCGGCGATAGGCAGCAGCCCTGCCTTACTCCTCTACCGATATTTACTCCTCAGGTGTCCGCATTCTCCAACCTGACCTTTACAACTTGATTTACATATAGATTCCTGATCAGTCTCCTGTCTTACCAGTCTACACCTATATCCTTTAATACCTTCATCAACATTACCCAATTTACTCTATCAAAGGCCTTCTGCCAGTCTACGAAACATACGCAGATATCTTGACTGTACTCTATTGCCCTTTCTGATATGATTCTAACTACCCCTATCGCATCTCTAGTTCCTTGTCCTTTTCTGAAACCGAATTAATCTACCCCTAGCATTTCTTCTGCCTTTTTCTCTAGCCTTTTATTAAGAATCCTCGTGATGATCTTTGAAGTGCGTGACAGAAGGCTTATCGTTCTGTAGTCTTTACACTTCATTGCCTTTGGATTCTTCTTTCGAGGGATCATTGTTACTTCTAGGAAATCCCGATCCACTCTCCAGTGTCGTAAATCTTATTAATTAATTTTGTGATCGCTTTTAGTTCTTCTGATCCCATGACTTTAAGTACCTCAGCTGGTATTTCATCGCTGCCTGTGGCTTTCCCTTTCTTTAGTTCCATTATCGCTTTTTCTACTTTGCTCTCCATAATACTTGGTCCTATGTTGTCTTCTTCAATGTTTTCCTCATCTTCCAGTTCTATTTTTGCAGATCATGCCTGTATTGTTTCTTTAATGTATTCTTCCAATATCTGTACTACATCCTTTGTTTCTGAGACTATCTTCCCATCCGTATCTGTAATTCCTTTACTACGAATTCCATTCGACTTCTTATCTTCTAATTCCAGTGCCCTAGCGTACATCATATCGTACCGTCCCAACTTCTCCATTTGTTGTATTTCATCACATTTTTCTTTTATCCAATTTTCTCTAGCTTTATCTGTTACCCTTCTCAACTCATTGCTTATACGTCTATAGTTGGCTCTATCTTCTTCACTGTTAACGTTTTTCCATTTTCTCCTTGGCGGCCTTTATGCTGTTCCTGAATCTTTGTTTTACTAGGATGTAATCTATTTGGTATACAGTATAAAATTTGACCTCTCAAAACGGTAGTTTATTTACAACGTAGGTGTAAAATTAAATATATAAAATGTATATTATAATAAAAAACGTTACACTTAAAATTTCCAATTGTCATTTGTCGCGCCACTAAGCGCGCTGCGCCCTTGGCGGGTGCATCGCTCACCTAGCCCTTGATCAAGCTCTGCTGACAAGAAATGGGTTGATGGTTAAATTTGAAGGCGCAAATTACTTGTGCAAAAAGTGTGAAGTAATTCGTCATTCGTTTACCTACATACTATAATCTTAATCACAGCACTCAAGCCAAGCGCTTTGGGCTAAATAAACGGGCAGAGGAACGAATAGAGCGTCCATGCCTTCGAGAGGATTCGAACACTATACCCAGGTATTGCCACGCGACAATTCTATTTACTAACTCCCGAGCCTTTCGAGTCTCTTTTGGAAAACAAAACTAAATATTTTTAGGTAGCCTGGTTTTTGTAGATCTGATTTTTTATAAAAACTTTATTAAACTTTTTTTACTCGCTCCTATGGCACGGCAGTGTTAATGAAAATGCCGTAAAGCACCAAGAGGCGAAAAATTCCTATCGGTTTACAATTATAAAAATGCAAATTTCCGCGAGAATCGACCAACAGTTTACTTTAGCGGTATTTCGATTTCTAAATTCCCCCAAGATTCTAAAGCTCCGGGGTGGAGGGGGGGGGGGGCGATGACGGAGTGATTGGCCGTCCACGCAGCGGTCCTAGATTCGAATCCAGCAGAGGTCGGATTTTTAAACCGGGGATCATCCCGTCCCCAACTTGTGTGGTATGAGGAGACCACGCAAGTCAGTGCTCGGTCCTTCGGGAGAGACGTTAAGCAGTTGCCCCCTTGGTGCTCTCCGTAAAGAGTAGGCTAATACCCTCAACGGGTTTCCCTCCTCCCTTGTGAGTGTGTCAGGTGCGTAAGGAAATATGGCTATAATAATCCAAGAGGTTGATTAGCTAGAAATAGAAACAAACAATCCGCAAACCATCCCTTCGTCCTCTTGAAATGCGCTCTTTGACTCGCGCCGTCGGCCTTCGTTTGTCACCGGAGTTTTTGATGCTGGAAGGCACGAGAACTCATCTCTCCTCCGCGAACAATTAGAGCAAAAAGCTCTTTTCCCGTAGTAATTGTCTCATTAAGCGAGCTAGGGACAAACCGATTTCAGGGGTGGGGAGGGGGAGGTTGGATAGTTTGGTGTGGAGATGGGGCACAACGCGTTCGTTATGTACATCCAATTTCTTCGGGGTCACCTAGGAGATTCCTCTGGATGAGAGAAGAGTCGCGAGAAAAGGTAACGAAGGAAATGAAGAGGGACTGGAAGGAGTAAAACAAAAAGGAGTCTAGAGAGAAAAGCGGGAGAGAAGAGATGGGAAAGGGAATGATGGCTCTCCTAAGGCGTTGGCCTTCTTCGTTCCTCAAGGTCTCCTTTTGTATCTGACCGCCGATGGGCTGCCACCTTGCGGACGATAAACTCAATTTCCTCCGTTCGCTATAAAAAGGCGCGGAAGAATGAGACAGTAGAAACAGGGACTTAACTTGAGGGCCAGTGGGGGGCGCTGGTCCCCCTTTTTAAGTCTTCGGCCTCCCCTCTATAATTTCTCGACCTCCCCCTTGCCTCCGGCCGAATATTATATTTAAAATTTATCGTTAAAATATAAATATAAAGTATTTGTATATTTTTCGTCTTGATACAAAATCCCCTTTCATTTGTACTAGTAATGCAATAAAAATTACTTGAAACATTGTTTTCATATTATTATTATTATTGATTTTTTTAAATTTTTGTGTGCCCCTCCAAATATTTTTGTATCCCCCCCCACCTTCCCCACAGTTAAGAAGCTAGTTACATCCCTGACTAGAAGCGACATAATTCGTGAGGAATCCATCTACGATGTTGTTCAGATAACCAACATGAAAAGGATTACACCCATCTCTCGCAATGTACGGTACGTGCGTTCCTGGAAAAGACCGCGTGAAGCGAAACATTGCAAATTGGAATTGGTTTTTCCAGGGGGATATATGAGGTTGTATTTGAGCACCGCCTTGAGGTTAACGTAAGACAATTTAGTTATACTAGAGACTCTGCTCCTACGCGCTACACGCGTCAACCCTGCCCTCCGCTCGCTTCGCTTGTTCCGGGAACCTCAGTGCTACGCGCTTCGCTAGGCTGAAAATAATTTCTCAAAATTGCTCTTATCAAGATTCCTATTTTTTCCCCACATAGAATTTTTCTCCGACGTACCGTTTCCGAAATATAAATTTTTAAATATTTTGAACGGCCGCCATTTTGTTTTAAGATGGCGGATGAAAATTAAAATAGTTTTTCTGGAGTTTTTATGCTGGTAGAAACAAAATGCCATTTACCGCATTTCTCTACGACAAAGTTCATGAGACACAGAGGGGGGCAGGCCGTCGGACACTTGTGAAATTAGTATATATAGGATTATATTCAGAATAGTTTCATTTTTTATTTGTCGAACTGATAGATTTAATAAAAAATATCTTTTTGGTAACTACTACTACGCGTTACCCTGGAGAAATTAGAATAATTTTTAGGGAGCACACATAGTCCTCCTATAACATGGGTTCTCATAACACGGATTCACCAAGCACGATGTTTTTTAATACTAATAACTCCTACAACGTGGATTGTGGTTAGAATTCAGGCGGTCGGATTGAGATGTGGGATTCCAGATTGCAGAGCGAGGAAGAAACGTGTCTGAGGGCCAAGAATGCTTTGTTTATAAGCTTAGATAGCGCACAGCATCACTCCACTTGTAGTACATATATCCAGGTTTCCCTCACTTTATGCGGGGGTTGCGTTGCAGTAAAGTGACGCATAAAGCGAATTCGCATAAACAGAACCCATATTTACATGTAAAAGACAGGGATACGTTCCACAAGCAATCCTAACTCCCTTCCAAGTCGCTCTTCTTTCGCTCCATAACGACTTCTTACGCGCTAAATACAAACTTAAAACAATTAACACTGTAAATTATAAAATGAAGCAGACTATCAAAAGTGGTGGCTGTTGTGAGTGGCATAATAGCGGAGGTTTAAAGTGCTGGAGGGTTGTCTTGGCCCAACCCAAGTTCCGCGGGCAAGGAGACAAAACTTTCTAAGTGTGTTCAAACATACGAACATACGAAATCTCCGTCTCATCTCCACTCTACAATATCCACTCCATTCTCATATCTTTTACTGTAGTACTAATACGCACAGCATAAGTGAAAATGAGAGACTAAATGGTCGCCTTTTGATGCAGTGGAGAACTTTCTTGCATTTGTATTTTGCACTGGCCGCGTAATCGCATAAGATCGAAACAAAGACGCATAAAAAGAAATTCCGATAGCAATAAGTTTGTCGCATAATAGCCAATTCGCATAAAGCGAACCCGCATAAAGAGAGGGAAATCTGTATTTGCATTTAAGGCAGCGTGTACAGTGCCTGCGACCTACAGCGATGCTATCTATTGCTACTGCGACCAAGTGAAAGCGACCAGCTGTAGTGCGATTACTAGCGACGTTGTGTGTCCTGTAAGCACTACCAGTAGCGATAGCGTTGACAGCGACTAAGCACATAGAGATGGCGGTCTCAGTTGTGGAGAGATTTCTGATTCTTGAAAGTACGTCGCTTAAATTAAAACTTTTAAAGCGAAAGCACCAGGGGGATGGAATACATTCCGTGAACAAATCAAGGATGAAATATATACCGCGATTTAAGGGAAGACGAGGACAGTTTTTTCGAATGAGCATGGCAACCTTTGACTACATTCTTGCGGCAATAACGCCCGTTATAAGAAAACCATCAAATATGCTAAATAACACTAGTAAAATAAATAAAGAGAATAATCTAATTTGTATTGAATAACATTTTAAGGGAATACATTCGCTTGAATAATATTTGAACCACGTGTTTTGAAATATTTCAAGAAACGGACGAATTCCTGATTTACAATTAAACTCGAGAGATTAATGTTAGCTTATTATCATAGAGGTATGCTACCTGATTGAAAGAGGAAATATACGCTATAGGCTCAATTATTAAATATATACACCCAGTAAAACCAAACAATAATTTCATAGTAATCGCCGTTGACTTTCTTTGGCAAATTCATTCCATAACTTCTGCGTCTCATCTCGGTTGTGGTAATTCTTGTCCCTTTAGTCCCATAGTGGAACACGGTTTCTTACTGCCGTAATAAGAAATTCAGGATTCGTGGCGACTGAGCGACCAAAACCAAACGTGCTTGATCGACCAAACAGACGCTCGAAAACGCTGCAGTTCGCGCCGCCCTAGATCGCCGTTAGAAGCGCGCACTAGACAAGTGCACGTCTAATATATAGCGTTTGTTTTGGACGCGTGAGGTCGCAACGCTCAAGGTCGCTCCTGGAAGCGTCCACTGTACACGTGTCCTTAGGCACTGTACTTTCCTCCCTTGAAACCGAGGTGCCTATAGCAGATACCTATCAAGGTCTAACAATATAAATACCTCTGACGCCTTTTTTCCAAGAACCTGGCTATGGCTAATTGCCTGTAAAAATTAATATTATTTAGCTCTTTGTCCTATCCCCGTTACATCCAAATTGCAGGCGACGCTGCAACGGTTAAACTAAAAGATAATTAATTCCCACCCGATATCATTGGACTCGTTGCCGTGGTAGTCAATATTTTTCATTGTTAAAACCAGGAAGAAATCTTTTACGCTAATTCGGCACCGATTTGAATTTTGCCTTCGAGAAAAACAAACCTCGTTCTTTCAGCCATAGAACTGTCCATGTTCCGAATTCCTATCTCAATTTTTAATAATTTAAAAATGCCATTTTAAAATTTTCGTTCTTTTCTTCTGGGAGGGTAGGAATGAAACGATGGGTTCGAAAACTACCCTAACATCGACCATTTTTGGAAATGTTCTCAAGATTGTACCCGATGGCCTGTCATCATGCCAAATTACAGATCCACGTCCCTCTCTAAGAAGCAACTGTTTATAACAGATAAATTGTGTATTTCAACACACCTGTCTCTCGCTTTGAACTGTAGACGTGTTCCTGGAAAAGGCTGCGATAAGCGAAACCGTTTCAAGTGTTGTACACTTACCCATATGGCGGTGGTTTCCAACTTCGGGTCGCGATGCAAACACGGGTCGCGGAAGTCATCAGTAGGACCGCAAAGGGTAATCGGGAGAGAAAAATATCTTTGCAAAATTTGCATCCTAATTCACGAAAAAGAAGGCACTTAATAACCGAATATAATGACATATTTGTATAATTTTTAAAATATTTATCATAAGCCTAAGGGCAGGGGAGATTTTTTACCGGCCAACTTAGGGTCGCGGCAAAAATGCTTATCGAATTATCGTTTTCGATGTTCAGCAATAGTAAGTATAGAAGCGAGCGATAGAAATTTCATTTCCCATACAAGAGATCCTTTACGTATTGCAAGACATTTATAGATAGCAGAACATCGGATCTTATATCTATTGAAAAATTGCACATTAAAATACCATAATTATATGGCACGAACTTATAAATAAAAATTTCATCCAGAAGTAGAAGATATTGTACGTGGTTAATTTTATAACGAATAAAACAATGGAAAATTTAGGTATATATTCGAACTAAAAAATTTGTACAAATATAAAACAACCTTCCACATACTTAAAAAAATATCTCTGGAGCAAAAGGAAAAAAAGCAAGAATGCCTCCGAGGTCAGTGGCATAAAATAATGGTGACGACTTATGTAGACTAAAAGTGAAGTAAAATGGACCGAAAAACAAAGACAAGTGTAGTGAAACAAAAATACAAGATAAATGGTGAATAATAAGACTAAGTGAAACAAAAGTGCAGTGAATCCACAAAAACGTATTTCTAAATTTGTAAATAGGTAACTAGCATTAAGTTTATTTCTAGTATTAAGTATTTAAATCAAGAATAGAGGGTTTTTAACCTTATTTTCTTTTCCCTCGTAGAATAATTTAAGAACATTGTAAGCATAGACAAATGGTAAAATCCTAAGAAAGGCAATATAATAGCCAATGGCTAATAAATCGTATTTAAATATGTAAGGCTTTTTGCAACTGTACATCTTAACGGCATAAAGGACTTTTGAATCTGAAATCTGCAAGGCATTTTCGGACCATACAAAATATTACGATGGAAGCATTTGTTTATCCTTTGGTATTCTGTTAAACACAGGGGTTCCAAAAATTCTCTGTGCACTTGGCTCGCATGCAATGTATGTAATAATAATAAGCAATTTAATAATCTAGTACACAATGAATTTTTGGCAACCCTGTTTAACTCATTTAACCGAAGCGTTCCATAAAACGGAGGGAGAACTATTCCAAATAGGCGGCAATTTTTCCGTTACAAGTCGAGAGCGATGCGCGACTTTTCTATGTCGAGGCCAACGCAGCTGCGACTGACATAACATGATTTTAAGGAGTTGATGGGTGCCTAGGGGATTCCTGTTAGGCAGTTATCTAATGGTTTCGACGTCAATTGGAAAGAGACAGACAAAGAGAGAGAGAGATGAATTGGAACGATTTCAGCGTCGATCTATCGCAATCATTAAAAAAATAAACAGTCATTTCGGTGTGTAAATGTTGTAAGGCGATCCTTTCTATCTCCGTCGGATTAATGTCGATTCCTATTCGTTTCTGCGTTTTACCTGATCACGCACGCGCTATGCCGGGTTCCGTCGCGGCCACGCGCGTCGTTAATCGGGGGAAAAATTTGTTTATTTTTGCGTTCGTGAGTGGGAAAAATCACGCGACGAAATTCTTCGAAAAATTCACGCATGCGGCTAATTTTTCCTCTGAATCCGACCGCGGAAATGACCACCGTTCCTCAATTGTTTTGCCTCAGAGAACCTAGCAGATGAGATTTTTTTCTGCTTTCCACGACTTCCAAGAAACAGTCGATTGTTTCTAAGGCCCACAGTTTGAAGTGGAATCGTGTTCATTTATCGTTACGAGGGTCATCGGAACTGTTCGAAGAATTTCGATTTGCGGCACGGTCTTTTCATTCTCACTTGAATGATGACAAATTACGCGCGTTACCCATTAAAAGGATCAAGGCGCTGAATTTCCTGTAACCACGCGAACGGAATCCGTTATCGATTAATGTT
Source organism: Tanypteryx hageni (assembly GCA_028673005.1). Lineage (NCBI taxonomy): Eukaryota > Metazoa > Arthropoda > Insecta > Odonata > Petaluridae > Tanypteryx > Tanypteryx hageni. The sequence goes on along the minus strand of CM054115.1, from coordinate 51,758,821 downwards.
TCGGCAGTTAATCATTTTGCAGGATAAATATCGATAAATTTGAAGTTGTGAAATTAAACTTTTTTTTTCCTGAGTCTTGTCTAATCAAATAGGTTTTAATTTAATTTGTTTCGCGATTTCATAGTTTCTTTTTCTCATCAGAGCTTATAAAATAGCAATTTTTTCTATGTTAAATAACTTGGGAAAATTAAAAATATATATATTCCGCGTATTTTTAAGGTTTAAGTTTTCATTGGGGATGCTGAATTTAATAAAAATAAGGATGCAATAAATCTCGGCGGTTGAGAAAAAATGTATTGATCTCGGAAGAAATAATTTTTAAAATTATTTTCGTAAGTTTAAAAAAATGACTCGTAATTGTGGAATAAAAAATCCGTTTCCTTGTCAATTTCTAAAGTGTTAAATAAAGATAAATTACAGAGAGGAAAGTTTTACGAACTGACCTTCGTGGTAGGTCTGTGTGATTATTGCGATCGATAACCCTTTATTTATTCAGCTATATTTTAATTATTTATTTATTAAAAATAAATCCATAATTGAGTCTATTGCACTGGATAAGTTCTTAGAGAAATGAGTTATAAAAGTGCTATAAAGGAGAAAGAATTTCGTTGAAACTTTCGAAGATTTCCGTATGGCACACGGTGATTGACGACTGTGATTTCGTTGCGCTTTGCTCTTGGGCACAGAATCATTGAAAACTTCCTTACTCTACTTTCATCGATTCCGCATGTAATGTTCAATAAAAATGTTTTTTTTTCAATCAACAGTCGGTAAGCGGCGGAAGTAAATCACGCGCACGTATTCATTACGAGGTAGACGAGTTCGTTGAATGGATCTGAAATCGGCGATTAAAATATGATCGGTGAATAACCATCAACAAGGACTGCTTCGCAGTTGAGACTCGCGAATTTGTTTCCGCGACAGTTTTATTAACGTTCGAGTCATCCGCCACAGGATGAGCTCGTCATAGCAGCTATTAAATTTCCTAACGTAAAAGAAAGACGGTCGTTCGGTCCGTGAGTATTGAAGATCATACGTACTTCCGTGAAAATTAAGGGCTTCAAAATGAAAATTTTTTTTGACGAGAGACAGGTTGGGATGATACCTAGCTCCCTATGGATGTTATGCAGGCAAAGTGAGAACTACTCGCGAAGATTGAACGATCTAAGATTTTTTATCTAGTTATTCATCCGGATTTTAAAAAATGCACCGTTTTACGCGTCGCTTGGCAACGCGAAGTCAAAAACAGTTTAAACGCCTTTTTACATGCATGTTTCCTCTCCATCTCACTCCGCCAGGATCATCGCACATGGTGGTCGTAACGAGATCACGGCTAATCGCTCTCCGAGCAAAGAAATCGTCTCGTTTCCGGAAGACCGATAGTCATATGAGGCGGCTAATGACGGGTTCCTCCTCGAATTCCTTTTTTTTGTCCGACAAAAAAAACTCAGGTACCCATGCAAATTCTTCTTCTGCCTTTTAAGTCGGCTGAACTCTTGCGAATAACGAGAAGAGGAGCGGATAATGGGGCAAGAAACGGGGCGATCGGATAGCTACCGTGCGTTGGGAAAAACCCGTCGTCGTGCAATTAATGGGATACAAATCAGCCCATCGTATTGCCGCAGTAAATGAGTTTCGGTCTCTCTCAATCTGCCCCGCGGAGACAAGCGTTGCGTGTCCGGCGCGTTCTGGGTTCGCGCTGACACTTTTATTATTCTAGCTTAATTAATCGTTCCGTTCGGTTTCTTTTGAGCTGCCTAACGAACCCCGCCATTTCTGGGGCTCTAATTTTCTCTCCCCTTCTCCAAAAGGTTCGCAGTTTCTTCGACAGATGGCGCGCGCGTCCCGCCGACGGGAAATTTTCTCTCCAGCCTTCTCGATGGAAACCGATTCAATAAAGCGATGAACGAAATGTTTTCATTAATTTTATGGCCGCTTAAAATTAATTCAATGCCTTGATGGAGATTCTAAATCTTCCGACTCCTACGTGCATCGTCGGAGATTGAGAGTCGATATTTATGGGCGTTAAATTAATACATAAATTAAATTAAATTAATTTTATATTCATGCAATAAACTTTGCAGTTATTTTTTATAGCGATTGTTATTTTTTATAGCGATTGTTATTTTTTTGTTTGCATCATCATAATTTCTTAGCTCCAACTTGCTACCGCAAAAACGTAAGAGGTTATCAATTACTATGGGGATACTAATTTCCATTAAAAAGAAATGTTGTTTGCCAATATTAATAGCCCAGTAAAAATCACAGCCCATTAAAGAAATTTACTCTGTTACCTTCATGGGATTTACGACTTATCACATATTTCAGCGTGCTCCTCAGAATTATAATTTTCGCGTAAATATGGAAGTAGACACAATTTGTCTCTCCGAAAAGGTAGGATAACCAGAGGTGCATATCGGCTAAAAAGCAATCATCATTAATGGTGGTTCACTGGTAGTATATTCTAATGAATCAATGTATTATAATTTGTAGGCGATATGTGCATCTGGTTTTCTTTACCTTTCTTTATGGCTATTTGAGGAACATACTGATTTGTAGCTATAAGGCGAGCTCGGTAATTCTCTACTGAAGGTAAAAAAACAGTGCGTTGAATTTTGAGAGGTAGTTGGATTAAGCTAAAGCAAACGGTTTCTATAATGAACAACCACATTTATAACTGTTAAATGGATTTATTACGTATCGAATTTTGCGTGAACATCGAAAACGATTAGGACTTCCAAAACGAGATAGGAGGCTCATATGAAAATCCAAATATAGGAGTGATGTAATCCCTGTTAGTTGATCAATCGAAGAATTTATCGAAATTTAATCGAGAACACGTTTTCAAAATGCTAGGGGTTATAAGAAGGGCGCACCATTAACCTTGTCATATGATATTTCGTAATTATTCGTCCTCAGTCGCTATCGCGTTCGCTTTCTATTCGTTCAAAATCTTTTAGCGATTTTTATGCTCATAGGCCGGAATTGTTATTCATTGCTGGGTTGTGTTCAAATATTACTAATAATAATAGTAATAGTGAATTTAAAAAAACATATCCTATGGTTATTATGCGTCAGTTGTCGATATTTATTAGCGAATGGTCTCTGAACTGCATTTATTTATCTATAAGTAATGGCAATTGTTGTTTCATAGATAACTAAAATTTACCAATATCTTAGTTTTTTTATCCTCAATGTTGCGCTCAAATATATCTAGGAAAGCGAGCGATATAACAGTAACTGTTATATAAATATCATTTTTAAATATGAATACTGTAATTTACGTATTATCTAAGTTGGGTGTGTCTGTGACATTTTACCATCTTCCTTCAATTTAGCACTAAGCAATTTCACGCAAACCTATTAATAGTATATGGCGTCGTAGCAATTGAGGCTTTAAAGCATATTTTCTTGCCGTTCGACAGCTTAGGAGAGTGCATTCATGCGAATGGGTTACGAGATGTTTTACAGCAGAAAAATGAGAGAATCATGTCTTCGCAGGTGAAATATTTTAAACGAATGTAGTTTTTTGGGTAAGTTTCCAGGGTAATCCTTGCACGACAATTAACCATTAAGATATCTTCCTTCGTCAAGGCAGCGCGGAAAGGCATGCTTCTCGAAACCCTTTTCGTCGGTCGGAAGATATCGGCGTCGCGGTGACGGAGGGGAAAGTTTGCTTGGAAAAGGTTCCCCGTTGGGGCGTGAGCGATTAGCGCCTCGCTAAAGATTTTTCGGAGTAGAGAGTACGCCTTCCATTGACAAGTACAAGCCTCTCGCTGCACTTGAAACAGATTGGAAGGAGAGGAAAGAGAAAAGGAGGGTCAAGAACCTCGCGGCTGTGCGTTTTCGCATATAGTGGCGCTCCGGGGCAGGATATATCCCAGAAACCCCTCTGGGTTCATTATATTCGGTCAAGCCATATAGAGCTCCCGGTAAAACGCGATTAAATGTGCCTTTTTCAGTAGTTGGTACGATGATAAAATACTCCAACCTGTGAGACATTTTCGCTTTTTAAGGCACCTTTTTCGTTGGACCGTCCAGGTGTGCCAGATTTAATTAAACAAGACTCGTCAAACCCACCTTTCATAAAACAACTCCCCTTATATTACTGGAGCCGGATTGGAAAACTGATAACAAAAAATGTTGAGAAACTTTTGACCCTAAATCACCGCTGATGACGGCTGTTTGTTTCCTGAACGGGCATTTGGTTTTCACAAAATTTTTATGAATATTGGTTACTCAGTTTGTGAATTATGCTTGATAGGTCGCTATAATTTACCTAATTTTAATGTGCCTTTTTATCTACTGAAACATCCTTATCGATTCATAATCCGATGCTAAGAAGTTTTATTTTAGATGGGGTTTTTTATGCACCTATTATTATTTGAGAGGATGCTTCCTTCAAAACTTGTCTATTGCGTAAATAAAGCATTTTTAATTTTATTTATTGTATGAGTTTTAAAATAGTGCAATAGTTTTTGGTTATTTGAACATTTTTATTTGAAATTCGTAGATTGCAGACTGTATTGTAAGACGGAATACACGGGGCTAATCTCTTGCAAAAGTTAAAAGAAAGTTGCCCTTTTCTTGGCGAAACAAATATTTTCAAGTTTTGATTCAAAACATTATTCTCGAGCTCGCATTATGGATAACGGATATTACCATAATAAAAGCCTAAATGTGTTTGTTTGTACAACGCTGACGTAATCAATGGCACTTTTTAACGCGTTTTTAACAAACTTTCCGATTAGGTGGAAGGTTGAAATTTCGCAGGTATGTTTGATTCAGATATAAAAATTAAATGATGAAATAAATACGAAAAAAGACTTGGGTTCGACTCCAGGGGAGCGATTTCTATTTCTCGTAAGTTAATACGTAAAAAGCGACTTTTTAATGTGCAGGTTTTTATACTTTTGGAAATTAAAATTAGAAATAATTGACATACGATCTTCGAATTTGAACTGCTTAAGGAAAATTAATGAAGTTCCTTATTCTATTAAATCTTTTTCCGCCTACCGTTCGACATCTCTCATATTACACATTTAAATCACATACTTTGGGAAAATTTCGGCTTTTAAACGGGATGTTGCTTTGCCGATCACGTCATTGTTAAACGTTGAAAATCATTTGTTGTCTCAACCCGCATACTTGTAATATATACGAGTGCATAGAGTGCCTTAAATTATCGTAGGATTTCTCGTGAAATTATGTAATCCTAATGGAACAGGGATTTATTTTGGATACTTTTGCTTATCTAAACGACTATATAGATGTAGAGTAAGAGAGGGAGATGGGGGGAGGGAAATCGGAGGGAAGGGATATAGAATGGAAGGTATATAGAGAATAAGGGAGGTATAAAATTAGAAAAGGGCGGGAGGAAAGAGATAAAGAGGGAGACGGAGAAAAAGAGGGAGAGCTATGAATTGGGACAGGAGGGAATGAGAGAGGGGGGAGGTGGGAGAAAAGAGAGGCAGAGAGAGGGAGGGAGAGAGAGAGAGGGGAGGAAAGGGAGAGGAAGGGAGAGAGACAGAGGGAGGGAATATTAATATTTATTTATTATTATTACTTCATTTTTGACAAGGGGTTCCTCATTGGAGAAAACAAGAATGAGAAAGAAATTCTTACGAATCTCTATTTTGACAAATTTTATACCGGCTCTTACTCGATAATTACAGCTGTTATTATTCACTTCTAAGTTCCCCGTTGAATTTCAACGGGAAATTACATTATAAAAGTAAACTAATTTAATGATTATCCATAATAATGAATTACGATTACATAAGATGTGTGGTTTCAGTAGGATTGCCAGTCTTACGACGGGTTTTTTAAACCATAAAGTAACTGACACCCGTCATATGACGGGTAATACACTAGTATTAGATAACTCCAACGCTCACAAAAATGTGGGAAAAACATGATCCATACTTCCGCTATCATCATAAACTTGAGAACATGAGAACAAAAGAAACTATATCAATCTTTGGTGCGAATATGTAATGAAAAAAATACACCAAATGTAATTACTTATTCATTAACATAAACATGGTTTACTTAAACTATAAAAGATATTGCGAAATACTGCTGCGGATGTCCTGCAGCAATTTAAGCCAATCTTGATGGTGATTAACCAACTGACGATAAATTCTTTTTCTTTGCGAATACCCAGGCCGTCAGGATGGATGAGGCGTATTTTACAGTAAAGGGGGAACCCTTCCACTGGAATAAGTTTAGAATCGACGTTAATTTTTGCGCGAATAAAAATATTTGTAATACTTGGACATTAATGTAAAATTTGTCATTTATGGTTTGTTTGCGGGACCGTTGCGCGGAAGGCCGCCGCTGTTAACCACTCCGCCACCCCTTTTTCATACTTATTGATAGATGGATGAGGCTAAGGTTGTCACAATCAGACAGGCTGCCTCAAGAGGAGGCTTACAGCCATAAAGTTTGGGAAACAATTTCGTAGAGATTGCGTAAGGAGTTATGACTATAATAACCCAAGAGGCTGATTATCCGAAAATACACGCAAAGAAAATGCCGCAGAGCAGTGGTGCCCAACATTTTACCTAACTTGCGCAATTTTCCAGTGCATAAAGTGTCGATGCGCCACCAAGTTCTAAACGTGCAATACGCGAATATAATGATATGATAAAAATAAATCTTATCTTTAATGCGATCTCCGGTGCAATTTCAAGTCCGCCAACTTGTCTGTATCTGGTTGTAAATCGTTTTTCGCAAGTAGCAGCAGGTTTTCAAGATTAGAGTCAGTGAGTGGTGGGCGTTGTTTATTTTTATATAAGTTTCATGGATGGAACAAGATTTTTATACGAGTTTGTTCTTGCAAATCAACTTATATAACGCTAACCAAATCTTCTAAGTCGTGAAAATTGCTCAAGGGGCAATAAAACGACTTAGTTTTCGAAGTCGTTCCATGAGGACGGGAATAGAATAGGGAGTGCGTTACTTCGTATGTATGTTTCGGGTGGAATTTTCGGGCACTTGAGCCATCGGACATGACAAGCTTTCCTTACAATCAGTCGCCCACTGCATTCTCCACTTTCAAACCCATTCATTCAAGACTCACAAACTAAACCGGTATATCGACGTAAACACAATAAATTTTTAGGTCAATGTTTAAAATTTCAGATATATTTCAACTAGAAAAACGAAATGATCATATAAATTGTTTAAAGCGCCGTGCGCCAAATTTGAGAGGCGGATGCGCCAAACCATAGGTTGTGCACCACTGCCGTAAAGTAGGGATACCCACTGGAACTAGAAAATAAGGAGTTTTTGAAAATTTTAGATTTGCTAGGGTTTCTTTTGGAAGTATGAGATAGTTAAAACCAAAACTGTGTGTGTTTGTATTTTTTTAAATTGTGTGTATTTTTATCCTTGTGCATCTAAGTATACTGAAAGTCGTACTAAATATAAATATAAACGAAATTTCAAAACATCGCAGCACAGTGTATTGTGTGAGATTTTTTAAGATTATATGGCACCCACTGATGACTTTTGCATTCGAATTTGAAAACAAAAACAGTCTGCCGGGAATTTTTAGGAAACAAATGGAACAATTTGATCACTAAATTGGGAATTACCAACTTTTTTCACTAAAAAACTTTTACATACCACACTGTGGACCACCTACTGCCTTTTAAATTTCAAGAAGTTAATTTTTAGAAATTTTAGGATCGTGAAATGTATCATGCGTCTATATTGAACTTATTTTGCAAACACATGCTCAAAAAATATCGTTTATGTTTCATAAACGACATCTGGTTAAACCTCCTGCTGGTAATTATACGAATATGCATGTCTAAGAGAAATGATGAGGTAAGGCCCGCTGACCGTAGCTTTGGAGACTTCTGCTCTACATAATCTTCTTTCGCGCGGCTTCTGAAATTATATTCCAGCCGCCAGATAATTTGATGGGAGCCAGGTCTTAAATATACGCCAAACTTCTAAATAAAGGAAGTTATTCCCAACACGCGAATCGCCATTTGAATTCTATCATATTACCGCGTTAAAAGCTTTCCGAATTCTCTTTTCTGAAAACCAATCTCTGTTTTAGATACGTTCACTAGATGATCGTTGGCACTTAAAACATCAATCTCCTGCTGCGCTCAGCAGGTTATTGGATTAAGAAGATCTTAGGATAGAATGGAGTGAGGATCTTATTTCCTTTCGAAGGAAGTCAAAGCGTTCGATTTGAAGTGTTATGTATTTATTAGAATTTATCTCCATGCTGTCTTCATCCACTTGTTGATTTTTCCAAAACTAGATATATCGATTCGCTTTTAGCGGCAAATTTCAACCTAAAACCGTGTTTCCTGTTAAAAATTGAGAGTTAAACGATCTTTCAGGCAAAATTCTAACGGAAAGACAAGGAATCAAGCCAATAGGAACGAGTTTTTTTTTCGGTGGCTATTAATCAAATTTCTCGTTGAGATTTTTTATACTCGATCCAAAGGAAAAAGCTTTCGGAACTAGTTTTTTTATTTATACCGAGCCATTAATGGAGCCGTTTCGATCCTTTGAAAAATTAGATTGTGCTTTGAAGTTTGGACACTGAAGGCCACTAGTAGAGCAGAGAGTAAAAGGAGTTTGGATGGAATGCCCTTCTAGAAAATTAAACAAGAAAGGCTGAGATGGGTTTGACCTTGGAGTTTTTTTTATTACGGGCGGGGTGTCTACTTTTTAAACAGCTCTTGTATAAGCTGACGGAAGAGAATGTTTTTCTATATAAATGAACATTTCTATATTTGTGTAGGTATATTCGTGTATATATGTGTGTACTGCACGCACACAAAGCATAGTTTTACGCATGGATACAGATAAATTTAATTTTGAAATCATGTTTTAAAGTCTTTTATCTTTAATGGGGTGAATTGCGGAAAACTATGAGAATGAGAGTTAATTCTTGATAATCAGTAACGAACGCTTTTCTAAGCCGAATATCAAAGCAAAGGCATCGGTCAGGATTGCAAGCGTCGTAAAGTAGCTTTGGTATTTTCTTCCACAGAATTAGCATTAAATTAGAGCTAAATAAATTTTTATTTTTCAAAGTTAATTGTGGAATTTGTTCTTATTAAGGGTATTAAAAGCGTCGTTAATACGGTAAAATTACATTCTGAACCGTTTGGCGCCATTTATTTTTATTCGCCAAACGATTTTCCTTCGTTTCCATTTACTTAAACTCCTTAACCTCCTCGACTTGCATTGTCTATCATTCGATAGCCATAACACGCATTAGCGAATGATGGCAATAAAGAAATCCCAAGCGTAACGGGAAATGATTCGTAACAGTTGAGAGGTTTTACGATTTATATCGGTTTAATGACATAATTTGCCATAGCCTATTGCGCCTGGATTTATTATCATTTTACGGCCAACTAAGAGTCGGAGAATCTGTTTTAAGGAATATGCATGAATTCGTTGGCTATTAGCAAACTGCGCATCCCGTCAAAGTTTTTTGCTTTTTTTAATGGTGCTGCAGAAATTTCATTTTTGTAGGTTAAAATTTCAGAAGTTGAGATCTCTCTCTCTCTCTCTCAAGATTTCGAAGAAGGAAGTTTCAAAAACATAAGAATAACCTGTGTCGACGCTTTTCGTGCAAAGTCGGACAGGACAATCTCGCAAAAAATACTTACTCGACTCTTTCAGACGAAAACCGCGACATTGTCGTCGGAATTGCAAAACTCAAAGATTGATAAAAAAGTTGCTACTCAATAGCTCGCCTTGATACGCCATCGGACGCTTTAAAGGTGGCGGGACACTGCAGTCTTGCTCCAGGTTATAAATACGGCCCGCGATCCGTCTCTTGCTCGCGGAAAGATCGATAACCCGTCGGAATTCACCGCAAGATGTCATTGCAATGTAGCGATGCACCCGTGACTCTGCGATCGCGAAGGAAATTCGAAAATTGCATCCGAAGATGATGCTTTACTGTATAGAAAAAATCAACGCGGAGAGGACAAACGACGTGAAACCAATTGTTAATATCTGTTGTTATACTGTTACTATATGTTCTTTTGTTTTTCGTCCCTACTGAGATAAAAAATACTACGATCTCTCACAATCGGCGAAATACAATTGTACGCGGTCTGCCATTAGCGTTACGTGATCCCTATAAGATCATATTGGTCTACACAAGTATTTTTCTTTTATTATTGCGTTATTTTGAGAAAAATCGTGTTTTCAATAATATGGCATTGTATGACCTCAACTTAGTAGTGTTCCCATAGCGATAATATTAGGAGTAGATATGTTACGCAGCAGCGAAGAAAGCATAGTGTTTCGGAGTTGATCACTCTGACCGTATTAGGGCAACTGGTCTGTAAATGTAAACTGCACGTGTGGGGTTGAAATTTGGTGGATGGATGAATGAAAGAGACTAATGTTTACAAATCGCGGTATTTAAATTTTCATGATATTTTTTCATTGCTTTTTCAAGAAATAATACTACTCAATAATAGTTCAGATTAGAGCCACAAGGTTAACCTTAAAGACTCTTATAGTCATATGCATATTTGTTTCCGTCATTAATTAGGGCGAAAAGATGGTTCAACCGATAGATATTGATTTAATCGAGATGAAAATTAATATAAAGGCGTAACTAGAGTTGGTGAATAATGAGGATCAAAATTGGTGATGAAACGCTTCACAGAAATAGTAACAGACATTCCAGGTCATGAATTTACCTGTTATTTGATTAGGGAGTTTAAAGAACTAGATCGAGGTTTTATGATGGTGAAGTGAAAGGTTTATAATCGCACAAGTAACTGGCAATATGTCGAATTAAAAGGATATTTATGGATAAAAAGTGTCTCACAATTCATACGTATTGTGTATTTCGTGCCAAAGTTGTTTGGATAAATCTTTCACAATGTATAAAATATGTAACATTAACTTTGATTGCCTTAATAACAACTGGATTTTTATTACATTGTATCTGCCACGCCTTAGGGCCAAGTCACGATAGCAAGATTCACGTCACCGTTTCTTTCTTGCCGCCCATCAAAGTCCGATTAGATCAGTGTTTGAATAGTTTTCCCATTTTTTTAGCTTCAATATATTCTACACTTAGATAGCATGATGAAAATAATGCCTTGTCGTAAAAAACCCTATAGTAAATATGAATTTGTTGATAGGAGGTTAGGGTTTAGTCCTGGTATTACAATAATAGAATTAAGGAACCAGATCAATATATTTTCAAGGAACGAATGAACTTTTCATCGAGAGCAAATTCTTGAGATTCCAATAAAAAATTAGTGCTTTACAACACGATGAAAAAGAGTAAACTTCGTGTGAAAGCAGATTCTTGTTGTAAAAAGTCGATAAAAATAATCCTTTAGTTAGCTATCATTGACTTGTACCTGTGCTTCCGTGGAATCCCAGTTTCACGACAGCGCATTCAACTTAATCCTCAAAAGAAAAAAAAAATATTTCCAACATCTACGGGAATTTCAGTCACACTATTTGTCGTTAATGGGTTTGTAGCAGACGCTGAAATGCTCGACTATTTGGCCGTTTCCTACAGTTAAACATTAGAATCGACCCAAACCTTACTGAACGACGACACGTTTCACCTTAGCGGATTGAGTGCTTTCCGTTTAATGCCAATTTCACGTTTACTATTTACTGTCTTCGGTGGGTTATAAAACTCGGAAAGGCATTGACTTCTTAAAAAAATGAAGCTCGTGCCAAAGAGAAACACGACAACAACATAAAAGAGAAACTTAAGCTCACTATTCGTGGACTCATGTCGTGGCGAGAAAGGATAACTGTCAGATGATGCACTGTTCTTTCACGATAACGCCATCTGTGCTCAAGTTTTGTAAAGCCCGTTCTGGAAACATTTTTTGGTACATTGTGTGCACTTTCCTCCAACAATGCGAAAGGTAACACAGCATTATAGATACGTTAAGGTGCAATGAAGAGATTTTCGCGTTTAAAAAGAAAAAAGATTACGAACTTTACTGCTAAATCTTTTCAAACATATCAGGAACGAGTATTGATGTATAAGCAGGTACAACAATCCCTCGCTTTGCACGGTTTCCCTTAACATATTTTCGATTTAGCACGGTTTTTTTCTTAGAGAAATACTTCGAATTGCACGGTCATTAATTTAACTTTAGTACGGCTTCGGGACGGTTTTCGAGCACTAAAAGTCATAAAATGTTTCATTTCCGACTCAGATCTTATAATAAAGGAATTAGTTCTAAATACAATAGAACTAAATTGTTACACATTGAACTTAAGATGGCGCTCAAACGTAACCTCGTGTATTCCCATCCCTCCTTGCCCGGCTTCGCTTTACACGGTCTTTTTCAGGAACGCAAGTACCGCGCAAAGCGGTGGTTTGGTGTAGCCAATGCATTACCGATCAGTCGCAACTATACGTCGTCGTCTCTGTAGAGTGCACGTTCTCAAGAGTCTCTCTAGAGCAGGGGTTCCCAACGCGGTGCTCGCGGGCGCCATGGCGCCCGCAAAGGTACGCTGAGGCACCCGCCGAGGTTTTCTCAGGTATCCTCCCTAAAAAATGTAGCTCTTTTGACGCATAATGATGAGCGTCCACAGAATCTAGAAAGTACTAATCTAAAAAGACTTCATGACTTAGGGTAGTAGGGATTATCAGGTGTAGTCGAGATTAAAGACAGAGTGCAACAAACTGATCATATTGTTTTGTCCCGTACCAGTGTCAGCTCAGTATGAATCCTTAAGACGTAAGGGATCTTAGAAAGGGTTTGGAATGCCGAATGAGGTGTGGCTGTTTGGTATGAAAAATGTCGATTTTATCTTTTGTTTTAGGCGTTTGGCGTTAAAATATATCAAATTTAAGTGTGACAAAGCAAATTTAATAATCCTGATAATTTCATAGAAAATTTAATAGTGAAAAATCGAAGACAATTCATTTTCGCCGATTTTTTAATTTTTACGAATTCGATTTTTATCGACATTTATCGATTTAAATCGAATCCTACCAAACCTAATTGTAAATAAACATATAGCTAAGCTGTAAGTGTTGAGTGGGGGGAGGGGGGGGGTAAAATATCGGCGGTACCCGCCGCTTTCGCTTTTTAAGTCGAAGGCGCCCTTGCCAACATAAAGGTTGGGAACCCCTGCTCTAGAGCAAGAGCTGTACCTATGGCTTGTAAAAATTAATATTATGTGGTAATTTTGATGAGCTGTATAGTTGCCAGAGAAATTTCGTCTTGGTTTAATGTATGCTCTTTCTCTTAGGAAAAAGCTTCCGTGCAAAGTAATTTCTGATTCTCGATTTTGCCTCATTTCAGGACAAAGATACGCCTAAGTGTTATGGACATATGCTTGCTAATTACATCCTTGACCAGTAAATAACACGTTTTAACTGTTTCTATGACAGTATTTATTTTCAAACCCCGATCGAACTTAATTGCTACGACGACATTTGTGATGCATCTTTAACGCGAAAATGTTTGATTTAGGTAATTTATAACAGCAATGTGATTTATTTATCCAACCAGGAAACTTTTTGGAAAATGTCACTACCTGTGTTCTTCCTTTTTATTGAACTTTATTTGCGAATGCTCAAAGATTTTTAGCGAGAGACGCTTATGCGTAACTTAGCTATCATTCGTCATTCACAGAAAAATGCTTTTTGTTAGCGCTTATTACAATTCTGTAATCTGAATTAAATATTATTTTTAAACTGGTACTTTTTTAATATTCTTATGCACAAGGCGCTGAAGCTGAATGCCAGCACAGTTCTCTGTAAAAGTCAACGTTTGTTCAAAAGAGCAAATTTGGCGATTATCTAGAGAAAACTAATTTAGCTGAGAAGATTCTGGTTATCGCGGGAGGAGTGTGTCAACAAACTGCGGCTGTTATCAGTTAAAGTGCATATAACGCGATGTGGATATTCGCGGTGTCGTCATTTCAGCCATAACCTCTCTGAGGCTTACTCAAAGGACGCAATTTCCTTTTAGAGTCGGCGGTCTTTTCAGCGTGTGTCGTATACATAGCATAATATATACAGGAGATTTAGGAGTCAAAATTTTGTTTTGTACCCATTAAGTTGGCAGCCTTTATATAGTTATAAAATGTTATATATAATAGATTCTCATTGATTTAATTTTGTTTAATAATTTAAAATTTAAAGAAGTTCTATTATGCGGTTAGGGAATTGAAATGTTTTTTTTTTTAATTTTCGATAGTATAAAAGTACCGATTGGGTGATATGAACAATATCGGTCGTATGCGTATTTTATTTTAACTTGAGCCTTAAATACAAAACCATAACATCGATCCCACGCATTCGTATAGTCCGATAGAAGGGCAGAAAAGACGGAGAGACTAAAAAGTATAGGCGTTTTACATTTAAAAAGGCAGCGATTTAAATGACAAAAATAATTAAAATCCAAACCGGTCTTTTTCTCAACGACTGACGCAAATCCTTCTCCCATGCCACTTTGCGGACTAGTTTCCATTATGTTGCAATGCAAATCCTACATATCGTATTTGCCCTATTATAGGGCCACCTCGAATATAAGGCGACTCCATTTATTTCAGAAGCCACCAGAAATAAAAACAATTTCGGGTTATTGATACTAAATATTTATTTTTCAAAATACCTGATCGGTTACACTTAATTTCCAGTAAAAATGAATAAATAATATCATTATTAAAATTATTAAATTAAAATGAGAAATATTATAATTAAATTATCAGTTTTAGTTCTTAAAATGTTTAATACGGGACGAAGGCATAAGCAGGAGAAATTTGGCAACAGCGCGAGTAAGAATTTTCCGGTTAACATTTCAGAAAAAAACATCGTCTAATATTCGGGATAATACGGTAACTCTTTATAGTCGAAGCATAATGTAAGATACTAGTAATAGAAACTTTGCCTCATGAAGTATAACCGCTATTTCGGTCCCCTCTAATGTGTGATTTGGTAACGCTGTCCTACATGAATTACGTTAGAACACAAGTAAGACGTCGTCGTCTGTGCCTAATTCCCATTGGGTTTCTCTCTTCCTCATATTTTCAATCTTAAATTATTTCGGTTCTGTTGCGCTGTGTAAAGCAAAGATTTTATGCTCGATTAATCGTTTAAAAAAATCATACCTTAGTTTTTTTTTAATCTCCACCCGTAATAGAGACCCAATAATATGATTGACAGTTATCCTGGAAATTTATCATTCACCAGGATTGTTTTTGGCTTGGGATTTTTGCTCATTAAGCGCAAATTACTGCCTATGCCAAGGAAATCTGTCATGAATGGTTTCCCTAATTACCTCAAGGATAATGTTTCTCTCCAAATGGCTGCGCTTTCAAATGATATACCTGGATATATGCATACTTCTTTCCATAAATGATGGCGCTGTATCGTTTTTCGCGTGATTTACTCTCGTCTGTTTTACTACCGGGAATGTTTTAATTTCAGCGTAAATGTCATGTTTTTTGCAATTACTGTAATTGCTCATTCTACATTACGATTGTAAAAATGAGATGATTACAATGGTTTATTTTTAAAGTATGATTTTCATTCCTGCTTCCCCTCGGGCACAGTGGGGACAGTAAACGTGAACTAACTTACCCAACCTGGGGGAGGGGGGGGGGGCGAGACATTAACTTGGGTGAGTGGCAGATAACAGACAATATTCAATACATTATTCAAATAATTTCATCTAAAGCAATAAAAGTATTTATTTCTAATTTAAGATAGCACCGTGTAAATGTAAATGTATCTATAAAGAAATAGAATAACAATTTATCTACATATGATGAAACGGCCTGCGCTGAAACGGCCGACGCTAAATCGTCCCTGCGATGAAAGTCCGGCGATGAATCGTTCCATTCCGCCGTTGGTACCTTTCACAAGAGGCGCCCATGGAAAAATATTAAGGAAACAACTTTTGCGTGTAGAATATGATTTTTACTACGTTTTCATAAGGATTATTAGCGTTTTTATGAAGAATAACATTAATGTTTGAGTATAAAATTAATACTTATTCATGGGAAAATAAACTTTTGGCATTTTTTGAGGGAACGTTTTGCGCCTTTTACAAGCGGTGCCTATGGCAAATGCCACCTTCGCCATACCCTATTTACGGCACTGTCTGCCACTGTTTAATTTTGATACGGAATTTCGTAATCTGAAAACAATTATGGCGATAAAATCACTCATTTACCCCTGGGCAATTATTTTTTATTCAACATAACCACACACGTTAAATTAGAGAGCGTGCAAGTGTATTATCGTCCCAATAATACGGATAAGCAATATTTGTAACCTAATTTAAGAGCAATTCAACGATTCTAATTAGGTTCTAAATCTGTATTGAATATAATAACTCGGTGCTATAGCCTCAGTCAAATATCCGGGCAGAAAACACAAGCAGAAAATTTTTATGACCATGTTTTCTACAAAAAAACACGAAATATTCGGCTATGAATATTTCGCTTGATAAACGGTGTGTCCCAGATTCCCGTGAAAAGGTTGGGAAAACCAGATACGTTCTTTAGCTAAAATATCATCAGCGGTGACTCATCGAGGCTAGATTTCCACAGCCATTTTATAACGGCCATTGAAGAAACATTTTTTTATTTGATTTCTGCCGTAAGCTTAGCTCAATAATTCATTCTTCAACTGAAGTGTTTTGATTTCTCATTACAGCTTTGCAGCTCGGGTGAAATTTTCACACCGGGCGGTTCCGGCCCCGCTGGCCGAATTTTGCCAGGCCCTTTCAATAATTCTTATTGAACGAGAATGGAGTTCATTTCAAACTTAATTTCCTCTTGCAGCCATAATCCTTTGATAAGTAGATAGAAAACATATGTACAAATGATATTATCCTTAAAAACTGAGTGTCTAGTATCCAGCCCTGCTCGTTTCGACCGATCAGCGAGCAGCAGCATCCCGGATAAAAGCAAAAGGCATCCCGAAGGACGGGGATAATTTAGTTACGCTATTAAAAATAGATTTTTAAAGCGACTGCTATAATCCACTCGAAGAGACAATTGGCGACCATTAATCACGACTCGATCGACAAGGCAATGAGGTATCCTAAATGTTATGCAACCCCTCTTACATCATCACGTTATTAATTGGCATGAAAACTATCTATGCGAGAATGTAATTATGCGCGGTTTAAGCTTGGAGAGTAATGATTAAATTAATAAAACGATGCTGATTCGCATAACAGATCGTGATATAGGAAATACATCAATATGACGACAAAAAAATAGGCATTTTATTTCAATATTTATAGCATTATTCTTTCATTCATATTGTTTATCTTGATTTATCGCGACTTGCGTTAAGTAATTAAACTTCCTTCCATTTAATTATTCGAACCAATTCATTTTTATAACAGTTTTTGCCTACAAAAGCGAAACATGCTAAGTATCGACTTTTAAGTCTGATTTTCTGTTTGTTCGTATGGAATTTCTGGCTAATCTACCTCTTGGATTATTATAGCCATTAATCCTTCCACAATGAAAACACACACAAGAGTGGAGGGAAGCCCGGTGCCGGCATTAGCGTACTCTTTACGAAGTGCACCAAGGGGATCAACTGCTTAACGTCTCTTCCGAAGGACGGAGCGCTGACTTGTGCGGTCTCCTCAAATCACACAAGTAGGGGAAGATTCTAACCTGTGACCGCTGCATTGAAGGCCAACGCTTTAATCACTCCGCCATCGCCAATCCTCTCATTTTCTGCTGTAAAGAATAACTAAATATGTACCGATTTAAATGTCCATTTTGACATAATGCATTTTTCAGGATATACTTGTATATCAGTTTTATATACATTCAATTGTGTATAATGCATATAATTTCGTGCATATAGCTTTGCTACACCGTCGCTTCTATTCCAAAAATTTACCGATATCCTGATACAATAAAATATGTACAAAAATAAACGAATGAATGGAAAAATAGAATGGAATATAAAATTTATATAAGTTCTCAATATAATGTTGCTTGTATACAACTTGCCAAGTTCACCTAAGATTGCGCTAGGAACTGGTATACTCCCGAATAGAGTTTTGGGTTCCCGGCGGTATTTTTTTCCCGGGAAACGGGAATTAGATTTTCAAATATCCCGGGAATCTGGGAATAAGAATTATTTCGGAGTTTTAATATTTAATACACCATTTTCATTTAAACATGATATTTATTATTGATACAACGCAAATACATAAGGTCTTTAATAAGTCCCAATGACATGTGATACATTATTTGAGACAAATTGTTAACAGATTCAATATTCAGACGCACCTTGACTTGCGCAACCGATCTTTCCTCGATGTTGACGATGTGAAGAATTTTAAAGAAAAAATTATGATATTTCTTATTCTGTTCATCTTTTTCCTCCTACAGTTCAATATTCCTCATGTTAAACGTTTAATTCATATATTTTGGAGAAATTTTGCAAATCAATTACATTGTTAAACCTCCAAATCCTATTGTCATTTCATTCCTTATGGGTGAAAGCGTGCTTTGAATGTTTTTGATAAGAGAGAGAGAAGGAAGGAGAGGAAAATCATTTTCATAGCAACCAGCGTAAGCAGCATTCGTTGCGTTATATGCAAGAAGAAAAACATTTGAATATAGAGCATTAATCATTAAATAAATTTAAATATTAAAATCACTTATAATCATGGTAAAAGCTTGAAAGGCTTGAAACTACGAACGCATAAAAGAGCGAATGTTTGTTTTTCTGCCATCGATTATTGAATACGCGTCGAATCGATCAACAGATCAGTTTTCAACTGGAGAATTTGACGCATTCTTAGTGATTTGCATTGTTGCCGGTTTCGTGTTATTGGGTACCATTCAGGGCCGGCTTTAAGTATGCAGGCGCCCCGATGCACAATCATTTGAAAGCGCCCCCTCCTCAGTTTTCCTAATAAGAGAATACATTAGTTTTTCAACGCAGTGAAATTAATTTATATGCTATAATTTATATTTGATTTTATAATCAAATTAGAGTAGATAAATAATTAATATACTTAATAAAAAAGTTTAAAGAGTGAAAACATTTGTTATCATTTTTAAATACATAATTTTTATTTTCATGTATTTTTGGCAAACATAACTGTCTTGTATATATGTATACAGAAAAACAAACTATTCAACAGAAAATATAAGGACAGTGAAACCGGTTTCATTTAGTGGTTTTATTTATATTTGGGCGGCCGCAGAACATGAGCGATTAACAAATATTTCATAGAATTTCCTTTTTTCACCGAGTCAGCTTATTATTATTAACAGACTCTCACCCTCTTTCTAATACAATTCTATATTATATTACATAGTATCAAATTAAATCTAAGATATTGCACAATACAACAAATACGATACACTAAAATTATATATAATAAATATTAACTTTCAAACTCTACCTAAAGCACTGCACAACATATTACCATATTTTAAAGTTACGTTCCAAATAATACATATACATATCAAGTTTCATAATACTGCATAATGCTCCAAAATCATCACACAACCGTAAAAAATAGATTCACATAAGTACTGCTAAACTTATAATCAAATATTTTCCTATCACAACAACAATATTTGTACATTTGAAATTTTGTACTTCTATAACTAAGCCTCTTAGAACGAGAATATCTTTATTTATTTACAACATTGAACCAAAGTTTAATTTTTCGTGCTTTCATGCTGGAAAACTCGTCGATGCTCAACTTTTCACATACGTCATTTTCTATAGCTATCATAGAAATTCCTACCAGACGCTCTTGTGACATGCTTGAGCGTAAATAATTTTTTATAAGCTTGAGCCTTGAAAAAGACCTTTTCCCACTTGTAGAGTTAACAAAATTCTAAGCGAAAAAATTAAATTAACAAAGACATATTCAAGATTATTTGAATACACATATTCTAATATACATAATGGATTTTGATATGTTTCCATATCAACAAAATCTTTTAACACCTTTAATTCGTCGAATAGTTCTATTGCGTTAATGTATTTCTCTTGACCATCAGTTAAAATACTTTATAAATCTTTGAACTGTTAGGGCCGAGTTCATTGCTTATTTTTTCATTTTGCTAAAGTCGTAGAAAAAGTTAAATGCGTCTTTGTGATTTTTTAATAGTTCATACCTGTGTTGTAACGAATTTGATATAGTATCTAGAATTGCATTAAAAAATATAATTTGAACTTCTTCTCAGGGCTCTGTGATGATTCGTCTACACTTTTGTAATCGCAAAGTCTTTTTTGTACGTTTCCCTACCGCCGATTTCTTTTGAAACTCAGGAGATGCTTCTAAAACGATTGACATCTCCTTTGCCTCTTCCAACATTTTTTGAAAGTTCTCGTCTGTACGATACTCTTTAACGTATAGTATCAATTTTTCTATTGATTCCACGGAATGCTGGATATTCTGGTCGACACTTTGAAGCATTTTGCTTACTATATTTATTTTATTTAGAATATCATGCCACAACACTAATGACCACAAAAATTGATATTCTCTGATTTTAGAAGCTAAAACTTGAGCCTCATATTTGGTCATTGTTTCACATCCTCGCTTATTTCCATTAACGCATCATATACCTTTCCTATCTGATACCGTAATGGTCAAAGAGCATCAATCTTGGATTCCCATCTCGTGTTTGATAATGGTTTCAGCGTCAACTGTGAATATCTTTTCAAAATATCCCATCGTTTTGTTGAGGCACAAAAAAATTGTATAATTCTGGAACTGTTCCGAAAAAACTTATGGTCTCGGAATTAATTTTGGCGGCATCATTTACCGCTAAATTTAAACTATGTGCTGAACACGGAACAAAAAATGCTCTGGGATTCAGATCAAGAATATATTTTTGTACGCCGTTTTTTTGCCTCGCATATTTGCTCCATTATCGTATCCCTGACCACGCAAAATTTTTACATCTAATTGAAAACTTTGAAGCTTTCGTATTAAATACTTAGATAACCCTTCCCCTGTTGTGTCGGAAACTTCAACAAAACCTAAGAAATATTCTTCTATACTAACATATTTCAAAGAGTCCGCTGTGGCTCCCTGTTTAACATTCACAAAGCGTGTTGTAATTGACATTTGTTCAGTGCGACTGATATTAGGCGTAAAATCTAGAATTATAGAGACATATTTAGCTTTTTAAATTTGCGCTAAAATAAAATCCAAAATGTTAGTTGAAATAAAATTTACAATTTCATTTAGCGTATTTTTTCCAAATAATTTACTATATTGTTTTGCTTGGAAGATCTTTGCACCTGGTTTGCCATCACCATGGCAAACTTTGAAATAAGCCCAACTAATTTTAAAAAATTGCCAATGTTCCGTTCAAACAGCTTATCCGACGAGCCTCTAAGAGCTAAACACTGTGCGCCTAGGTATTTAATAATTTCAAATGTCCTTTCCGTAACAAAACGTCAATGAAGCTTCTCTTTATCAATCATTTTCTCTGTTTCACGGTCAACTGTACAATTTAAATATAAACTTCTTTAAGATCAATCCATTTTCTAATATTTGTCAAATGAACGGAGGAAATCTCGTGATCGCTTAAAGTATTTGACAAGTTTTTCCAATTAGAATAGCCTTCAAATATTAATTGGCTAATAGTATTATCGTTTCTCATAGAAAAGAGTTTACAGCAAAAACAAAACGCGATTGCTCTTAATAGAATATATCGTACAAGCCAATTCCTTGGTATTGATTCATTGTTACTAAGTTTCCTTAAATAAAAATTACTGCTAAATTTTCTGCTAATTTCGTCTTTCGAAAATGAGAAATTCTTAATCTGTCCAGGACCTTGCTCAATGATAATTTTTCTAATTTTATCGTCAATTTTAGGCCAAGTTGCTGGATCACTTGGAGTAAATTGAGAGCAATTGTCATAGGCAAATGATTTTTTTGGCTCGTTATGAAACTCCGAACTTTGAACAGAGCCATTAAGGCAGGAAGAATATTTCTTATGCTCTTATCTTCCTGTCGAAAAGCAGGAGTTTCACCCACCGCTTTAAAATATTTATTTAATCCGCCTTTCTGTTTTTGCTATTTCCAATTCTTTCTCAGCTTTTCTCTTCCTATTTTGAAAACAGGAAAATTTCTTTTTCTTATCCATTGTTGTTGGGGTTTAAAGTAAAACTTCTAAAATCTGCAACAGAAACAAAACCACGATTTTTTAACTTCAATGCAACACTAATCCGAAACCATTACGAGCATTTTGAATTGTATGGTGAACATATTCCTAATAATTATAATTTAATTAGAGAAAACTATAATTTAGTTGGTTTTATCTCAAGTATTTTTCCATTGTTTAGTCTCTTTAACCAATTTTTATGTTGTGATTAAATCGCTAAAATAACATTTTCATTAATAGCTATAAAGAGAAGAAAAGAGAATCTCATTAAAAGATGCAATAGACACGAAAAAATATTGTTATCTATAAGAGAAACCTAATGGGTACCTTAATTTTATGTTTTATATTGTAATAATGCATTATCAAAATGAAAACAGACGTGCATAGAAAATAACAAAAAGTAGGAAATAAAAACTTGGCAAGTGGTTTTATTATAATGGAGAACACTTAGTTCTTTCTCTTCAATTATGGATTTCCCCGAAGTCAGGCTTAACTACGTTGAGCATATAGAAGTGTAAACGAATTTGACAAATAAAATTAAAAAAAATATTTATCCTATAAAAAATCCAATAGCTACACAATACTTTCTCTGTAAACCGCAGTCTTAATTTATATGCGTCAGTGAATTATGAGTAAATTAAATTTCTTAAGAATCCATTTTACGAAAAAAAGTTTGAAACAAAAGATATAGAAAATGATATTATCTGAAACTTTGATAATTTCAACATTGTACATTAATGAATAAAAAACAGTAATGAAGTTTTTCCTCTCATAAGAGTTAACACTGATTTTAGGCTGGGGAATAGCAGTAAAAAAATAGGTCTTACCTCATATTTCGAATGATGGGATGTTTTCTAATTATGGACGGAGATGATATTCTCGATGTCCGTACTAAAAAAATAATAACTCTTCTGGATCAAACAGAAATAAGCACATTAGCGTAAAACAGTTCCACGTTGCTTTCACGACAGAACAAATGGAACTATGCAAAATGTCTGACCTAGTTTTGAAGGCAAAATGATGGAAACCAAGCAAGGCAGAGAAGAAATGATGTTTAGGAAAAATGCACGCTGGGAGTAGGGTGTATCGATTCGTAGAATAGACAATGTAATTGGGCTAATCCCTTTCAAGGAGCTATAGAGCACGGACCCGTGGGGAGCGTCCTTTCAAGGAGACTCATCTTGGATGTGATCGGCAGATCTTTCAGTAAGAAAGACAAATAAGGGTGGGAAGGTAGCAATAAATTTGCCCCAATGACCCTGAAATGGTGTTGCAGTTATGACTGGTCGGCCTTTTCCTGCCTTTGATGTGGGCGAACGCCCTGGGTAACTTCTTGCCGAGGGTATTTACTCCACCCTTATTATTATTTGCGAAAATGGAAGGGGACTGGGTGTAAATTCCGCACCCTGAAAAGTTTTCAGCTATCTAACTGTCAAAATCAGTTTGCACATGTCATCGGAATCTTATTTTGGAAAGGATATCAAAGAAAATAAATTAGTGCGAGAGCATGGCATTGGCATGATATTTATGAGAACTAAAGATCGAGAAACCGCTCTTAAATTTTGGCGTCCAGGGATGCTGCTTGGCTGGCTGCCCGAGATTCGAGTCATCGGGACCGCCATAACCGAGGCGCCCATTGCTTGCTGGCGCCCCGATGCCTTGCTTACCGCCTAGAGCCGGCCCTGGTACCATTGATTTGGATAATCGCATATATTCACGAAATTTCATAAAAAAAACTTTTTTTTAAATTTCGACGGGCATCTCCCTAGTTTATATATACTTAATTCACTTGGTCAGAGTAGCTAATTTGGTCGATTAGGGGAGGAAGAAGATTAGGAAAGGGAGGTAGTTTACTTCGGCGACTAGTTTCAGATTCATGCAACATACAACCATTACCTTTGGACCTTTTTTTACTAACGGCATTCACGGGCGCGAGAAGAATCCATTTTGGCATTGTATTAGCGTTCAATTAAAATTGAATTAATAGCGAGATATGCAACCTGATCCTTAATCTCAAACTCCGAATAACTCGGTTACTAAATAGCGTTCTCTGAAAAAAATATTTAGTACACACCAGAAATTCTATTGGTACAATATGTGTAAAATCAAAAACATCAAATATAATTTTGATAGTTTAACATTTGGTGCTGAAATTCGGAGGAAAATCTAAAAAAACCAGCTATGAAGGTAATTCTGGAAAATCTTCACTCGGCACAAAATTCAAACGAACATTTCTCGGGAATCATTAAAAATTTTCCCGGGAATCGAGAATAAGAGATATTGAGTAAACTATTGAGTGAACTATTTTGGTCAGTATGTAATAATGTATATCCACTCATTTCTTTCGAGTTTTCCATTAAAGTGGTTGTTTAATTTTCCATGGTTTTTAAAAGTAAGCAGCGCGATTAAAAAGTGGATTTAATTTTCTGGCTTTTTTCCGCTTCTCGTTTTATGTTATAAAAGCTTCACAGATCGCAGTTTCGTTTTTTTATAAAAACTTAACTTTTTTGTATAATTACCACTAAAAGGCTATAAAATGAGACTAGCGGAAAGAGAGACTTGTTGCAATGTGATTCTCAAAAAAATCCATTTTATTATCGACCTTCGGCTTAACAATCGCACGTGTGGACACCGCGCTCGGTACTCAAAAGGCAAAGGCGCAAAGACCAAGAAAAGAAACATTTAAATATACGCTAATGATATTTATTTTTCCTTTCGTATCTCATCAAACTTGCAACTGAAGTTTTTGAAGGATAAACACAAAGGTCCATGTAAATTTGTTACATTTCATTTCTTTATCCGAGTATTTCCTTGGGTACCGAGTGATTTTTTATTCATAATAAAATTTTAAACGTGCATACAGGCTATAATTTTTATGCTTCTACCATTTATAAAGGAGCTTGTATGAATATATATATATATATATATATATATATATACACACACACACACAAAGTATGATGGAAGTTACGAGCAGTAGGCGAATCGATGTGTGTGTAATTTTAGCACGAAACTGTTGACCGACTAAATACCCGTATATATCAAAGAGTTCTTGAGTCATATAGTAGGCTGTTGATAGGCTGTTTTATCAATCTAGAATATACTTTAGAACGGAGCAAAATAGAAGTGACTTCATATTCTACTCCGAGACCAGAAATATCTTTTACCTAATCTCTTTCTTTTGATTGCCTCCTAATCTTTTTATCTTCTTGGAACATAAACCCAAGGTACCCGCTTAAAACCCGAACAATTTAACTCTGACATTGTATATAAGATTAAAACTTGATATAGACTGAGTATTTTTTAATGTCTATACAAATTCTTTGACTGTATCTCTTGTTAATTGATTACTCGTTTTACCTTGTGATGTTGAAAAGCACTCATCTAAGCTAGATTATAAGTGCGAAGCACGATAAATATAATCTCTGATGAAATACAATGTGGAACTTGCGAAGGACATGATTTCACAGATTTCATAGGAATAATTTATATTTTTGCAAGTATTAGCTTACGTTGATTATCCAGAAATACGCTCAAACTTATCTATTCGTAACAAAGCACCTCAAAGCCCAGATTTTAATATTTTATGAATCTTTTGACCACAGAAATTAAGTCGAATAGTGGGGAAATGAGATCTGAAATGGAAAATCTTGGCGAAACTTGAAAATATGGCTTTCAACGATAACGTTAATTTTGTTTATATTTAAACTTCAAAATGAGCAGTAAAAGATACCAGATTTAAAAGTTCATCAGCTAAGGAGGTAAAGGACGTTTTCCACGGTCCTCTTACGAACTTTGTAGTTCTCGTAACTCTTCTTTGTGTCAAGTCATTCGACGATGATTCACCAGAGCTATTGTCATACGGCATTCAACGGGAAAAATCTCACACAGATTATTTTTAATCACGGCCAAACATTGTAAAAGTTTGAGCATGAGATGGCAAATGTTAATTCCTGATGAGTGTGCATAGAAAGTGAAACTCAAATATCGTGTCATATTCTTATCAATCAATTTTCAACTTTATATTCAACCTTATATTGTAAGCATGCCAAAATTCTAGGTTTTGAATATAACTAGACATACAAATAAACCCGCATCGCGATTATTCATCGCAACTTCACAGAAATTACCGAATGTAGAATTAAACTTTATGCATCACTTTTAGGCAAATTCATCGATTTCTTTTGTCCGATTCGGGTTCGTATCGTATGTTCCCAGCTGATTCACCTCTTCCCACGCGCAGTGGGTATTTAAGAGATAGTGCAATGAATTGCCGGATAGGAAGGGAGGAGAGAAACCTGGCGCCTGCTATTAGCCTGCTCTTAACGAAGAGCATCAAGGGAGCCAACGGCTTAACGTCCCTTCCGAAGGATGGAGTGTTGATTGGAGCGCGCTCCTCATTTCTCGTTTTTTCATTGGCTCGTCCTCGTCTCCTTAGTTCCAACACGCACAAATAAGGGGCCGGGCTTCCTCGGAAAAAATCCTACAGGACTCGAACTGGGTGTCGCTTTAGTTGGCGGGACCAACACTCTTTCATTACACCACCGGCTCCCATTCCCACCAATTACGAAAGAATCGAAAAGGTTTTTTTTAATTAGACCCTCATTTGCAGACGCAGTATGAAAAAACGCGTTTTATTTACTGAGCTTTATTTAGAGTTGTAAACTTAAAATTCTTTATAAATTTAGTAATAAAATTATATGATATAAAGTAATTTATTCAATAATTAATTAAAATTTTTTAAGTCTATATCTATTACCATTTGCTCAGAATCTTAATTTAAAAATCTTAAAGGCTCCCTCTTCCGTCCTCCGATTTTTCAAAAACATTTCTTCCTCAATGGCATTAAAAGCCACACAAATAGCAAAATTTTTACTTTGTATCTATAACCATTTACTCGGAATCTTATTTTGGAATTTTTTAAATCTCTCCAAAAACATTCTTTGGCAGCGTAATAAATGGCATCGTAGGTCACATACACCCTGCAAATTTCAATCTTCTAACACTTACCGTTTAATTGCTATTTTAATTTAACTGATTTCACAGACGGACAGACAGAACGGAAACATAAGCACGTTTATAAAATTAAACGCGCTAAAAAAATCACTAAAAAGGGGATGGGGGATTAACTTCGCGAATTTTTTTAGGACGAACCTTTTTGCGAAGCGAAATCGGTGTAAATTTTTAGTGTTATTCCTGCGGAGAGGAAATTTTCGATAGAAAATTCTCGGAAAAAACGAAATCCCTTCGATTCCTATCACCCGAACGGCGAGGGGCAAAGAATTCGCGCCATGTTTTAATACGCGGACTCACAATCTGCTTACTAGGTGAAACGGCAGGGGATTTTTTTTTATGTTCCCCGAGGAATTTTCGCTTCCTCCACAGCGCGGTTTACGGTCAGATCCATCAAATAAAACCTCTGGCGCACGTGTGCGCTTCTGGAACTCCCTCTCACCCCCCCCCCCCTCTTCCTCTACCTCCACTCAAATATGTTGTTGGAATGGTGCCCGGTGTTTAACCGCTTGGCTTTCGCAATTCCTCCGCCGTGATAGCATAATTCTCGTTGCGTAAAATTTTATTTGCTCCATTATCCGAGGGACGTCACGATCAATAATTATGTCGGTTCGCATTTTTTTTCCTTTCCGTTGGTGGCGGCCATGTTGAGAGCGGGTAAAGACGCCGACGAATATATTCGAAATTCGAGATTTGACGGCGGCGATAAGTCGCTTGGAAGTTTAATGAAGATCCGTCCGAAGATTTGGTCATAGGCGGTGTGGTAGTCGGAGATTCTTATCTTTGGAATGCAACCCCCGCTGCGTGAAGTCCCACGTCGATGTATTTACCGCATGGTTGCATTTCGAAGTTTGAATAGCTTACAAATGCTGCTGTAAATTAAGGAAAAGTGTTCTCGGTTCCGAAAATGGGTTTACATTTTCGAATTTATTTTAACCACCACGCAACGCTTCAGACCATTGGTTCTCAAAGTAAAGAGCGTAATAAAATATCACCTGTCTCGATTCGTGTCCGGTCCGAGAAATTTGACCGCGTTAGACAATTGCTCTGCCTGGCCGGTCTAAGTATGAAACAACGCAATTGTAAAGTTTGTTTGTCTGCATTGATTTATTGTTTCAATTTTAAATGAAAGCTTGAAAATACCTACAATCTGAACATGTGAACATCACCAATGATCTCACTACAGATGATTGGATGCATATGGGTGGCCCATATGTTCTAATTTAACTGATTATGCATAGTAAAAAATACTACCACCAAAATAAATATTTCTATACTTATTTAAGAAATTTTAATTTGACATTTTAATTTCTCCATATACGTAGTATAGGGGCAAGTATTGTATTCATGAAAAAAATCGACTTCGAGATTTCAACGGAAATAGACGTTTTGAGGTCCCCTGAACACGTTTTGACCATTTTATCGATGATTATAACGCATTGTTTAAGATATATCGTATATTTACAGCTGCCACCACCACGCCACATACCGACGACTATTGTTAACAATTGACGCTTGTAAGTGTAAAATTTTCTTGCAGGTTCTTAAAATATTTATTATTATTTAACCTATTTGGAATTTTTAGAAATATTACAGATATGGAGAAAGTAATGTGGTGGCCACATCAGATTTTTTAATTTTAGCTTCATATAATCAATTCGGGCTTATGAGCCACCCTGTACTTGGGATGCAGCAAAATAAATTTAAATATGGAAGCATTTATTAATAATATACAGTTAAATGTGTGCGTGATAAGAATTGCTTATCATATTGCATCCATTACATGCATTTTTTGCATCCGTTAAATTTTTATCGATGTAATTAGGCGAGTCGCAAAATGGCGACTTCTATTTAGTTTGCGGTCACGTATTAGATCTTACAAATATTTTAGACTGTGTGTGTATGTATTTATGTTCTTTATACGTTTTTACACCGTTGAAACTATCGAATTCAAAAGGTTCATGGGCCATCCTATGGACCAAAGGAAGAACTTGGTCTAGGTTTGCAGACCGTGAGGTTCCTTATACCCCATGGGGTTAACAAAATACTATTTCCATGAGAATGCATGGGAAATGGTGTGGAGAAATCCCGAAATGCCATGCAGCCCTTCAATGATGTGGATATAAATATACCTAAATATTAACTTACTATCACGGAAAATGGCTTATTTTTCGCACGAATGACTGAGTATTTTAATTTTGTTCATGTTTTGTCGTATTACATGCTAAATCGCTCGAAATATTTCTATAAGCGCAAAATTTATCGGTTTAGATGAGCATTTTCCAGGCGGCAACAAAGCTAAATTGCTTAATTGTTGTCCTCTTCAACGGGAGATAGCCACGTAAAGATTAATGCAAGGAAAACCCACGCCTTGGCGTGACGTAGAGGAATAATAGCCAATGCCAAGATAAAGGGTAGAAATGGATTCATGTCTAAATATAGTCTATGAATACTTATAAAGTGAGTTAAATGATTTTTAAGGAATATTAGAACATTGTTATCTTTTACCATTAACATTGAAAGATTTCTCGCAACATAAATCGATACATCTACTTAAATTTGTTCGGTAACCAAGATGTTGTTCATTGTTTACGTTTTGGCTAATAGTATTGACATAATCCACATCATTTTATTGCTATTTTAAAGGCTTTGGTGCATCTATCAACGTAAATATTAAGTAAGACGTTAATGCGTAATTATATTAATGGTAAAACTTTACAATACATTTCAATAAAAATAATAAAAATTGTTTTTCCCGAGCGAAGCCGGGCGTTCCTGCTAGTTAACTATAATTCTTTCTAATTTTGCGATCCTTACATTATTTCCATTTATGAGTTAGCATGAAAACCCTTCTCTCAATCTTACAAAATTTGAGGTGAAATGTACAGTTCGCATAAGTCAGTATCTCGACAAATACACACGTACATGTTATTTTAGGAATCACTAATTATTAATTCGTCCGTTGACATTTTTATTCACTTCATCATCATCATTTTGCCGCAAATTGAAATTCGATCCATAAGGCCAGACTTGATCTTTTCTCTGAAATAAGCGCTCTTCTTGGAAGGAAGCTGGGTTTTAAGAAGATTCGACGCAGATTCTAAACCTCTAAGGTAGCTTATGGATTACTTTTGCCATGTTCGTGTCTCCTGGCAAGCATAAAGGCGAAAACGCGAAAGTAACTGTTTATCCGATGTTTAAACTCGTCCATAATCACCCAAGTGAAGTTTCATTTCACGACTTCTGTATAGATTTAATGTGCCGGTTTTGATTCGACACTAGCAATTTTGGTGACCACCGTCAAAATAATCGATGCTTACCATCGTAAACTCACAATGCTGTTGAGCCTCCTTGTAGTTATAACATTGAGTATTGTTTTATTTTCCACAGTAATTGATTGACATTTGATGCGAAAAATTTCGACTCTTTCTTCGCGTGGAAGTTGATCGAAAACGGCAGCCATCCTGGTTTCGTGTCTTAATTATACTTTTAAAGCTATTATTTGCATCGATCCTCCAGTTTTAATCGGAAATATTGCGCCCATACACGTACAGCCTTGCTGCTTATAGATTCTAAGTTTGATTTGAATGATGTACGTTCATTTATTTCATTCATTTGTTATTTAGGTATTTGATCACGGTTACCTCGTTACCCTTTATATATGGCGTATAAAAACATTTTTCTTGTTGCTTGGGTGCGATGCAAACAACTTTGAAGCGAAAATTTGAAAAATCGGTTTCTTTTTAAATTTTCCAAGGTTGATTTATGTCGCAGTGCATTTAATACGACGAACATGCTGATCATCACGTCGCATTTGTAAAAGAGTCGACAGGAATTTTTGGAATCCTGGTCCCCAAGTGCGTCACGCCGTGGAAACTCACGCCCCAAGTCCTCCATTTGCAGTTTTCCTCGGAAACACAGAAGTCTTCTCTTGCACAGTTAATCGCTCAAGCATCCGAGGCGGGGATAACTCTCCGACCAATCAAAGTTAATGTATGGCGCACGTTTGCTTTCTGGAAGTCGCCTCCGTTGTCGAAGGAATGAATATTGCTGGAATGATGCCCGAGGTGTTTTAACTCCTGCTTTCGCAATTTCTCTTTCTCTCCTGCGGTAATGTCGTCGGCGTTGCGCAAATTTCGTTTACTACGGTAAAACGCTCGGCATTTCGAACCAATCGTCTGAGAATTTTTTCCGATACTGATAGCGACCAAAAGTCATCGAAGGCTGCATTTCTTATCGCTATCATTCTCGGTGCCATTTGACTGGCGGATTAAAAATCTCGGACGAGTGTGAATTTTTGTTTGCCATGATCGACATTTTCCGTCCTACTTATAGCTGGTGGCTGCGTGGACCTTTAGATGGAGCAAGGGACTAAACTTTTTCGTGCAAAATTCTGCGGCAATCAAGGTTTCATACTCAAATGAACCCCGATTATTAGAAAGTTTTGATTGTTTTTCCACAGAATAATAATTTTATTTGTTATTTTCGCACCTGTTCGAGCCGGATAAGAAACAAATCCCGTTAGCCTCTATGCTTCTTTACCCTTTTCTACCTGTCTTCCTTTTCCCTCACGTATTTGACTATTATACATTTCGACAAATTTTCACTTGAATGCGCTTCTTTGAAAGTGTGGCCGAAATAATAAATAAATCTCTAGCAAACTTGCTCCCATCTGGAGTGAATGGAAAACATCTGCTAGATATCTGGATAGTTTTCGAAAGTTTAAGGATGAAAATTAATTGTAATAAAACCAACTGCAATAATGAAAGATCGTTTTTTTTTGTAATATACCACAAATAAGTCCCTAAAAACATGAAAATATCAATAATTTATATCGCATATCTACAAGAATTTGTCATGAAATATAATAGCACCATTTTATTTTTCTCACTACGATAACCGAGGAATCCTTGTATTTTCTGCCGTCCCTCGATGTGCTGATGACGAAATTCCCTCTCGTAATGTTCCAGTGCTTATACTGCGGTAGTTTTCGCGATTGGAGATAACGTTACCGCTTCCTGACTAGGAGTTTGTTAGACTCCCGCTTCTGAATCTATTGGCGCGCTCACAGAGCGTCTCAACTCCGCAGAAACAAGGCGATAAAGTCACGCCGTGCTTCTTAATGCAGTGCTTCGTAACCGGTGTGCCGCGACCCACTGTTGCGCTCCGACAAAGTACTTGGTGTGCCACGGTACGGTATCCGGAAAGTTCACTGCCAGAAATTCATCGCCAAGGAAAATTCATCGCCATGGGAAATTTATAGCCTTGTATGGATCATGTTGTTAACAAAGGCTGTATTAAAAATGCTTTTGCGGAATCTACGCCGACAGAAGAATATAATGACAAATAACCCAACTATAGCGGTTTTAATAAATACGATGTTTCATTTTTTGACCGTGGACGATATGTAAGCAATCCACATTTACAAGTAATATGCCAATTGTTTATGACAACCGAATTACAAATTTTAAAATAATGATATTCAGAAAAAGTTAACAAATAGTAAGGGAGGGGGGGACGGGAGTAGGATGTAATAAAGAAATAGAGAAGAGTGTAGAGCGAGGAGGAAAAGGGGGACGTGTAAGAAATTATAACTGTTTCGATCGCTCAATTAAAAAACTAGTGGACTGTATAAATCGTATTTTATTCTACCGAGGGCGGTACAATCACCGAATCTGCGTTCTATTACAAACACCCGAGCCGGGCAGGCACGTCCAGCGTCACCGTTTAATCTCTACTCCCGAGTGGGCAGACGCGTCCTCTCCTCACCGAGTTCAGGTCTCCACTCCCGCACACCGTCCAAAGGCAACATTGTCACACTTCACCATCAACCACACGGCGCCCGCCAAGACGCCGCCACCCGTCAACAAAACAACGGCAAACATACAATGTGCCGACATGCTTCACCACACGGCGCCCGCCAGGACGCCGCCACCTGTCAACAAAACAAAGGCAAACATACAATGTCCCAACATGCCGGCCGCTGAAAAGGAATTACAATCTCCTTTTCTTACATAACAATTTAAATGTCAATAAATTAAAATTCAGGTGCAGTTGGGAAAGGGCAAAGCCTTGTAATGGGTCGCTCAAAGGTTCCAGAGGGGGTACGGATAGTTGCTACTCGCACTAATCCGTCTGCGCCTGGATGGATTTCTTGAATCACTGCCAGCTTCCAACAGAGTGGAGGTAAGTTGTCTTCCTTCAGGATGCAAAGGGTTCCAGGTTGCACATTTGCACAGGTTGATGTCCACTGGGCCCTCTGCTGTAAGTGACTGAGATAGTCAGTCGACCATTTGCACCAAAATTGCTGGAGCTGCCGCTGTAGGAACTGCCATCTGGAAAGTAAGCTAAGCTTGACATCGATTAAGTCTGGTTCAGGAAAACTAGTGATAGCCGAGCCAATCAGAAAATGACCCGGAGTAAGAACAGTGGGGTCATTGGGATCATTTGAGAGAGGAATCAAGGGCCATGAATTGAGACAAGCTTCAATCTGAGTTGTTAACGTGGTCAACTCCTCGAGATTATTTCATCTTGATAAATTGTCGTGGCCAAGCTGGTCACAGTCTTACGTTGTTCTGGCATGTCGTGTGATGCCGGATGAATGCTTGCAGTAGGCCATGAAATTGATGGATCCAGGAGCAATGCTGGTCCGTTCCACCATAATGAGTTGTGAATTAAATCATTTGGATTGATTCCTCTTGATATTAGCTCAGCTGGGTTGTCCTGAGATGCGACGTGTTTCCACTCAACTGTTGAAGTGATATCTTGAATTTCTGAGATTCTGTTCGCTATGAACGTCTTACATCTTGTTGGTGCTGCAGAAAGCCATGCCAAAACTATCGTCGAGTGCGTCCACAGTGAGCTGTGACTGATCTTCATGGTGAAACCCTTAATGATCTTACTAAACAATCGCGCAAGTAAAAGTGCGCTGCATAATTCTAGGCGAGGAAGAGAAATCTTCTTTAATGGGGCAACTCTTGATTTTGAGCATAAGAGCTTGACAATGGTCTCTCCATTCTGATTGGTTGATCGTATGTAAATGCAAGCTCCATATGCACGTTCAGATGCATCCGAAAACCCGTGGATTTGGATGTCAGCTGGTGTGCCTTTCACCAGAACTAACCTGTCAATCCGAATGTTGTCAACTACTGGAATCTGGTCATACAAAGGTTGCCAGCACTCCAGTAATTCTGGTGTTAAATCATCGTCCCAGTTGAAGTTTTCTTGCCATAACTGCTGGAGAAACATTTTACATCGAATGACAATAGGGCTGATTAACCCTAAAGGGTCAAAAATAGATGCTATGGTGGAGAGAACCCTTCTCTTGGTAAAGGTGTTCTTTTTCGAGTTCCACAATGTAGTCTTGAGTCCATTTGCAATCTGAAATTGATCTGCAGCAGGGTGCCACAACAGACCCAGTGTTTTAATATGATCATTGTCCAGTCGCAATGGAAGTTGCGTTTCTCTGAGCTTCTCAGGGATACATTCAAGTAGGGCTGGGTGGTTGAAACACCACTTGCGTAATAGAAATCCGCCCTCTTGCAAAAGTTGCATAAGCTCTTTCTGCACAAATAGAGCTTCCTCGATGGTTTGTGTGCCAGACATACAATCATCCACGTAGAAGTCACGTAATAAGACTTCTGCAGCCTTGGGGAAAGACTTGGCTTCTTCAACAGCGAGTTGTTGAAGGCATCTGGTTGCCAGAAAGGGTGCGCTGGCGGTTCCGTAAGTTACGGTATTCAGCTGGTACACTCTAATGGGAGTGGTAGGCGCCTTTCTCCACAAAATTCTCTGAAGATTGCAGTCCTGAAGATGTACATTAATTTGCCGATACATTTTTGCAATGTCGGCTGTAAAGCACACCTGGTGTGTGCGAAAGCGTAAGATGATTGAACACAAATCTGGTTGGATTGTAGGTCCAACCATCAGCAAATCATTTAAAGATGTTCCATTTATTGACCCTGCTGAGGCGTCAAAAACCACTCTAATTTTCGTCGTGCTGCTAGACTCTTTAAAGATCGGATGATGCGGTATATGATAACTGACTGTAGCAGGGTTGGTTGAGGCATCAATCGGCTGCATATGGCCCAGAGCTTCATACTCGTCCATAAAATTTGTGTACCCTTTTCGCAATTGGGGCTGCCTCTCAAATCTTCTCTCCAGTTGATGAAATCTTGTTGTTGCCATGTGGTAGGAATCGCCAAGCTGTGTGGGATTCTGACGCAAAGGAAGACGTACTACAAATCGTCCTGAAGAGTCTCTTGTGGTGAATCGTTTGAAATGCTCTTCACATTCCTTCTCTTCTTGGGTCCGAGGTGTTTGGTTGATTTCCTCAACTTCCCAGAACCTTTGAAGTAGTTGTTGTAAACTGTCATCACTTCTGAGAAGAAACGACCTGGTTAGCTCTGGCTGGGATGATGTTGAAGGAGTTCCTAAAACTTGGTACCGTCCTGATACTATCCACCCTAGATCAGTGTCCTGAAAGACTGGATGATCGTTGCTTCTAACCCGTTTTCCTGGTCGAAGAATATGAAAAAATATCTCGGATCCAAGCAACAAGTCAATTTTCCCAGGTTTGTTGAATGTCGGATCTGCGAACTGGATATCCTGTGGAATGCTCCAACCTTGATAGTTGACACGTGTTGCAGGTAGATCTCCAGATATCCTTGGTAGGACAGAGCAATTAACATGACACTTATAATCATGAATATTGGAATGTACCTCTGCGAAGACGCTGTGTTTGGTTTCGGAGGTGACTTCACCAATACCTTGGATTGACGTTCTATTGCGTTCCCTTTTCAATTTCAATCGTTGTACACATGCTTCTGTGATAAAATGTGATTGGGAGCATGAGTCCAACAAAGCTCTACAAGTTTGTAATTTACCACTACCGTCTCGTATCTTAACTAAAGCAGTAGAAAGCAGTATCTGTTTCTTCGATCCAAACTTTAACGAACAATAAGTGACCATGTCTGAATGGGGTTGCTCATTATTGTTGCTAGATGATGCCATTGGACCATCGTTACTTGCAGGTTTTTGTTCATGCTGCTGGATTTGGTTGCTAGATTTGTCTAAATGTAAGAGGCTGTGGTGCTTCTTATCACAGATGCGGCAATTACGAGAACGACACTGTCCTATGTAATGATTCTGAAGACAGTTGTAGCATAAATTGTTAGCCTTAACAAACTGTATACGCTGTGGTACACTCGCTTGAGCAAAGGCGCTGCATTTATACAAAGTGTGTGGCTCTTTGCAAAACATGCATTGATTCTTTGTTGCAATATATGACTGCCGTGGTTGGCGAGTAGGTTTAACATTGTTTTCCTGAGGTTTGTGGCTAATAATATTAACCTTGCTTTGACTAGGTAACATAGCTTCCATAACCTTGCACCTTGTTTCTAGGAATTCATGTAAATCGTCAAATGTAAAAAGTTGTTCTGAAGCTGATGACTGAAGTTCCCATTCTTTCCTAGTAACACAATCTATTCTTTCAAGAATCAACTGAGAAATTAACAATTCGTGCACTGGCACCTTAATATCTAATGCCTTAATTGCATTCATGTTGCTTAACGTTTGATTTAAGAGTGTTCTAAGATCAACAGCAGATTGCTTATTCACTGTTGGTAAATTCAATAAATGTCTGACATGTGCAGCTGCAATTAGTCGTGGATTATTGTAACGATGGCAAATCAGATCCCATGCTACATCAGAATTTTTACTAACAACAGGTAAATTTTCTATCAATTTATGTGCTTCTGCAGTCAATGAACTTAGCAAATAATGAAAACGTTGAATGTCATCTAGGGCTTCATTGTTGACAATTAGGCTAGTAAACATATCGTAAAAATGCCTAAATTGAGTGACGTCCCCTGCAAAAGTAGGTAGGTTAATAGTTGGGAGCCGTATTTCCTTCCTACCTTCCGGCAAAGAATGATTCGACAACAAATTTTCTCCATTATCTGACCCTTGATTAGTGGGAGATTTGTTGTCTGTTCCTTCTTCTATCAGAATTAACATCTTTGTTTTAAGCTCAAAATATAGCGCTTCAAAATTTTCCCTATCTTCAGCATGCGTTTCAAGATCATCAATAAATTCTAATTCTCCCTGAGCAAAGTTAAATTCCTGTTGAATATCAGGTAATGCTTGTAGACGTGTTCTTATTGCAGTTAGGTCTGAGCCTCTCTCAAATTTTCCCAAAAAAGTGGAAATGCGGGTCAATTGGCCTTTAGCGACGGCCCTTTGGTTAATGATTCTTTTCTTACTTTCCTTTTCCATATTGAAAATAAGAAGACAAAGAAAATGACAAATAAAGGAACCCGACTTAGTGTGCTTAGCTTACTCACGCCGTAACCGATGTAGGCCGGCCGCTATCACGGGACCTCTCCAGTTAGCTCGTTCGTGGAGGGGGTAGAACGCCAAGGGATCCACCGACGCCTCACCACGCCGCGTTGACGAAATCTCCTTCTTGCCGTAACCGATGTAGGCCGGCCGCTATCACGGGACCTCTCCAGTTAGCTCGTTCGTGGAGGGGGTAGAACGCCAAGGGATCCACCGCCGCCTCACCACGCCGCGTTGACGAAATCTCCTTCTTGCCGTAACCGATGTAGGCCGGCCGCTATCACGGGACCTCTCCAGTTAGCTCGTTCGTGGAGGGGGTAGAATGCCAAGGGATACACCGCTGCCTCACCACGCCGCGACGCCGCGTTGACGAAATCTCCGATGGTTATTGCGTAGTCGGTCCGCTCGTAGCTAGCTCCCACCCGTCGTAGTTTGTTAGAGACAGATCCGGCCCGAAGGACCAAAATGTTTCGATCGCTCAATTAAAAAACTAGTGGACTGTATAAATCGTATTTTATTCTACCGAGGGCGGTACAATCACCGAATCTGCGTTCTATTACAAACACCCGAGCCGGGCAGGCACGTCCAGCGTCACCGTTTAATCTCTACTCCCGAGTGGGCAGACGCGTCCTCTCCTCACCGAGTTCAGGTCTCCACTCCCGCACACCGTCCAAAGGCAACATTGTCACACTTCACCATCAACCACACGGCGCCCGCCAAGACGCCGCCACCCGTCAACAAAACAACGGCAAACATACAATGTGCCGACATGCTTCACCA
The DNA here is from genome assembly GCA_028673005.1 of Tanypteryx hageni. Lineage (NCBI taxonomy): Eukaryota > Metazoa > Arthropoda > Insecta > Odonata > Petaluridae > Tanypteryx > Tanypteryx hageni. The sequence goes on along the minus strand of CM054115.1, from coordinate 51,720,562 downwards.
CACGGCGCCCGCCAGGACGCCGCCACCTGTCAACAAAACAAAGGCAAACATACAATGTCCCAACAATAACTAAACATAGGTAATATTGATATCAATCAACTAGGAATCAAATATGGGCAATATTGATATCTGTCAACTAGGAATTTAACAACAATTAAGAGTATGAAGAGAAAAAAGGAAAAAAGAAGGTGAGGGGTCAGAGGGGGGAGGCAGGTGAGGGGAGAAAGAAAATATGATCATATATAGACAGTATTGATATTTATCAACTAGGAATTTAACAATAATTAAGAGAATGAAGAGAAAAAAGGAAAAAAGATGGTGAGGGGTCAGAGGGGGGAGGCAGGTGAGGGGAGAAAGAAAATATGATCATATATAGGCAAGATATTGATATTTATCAACTAGGAATTTAACAACAATTGAGAGTCTGCAGGAAAAGGAGGAAATAAAAGTGGTGTAGGGGATAGAGAGGAAGGGGAATGTAATGAAGGACGTTATATTTGTAGACCCAATTGTAAATAAACAACATTAGGATATCTATATTTTGCTTTCCATGATCCTTATTTGAAAAATGTTAGAGGAACAGGCATTATAAATTCTGTCTAGATCTTCTTGTATTTAAATATCAACAAATAATTTTTTTAACATTTTCCGAATGAAATTTCGAGCACTTTCATTTGTTCACTTACAAATCGAGAATTGCGAATACCATTTCAAAACATTTTATCTTTTTACTTTTTCCAGACTGAGTATAGAGACTGTATTCTTTCATGAAAAAATCTACTTCGAGATTTCAACGGAAATACACGTTTTAGTATTTATTTGCACACGAACAACGTTTGCTTAAAATAGTTTATAGTTTTGGCTGAATTTCATAATTTAAAGATTAATTATGCTTTAAATTTACAATTTGTAAAAAATGAAAATTATCGTATTTATTAAAACCGCTTTAGTTCGATTATGTTCCCTTATAATATTCTGTCGGCGTAGAGTCCGCACAAGCATTTTTAATACAGCCTTTGTTAACAACATGGTCCATACAAGGCGATAAATTTCCCATCGCGATGAATTTTCCGTGGCGGTGAATTTTCCTTGGCGATGAATTGCTGGCGGTGAATTTTCCGTGGCGATGAATTGCTGGCGGTGAATTTACCTAGACCCTCGCGGTACATTTGGCGGAATTGTAGGGAAAGGAAAAATATCCTTTTTTATTATTCTTAAGCCTAGATCGCAGAAACAAAATTTCTCTCAAAGAAAGATGTAGTAGTGTCGGCAGGGTTACCAGATTTTCAGAACCGTATAGTGTAACATTTTTATTAATGCATTAAATTATTAATGAACTACCGTATTGGCTCTAGAATATTTCGCACTTGGTGAATAGAACATTGAGGGCGTTATTACGCCTACCGTATATCATTTATATTTTTCTTGATTATAGGTCGATAAGTACTATGGTTGCCTAAATTAAAGATTGGCATGAATTTGAAATATTTTATATTAAAAGAATTGTAATAATTATAATCACAAAAGGCAAGTTTAAGAAACAATAATAATGTTATTGCTGTGTGAAAAGTGGAAAATTGTTTCCCTAACTCCATTATTCACGCAAGCTTTTAGTATCTATATCCGCGGCTTCTGTTTTCGCGGCGTTTTTCAGGAACGTAACCCCCGCGAATATGGAGGGATTACTGTACTTTATTGTTTTTTACGCTGTCTCAGTAAATTATGCGCATCAGATATACATATCGAGAAAACAAAACGCTCTCTCCAAAGTGTGCATTAATGCTCTGGAGATCGAATATTTTTAAAATAATAATTTGATCGAATGCTTAAGAGAAAACTGAGATAAAATCTGTAAGCGAAAATGTTATTTCCATGTGTTTCTGACGATTCAGCGCTTTCAAAGTTAATGCCGCCAGCTGTCTGCTTATCTACCTGAACATAGAAGGCGGGATACCATGGACGTCAAACGTGTGAAGGCGATGAAAATTAAAACCGCAGTCCTGTCTTTTTCGTATCGGACCTAACGCTTCGGCGGTGTGACAATTTGCAATTAGTTGTGAGCTGGTTCATGATTGCTTAAATCAAAACTCGATCCAGTGAGGAGCTGAATTTGCCTTTCGTATCCTTATAAATTGGTACTAATTTCTGGTTATGGCGGCGAGCAGATAAGCCAGGGTGATCAACTCAAATTTATACATCTAAGAAATAAAATATTCTTTTTGTACGTATGCATGCGTACTGAGCATTCAAAAGTAATGTATAAATAAAAAACACACGTTCATATGGATACATAAACATTTTTATTGGGCATTTATGTGCAAGATATAGCTTCAAATAACAATTAATCTTTCGATAAAAAGCTAGGTAATTTAAAAAAATTGTCAACAGCAAAGTTGAGCATAAAAATATCTAAATTCACAAATACACACATAATGCATCTCACTAGCATTAAAAATAACTTTTTAACTTATGTAGACATACATGAAGATAGTCTGATCACATGCTTGAAGATTCTTTGGTTTCGTCATCCCTAGCCACTCTTGATTCATCTTCCAGGAACTCGTGCAGCGTGGAAACATCGTAGCAATTCACGATAACGCACCTTCCTTCGTGGTGATTTATAAATTCCATTCCAATCATGTTCATCTCATTCCGATGATATTGATCAGCGTATAAACTTCAGGAATGTATACATCCTCACGTTATGTAAAAACAGGTGCCAAAGTGGATGCGGCACAAATTATGTTAAATAAATTTTCGACTCAATAGGAAACTATCGAGTTCCTGTCGTGGCTGGAAACGAACTAAAAAAATAAAGAACTTAAAAATCGAAATTGAAAAAATAAATGTTTTGAAGAAACCGTTTGAACATTTCGGCTAAAATGCGGCCGTCCTCAGTGGCATTCACCGATAGCAGATTCTAAATTTGCTGTTTTGTTTCTTAACCTTTTAGGGCTCTTGCAGATGTCTTAGATGGGTGCATTTTTTTAATTTTGGTTTTTAAGTGATTATTTTCCAAGCTCTCTTTCCGATAGTTGCTTGTAAAACAAAAATATTTGAGACTGATCTTAATTAATGGCGGAAAAATATTAGAGTTTTGCCGATGAAATCTTAATTTAAACTTGTAGAGTTTCAAAATGTTTTTTTATTAGTAGCCTTATCAAATAACCATAAGTTTATTCAAATTCTTTCATGGCGCATCCAGTATTGGAACAAGCGGCGCATTATCCTGATCGTCGTTGAATGTAACGAAATCGGCAACGAAAGATAAGAATCCGCTCGTGACGCGAGCACCTTTCTCCGGCCGCCATTCAAGACCAAAACAATCCGTCTCTTTGCGAGGAAAAATTCCGCGGCGAGCTCTTAAGAGCATTCCTCCTCGTTCAGCAGGCACCACATGGGCTGCACGGCGTCCGCTCTGACTCCCCTCTTGACCAGCCTCTCCCTCTGGGCCATCATCCTCAGCCTAGCATTCAGCCACCCTTCCGAAGGATCGCTCCAAAGCCTCTCGGCCGCCGCCGCTGCCCTCGGCCACGCTTTGGAATCCAGCGACTCCCCGTCGACCATCTCGCCCCAGAGGGCGGCCTCGCCCCCCAAGACGCGCCCGCCGGCCCTCCCGTCTCCCGGCAACCGGTTGTCGTAGGCTACCTGCCGGCGGAGTGGAAGGGGGGAGAGAGTGAGGAAAAAACGAAAGAGGAGATGGATTGGCTGCGGGATTCGATGGATCGATTTGTCAAACTGTCTCGAGCGGATCTTTCGCGAGTTTTATGCGGGCGAAGGGAGTTTTTATTTGGAGTCCGAAGGGGGAGTTGAAGTTGACGAGTGGAAACCCGGCGGCTCGTCTGTTTCAATCCGAATCGCTGCAGTTGGACACGGGTCAGGGCCCCGCGGTATCTTTTCGGCCGCTCGGTTCGATTCGGGAGGGCGACGTATATTACGAAATGTTTGGAAACTTAAGTGTTATGAATGTGCAGTTCCAGTGGAGCTTTCGCATGCAAATGAATGAGCGTGTTCATTCCGCGGTAGAGAACAAAATTTGAAAGGTCTTTCGCGCCTCGTTTCGAGCGGCCGATATACATTTGTTTCTGTTCCAACCGTCGCGAAGGTTAATTATTTTACTGTTTCACTTGCGCTTTACCTAGATCACCGATGGATTTATTCAATTCTGTTCTTTACCAGTAGTATTTCAAAATCATGTAAAGTTCATAAATTATTGAACTGTTTTCTTAAATGTAAATTTAATGCGATCCCACAGTTTGTAGGAAAAATAGAAAGAGTAAATTAAAATATTTTGACCGTCTTAGATCTTTCATTATGGTTATATCCAAGAGGCAAGCTATCCTTTTTTACGGGATTCCTGAGAAAAAACTTCGCCCCTGAATTGCGCGGTTTTATATTACGCATTTTCGGTTTAGCCCTGTTTCCTTTTGAAGAATCACCTCGAATTGCACGACCGTCCATTTCACCTTAGCGCGGGTTTAAACTGTCTCCGAGGATTAAAGAAGCATAAAATATTTCAGTTTGATTAAGATGGTATATGAAAGGATTAATGAACCATTGCTGAATACAGTACAACTAAATTGTTTCAAATTTAACTCAAAAAACGCCGAAATTTAGCCTAATGAGGAAGCGTACCCCATTTTACACGGTAACGGTTTAAACGGTCTTTTTCAATAAAACACGTACCGCGCAACTCGTGGGACGGGTTTATTTTATTGCTGAGAAATTTCATTTATTTATAGGACGGTTTTCCCTATGCTCTTAAAAATAGTTTTCCACTCTCTCTACGATTATATTGTTGTGCCATGAAAAAGCAAAGATGGTGAAATGCCTCAAATTTACGTGCGTTGATAAGTTTCGCGGGCAAAAAAAGGATTGCATATTATTGAATACTCGAGCTATTAAATTTGTGTTAACTTCTAAAAGTGTTTCTTATTTTGACTCGTAAAAAAGTCATTTGAAGATATCATATATGATATGGTCGTTATAACTCACAGTTATGCAACAGAGAATATCTGAGAGATAAATATAGATATTAAAAAACGAATATGAACACGGGGAGATGAAGGTTAGCCATGATTCCGCAGCGCCTGTAAAAAGGAATGATTTTTATTCGAGGGCGAACAAGTTTCAGCGACTTAAATGTCTGAATTAGATGCTCAGGATAACAGCAGGTAGCTGTTTACTGTTCCATTTGCATCAGACGACGAGCGTGAAGGACAGACGGTGGATCGAGAAAATATTTCGGAGGTCCTTGCGCGAAAACTTGGTTCATTTCACTTGTATGCTTAATGATATTTGTTAAATTAATACGTATGCTACTCAAGTTAATTGCAAATGCTTTCTGAAGTTTTATCTTTTTAATCGAATCATCTAGTTAATAAAGCATCCAAGTTTACTCGCTTAAGTTTTCTTTTTAATTCTTCGATATGTGCTTGATAATATCTCCTCTTTTACTTGAATAATATGTACGTCCCTCAGGTTAAATGCAATCATTTTAAAAAGTTTTATCTGCTTATTCCAATCTTCTTTTTATTCGCTTAAGTTTGAAAATTCGCACTCGCTTAGTAAAACTGTTGCAGAATAAAATTTTGAGAACGAGAAAAAATCCTATATTTGACAGAGAGTCCAACCCGAGTCTCCCACTTGCTGGGTAGGTACTTCAACCAACTAAGTCATCAAACTTTATGGTATACACGGTGAGGAAGGTAAGAAGTAAACCTTCGAGACTAAACGTTCTCACAGGGGCATCGCGGCAAATACCCTTACTTAATATCAAGAAAATGAGATAACTTCAAATAACAAGATGGAAAGTTGAGGAATTGAGCTGTTATGTATGAGTGCATAAAGCTTCAATAGAAATTTGGAATTTTTGGAGGAATAAAATTCTGTACTTGACGGGGAATTGATCCCGAATATTCAGTGTAACCATTCTAGAGCAGGGGTCGGCAACCTTATCTGCATGGCGGGCCACATTTGCAGTTGTGAATGTTTCGAAAGGAACGCATTGGGAGTCAAGAAATCCTCGGCGGGCCGGATGAGCAAATAAATCAGAAGTTTTCTAGAGATTCTGTGATTTCATATGAACGAAATCAAGTCTCCGTAATTTACTAGCGTTAAAACTTCACCAGAAAAGGCTTTGAGACCATAATTTTACTCAAAAAATATAAAATTGCCCGTGAGAAATTTTCCCGATCACTTTTTCATTACAGCTTTGCGGGCCGCATAAAGCGTTCTCGAGGGCCGCACGTGGCCCGCGGGCCGTAGGTTGCCGACCCCTGTTCTAGAGCATTAAGATTCAGTATTTGGCCGCATATATAATTAGGAAAACGTGACCAATTAGTATTTCGAAAATAATGAGGCGTGAATTGCTCCTATTATATAAATGACAATATTTTAGTAAATGTACATCGCTTTTCATTGCAAATTATCACGAACCTAAGACAATATTTTCTCTGTGTTGCCTTCTCTTCCACTGGGACTCGAGGCAAAAAGTTGATAAACACCATCCTAGAGGATATGCGATGCCATAGAAATAGGTATGTCAATGGGTCTCCGCGACAACGTCGCGTAAAATGGAAACAGGATCCGAGATCCAAAGATTTTTGGAACAGTTTTATGAAATTTAATCGTCCGAGGGCTGGACGATGGCATTAACCATTTTCCTATGGAAATAATAACCGTTAGAATACAGTTTAGAGAAAATATTTTCGCTATTGCTTATAAGATGATGTTTCGAGTAACTTATTTTGATCTAGAAATAAATACATACTTTCGGCGAGTTAAAAAAGTTATACCATTTGTGTGAATAATTATTTCTTCTGCTTCCTATCATGTTACCGCGAAACGTATTCACATGAAACATTTATTAAAATAAAATATAAAAACGAAATGCTTGAGTCATACAATTTGTTGTTTGTAATTTGAAATGAAAAACAACTTATCTGCTTTAGCATAAAATGTTACATTCCTATAAAAAAATTTCTCCGGAATGCATCGAATAGTGAAAAATGAATATTTTTGAGTGAGATTAAGTTTTTGAGTAAATGTCGAATTAAGCATAAACACACCATAAAGGAGAGCTTAAAATGAAAATAAATATGTATATACTTTTTGGATGGGATTAGATTTTTAAGCAAACGCCCACTAATGCCTTGATGTACCATGAACCCCCACTTATCTATGTTACGCGGATAACGTACGTTGTATCAACCGGCATCTCTACATTTTCCTCGGTTTCATCTACTACCCAACCTCTTTCGTCCTCCTCTTTCTAAAATTTAAATTAAAGCTTGTCTCTACATAAAACTGGCTAATGGTCTCCCATCAAGCTCCTGTAATATAGCAAAGTTCCTCCATTTAATTTTCTCGCGTCATCATCTGTCCATCATTACATTTAATTCTGAATCACGATTAAAACAATTCACACCTCCGTTTTTATAAACACCAATAAGAAGATCTAACAGACGCTTCATATCTCCTCACCTGCCACGGATGAAACGGATAACCGCTCAGAGATGATCCCTTCCAGTTACCATATCCGTGATCGAGGTACCATCTGTCCTTGGTCGAAAATATCAACCTGTAACCCTTGTTGAGGAGTTCCACGGGCAGCGTCTCGCTCGCGGGCATCCAGGCTTGTATCACGTATCTGTTCTTGTCCAGGTACTTTTCCACGACGTCCAGATTGGTCAGGTCGCTCGTCCATAGTATAGCGGTCGCACTCGGAGTGGGCGTGTCCGCATCGTTCTCCGAAGTCATCACCTTGTCCAGTTCCCTCAAGGCCAACTCCTGAAACCCTGCCCACAAGCGTAGAAATCCCTCCTTTGTTCTCTCGTAACCCTTCTCCTTCATCCAGTCCACTATCTCCGTGGAAGAGTTCCAACATCCAAAGTGCACCTCGTCCCCTCCCATGTGAAGCAAGGGACCTCTCGGACCGCCCAAGGCAGGGGTCTCTCTAGCGCCGAAATCTTCCACCATGTCAGTGTAAATATCTCGTAGCACAGGGTATAGTTTAGAATTCACCGGATTGAGCTGGCCGCAAGGGGGTTCTATGCACAGTTTCCTCCATGGCTGGGTTGCCACGCATACCGCGAGATTTCCCAGACCCAGCGTGGAAGTGGCTCCGTCCCACCCAGCTCCCGCATGGGCAGGGGCGTCGAATTCCGGCAGGACCCTTATTCCGCGGACTTTGGAGTACCTCACCAACGACGCCATATCTTCGGTGGAATATATCATTCCCGGGTACGCCCCGTAGGAAGTCAAGACAGGTACCCTCCTGGAAGTGTAGGGAAAACTCTGGCTGTCGGTCAGGTGGAGGTGCAAGACGTTCATCTTGCAAGCCGCCATCGCATCCACGGTCCGGTAAAGGACGTCCATCGGAAGGAAGTTCCTGGCTGGGTCGACGAGTAATCCCCGGTGGGGATACATCGGTCGGTCTTGCACTATGCTTGCGTCGGCGGCAGCTACGAGAGACTCACTGTGCGTGTCCCAGGCCACCAGTTGCGAGAAGGTCTCCAGTCCGTGTCGGAATCCGTAATAAGTCGTGGCGCTGATGAAGACGACCAGGTAACCGTCTGACAGATGAGTATCAAAGGAATACCCTTCCTCCGTGTCCCACGTCAGTTCCGTGTCCTCATCCAGAGGCTGCGTGCCTATGATTATGGAGATCTTGTTCGCTGCGCTTTTCCGATACCCCCTGGCGCTCTTTGGAATCAACTTTTGCAGGTTGTCGCCGAAGATGACGATCGCCTTCCTGATCAGGGCCACCGTGTCATTTGACTGTCCCGGATAAGAGAAGGAGATGTCGTCGTGTTCCACCCTGGCGAAGGTAGAACCAAGGGATATGGTACCGGTGGGTATGGGCCAAAGGGAACCCGCTGGACCGCAGGTGAGGCGACATGTCTCGAGGCCCCGTCCCTCGTGACCAGGAGGGAGGAGAGTCTTCACGCAGGCATTTTTTTCTTCATCGCAGTCCCACGACCAGTTCACCGCCTCCGGGGTCCTGCGGAAAATGAAGACGATCGGTGAGTCCATTCTTTTATATCCATTTCTGATTCACTGGAAAGATCTTAGGAGTCCCGATAAAATTAATCGCTTCGATTATAGAGGTGTAGGAATCACGTCTTAAACACGAATTCATAGAGATCGTTTCGTTAATGAACTCATTTAGTTTTATATAAAAATACTAGTGACTAATTCATTATATCTCTCAAAATTTCCATATTGTATGCATACCGGTTCGGGCAGAATTTTGATTTTAATAATGTACGATTGATGGACAGAAAAATATATTTAAAAATCAGAATGTAAATATTAATTAATTAAATCACTCGACCAATATACAAAGGGTGATCGGAAAGTAAGAAAGGGCTCTAATTTTGGTGGGATGAGAAGTTCTTGAACACCTTCCCATAGTCCTGATTTCGCTCCAATTGGACCTATACAAAAACATCTTGGTGATGGCAGATTTCATTTGGAAGCTAAGGTTCAACGTGAAGTTTCCTTTTGTTTCGGTGCAGTAAACCCCGATTTCTATGCGGCCATTATAAATAATTTGATTTCATGTTATGACAAATGTCTCAACTGCCAAAGAAGACTATGTGGAATATAGATTATTAATGTATGTTTAGATGTTCATTATAACGATTGGAGAATAAGAGGTAATTTGCAAAATACCGACCTTGTATTCTTGCTTTCCGATCATCCCTCGTAGTGAAAGGATTTATAATTCTAGGACATTAGGCTGAGCGTCAAAAGCAGTTTGAATGAGAAAAGAAAGATATGGTAAACTTATTAATTTTTGACAAATGAAGAAATCTCCTAATAACCATAAAAAATAATGAAAAGGAAGTATGTACTCACACGCCGGTTTAGGGGAAATTACTCCACGCCAGAGACCAAACACTCACTCAATGTCACACATTCCCCGGGTTTAGAGGAAACTGTTCCACGCCTGGGATCCTTTACTCACACACGTACGAAACACACAAGCGATCAACCAGACAGGTATACCTCCTCTTTAAAAAATGCCTAAATACATATTTCGGAATCAAAGATTCCATCTTCAGTAGGCCGATTATAAATACCTAAACCGGCGTGTATGCGAGTAATTCCTTTTTTATTAATTTTCTGGTTATTAGTTTTCTCTATTTGTCATTAACTGTAACCATAGGGCTCTGTTATTACTTTTTTATAATTTTTTAAAATTTTAGTTTAAGTTTGATCTCGTTTTTTATATCCGAAAGATTATATTATATGTGATAATTAGTTTTTCTCAAGCAGAAAATGATAATGGAGAGAAATAATAATAAATACGAGGAACTATCCATTCTGTGAACGGCCATATGATAAGAGGTTAGACTATTTTTTTTAAATCAGAGTTACTTAAGCCGCACTCGAAAATATTTGCGGCGTTGCTGTTAAATACAGGTTTAATTTGTCGATATCTTGAAACTTTCCCATGGATTACGGGATAAGTAACGGTCGCATTCATAATAAAATTTCAATTATACACAATGGCAAGCAGAGAAAAATAATACGTGTCTCTCGACATTATCCACAAAAGCAATTTACGTCATTTCCAAACATTTTCACTTGCTTACTAAAACCATCTGGCGTTAAAAGAGGAATGGAAACGTAATGCACGTTATGAGCGAGCGCAGGTCACTTCGCCCTTTGCTTGTCTCGCTGTTTTTCATGGCATGTTGTATCAGATTAGAACTACAATTTTAAGGAGTCGGTGCAATCCAAGAGATTAGCGTGACAAAAACAAGCGTAGGACATTGTATTAAAAGGAATAAACTCTTTTCCTGAGAATTAACTCGGCAGGATGAAAGAAGAAATAGATCGCATTGTCACTCAACGATATCTGTAGCCAAAAAGTTGTTGTGTTAGAAATAAATCTTGGGATTAGCATCGTGGAAGTGTGGGTAAAGCGAACCATTTGTGTCATTTCATCATTTACTAAATAGGGATAAAAAGGTTTCAACGTTCATAGATGGAAACAATAGGAGAATTATTTTTACTTATGCATATGCTGGATTAAATCCATCTTCACTGGTCTCCAACGTAAAATGGAAAGCATTTATCACTTGTGATGGGCATGGAGGATAATTGAGAAAATAAAGCGGACAGATGAAGTATATCATGAAGTACTGAGAAGAACAAGAGAAAGAAGATAATTTATACAACTGATAAAAACTGGATCGGGAATAATCTGAGAAGATACTGCATGATGAAATATGTGATTGAAGGGAAGCTTGAATGATGAATGGGAAGATGAAGGAAAATGGATCGGTCATTAGACGACTTGGAGAGGAAATAGAGTTATCAAGAAATGAATAAGGATGCGGAGAGCAGGGCGATATGAGGACCATGGTTATCTATCTATCTATTGACAGATTGGCAATGAAGATGCCGATAGTGATAGATGGCCTTGATTTTTTAAACATGTACTTACGTGCAGAATACTCCTCCGACAACCAACAGAGTCGCGGTTAACGCAGAAAGCTTTATTCCACTCTTGCGAGGCGTCATCTTGTAACCCCACGGTTACCTAAATAGAAAAAAGTTTGTTTTGTACTCACATTGACAAAAACAACATATTTTTTACAACTGAATAATTAAATATATGAGGCATAAACCATTTAGTTCGTTGGATTTTCTCTTTTAACGTCGTATACCTACTTCAGTATAAATTTATATAATTATTTATTGTCCATAAATGTAACACTGATATAAAACTTATGAAAATTCAAATTCACCGTTAAGTAAATACGGCCCACCTAAAAAAAATAAGTATGCGCTCATTGCACAGTGGTAAAAACACGAAAAAAGTCCACATTCATGCACTTAATGAAATATACTTACTTCAAAATATGTAAGTCGTTATGATAGAATTTGTACAAAACAAGCCTAGGCGCGAACTCGTAGAAACTTTTCCATATAAAAACTTTACGCGGGCTCACATTCATAATTTTAAGTCCTTAAGTCCTTTTTATAAATCAACCATGCGCTGAAAACAAAATCATTCAATTTCCTGACACAGGTTCACCTGAAACGTGCATATTCATCAAAATAAGGAAGAGGATTTTTCTCAAGATCACCATATATTCCTTACATATTTTGTATGTGAAAAACTAAAAAAAATAGAGTAATCATTCGTCCACATTACCATCCGAGAGTTTTTTCTGTCCTGTCGCCTTTTTGTATTGTCCTTATGCGTTGTCGGTCCATCTTTATTTTCGGTCCTTCGCTATTGCCGAATCTCCTATATTGCCGGTACTTCTGCATTGCCGGCCCCTCCGCATCTTCTGCCATTTGGATCTCCGCTCTTTGACCCAGAGCCGACCCTTACAACCTCGTACTCAACCAACACCTTTTATACTCCACACGCCGCAGTTAACTTCGCATTATAACAAACCGGCGATGCACAATTAGTACCCACAAAACTTCCTCAACGCAACTGTTCATCTTTAAACGTCTTCTCGTTTCACTCCACCTCCTTGTCGATTCTCCTTTCCCCACCTATTTCTTGTGATCATTGAAAAATGAAAACAATTGGTGCCAAGTAGTGTGAATATAAGTGCGCTTTGTTTAATGTTGGACATAAGCATATATAAGTTAAGGGAAGATGATATGTAAATATCTATATTACGTCTGTAATATTGTCGTATCCCGTCGTCTGCGGCGAGATATTGGCGACGTATTTTCGTTCTCCCTCAGAGTCGAGCGGCTGCCTCTTAGAAATAAAAAAACAAGAAGGGTGGTTTGGCGAAAGAATCAAGAAGGCACAGTGGCTTATAACAGAGTTTAATGCTGCAGAAATAAGTTTCCCCCTTCTCTCCCTCCAGTCCTCCGATTCCAATCCTCTCTCTCTCTGGTTATCACATCCCTGGTAGGTCCTTCTACGATTCTTCCTTGGTGCTTTTTCTCTACCGCTGCGTCCGGGTCCGCTCCATCTCTGTGACACCTCCATATCGCGTATGTCTACAGTTCTTATCATGAGGACACCTCATCGGACCAAGCAAGGGTCACCACCGTCCGCACACTCAGCCTCCCAATCTATAGGCCGATGATTCACAACACATAGTCACATCTCGACCAAATACATGTTACTCATAAAGTCACATATAATTCCGGCGCATGCTACAATATAATTATAAATAATTTTTATTTACTATCAATTGGGAAATAAAATGGCAGAATTCAGAAAAATGAAAAGACTCCATTCTACTGAACAGTTATTTGAGAAAATTATAGAAAAAATCCTAGATGAAGCTGAGTATGTTTGCTCAAATTTTAGTCCCAATGAAAGTGAAACTGATGATGAAGACAATCTTGACACTGCTGAAATAGAACATGGTGATATTTAATGCGATTAAAGTTTAGATTCAGATATTGAACAAGAATATTCACCAGAACCAAGTGAAAAAATATTTTAATTGGACTAAATGTTTCTCAGTGGTCAATTTATCCACCAAAACAAACAAAAGTTGGATCAAAAAATAATATAAGGATTTCGCCCGACTCTGTAAGAAGCCAAGACTTCACATCATTGAAGACTACATGAGATAAGTTTATTACCGCAAATTTTAGTAGTGATAGTTTTATGTATCAATAAAGGTGTTAAACCTGTATGATACGCAAAGGAAATAAATGACATGAAGTTGCACTGGATGAATTGAATGAATGCATTCAATGGATTATTGCTTATGGCAGGAATCCAAAAAAGCTGGGATGCTTCAGTTAGAGATCTATTTTAGATAAATATCCCAATCTGGCATACAGAGCTGCAATGTCAGTAAACAGATTCGAAGATATTAGGTGATTTTTCAGATTTGATGATAAGAGAACATTTGCTGAGAGTTGAAATTCTGATAAACCTTCAGCAGTGAGACATTTGGGAATTATTTTGAAAGTGTGAAACAGTTTATGTTCCAAGTACTTTTGTTACTTTTGACGAATAACTTATTGGTTTTTGTGGAATATGCACCTGTATGCAATATATGCCCCTTAAACCATCTAAGTACGTTATTAAGATTTATTTGCACTTGCGAAGCAGCAACAGGATATGAAATTGATGGTTTAATTTATATTGGAAAAACCTGGAGGTGAAGTTCAACGCAATTTAGGGATGGGTGTAATACAAATATTAGTTCCTGGTATCGAAAGGACAAATACAAATGTAATCCTTGATAACTTTTTCACAAGCTTTCCACTGTTTGAAAGCCTACTGTCAATGGGAATAATATCAGTTGGAACAGTGAAAAAACAAATGGGAAATTCCACCGCAAATGCAGAAAAACAAAATTCGTACTGTTGAGAGTTCATTATTTGGATTAAAGAAAAACATGGCAGTAGTTGCATCCAAGGGTCAAGCAAAATAATGTTCGCGCCTTGGACGCGGTTAATTCATTCTTCGAATCGCTCAAACGAAACGATTACGCGAAAAATCACATGCGTCGCGGCTTAATCGAGAAGTAATTACACCTTCGATTCAAAAATCTAATGGAATAGCAGCACTTTCGATTTATTTTCGCACCTCATACGTATCAAGAACTTAATCGGAATCTGTTATTAAACGACTTTGATGGATACACTATAAACGCAGCCGTTATAAATTATTTGAGGTTTCTTGATTGTATGAAAGATTTCGACATTTTTTAACGTTTTAGAGATATGCTTCTGTGTTGGAAATCAATCCAATTATGTATTATTTTTTATTTAGAAGGATGTTATAGTCCGTGTTATCGAAATGGTATCAGAGATCTCTTTCAGATAGCTTTGATTTCATCTTACGGCAGAGATAACAAGAAACCTTGAGTAGTTTTTGTCGCAAGCTTTTTTTATGCATCTAGTGATGGAATATTGACAGTGGATGTAATTTGTTTTCGATCTGAAGGAGAATAGCGCATCTCTTCGTAATGACCAACAGCTAGCGGAGATTCGAATTGGACAATAACATTACACCCTATCCCTCGATTTGCGCTGAGCATAATCTCCTGTATATGGCCGTGTAAAGCGAAACCGTGCAAAGTGGGCAGGCTTTACAATAGGATTACGTAAGGTTACATTTGAGTACTATTTAGAAAAATTATTCCAATAACTCGATGATCTGTCGTTAGATATCAGAAGATTTTTTTGTAGAATTAACTTCCTCGTATAGCTATAAATATATGAATTCGGTTCTTAGTCACAACGAGCATTAATGTTACAACGGATAAAATGATCAGTTTCTCATCCTTAGTTTCAGATGTATCGCAAACTTGATATAGCTTTAAAATTTCAACATTATTTAACTATATGAAAAAGGACGGAACGCTGAAATTGCGCGGTCTCCTCAAACCGCACAAACAGGGGGCCGGGCGACCTCGGGAAAAAAAAAATCCTACTTGCGCGGGATTCGTGTCCGATGCCTTTTCGAGCAGCAGGCCAGTAGCAGCCAGCGTCCTAACCACTACAGCATCGGCACCTCCTTAGAGAAAGGATCCAGAGAAAAAAGAAACGGGTGTTTCAGATCTAGATATGTAATTGCCTGTTGCAGGAAGTCATAAATGGAAATAGGTGTAGACGGAAGAGATCTGGGATTTTGGATAGTCCATAAATGAGAGAAAGCCATGATGAGATGGAGAAAATGTCTTCCTGGTTTGGAGTGGACTGACGAGTTTAAGTTGAAACCTAAAAAGAGAGTTTTCTTCGAGATAGACGCGATATACGGCATAATAAAGGCTATAATTGCCGAAAACCACGGCTGAACGGAACGCCATAAACACCGAAAGATATATCGTTCGTTTTAACCGAAAGATATAATCATCGATAATCCGAAAGACATTTCGAAAGCATTTAACGATAAAGAAGCATGGCATACCACAGCGGCGATTCTATTTTCCTTTATCGGCCATAATGCAACTTGGTCCTTCTACTGATCGTACCTCGACGTCTTCATCTTTCTTCGCCACGCGCCAATGTCGATGCGATTGAATGAGCTCACGCGAGTGGTATCCGTATAAAGTCCTCCTCCGAGTAACATTTTTAAGCAATAAAATCACGCCTATTCGACATTTGCGCGACGAAAATAATATAATTGCATGCCACGCCTAGTTTTCCTCGTACACCCCCGTTTTTCTAACGAGATATATGTACTATATATATAGAGAGAGATAGAAGGAGATGGAAGAAGAGGTGCGAGAGTAATATAGTAATAATTCACGAGATTAAAGACACTCGCTCAGAGGCACTCATAAAAAAGGAAGGATGCAATAAAAAAGAGGGGATAAAGAGATGTCACATCTACGACACGCAGAATCTCTCCATGTTAATACATCTTTGAGAAACGGAATTTTTCTACGACATAGTTCGACATCGCATGCGGCGTAGAGCATCCTCTTTAAGCATCCCTTCCCTTTCTCATAGGCGACTTATTACCGATCTTAATTACCTTCATTCTCCCATTCTATCGCTTCCCTTTAATTTCATCCTATTTTTCTCTCCGTGTTCAATCTCGCTCCACTCGCCTTCAAAATCTTTTTTACTTGCCAAAATTTCGCCTTTCCGTCTCCCAACGCTCTCTCTCTCTCTCTTTTACCGCCTCCCGTTTGCATATAATTCCTTACTGGCTTCACTTCCGAATCCTGGCATTTTATTACCCATTTATTTCCGTAATCAACTACTTATTATGTTATCCTTCATTTCTCTGATTTCTGACGCTGTTTTGTTATGATCATTACCCATTACCCATTACTGTTAGTATTACTGTGTTTTTATTATAGTTATTTATTGTATTGTTATATTATTTGTTTTATTATATATTTCAATGTAATTGGCCTGTGCTGTTTTAAACTAAAAAGAAAACTAAATAAATAAATAAACAGAGGGTATGTGTGCCTAGATGAGTGTGTGTGTGGTACAGTTAGTGTTTCCAAGCTAAAGTTTGGCTGGCGCCAGAAAGCCCTGACAAGTTTTCTCATTTCGTCATGGACGTCCACACTAACAGGTACTTTTGTCCGAAATGGATAGATATTGTTTCTCTTATCAAAACTAAGAAAAAAATCCCGAATCCCCTTAAACCCAAAGTGACACTTTAAAAAAAATACGAACCTATATCTCCAAATGTATTTTTATCGAAACACTCTGGGAACCTGACCTGAAGAGATTGAGAAAAATTGGAAGAATTGGTCAGAACGCGCACTAAGATTCTTGCGGTTTATCTGAAGAATTTGAGGAAGTGATTTTGCCGGAAGTACTGATATTAGAGGCTGCGCGCGGAGGAAACGTTGTGTTGCGTCCAAAGGAAAGAGAAAAAGATTACTCTTGACTAAACGCTGAGTGGTGATGTCCAGTACAAATATATTAAAAGGCTTATGTACTTTCCAATATGCCTTAGTCATTGTGCTTTTTTAACTTGGCAAATAAAGCACACCCATCCATTGCATGAATGCGTTCCTGAGAAAGAATGTGTGAAACTAAGCCGAACAAAGTGCTATCGGAATACATAAGTTTATATCTGAGCGCCATCTTAAGATCTACATACAAACGATTAGATATGTTATAATCAGAATGGCATCCTTTATTCTTTATTATAGCCTCGAAATCAAATTGGAATATTTTATGAATTTCGAGGCACCCTGAAAAAGAAAATCGTACTGGACCGAAAACGTTTAAACAGAATCCGTACAATTGGAGAGATCATATCAATCGCATGGAATAGTGGATTCCTAAATATGTAGTGAAAAGTGAATTATTTTATACGAGCAGGATCTGCCCGTGGTATTTAGTGCCCCTGGCGGGAATACATTCCTTTTTAAGTAGATATTTGAAACGCATTATTATTCCTTAAAAATTAAAACAGTGACTGAGAAAGAAATTGAGGGAATGCCACTGAGGTTCCGCCTGCTCGGCGGTACATATTGCAAGTGATGTCGGGAAAATGCCTCCCAGACTTTGTTGCCCCGGACAGTCGCTCGGCTTGCGGGTACCCTGGAAAATGCGAAAATGAACCGGGGACTGGGTTTAAAAAAAATGGAACTCCGAAATTCCTAACGGGAAAGCCACTTATCGGTCAGCGGCGGAAATGTGAAATAGCGGAATTATGACATTGGCATAAATAGACAACGGCATAAATGTAAAGATATAAACTTCATTTCATTATAATAGGCACCCATGTTTTTACAATTGAAATGTGAAAATTGTATTATCACCATACATAATACCCACCTTATGTTTTGTATAAAGATCAGTGTAACTTTTCACTAGATTATTAGCAGTATCAATACAGTTATCGCTTTGCCGCCAAGTGATATACGTGCAAGAGAGTTTACGAGGATATCACGTTACATTCTGACTCACTTATTATAGATCGACACAATGTATTATAATACAGTGGACCCTCGAACTTCGAACGGTTTGATGTTCGAACAACCTGAAACTCGAACAAAAATTCGAGGAAAATTCGGTTTGAAACTGGAACAAAAACTTGAAAGTCGAGCAAAGAATCACGTGGTACACGTTTATCGGACCTGGCTGCTCAATATGGCATGGCTAAATCGACCATATCGACCATACTGAAGAACAAGGAAGCCATTAAAGCAGCTAATGTGGCGAAAGGGGCAAAAACCCTTACCAGTAAAAGATCACCAGCAGTGGAAGAAATGGAAAAACTTTTAATGGTTTGGATCAATGAAAAACAGTTGGCTGGTGATAGTGTGTCTGAAGCCATTATATGTGAGAAGGCTAGATTAAATATACTTGTTTTATCATTATTTACCAATATGATCTTTTGAAATAGGCACTTAAAATGTTTTATATTGGGTAAATTTTGGGGGTCTGGAACGGATTAATTCAATTTACATTATTCCTTATGGGGAAATTTAACTCGAAAGTCGAACAACTTGAAAGTCGAACCGTCTCCTGGAACGGATTGTGTTCTAAGTTCGAGGTTCCACTGTATATACCAACGACGCATTTTGTATAAATCTGGTCGGTTTGAATAACAGTTCTAGTTTTCCCGCCGAGCGAAAGAATTTACGAGAATATTACCTACGTCTCGTTGATTAAAATTTCATCTATTTCTGTCTCTACGTTCAT
The DNA here is from genome assembly GCA_028673005.1 of Tanypteryx hageni. Lineage (NCBI taxonomy): Eukaryota > Metazoa > Arthropoda > Insecta > Odonata > Petaluridae > Tanypteryx > Tanypteryx hageni. Next base: position 51,701,476 of record CM054115.1, on the reverse strand, counting down.
ACAAGCAGGTCAAGGTATGTAATGTTGTTTTTGTTGCTCGCAAATATCAGAATGCAATGAAAATTACAATTGATGCAGAAAGTCATGTCCCAAAATAAAATTATATCCTTACTAGAAAAAGTTATATGCATTTGTTACCATGTATAATAGGCACCCTAAGTTTTGGCCAATATTTTGAGGAAAAAAATTCGTATTATAATCGGAAAATTACGGTACTTCCCCACATAAATGCACACATACAGGGTTATACATATAGATTTACAAATTTAAACATCAAAACTCGCTTTAGTAATTAAACCCGTTACAGAGGCACTAAGCTTCGAGGCAAAAGGAAGCGGTCGGCTTAAAAAAAATCCTCTTGTCGCAAATAAACAAAAGAAATAAATTGGTGCATGCGGACCAACTTCGAGGAAACTGGCACACGTCACCGATGACGCGATCGCGTCGCAGCCACAGACTAGATAAGATCTTCCGAACTCCTAAACGATCAGCAAGAGGACCTCCAACGCGCGCACACACGCTCGTCAGAATAAAAGAACCATCCCTCCAACCTCAAAATCATTCCCATCCGTCGGTCGAGAAGGCGAAAAACTCAAGCAATCCGACGTTCCGTTCGCATACGGAACGCGAGAAATTATTGCGCCACGGTTACATTACCGAACAGTCCAATGAGGCCGGGTCCAGGCGGCGGCGAGTGCACTTCACGCTTGCAAATGGCTCGATCTGTCCCTCGTCCTTCGAGCGGCACGCATCAGAACCCTCGAACGGGTTAAGCACAAATAAATAACAGCAGCGGTCGTTTTGGACCGAAGTCCTTCAGCTGTAGGGCGGCAGTTCCTGAATAACAACGCGTTGGCTTGCTTGGAAGGTCTCTCTCTCCTCCAATCCCCCTAACCCTCTCGTCCCTCCCTCCTCCCCGTCATGGACTCCTCCCTACATTAAACATTATGAAGTCGGTTTTCTCTTCCTCATATCAACGCACACGCTGTTGTCACCCCTTCGACACATTCTGTTTTCCCCTGTCCCCCCCCCCCACCCTCCACTGCCAACCGTCGCGTTACCTTTTGAGTTAGCCCCCCCTCCTCCCACTGCTTCTCACATCGCACCTTTAGAGTCGTCAAAAAAATAGCTAAATAAAATGAAAACCCCCCTCCTCCTTCCTTATCCAATACGTGCGAGTAGTCCCAAACTTGCCGATAACCCTCCCCCTCTAACCTCCCACCCCGGAGATAGCTGAACACATGGGACGTTTTTGTTCTCTCCCGGGACGTGAGGAATGTGGGAAATAGGAGGTCTTTTTGGATAAGGGTGAAACAGGAGGGGTGGTTTGGTTTAGTGCGCTTGTTTAAGCGCGTGCCGCGCCCACGGTGGGGCGAGAACGTGCGAAAACCTAACCGCGGAAGAGTTCGTCGGGTGCGTAATTTTGGTTGCGAAATCGCTCCGAAATGTTTTTTTTTTAAGGGAGGAGACTCTAAAACTCGCGAGAGGTGGTATTCGGGAGAGGCTTTGGCAGAGTTAACCTATTTTTCGTTGCGTAACTTTCTCCGAGATGGAATGCGGTTTAGCTACTACTGCGCTCAGTGGCTCGAGGTACTCCTAAAGAAAGAAGGATGACATTTTGAGGGGAAAACATTTATTGTGCCGTACGCAACGTCAAAAGTATCCCTGCTTTCAAGAATTGGCACTTAGGTATCAAGAATTGAAAATTTTAGAATCTAGTACATCCTGTGAATCGTCGTTGAAGACGGATGCATCGTAGCCGAAATTCGCACTGAGTTTTATATAGCTATTGGAGAAAAGTGCTTAATTTTAAAATGTTCACTGTTAAGAGATTTTTATGGACTAGGTCCATTTAAAATTCGCCTCAAGTTTCATACGAAAATATACTTATCGACACAAAACGACGAACTACATCATAAACATACGTCTTTTGTTAAATTGAAAGATAAACTCGGTTAATTGTGGGTACATGAGGCCCAAATTATAAATTTTATTTTTCCTTCCTGTATCGTTTTACGTGTTACGAGATAAACCAAAAATACTCTTGGCATCTGCAAAACGTGCAGCTCTCAGGCCTTCTGAAAAAATGAACAACAAGGCTGCTTTACTCTTTACTGCCATATTTAATCCAACCTCGAAAATAAATATACTAGGGCTAGGAATGAAAATTTTCATAAGCATGTGGTTTTGACGGAATTTATGGAAAGGATTATAATTTTTATGGCTATTGGAGAAGAAGTGTAGATGTTTTATTTGATTTGAACTGTGAGGTGGGCCCAAAGATTCTTCTTAGAATGCATCTGGAATTGACTAAGAGGAATTATATAAATTTACAATTTTTTAAATAAACATCATGAAATAATAAATAAAAAATTATATTTTAAAACATTTACGGGATTAATCTCAGTGGATAAACTTGAACTCCGATAGCTTCCAATAAAATATATGGGGGAGGTTATATCATCATTGGTACATACAAGCAGGTAATGTAATTTTTATTTATATAGGTACGTATATATTTATAGGTGTGGAAGGAAAGCACCGCACCATGAATGTATATTTCCTAATCATGAATCAAATTTAAGATAGAACGCTAGTGATGATGATGATATATTTATAGATTAAAAATTTACTTCATACATTATAGAATGACCTAAGTCAGAGCTCTCCTTACTATGGCCCGTGGGTCACATATGGTCCGCGATCCCATTTAATGTGACCCTCAAGCCTGTAATAAGTCTGCCATTTTTACTTTCTCCATATACGTAGTATAGGGGAAAGTATTGTATTCATGAAAAAAATCGACTTCGAGATTTCAACGGAAATACGCATTAGTGCGTGTGATAGCTTTTTGTGGGTGCTTTAACTCAAAAATAATTAATATTTGATAAAGGTAAAAATATACTGGAATAAATGTTGTAGAAAATGTAATTTTCTACAATCTTTGTTTGAAACATTTTTCTATATAATGCATTGTTTAAGAGATATCTTATATTTTAGCTGCCACCACCACGCCACCTACCGACGACTGTTGTTAACAATTGACGCTTAGTTACATCTTAGTAACGCTCCAATTTTTTTACTTAATTGTTGGAGCTTTGTGGCTATATTCAATATCAGAAGGCTAATGTTTGAGTTTATTTCTGTTCTTTGTAGTTTATCGGTTACTTAAAATATTTATTATCTAACCTATTAGGAATTTTTAGAAATATTACAGATATGGAGAAAGTCATGTGGTGGCCACATCAGATTTTTTACTAGATATAACAATCAAACAGTGTTGGAAAACGTGATTCGTAACGTAACGAAGTAAAGAAATGAATTTTGGATAACGTAACGGTAAACGTTAACGAGATTTTCAAAATAACTGTAACTAAAAACCTAACGAAAAATAAAAAAATCGTTATGTTTACGCTTCTACTGTGTGACATTTGGTCCCTTGTTTTCCATTTCATTTCTCTCTCTTCCTCAACGGTCTTATTAGCATCCACGTGCAGTCATACCGTCATAAAATGCACCGAGGACGGGATGATTGGGGGTCTTTCTGGTCCCAAAGCGTGGCAGAGATCCACCATGTCTGATTTCGATTCATGTGGTGAAGAAAATATAAATGTTAGATTGGACATGTCGAAAAATTTCCCGGAAAAATCGTAATTTATCCAATTAATTCACTAAACCACCTTTTAATAGCCTACATTTGTATATTGTGCGTCTATATTTAAAAAAAACTCATGCTGATACTCTGGCCCACGAGCATAAAATTTATTGACCACTTGCAAAAAGGTTTGGAGACCCCTGGCCTAAGTTTTAGAGTCGCTTCATTTTTTCCCCGTTGGGTCAAAAGTTGAACACGATGTCGTCCAATAGCGCGACTGATCTCACGCAAGCTTGTAGACGGCCATTCAAAGCGAATATGTGCTCTTTCGCTCATTCCTTTGCTTACATAAAGTCGCCAGTTGGTGAATCACGAGAACGCCCATATTTGCTCAGAGATTTCACGAAACCGTTGGAAGTATTTTGTCAGGCGATTACGAAGAAGTCGTCAAAGTTTATTAGCCTACATAAAATGATATGCATAAATCGAGATTAAGGGCGTCTTTCAGTTTATACTTCGTATGATACTTTTGCAGCAATCTAAGTTAGCCGCTATTTATGTACCGACGGATTAAAAAATGCATTGTACAAATCCTACCCATCAATGTATTGGAGAATAAGATGGATAGGTTAAGCTACCACCTGTTGCGCAGAAATCCATTAAAACAAAAAAGGCGATTAATGATATCCAACGGAATTACGAAATCGTGGAATATCCGTATCTTTTGATTGACCTTTTTCTACTGTTTTGTATCGTTTATCTTTCTAATTTCTTGACAGCGCATTCTATCTCCCCCTCCTATTCAAATCGTATATCTGTTGAAGCCTTTTCCTTCCTCGTTTTATTTTTCCTTCATTCCCACCTTTAACCTTCGTGTCATTAAATGCTCAATCAAGATTACTTTCCCGTCTATTATCAATAGTACTATGGGTTGAATGGAAGAAGGGAGTCTATAGTTGAGCCGGCCAGATTTGGCACTTGGCTGCTTGGAAGCAATGAATCACCACCTCTGGGGGGAGAGAGAGGGTTAGCCAAAGAGGCAGCGTAAAGAGCGAGCCATTATCATGGCAACGGTGCGCTGTTGTCATTTTCTCTTACGTCTCCTGTTTCGCTAGACCCACACGCGTAAGGAACGGTGACTCATGAGGTTGGGGTAAACCGATGGTTGTAACAGGATTTGGCAACGTCGCCTTCCCATCGGTGGGTATGCAACCAGCTCTTCAGGTTCCTACTCTGGGTGGCTCGATTATGGTCTCTATCTCGCCCTATCTGTCTCATGTTGTAATCTTTCCGTCAATTTATTTGTAGCATTCTTATCTAGGTCCATAAGTCGACGCTTATAATTTTCACCCATCCCTCACTTTTAGCGATAAAAGCGTCCCCGGATAAGACTGGGTTAAGCAAAATCGTGCGAACTTGCAGAGGTTTCTCCTCAGGAATACATGAGGTTGCATTTGAGAATCGTCTTGAGATCAACCTTCAGCAATTTAGTTACATATTATGCTCTCTTCATTCTTAATTATAAACTCTAAACCAGAGTGAAATATTTTATGAATTTGAAATGCTTAGAGACCGTTCCGAAACCTTACTAAATGATATTGATGGCCGTGCAATTCGAGATACGACCAGACCCCGATTTAGCGCTCCCCTATATAGTGCCACTCCCGTATACCGCCTATGAATCGTTGTGAACAGAGCTCCCACCTTATGATTACATATAACAGAGGTTCTTAACCTTTTGTACCTTAATCACCCCTAAGGGACCAACAAGATCCCCAATTACCCCATACCAATAATTTTATGTATGACGTACCGGCACCATTTCAATATTTTTTATTTCATATGCGTGTTATTTTAACAGAATAAAAGTAATAAAATGTTACGAATAAAGAATGGAAACGAATGTTTGATGTCTCGAGTTTAGATTATTTTTAATATTAAAAAAATTAAATCTTCAACAAATCCCAGCACCTTCTCAATCACCCCCTGAACCCCCTTCATTCACCCCCTGTGGGTGAAATCACCCCTGGTTAAGAACCCCTGGCATGGAGCATGCATATACCTGAATTTAACGCCAACCCCGCTTTAGCGGAAATGCTGGTAATAGACAAACAGTGGCGTTAAATCGGATTCTGACCGTATATGCTTGCTCTATGTAAACATAAGGTGAAAGTTCTGTTCACAACGGTTCATGGGCGATATGCGGGGGTGGCACTACAAGGGAGGTGTTAAATCGGGGTTTAATTGTAAATCCAATAGTAATGAAACTCTTTTGAAAACCATAGAGCAGCCTCCTTCAGTGGCAACGCACCAATCATTTACTCTTAAAAAGAACCCGCCAACGAGAATCACCGCTTTTTAGCCGAGATGCGTATATTTTATTCCAACCATTTCGTAATTACAGTGAGACACCGATTTAGCGTCACCGTTTGTCCAACACTGGCATTGGCACAGAAGCGGGAGTGGCGGTAAACCGAGATATATGCTTCTCTTATGCAATCATAAGATGGAAGTTTTGTTCACGACGATTCATGGGCAATGCATTGTAATAATGGACAACTCAACATTTCAAATAGGAAGATACTTCACGCGTACTTATTGAAAATATCTTTTCGTTTGCAGTTTAAAGCAAATTACTATATTGACAATGATTATGATTAATTTCTTTCGATAATTAAGCAAGACACTTGGCGCATGGCCGGTGCATTTATATTGATTTAAAAAAATGTGGGAGTTAAAAAAGTTACTAACAATAAGTTCTTTCATCGTCAAAGTAAACAAAACAAAAAGCTAGTTAAAATATTAGCGGTCGTATTTTCGTTCGCATTTCTTGCACGCCTTAGAAATGGTACTGCAGTAAACAAACCTATCGTTCAAATTAAGCCATAATTACTTTCCTTTCGATTAAAATGATTTCAAAATATATAAGAAGAGTTCTCACAATTGATTTCAAATGCAATATGAAAGTCCATGTCAATGCTTTTAGATATAGACTTAATTTTGCTAGATCAGCAACAATGCCGTCGCCCTTGACGACGAAATTTTGTCGCCTAAAATTTAACCAAATTTTCGTGTTAATAACGATTCGACGCGTATTCGAAAATTGATGCCTGGAAAATGAATATTCGTTCCTTTTGGCGTCGTTTGGTGAAGTCCCGTATTCATATCACAATTCTAAGTGATTTTAAAATGCAAATGAAAATTGTGCTCCAACTGTGCAAACCGTGCAAACACAGAAAAAAGACAGAATTCTCGTTAATATATGCATTAGAGGGGCAGCCCCATTATTCATCATCATAGGTTGTCTGTCCGTAGACAGGTCCGTGATTATTCATGATTAAACCTGGTTCTCCATATACTCCTATTTTTCGCTGTGCTCTTCATAACTTGATAATTCTCTTTCCCTTTCAAATCGTCTATCAGCTGAAACCTTTTCCTACCTCTTTCCCTTTTTCCATCCAGTTTTCATTCTAACACGTCTTTAATCATACTCTCTCTCTTCAGGTAATGCCCAACCCAGTTTGCCTTCCCCTTTCTAATAGTCTGTATAATCATTCTCTACTCTCCTACTCTTTGTAGCACTTCATCGTTTTTCATCCTATCTGTCCATTTTATCTCCAGCATTCTCCTCCAAGTCCACATTTCAAAGCTTTCCAAGTATTTTATGCCATTTTTCCTTAGCGTCCATGTTTCTACCCCGTACAAATCTATACTCCATACATAGCATTTTATGAACTTCTTGCGGATATCTTCCCTTATATTCCCCCTAAATAGGTGTTTCTTTCTTCTGAAAGCCGCTTTTGCTTTTCCTATTATAATCTTGATCTCATCCGTACATTTTGCTTCTCTTGTTATGATGTTTCCAAGGTATTTATAATATGAAACTGGCTTTCCTACAATACTTATGTTCAGATTCTCTTCTTTTCCCGATATTCGAATGACCTTGGATTTTCTCTATTTATTTCCATACCGTATTTTCTACCAGTTATTACTAGTCTATTTATCATTTTCTGAAGTTCCTCTTCCTTTTTTGCTAGAAGTGCTTGATCATCCGCGTATTTTATTGTTTTTATTATCCTTCCTCCAATTTTGAAATCTCCTGTGCCTTCTAACGCTTCTTGCATTAGACTTTCTCCATATATGTATATTAAATAGGGTCGGCGATAGGCAGCAGCCCTGTCTTACTCCTCTACCGATATTTACTCCTCAGGTGTCCACATTCTCCAACCTGACCCTTACAACTTGATTCTCATCTTGATTCCTGATCAGTCTCCTGTCTTTCCAGTCTACACCTATATCCTTTAATACCTTCATCAACAATACCCAATTTACTCTATCAAAGGCCTTCTGCCAGTCTACGAAACATACGCAGGTATCTTGACTGTATTATATTGCCATTTCTGATATGATTCTAACAACCCCTATAACATCTCTAGTTCCTCGTCCTTTTCTGAAACCGAATTGATCTTCCCCTAGCATTTCTTCTGCCTTTTATTAAGAATCCTTGTGATGATCTTCAAAGTGTATGACAGAAGGTTTATCGTTCTGTAGTCTTTACACTGCGTTGCCTTTGGCTTCTTCTTTAGAGGGATCATTGTTACTTCTAGGAAATCCCGAGGCCACTCTCCCGTGTCGAAAATCTTATTAATTAATTTCGTGATCGCTTTTAGTTCTTCTGATCCCATGACTTTAAGTACCTCAGCCGGTATTCCATCGCTGCCTCCCGTTATTACGTATGTCTATAATAATATAGCTACTCGTGCCTCATTCACACACTCACCGACACAAAACACTAAGGTACTTCTATAATGGCTATGAATCTTAAATTTGGCACTTAGGTAGGTCGAGTGGCACAACCGACGAGAAAAATCGAAAATTACGAATAGATTAATATTTAAGGTGTCTTTTTAGCCCAAATGTTTCATTTCAATACCCCATAAGAATTACATAGGGTTCAGTGCAAAGCTTTCTAAAATGCATTTTTAAATTACTTAAAATTGTAGTAAGAATTCCAGAAAAAAACATTTTTCTATCTGAAAGAACGGAGGTCTTAATTTTGAAGGCGGAATTCAAATACATACCGAATTAGCGTAAATATCTGCTTTTAATCGAAAAAAGTATGAATTTTTTCCTTTTCAATAATGAAAATCTTTAAACACTATGGCAACGACCTCAATGCTTTTAAAGTGATCTGATATTATACGTTACGATTGCAGTGATTTAATGCTTTTAATGGAAACAAAAATTGGAACATGTAAGTAGTTTTAAATATCTGGGCAGTATTTTAGCGCAGGATGGATGTAGTACAAAGGACATCAGAAGTAGGATTGCAATGGCAAAAGCAGCATTTAACGAGAAGAAGGAGCTTCTCACAAGCAAGAAAATAAATTTAGAAACATGGAAGAAATTAGCGAAATGCTACATATGGAGCATAGCTCTTTATGGTGCAGAGACGTGAACGGTAAGGAGAAAGGAGGAAAATATTTAAAAGTTTTGGGATGTGGGTATGGAGGAGTATGATGAAAGTGAAATGGACAGAGAGGAAGAGGAACGAAGAAGTATTAGAAATGGTGGGAGAAGAAAGCATGCTAATAAAAACAATCAGGAAATAAAAAGCAAATTGGATAGGGCACATATTGAGAAGACAGTGTTTACAAAGGACAATCTTAGAAGGCAAAATTAGCGGAAGAAGAGGAAGAAGGAGAAAAAGAATAGGAATATTAGAGAATATAAAGCATGAATATAGTACTTATAGAGGTATAAAAGAGGCTTCTAGGGAGAGAGAGAGATGGAGGCAGCGATTCAGCTAAAACCTCTCTTAGGACAGCAGCTTGATGATGATGACAAGTTTATTCCTATAAGCATATAACTCTAATTTTCAATATCATGCATATTATGAAAACATCATCACCAGTATTTTCTTCCGATAATATGTAACCTTTTACTTTATACAAAACACTAACTGCATCACGCACTGTGATTGAGGGTATCATAGATAATTGCACTTCTCACGTACTACTGAAAGCACAAACATGACGATTACTTTTGGGTTATAGACTGTAGGAAGGAGCGAATAGGTTTGTTTTTCTCCAGGGCTATAAGGGATCATAATAGGAGAAGCAACCCTGATAGCGGTGACGGTAAACCGTGAAAAGTATTTTAATGTTGTGTTTCGTAGTTTTTCGAGAAATGCTAACTCTTTTCAATTGTTAAATATAATAGCGTAAGACCTATTTCTTCATACTTTCATCCAAATATGCGCTAAAGTCATGGATGATGATGTCATTATCTTAACAGAAAATGTCCTTATTTTTCCATAAATTTAATGTATAGGGTATTGTATTAATGATGATTATTCTTATTGCTCATGCAGTGCGATCTGAGTCACGAAACTTGAAATACGAAATACTTGGACACGAGCCGATTGCCAGAGAATTTGTAATTTACGGATAGATGCCTTAATTTCACGGAAAATTATAAATATACTGCTATTACTCATGGAATTTATTATTTAATACACGTGACTGAAGTGCTGTTGCCCTGGAGATCGCGTTGGTTTATTTACGAGTTTAGATCTTGGTGTGTGGTGATTTTTTTTAAGCGCTTGCAGTATGCAAGCACCGACTACTCGTATTAGATACACCTTTTTGGAAGAATAATGGGGTGGGGAGGGGTGAGTCTTGCATATCACACATTCGTTGTCTGCGTGCTGCTTAATGGAAAGCATATACACGTTATCGATCTAAAAAAAGGAACGGAAAGGAAATAAATTGCCTTTCAAGAGACTGAAGAAAGCAGTTAATCGTGAAGATCTGAATAGGCGAGGGCAAGAGAGCGAGCTATGTGAAATTACTTGTAGAAGTAAAAGTAATCGACCGAGTGATGTTCGAGGCGCGAAAGGCCCGAGGCCCCGAAGTGAATAATAAATATATGTGCTGAAATTAAGATACGTTCTTCAATAAACACCTTTAAACTATTTTTACGGTACGATATATTTTAACAGTGACACGGGGCTCGAATGAGGTCGTTGTGCGGATGAATCAATATACGGACTAATTAGCGCGTCATTAAAATACAGAAGCCGCTTCCCTCTCGGGAAAACCAAACTTGCTGTCCGAGTGTTTTCTTTCCTCATTCATCTATTGAAAAAATCGGTGGCGACCAAATGTTTGGGAACATTTGCATTGGAATATTTCATATTAAAGGTCCCAGAAGCAAACATTTAATTGGCAGAGAAATGGATGTGATATGAAACGTCTCGTCTACTAAGAGTAATCTCGAAAACGGGGCTAGATATAATTTTATACCTTAAACATATGCCGAAAGAAGGAGGGGTGGACATGGGCAGCGGGCGAATTCGCCTCACAGAGCTGGGCACGGGGTTGACACACGTAGCGAGTAAGGGCCGAGCCTCTAGTATTCCAGCAAATAAAGTATTAATCACTATCAACAACCATTAAAACGTATAATAGGGCTTGAAAAATAGCTGGTAGTGCGATTAATTTTGAGAATTATTCGTTAGAACGAAATTTCAGCACAATTCCGTTGTAACGGGATTTTTTGTTTTTTTTTTGAGGTGATATCCTGCAGAGAGATTTATTATTGTTCTCTGCTCACGTAAGGAACATAAAAGAATTTGTAGCTTGAAACATTTTGGCTCGGTACTTCTTCCTCTAACAGAAGTACATGATGTTGGCAGCGTTTTACGGTCGCGCGTTCCACATCTCGATAAGCTAGGCCTCCCCTATTGTATTCTCCCAAAAGGAAGACGCGCGGTTGTCGCATCAATGAGCCTCGTCATGTGACACGCGAGGGGCGCGACCGCGACCGTATCACGCGCGCACGCGCCCCGTTCCAGAGATTCTTTCTCAAACATTGCTAATTGGAGGGGATTTATGGCACCTTTGCGGGGGACGAACGGATTGTATATGTGTGTTTCGCGCCAGGAATAAAGTGCCTCGGATTATAAAATTGCAGCAGTTTTCTCGGACCATAAAACGGCTTATCTAGCGACGCCTTTTAAATAGTTTGAAATTGCGCTCTCGAATGACGCATTTGTTTCTTTATAGATGGAGTAATCGGAGATTATTGTAAATAAAAAACACGCCGAGAACTTGTTGAGGCTCTTTTGTGCACAATATATCTTTTTATTCTTCTAACGCTGTAGACGCGAGTGCGACTACAGTTACGAAAGTTTTATGTCTTCTGATGGCACAGTCTTGGATTTGCAAAATAAACTGCCGTTAAAAATACAGCCTTTGGTTGTACCGAAACGAAATTATTGGTAACCCAACTGAAGATACCGATTATTCATAAAACCGGAACGAAATTCCTTTCGGTTTTTGCGGGCGTAGTAATGCAAATGTTTCTTCTCTTCCCCTCCGTCGCGCGTCAGTGAGAAATTCCTTTCGGGTGTGCAAATTATTCCTTTATTCTCATCTGCCTGTGAGAAACAACTTCTTCGTGTTTAAGAAAATAAAATTCGATGATATTCGAGAGCTCACATTTAGGCCCTACAGCTGTGACGTACGGCCTTTTTGATCTACGGAGCCGAAGAAAAGTCATGGTAGCTGAATTTTCCCATTAGAAGTATTGATTTTAATCCGATCGATATGTTTAGGGATATTTTACTTGCAACAAAATTTTAATAATAATACCAATCAGTTAAGTGCCATTGAATATGGCTACGTTTTCCGTTAAATGTATTGTTGTGTAGCTACCCACATAATTACAATCAGACCGCGATTTGGCGCCCATCCCCTTTTCCCTCCCCCAATATAGATCCATCCCCGCATGCCGCCCATGGATCATTGTGAGGGGTGATATTTTCGAGTTATAATTATTGATAAATTTTTCCTAACTAAATAAAAATGTCGCATTGGCTACTGAACGATCCAAAGAGCAATTTATAAACGGGTGATTCGAGAAAATTTCTCGTTTTGTACGAAATCTGAGACATGACAACTAAATAACTAAAACTAGTTATTCTACGAATTTCTATATCTCGGAAAAAATCAAGACTTCTACACATTGACTTGAAATTCCACTGTAAAGATTTTGGATATCTTGAATTTTTCTCGTCATTTTTTTTGACGTAGCGAAGTTTCGTAACATAATTTTTTTATTAATCGTTCGAAATTAAAAAAAAGTCGTTTTAAGATTGGCGTACGAATTTACAGAGATTACGGGGTAAAAATGTTTACGAATTCTTCGTAAAATTTTAGCGCATACGTGATGTAATAATTAGTATCTAGTTGAAAATTAAATTCTAGTGAAAAGTATTTTCTTGAATAGAAAATGTACTCTAGATTCCCTTAGCCTCTTCTGATATTAAAAATTGGGTTATGGTTTTTAAGCTGATGAAAATTTTTTGCTAAACTCTACTACTGAATATGAGAAATCTCAATTTTGGATGCATACAGCTCAAATTTTTAAAATAAAACTCTGCTGATTAATGTTTAGAACAGTATAGCCAGAAGAAGCGTAAATGACAAGTCGCTACACAGATGGCTAAATGTCGTTACAATATCGCTACACAAATGCGGCAACCGTAGTACTATCGCCCTTATAATAATAGCGTGTAGTTGGTTGGCGATCATCTACTGCAGCTCAGCTCCTTAGGTATGTGAGAAATGGGAACGAACAAAGCGCTTATGTTTTGGTTATTTTCGTTTTGTTTACCTTGGCAACTGTTTCCACGTCGAAGTAGTTAGAACTATCCTTATATAATAATTCTCAAGTGTCCGTCGGTCTGTCCCGGTATTTTTGGACATTTCCCAATGGAATTTAGAACTGAAACTTTCACAATCGTTAAACCCCCATGAGGTGGTCTCTAGAAAAATCAAACATCCCGGGAAAAAATCCGAATTCGACTCCGGCAGAGAATTATATTTTCCCATGAGTTTACACGGGATTTTCGATTTTTCAAGTAGCAAGGTTTGTTTCCTTCATACATTAAAATATTTAAATATGGACCGAGTTTCATCACTTTTGTTTTATTCGACGGCCAAAACTATAAAATATCTTATTCTTGCAATGTTTAGATGTTACACGGAAGAATTCGTCAGGAACACGCATTTCTTTTCGAAATATTATGGCATTTTCGTACTCTTTCCGGGTGTTGCCAAGGCGAACCTCATTGCTGCCTCCGATAAATTAGCGTCAATATCGGAAGCATATGACATTAAAATGAATTCAAGGTCAGTTAATTATTCATGTAAATAAGAAATGGCATAACAAGCTATTCCTTCGGTTTCAAATATTAAAAGACTAGCAAGGGGAAGGAAGAGAGAGATTGGGATGGAGAATGGGAGGAAGAGGGAGAGAGGGAGAGAGAGTGGGAAGGAGGGAATTGAATTGAATTACATCTTTATTGGGGCGAGATTGAGACTAAGTCAGTCTCCTCTTCCATCTAACCTCTAAGGGGAGGGAGAGAGAATGGGAGGAAGGAAGTGAAAGAGATAGAGAGTGAATGGGAGGAAGGAAGAGAGAGGGAGAAAACAAGGATAGGTGAAAAATGCATTTATTTGTTGTAAGGCATTGTAACTAAACTTGAGAGCCTGTGACGCTTCGCTGTAACATTAAGTTGATTTTGATTTTAAAAAATAATTAATTTGATCAGACATATTTATTTGACAAAAGATGTAAACTTCTTTCTTCGTAAATAGAACAGAAGATTTTATTTATTATTAACATGTATTAGGATTAAGGATAAGTATAATTAAATTTTTATTTTATTTAATTTTTTAATTTTCCAAGTGATGTGATAAATAAAAATAACTGACCTTGCTAAGTTCTTTTGAACTTCTTTCTTCGTAAATATTACAGAATAAACAGGCTCAACCAGGCTCAACATAAAGACATAAATCAACATAAATGTAAACAAACAAAATGACGTAATATCGTCAAGAGGCTCTATTTTAATCTTATACTGTTTAAAATGTTTTTCGCTTGGCTTAAAGAAATTAATTTACTTAATTTTTTAAACGATGCTACAATAACGAATAAAATTATTCTTTAATTCAAAGGGGAAAGGTTCGCTCATTCTTCAAAATTGTTCTAAATCCATGTAAACAAACAAAATGACGTAATATCGTCAAGGGGCTCGCGCGTATACACCCAATATTGCCACTCCCTCAAATGAGGTGGCCATGGTAACTGGCAATTCTCATTGTTTAAAAATCGCGTTTTTTCGTATTAAAAACGGATTTTCCGGGAATTTCGAAACGTAATTTAATTTTCACGGTAAGCAAAATGAACTTTTTTCTTTTTCCAACGCATCCGTTTAGATCCCGACTTTGTATCTTGACTCTAACTAACTATAATGTCCGAAACTGATTCCAATGCTTTTTTATTGGAGAGCAGGGGTGTCGGAAAACCCCCCTTAAAAAAGAAGGTATTTAATGTTTTCTGTTGAACTAAGTACCGTTAAAGAATATGAGATTTCCGCATCTTTACAAATTATAGATGACGAAAGATGACCCAAACAGCGGCGGAGATATAAGTTTCCAAATAGGCTATAACCAACCTACCAAAAAGTTCGCCTACGACTACGATTACCGTAATATGCTTTATAAATTCATTTTTTATTGGCAACATTTTTCTGTTTCTTCACAGACTTTACTGAAAAATGCTAAAATTCTTAGCCGAAATTGGTTATTCCATGCAATATTATTTATGCTGTCAATGGTTTTGTTTGCTTCACTTCCAATATTCAAATCTTCTAATGCCTTATAGTTTTCTGGGAGCAATCGGTTCTTTAGGCATTAGTTCCTCGACATTTCTAGGAAGTTCATCTGCCGCTGCCAAATAGATGGAGTGACACACGCAACCCAAAACAAAAAACTTTTGGGTTTTCCGTTTTCAAATTCGCCGCAAATGATTCTTTAACACCCATCATTACGTTAGGATTGTCACTACAATATCTAACAACTTGATTAGTGTTCAAGCCATTATATCCATTAAATATTTCTTAATTGTCTCGTATAGAACATTGGCTGCCTATCCATCAGATTTATGTTGGGAATAATTTTGAAACGAGAAACATTTATGCTATGAGTGAGAATCGAACCCGGGTCTTCCACTTGCCGGGCGGATATTCTACCACTGAAAAATCGTTGCAGATTAATTCTCTCGTTTCTGAATGCGGATTTAAGTAGCAACAATTCCTATAATTTACCCCGAATTTGGTATTTGTATGCCCAGTCAATTCGCCTCTCTTACAGCACAAATGGGTATCTCAGAGGTAGTGCAATGAATAACCGGGGAGGGAGGAGGGAAACCCGGTGCCGGCATTTGCCTGCTCTTACGAAGAACACCAGGGGGGCCAACAGCTTAACGTCCTTTCCGAAGGACGGAACAGCTGAATTTGCGCGGTCTCCTCAAACTACGCAAACAGGGGGCCGGGTGACCTTGAGAAAAATCCTACTCGCGCAGGATTCGTACCCGATGACTTTTTCAAGCATCGGGCGAGTAGCAGCCAGCGTCCTAACCACTACACCACCGGCACCCCTTTACCCCGAACGTTGTCGTCTTTTAAATATTGTATTGAAATCCACACGCTTTTGTAATTTGATGCGTCCGTGTTTTTTCTATGACACTGGTTCTGTTAAAACATCTACAATTAAACTTCTTAATTTAATCCTTTTATGCCGTATATCTGCACCTTTAAAAATTATTTTGGATACATTATTAATTTTACACACCTACAGTAGGTATATACTGTCCGTGAACATTTCGTGCCTCTCAGTCCGCCATCTTTCTTGAATTTAGAGAACTGCCATATGAATTATAGTTCCACAAAATTTCAACGGATGGCGACATAAGAGACATAAGTACATAGGGAAACGATTGCGCAGATAATAATGTCGCTTGAAGAAGAGATCAGTGAGTTGCTGGTCATCACTTTATCGATCCGGCATCGACGGCCTTAATGATACCGACAAATTAAACCCGTATTTCCGTTTAAATGTCTTCATACCTATTTTTTTAAAATGATTGAGATTGTATCGTTGAGTGTGAGACGTAATTCTCATTCAATGCAACGTATCGGATACATGTTTTTTTGTCCCTTTGAACGCGAAAAAACCGACGTGAATAATGTAAATTCCAAAGCTTATATCTCTGTTTAAATCTATTGAAATCGAGCCTATGGTTTTTAACAACTAAAGAGTTCGGTATGATTACATAACCATTTAAGGAGAGAAAGGTGTGAGACAAGTTTTTGTGCAATTAACGCACATGACCTCGGGTTAATGGGAGATATATCCAAATCAGAGATCTGATTGCACCCTCTCTCTCTCTCTCTCTTGGGTTAAAGGACAGATATAACTCGCCTGTGGCCAAAGAAACTCACTCGCAAATATAGAAAATTATTTCCTAATCCATAATTATATTTTAACACCCGAGGTTAATACAGCAGACCTTCTTGTGCTCACGATCCAAAGCAGCAAAAAATATGCCGCAAAATATTTCCGAGAGCATACGAAGTAAATTAATCCTGTAGACAAGTAATTATAAAGAACCCAAACATAGATAGCAATTAATCGACAAAAGCCATGCGAGGTCTCTCATTAATTTCTCCGTTATTAGCTTAAGCGTGTTATCTACTGTCATGCTGTGGATGACGGCTGCATTTGGCGAAGCTTTATAATCAGCGTGGAGCAGTGGCGGATCCAAGGGAGGGGCGATCGCCCTCCCCTTGGAGGACCCCATTGCCCTCCTCTTGGAGGATCCCATTGCCCTCCACTATGTGCATTCTTAAATCCATTCCGCGCAACATCCATTGTTTCTACACCTAAGATTAAGTCTGTATGACAAGGGAAAGAAAGATTCTGATGGGAGTAGGGATTTTTAAAATGTATGATTGCCGGCAGAGGAGGAATCAAGACGGGGGAGGGGTAATTGGGGCGATCGCCCCCTCCTTGGGAAGGTTCTGGATCCGCCCCTGGCGTGAAGTTCACTCAGATTACGCCAAACCGTGTCTTTCATCCATTCATACCAATATATTAGCTGTTGCTTACAATTCTGTATTTTTTTGCCTCATTGGTTGTAATTAAGAAGAAAATCAAGGAAAATTCAACAGAGGGCCGTACATGTTGCATGCTAAGCGAAATCGTCCCGGATGCAGCATTTAGAACCTCGATTCCTGGCCGTAGTGGTTAACTCCAGAAGATTTCAAAATATTATCAACTGAGATACCCTTGCTAAAGCAGGAGATGGAAGCACGTTTTCTTAGAATTTTCAGGGTTCTGGTTTACTTCCTCATATGAAGAAGGGAGTCCCTACACCGATGGAATGTAGATCCTCATTAGAATTTTCCCGTCCTTGAAAATTCCACTCTAGTTTCAGTAGTTTTGATACAGTACCACTTCAAAATTTTAGGATTTTTCGAAATTGAAGCCATATAGCGGAAAATTTATCAAGTATGTGGGAAAACCAGCCATTGTAAAATTTATAGATTAACTAGAGCTATCAAATTCAAAAAGAATTTTGCTAATATTCCCAGTGGTATGGCTACAATACCATTTCAAAATTTTGAATTTTCCGTATTTGAAGACATCTAGCGGAAACTCTACGAATCAATATGAAAGCTCAATCAATAGAAATGTAATGGATTTATAAGAGCTATCTATATATAAGTTGTTGCTCACTGAGAAAGTGATCACATAAGCTCAGTTTTCTTTTAAGAAAACGTGCTAAAAATAGACGGAACTACTATCAATGAACCACCACTGTTGTTTTGCATCCAAAACACGCATGTCGCTTTCCTAATCCTTTTTTGACTATTGGAGCTGCACAATTTATTATTTACTCCATATGTTAAGCTCAATCTGTAGTTATTTGATTTTAAAATTCCGGCATATGTTTAGGACAATAATTTCTGCACGAATAAAGTTACGAGGATGTAAAGTTACCGGCTGAGCGCGTCCGTGCGTTTAGTGAGATTATCCATAAATGCGCGTATTACCTATATTTGAGGCGAGAGTGTCACGAAACACTATTTTTGTCGTTGGAAGTTTGCTACGCCTGTTATCATACTGGGAATCGCTAAACTAGACTATCAAGTCAGAATGAAAATTCAAGATTTTTCGTCATGTCAACATTAGCCCTGCCTCAATTAAACTAGGTACGTTTTGAATTCCGTATATCGCTAAAGATAGAAATTTTCCGTTTCTTTTAATGTAGGAAAAATTGTCGAAATAAGAGCATGATATTTATGATGTGGTTCTTTAAAATAATTATTTCCACTTTAGAAACGATAAAGTAAGATTTTTGCTATTATAGCCACTTTTGGTCGCTAATTAGTAGTCACAATAAATTTAAAGAATTTTCTTAATAAAATTCACATAATACGTAATCAGATGATCGATTTGAGATTAGATTATAAAATTACCTAATATAAACATTTATCGAATTTGTTTTCAATAATTAAAACGCATAATGGTGACTTTTAGCTTAAATTAAGACATGATATATTCAGATGAAACAAATAAATTATCAAGATATTACTGTTTAAAAATTGAAGTGATTATATTTAACATCCCTTGAACATTAAATGCCCGAGCGAGCCATAAGAGCGGCGCATGCGCATACAATTCCTCATCAGCGTTAATTCAATGTTTTCAATTTACGAATTTGATTCAACGAAGACGACGGGTTCTTGATAGTTGGGATGCTCAAATTTTAATTTTTTTGTTATTTTTTGCAACCGATGTTACCAGGATGATTAATGTATCGGGTGAAAACTACATTGTGAGCATGAAAAGTCCTTTTGGTCCTCTTTTAGTCAAGGGAATGTTTTAAAGGGTATAACAAGAACGACGCAAAGATCAAAAGAAGATCACAAGGATTTATGGACAGTCTGCAGGAGAAGGATATTAGTAGATCATTAACGGAAGTTTGTTGGATGAGAATGGTTGAGGGGGTTCAACAGAAAAACATGAAAATTTTAATTTGGTGGAAATTTAAACGCAAAAAAACTTGAGATTCTCTAACGTAGCCCTATTATTGAACGTTGCCTTCGGATTATTTAAAATGGCCTTTGTATCTCGTAAAATAGTCTTATTTGCATGCGGAAAGTTGAGACAGCCGGAGACGCATAACATGCATGCGAAAACTAATGCCCGAGATCCAACTTTCGCCGCGTGGACATTTCCATCCGTCCCTTGCACATCTCACGATAAAGTCACGCATGAAACACGTCAATGTCGTGGCGGAAATCTAAAATGCGATCGCAAATTCGTTCCTGCTCGTGTTTTCCCTCGCTAAAAGAATTGTGATTCTTTTGCATATAAGGCGTTACAGGAACGTCGAGATGAGTCGGATGCAGATGTTTATATATGGATCGCCGAAGCACTTTCAGTTTTTATGAGCAAACTGGCCATATCAACGTTTCCCTCACATCTGACACGGAAGACACCTGCAAATGAATCGTGGATGGATGCTGTCAAGAAGATGTTGCGTCGACGAACTCAAGAGGAGGACTTTTTTTTTAATGCATCGGATGGTTCTTTGCAAAGTGATAGAAGATAATGCATCTGCGAACGTGTGGCGGTGAAGTAATTACTTACTTGCGGGAAACGGCTAAGACGCGAGTAAAAAGCTTTGTTGATTGAATCTGGTGCTGGCTCATTTATTTTCCCTTGCGCCGTCTTCAGTCGAGAAACAGATCTTACGTAAAATCCATTTGCTGTAGATCCCGTTTGCTTTATCGTCTCGTCAGAGCTGCAAAAAAAACTTTAAAATGTTTTCCATTAAAAAAGTCATTCGCTGAAGATAGTATAATCGCATACTTAAACTATTTTAAGGCAAAATCGCTTGGTACCAAGTAATCTATTATAATAAAAGGCGACGTTTGTCTGTCTGTGTATTTGTGGGCAGCATTTCTCGAAAACCAAAGAAACTTGGAGACTTAAAACTTGATACATATACTAAAAATACCTTGAAGATGCGAACCTCTGAGCCAGAATTTTATTGTTTTTGGGGAGGGGAGGTGCCATATAAATCATACCCTGACTAGAGGCCCGTGTTAATTATTTTGTAAAATTAGACAACTTATTTTGAATATTCTTAGCAAAATAACAAATTTGAATCTATATTTCATTTGTTCATACCAATTAAGGGGGAATAATGGTCACTTATCTCGAGAGTACCTTGAGTTTGAATGAATGTATTAGCGAGTGAAATAAGCATGAAAAATTCGAAGCTGTAAACCTGGAACAGAGCCAGGTAATTAGCTAGTTTATTATAAAATGATTTACCGTTCCAGCTTAGAATCATCAAAATGCCTTAGTTTTCCTTAATTTTTTCCAGTCGCCATTTTGTTTAGTTTACTGCTACTAGGGTCGTAATTACTTTCGCAATTAAAATTCTGCCAACGACTTTCATGTTGCTAATCTCGAACAAATAAATAACCTGACTCTGTGGGGACGCCATTATATTCTAGTTACTTCGATTGCAGTTAGATAAAAAAAATTAATAAAACTAGCATAATTATTGATTTGGTATCCACAATGGTCTTGTAATATTTTTAAAATTCAAGTTTATTCATCTCGTTTTAAGGTGGAATTTATCTCAACTTTAACAAAACATCCAGGATCACCACCATCCAATCACGATCCAAAACCCACCAAAACAAAGTAGACGCTTACGAAAGCATACCCATGAACTAAAAAAAATTCCGTTATGAATAACTGCCGCGGTCCAAACCCCCTTTCACCTCTTTACGTTGTACTAGGTCCCTGGCGCGGTATAATTTCCCGTAAACCTAGTATTATTTCTCCCATTTTTCCTTTATTTCCCTTTATCTCTTTGTGTGTACTTGTGCGCGTGTTTGTGGTTGCCTAGTAGGTCCCTATCGCGGTCGTACAGACTCACAAACCTTCTAGCAACGGTGTGATTTTCGGGTCCATGGCACAGATTAATCTCTGACAGACCCGGTTCCTTCTTTATCCTTTTTCCATCTTTAGAATTAGTGATTGCGCGACTGAGTGAGTGAATGTGTGAGTGACTTAGGGTCCCTGGCGTGGAGGAACACTCCCTAAACCTGTAAGTTTATATTTTTCATTTTCATTGATTTTTTCACCTCCTTCCTTTTTGTCCCCCCCCCCTTTTCCTGTGTCACTAATATTTGAACTTTACGGTTAAGTAATTAGATTTTCATTTAACCTCAACTTTAACGATTATTTTTATCAAGTCTGTAAAAAAATGACATTTGTTTTGTAATTAATTTAAATAAAAATATTGACTCGTCCCTAAAAGAAATATCCGAGTGAAAGCTGTTGTATGTTGCTGAATTCAATATAAAAATGTGGAAAATTTAGTTTCCATGATCCGAATTAATTCATAGATTAAAAGAAGGTTATGAGCGAAAACAATAGTCTAATTGTAAGATCGAGAAGGAATAAAAAATTCATCAAAATAGAAAAACTGAAAAAGAGAGGAGAGAAAAATTGAATGCGAAAACAAAAAATTAAAATATATGAAACAGAATCGTGGCCTTGAAGAAATAAGTTCTGTTAAAGTGTTTTTTATAGCGAAAACAATTTCTTAAAAATTCCGTTTGCTCGAAGGTGTCTCTGTGCCGAGTGAGGGAATGTTGTTTCATTTGCTGGAAACATTTAATTCGGAATGCGTTTTACTTTTAAGCGCTGAATATGAATAGGTGTCCGGATCGCTACATATGTTTTACATCAATCACGTTGAGCCAAATATAAAAAACAGTTATAATTATTTTATTGCAAGTGAATAATAGTAGAGATGGCAAAATTAACAAACGTTTATCTAAGAAATATCTCTGATAAAAATAAAATTATCCATATTACAGTCCTGGTACACGCACGCACTGAATATTTCTTCTTAGAAATAAAACCTTAGAAATAAAACCTTAGAAATAAAACGTTATGGACTGTTCCAAAGACGTGAACTACACTGGCTGCAGCATCTGCTCCTGGAGGTCAGTTAGGTAAATATATAGAGACTATACTACCTTACTATTACATGTCCGAGTAGTGTCAATAAAGGTAAATTGCAGAATGAGTAAACTTCTACAACTAAATAGCATTCATAAATCAATTTCTGTGAAAGAAGAATTTAAATAATGTAGCTTTCAGAAATCTAGTACGTACATTAGCCCCTCGATTTTCGCGTAAATACCGAAAGTACTGTAACATTTATCAATGTTCGCGGAAGATAAATATCGCATATTCGCTCCCGCCAACCGCATCACTCACTGCTCAATCGCTAAAGCCCATGAAATGCAGCGCGATATCCCTCGATGATAAAGCAATTCATAGTGCATAAATAAATACTACAAAAGTGGCGGCGCATTTGGCATTTAATACGAAAACATAATCAGCACCTACTTCTCTCTCAAGTATTGCTACGAAACTCGTAAAGAATCACCATTCGAATCTTGGTTCTGGGCAAACATCAAATAGACAAATTTTGCAAATGGTGGATAAGGTCTAACCTTTCCGTATCTTTTAGATACGCCATTTAGATAATATCTAAAATTAAAATCGATAGTACTTTCGCATTTAAAAAAAGAGAAAATCGAATCTTGATAACTCTTGTAACACAAGGAACTAACTAACATATTTGCACCCTCCAAATGTGCACACTTTAAATTTGAGTCCAGATGCTCAATGATTTCAAGCACCGAAGGTTCGACAATTCGAAGATACGATAGCTCGAAGATTCGATATCATTTGTCTTTCTTGAGGTTCGAGTTAAGTTATTCCAGGACTCCTCTGACCTTAGGCACTTAAGATTTACCTTTCTATCTCTTAATGTCATCTACCAGCAATAAATTATCAAAGATTAATTATGACAGGGACATCCCCCTAATCCGATCCTTTCCGTTTGCCGTCTGGGCCTGCTCTGCTCCATAAAAGAAGTAATTCATCTGAAATATAAACACATTGTGATTGGAAGCACACAATCACAGGCGTAAGCCAGAGCAAAGGGTTCAAAGATTTACTTGAAATGAGATAGCGATCTGCTATTACTAGGAATCGAACACGGGTCTTCCACTTGCCGGGTGGATATTCTACCACTCAACTATCGTAGCAGAGTAATTTTCCTGTTTCAGAACGGGAATGTTTTTCTTAGATTAGGCCAGGGCTAGCCAAGCTAGTATAAATCAACCCCAACGGATGTCCTCCCGTTCTGAAACGGGAAAATTACTCTGATACTGTAGTTCATTGGTAGAATATCACCCCGGAAAGTGGAAGACTCGGGTTCGATTCACGGCCAAAGCAGATTTTTACTTTCTCCATAGGGGAAAATATTGTTTTCATGAAAAAAAATCGACTTCGAGATTTAAACGGAAATACCACGTTTTGAGGTCCTCGAAACACGTTTTGACCATTTTCTCGATGATGTCTGTGTGTGTGTGTGTGTGTGTATCTGACTGCTTTTTTGTGGGTGATTTTTTCTCCTGTTTCCAAACTTCCCAACGTTCTAGCTTATGCCTGTAGCATAGGGATCATACGATTTATCGATTTCATCTATGTACTAATATTTGAGTTAGCGATCGACCGGTCGAATTTTCAAATTTCCCTCGCGTGCAAACGTACACGTCTCACTCTTTCTCGCTCGTTCTTCATTTCTGTCTCTTCTCTCCGTGCCTTAAAACGTGACGTGCTTTGAAAATTAATATCCGAGCGGTCTTTGTAATGGATCGTGCAGAAGCGAGGAATGGAGAAACAGAGAGTGAGAGTGGAGGGGGGGCGAGAGAGAAGGATTAATACATCCAGCGTTCGCGCGTGGGTGTGTGCGCTCTACGACTCTTGTGAGCTTTCCGTGGCATCTCGTCGCATACATAGAGAGCATTTTTTCCTCTCGACAAAAAAAGGAATGTTTTCTCTCATTTCAAGAGAGCGAGAGAGATGCCGTACCCGTTTCCCTTGGGATATAAGGATCTAGAGAGAGAGAGAGAGAGAGAGAGAGAGAGAGAGAGAGAGAGAGAAAGATGAGTGGCTTTGAGAATAGAAGGAAGGAAAAAGATATGAAGTTGAACCTCCTTAATCCGGAATTTTCTGGTCTGGAATGGTGCCGTAATTTTGATTGAACCGGATAAACATTCTTGGTCCAGAAATACGGAAAAGATGGCGTTTCGGTTATCCCGACCTATATATATATATATTCCGACAGCCAAAGAGAGAATTTTTTAAGAAGTTGAAAACGTCCGCGCTGGTAGGTTGTATTCGCCTTGAATAACGCAATTATAACTACTCGGAAACTGGCAATGGCAATTTAGACAACTTTTCCAATGGTTAGGTGGGAATTAAATTCACATAAATTCAATAGCATTTTTTAGCCTACCTTCCAAAAAATGGAAAGTAGCCTTATGAGATCACCTCGCTGTCCGTGTGTATGTGCCCCCCCCCCCCCCAACTAACATCTTCTTTATGAATTGACCGATTTCCATGAAACTTGGTGTAAGGCTAGTGCTCTCGAAGACTGCCTCCTGGCCATAATTTATATTCTGAATTTACAGGTCCCGAGTTCGATTTCAGGTGAGTTCTTTCCCCATTTGATTTACATGGTTAATTAAAAATCCGTCGTGCATAGAGTTTTTCTTTTGCATTTTAAAATATTTTATAATTATGATATCGGAGTGGGATTTGTACTGTTCTAAGGAAAAAAGCGAAGATTTTTATTCTTATCAAAAAAATTTTAATTTTCGATCTTATTTGTTTGAATTTCTCTCAAAACTTTTCATTTCGGCTTTTTGAAAGCCATTTTTTCGATTTGTTCCAATTGTGATGATTATTGCCGAACTCGGCTGTGCACACTCCAGTCGTGTTTCGATTCATAGCTGTCGAGGTAGCAGTCGACCCTTAGCTCGATTCATACCTATCGGAATCGCGGCGAAAAATATGAACACTACTATTGTTGTCAGTAACCATACCGACTCTGTAAACAAAACGGTGCATCTTCTTGTGTAATTCTTACTGCAACTTTGGTGAGAGAATGTTGTTTTTTTTGTTTTTGCTGGTCTTGAATTTTTATATATGAAAATTGTATTGAAAGGAAAGTAGGCGGATTAGTTCTTTCCAGAGCTACTTGTTCAACGGTGAGAAATAAAACTTCCATAGCAGCGAGTCCACTGCTTTTAAATGGGAATCATTATTATATAGAATATTTTTAAAGGGAATTTATAGGCTGTGTTCTGAGGCCGTCGATCTCAACTAACGATGTAATCTTATGATGACGTCATAATCCTAAAACAGGGAAAAAAGCGCCTTATGTAATTTGCTCTGCAATTCTTTCCTCACTTGTTTTAATACGATTTTGCCATTTGGACATAGCCCATGTAAGTGATTACTAAATATTTAATTTGCAATGTTAATTCTTTCATCACTCGATCACCTTACTCCTCAGCTTTTTACGGCTTTGGAAGGTTTTTGATCTTGTAACAGGGACAATTGGACATTCTTCGTAAGACTTCTTTGTATGTAGTATTAGTAGTTGTTTGATCAGCACTCCACTGGTAGCAGCTTCATCTACCCCAGATGTATCTCCGATGAAGATCCATTTTTAATTTACTATCATCTTTGTGTTAAAAGCATAAAATTGTGGTAATGTCTACAGTAACAGTGCAGTCAATAAAGTAGCCACTCGTGGTTCAGAAAATTCTGTATTCCGGTACGCCTCCGGTCCCGGCCTTTCCGGATTAGAGAGGTTCACTGTACACTGTGTTTGCTCAATTAAAAGAAGACTTTTTTAAGGGAAGTTGAAAGATCCTTAACCAAGATCTGATACATCTCCCATATTATGTATCTTCTAACATTTGTTATAAACTGTGAAATTTTAAATGCATTCCTAAATGAAAGTATCGCATTATATTTTAGTTTAATTTAGTTTAATTTAAAATATCTTATAGGTTGTTTTGAAATTGAAATTAATTCTCCCTAAATGTTTTCGTTGCCAAAGTTTAATATAAATTTACCAGCAAATACATATACGAAGGCCCAGTTATACATTTCAGTGGAAATCATAGAATGGCCTATTTTGCCCTGAGCTGCTTATTTTAGAAACAAAAAATCGTAGTATTGCCACTCTAGAAAAATTAGTTGCTACTCTTTCGGCTTTTCTTTATCCAATCGTAATGTTTTTTCTCATTCGCTTTCAGCTGATCTATTTATCCTATCTTATAAAGCTATCACATACCTCACCTAGTCTTCGGTCTATTCTCACTTTAAAAAAACGATATCAAACGTAAGATAGTTTTAATGGAGCAACGAGGGGTTGCATATACATATAGTCTTACTAAAGTGCCACATGAGGTTTTATGTAATACTCCATGGGTCACATTGAACATTGAAAATTACTGTTTTCAAAGAGACAGTTTTAGGAATTTTTATGATCGTCTAATGTGCCATACGCCTATATATAATTATATTGAATCCAGGTACTCAAAATTATCGTTTTGATTTCATAAATGATATTTAAATGCCCCTTCTGCAGGCAGCTATACGAATTTGCACGTCTTAAAGAAACTGTTGAGTTTGGGATTCCCGAAGTAATTTATATCTTAGAAGTTTCAGGTATTTTTACTGAGGTAAATTAATTTATTTAAATGCTAAGTTCAAGAACAAGCAATTTAAAAAATATAATTGCGTCAGGTATCTCCAATAGCCACAACCAGGTAATTGTTGGAGATACCTGAGGCAAGAATATTTTTCAAATTGCTTGTTCTTGAAAATTTTCAGCCTTAAGTCGAGTTCGATAGTTCCCCGTTGAAATGTTTAGTTGGAAATATATCATATAAGCAAACATGAAATAAGATGTAAATATTTTAGCAATAACCAGTAATGATATTACGGGTTTGAATATGTACCTACCTGTCTTGAATACAGTTGTGTTGCTTTCCGAGTATGACAAAAGTTGGCATAACGACTAAAATTTTCCAGTCCCCCAACTTATTCTCGTGACTTTGTTCGACTGAATGTCTATATCAGTGCTTCCCAAACATTTTATAGGCGTGGCACCTATTCAAAGGTAAACAGAATTCCGCGGCACCCCAGCCTTCAAGCAATGCCTTTATACAAGGTGATCGTTTTAAATGAGATCCCATAGAAAATTTAATATCTTCGAGTAAAAGAGTGTTCGAGACATGAAACTTAGAAGTAACAATCTTTGTTGTCTGCATGATGTCGCCATTTATCAACAGCCTGCGACACCACGAATGCGTATGCACAGTGCAAGCAATAAACAACACGGCGTTCAATGCAGAGGTGCGAGTGTTTATGGTGGAACGTTGCCCCAAATCAGAGTCGTTTAAAATTACTCAGGATGATTTCTGCCGGCAATTTCGATGTTGTAAGGCACCAACGAAATCTATGATATGGAAGCTTGTGAAAATGTTCAGGGATACTGGAGACTGGAGACTTCTTTCTGTGGGATTTTATCAAAGACAATGCCTACAACAGCAATCTGGATGAATTGAAAACCAACCAACATATCCCACATCATTTCAAACATCGCACCCATCACGTGTGGTCATTTTCAACATTATTTGTGAAAATGTAAGTAATGTCAGACAATAAAGGTTATTACTTCATTATTTCATGTATCTAGCACTGTTTTACTCAAAGTTATTAAAATTTTCATGGGTTCTCATTTAAAATAATCACCCGTATTTTCACAAGCGAGTATTACATCCTTTGGACATCCATTCGTTGGTATCACCCCATAATCAATTTATTTGAGATAAAATTAACGTCTTGGCTACCTGTAAACACATCCAAATCGTTGATTTATTTACAAAACTAATTTTATTGCGGCATCCCTTCCACTCCGCTTCCTCGCCACCAATAAGGACTCTATCCGGGTCCGGAGTCATGCTGTTCGAGAAGACACAGTCTGGGTCATCCTCGGGTTGGCCTGCAGCTTCCATTCCTCGAACCACTCAAGGAGGACATCAGTAGCTCGTTGGAGATACACCGCCGCCATCGCCTTCTTCGAGGATCTGCACAACAGAACAGCATCATCTGCATAGAGTGCCGTCAGCGTGTTCCAGCCAAAGTCAACCGGGTTGTCCGCCATAAAGATGTTGTACAGAGTGGGTCCCAGGACTGACCCTTGTGGAACCCCTGCGCTGATCCTCCTCGCAGCAATGTTGCTTGGTGCCATGCTACACAGAAGGTGCAGCCACTTTGGTAATTCCCAACGAGCCGCGTGAGCCAACCAGGAAAGTGGAAGCGCCGCATCTTCACAAGCAGCCCTCCATGCCACATGCGGTCAAAGGCCTTGGTAACGTCAAAAAAGGCCCCCGCGACGTGATGCCTGATTTTAAATTTAAATTTATGAAATTGATCACCCTCACCAGCTGGTGAATGGTGGTAAACTCGGAGCGAAACCTAAATTGTTGTGCCGGCAGGATGTCGTTATCGGCAATGTGGCTCTGTAGATGCTGTAGAAGGATGCGCTCAAAGAGCTTTCAAAGGCCGTTGAGCAGCAATATCGAGCGATATTGGGCCGGCAGCCTCGACGCCTTCCCCTTCGGGATGCAGAAAATGCGGGCGATCTTCTACTGGGTCGAGAATTAGCCGATCCTCAAGCACACGGTGAACAGAAAAGCCAGTCAAGTCCCGAAGGACTGCGGAGTCTACCGGATGATTTCATTCAGCAGTCCGTCCAGGCCAGGGGCTTTCCTGAGGCGCAGGGTCTTTAGGGCGGCGCCAACGTCCGCCGAGGTGATGGTAGGGGGAGGCAGGATGGAATCCTCCTCGGCAACAGGATCTCCGGCGTCTGCTGCATCCACAGCCGCCTCGTTGGTGAAGACGGTCTCCAAATATGAGGTCATGAGATTCGTCTTCTCCACCGATGTGATCGCCAGGCCCTGGTCAGTCTGGTGTGGGGGATCAGCAACCGGGTCTCCCCGAAGCGCTCATGTCATCTTCTATATGGAGCCATCCTCCATATTGAGGGAGGAAAGCTTCTTATCCCAGACGTCGCTGCGAAACGCCTGGATGGAGTCCCGGATGGAATGCTGCAGGTCCACAAGGAGGCGTTTTTGCGCAGGATCCCCAGTCCGTTGGAAATTCCTGCGAACTCGATTCTTCTCACGGGTCGCCGTAAGTATGCGAGCCGGGAGTTTAATATAATTTAGCGAGCGTCGGACCTGCCGCGGAATTGCTGCCTCTGCCGCGATCTCCATGCAGGATGTGAGATGAGTAGCGCAGTCCTCCACGTCTTCCGCTGTGTCAAGTTGCGGCAGAGCTTCGGGCAACATGTCTGTAAGGTGTCTCCGGAAGGACTCCCAATTGGCGTCCTGAAAGTTCTGGACATCCACCTGTAGCAGAAGGCACGGGCGAGTGGAGTGCCAAGATGAGCAAGCACTGGATTGTGTTCACTTGTAAGGCAGGAAAGAGTTGAGACGTGCAAAGAGGAGGTCAAGAGAGTGGGGTCCCCCGTACTGAAGACGATGTCTAGGTCTTCACGAAGCGGAGTCCGGGACGGCCGCTGGTAACAAGAGATGACGCGCAGCTGCCCTCTCCCTGTGCGGAGGAGGATGGCCGTAGCCTCCAGATTCCAGAGTCCGTCGAGGGGAAGCTGCGATACCTCAAATGCAGTCGAAACCAGAATTGCAGTTCCACCAGCAACTTTGCAACCGGGGACGAGGGGTCGATCCTTGCGGAAGACCGAGAAGCCTGGCACCTTCCAGCGGATAGACTCCTGGAGGTGAGTTTCTTGAATAAGGACAACGGCAATGTCCTGTCACTTCAGGAAGCTCAGGAGTCTTGCTGCGAATGTTACCACCTGCGTTCCAGGAGGCGACTGCGACAGTCGAATTTCGCCGTTTAGGGGTGAACGCGGAAGTGCGAGATGAGCTGCGCAAGTATGCCGTTTAGATCTATCGACTACTGCTGGATTTGCTGCTGCAAGGCCAGGGTAGCCGCTGTAAGGGACTGTAGCGCCTCAAGGAGGCCGGAGGGCAGTCCCTGATCAGACGATGCCTGCTGGCCATCGTCGAACGTTTGCGCTGTCCGTATCTCCTGACGCCGCTTCCTGAGTGGAACAAGAAGTTCCTCTTCCGTCTCGCGACGGACTGGTTTGGTGGCCGGTAGAGAAGGGAAGCCCAGAGCAGTCACAGGGGCAGGCAGAAGTTCAAGCCGAAGTCTCGGTGTCGGCATCTGCGCAGCGGGAGGTCATTTCGGGTTCCCACGTCCCCAGGAGTTTTGAACTCCAAGGGAGGGATGTGGGGTCTTAGTAGCAGGACGTGGAGGCGGTGCGGAGGCCTTCGTTGCCTCTTTCTTCCTTTCCAGAAACTTCGAGAGTTCATCCTGGTAGGTGGTGCAGGACTTATCAAAGGCGGTGTGGGCCTCTCCGCAGTTGCAGCACAACGCAGGGTCTTCCTTCATGGTGCTGCATGAGTTCCCGGAGTGAGAACCGGCGCATTTATAGCAGCGGGGGGATGCTTTGCAGTTCGTTGAGGAATTTCCAAAGCGACTGTAGTTGTAGCACATCTGGGGAGTGTCACGCCGGTAGAGACGAATCCGCACTCGGACATTCTCCAAGTATCTAACAGCGGAGACCTTCGCTGGCGTCCATTCAGGCGTAGAAGCGATGGTCACCACGAAGAGAGACGCCGGAGTCTTTGAGCCGCGGAGATTCCGGACTTTTCGGACCGCCATTCCCGCTGCGTTGATATCATCGTATATGTCCTGCGGGTCATCTATTTCCTCAAAACCATGGATGACGTAGGATGTGAGCTTCTCAGTCCCGTAACTCCAGGAGGAGATCTGTGCTTGGGAGGAGAGCAGCTCATCCCGTAAGCGCTTGCAGTCCTCAATATTAGCCAGCTACACCCTTACGGTCTTGGGTTTCCGGCAGAGGTTGAGGACGAAGGATTGGTCAGTAAATAATCCGCGAATTATGGCCCGGAGGGCCTTCAGCGAGCAGACGTCGTAGACGATGAGACTCGGCTTGTTGGGAGGCTTCTTCGTCGGAGGAACCGCTGTTGTGTCCATGGCCTCAGCACCACTGGAAGCAGCGGACGGAGCAGGTACGGCTGCAGGTGCAGCAGCTTCCATCAGTGGAGCAAAGCGGTTGCTGACGGCGACGTTAGCTGTGACCTCCATTACCGCCATACGCTGCTTCTTCAGTGCTGACTCATCAGCAGTGAGGAAGGCAGCTGAGCGCCGACGAGGATCGTTGGGGTGTATAGAGGGGCCAGATTTAGATGACGCGTGTGCGTTCGCGGACCCAGCGCTATCTCTAGATGAGGAGTTTGCAGATGCGCCGTCAGATTTGCCCCCCTGAGAAGGGCTTGCCTCCATACTCTCCACGGAAGCCGATTTATGGCCCTGAAAAGGTCCGTTGGTCGACTCCGCCGAGGTTGGAGGCAATGTGGCGCCGTTTTGACCGGTGGAATGGTCGGAACCAAGGGCAGATGACGGAACTGGCGTCGTCTTCTCCTCACGCCGTGCGCCGGTTGCCTTCCCCATGGGAAGAGGTTTCTAACCGTTACTCCAGGGAGCAGTGCGGGCTAACTCTTTTGCTGAGCCGTCGTCACCTTGATGCTCAAAACAGCCGATAGTAGAACAATGGAGCGCAGTACGATAAATCAGATTGTTACCTTATCGGAGGTTTCGCCGCCTTCTCCACCGATTCCCATCTTCGTGTCTTGAAAAAAAAAAAACTGGCGCGTTGCGGAACTGGTTGCGGCCACGTGCCAGCGAGCGCCCCCGTGCGCGCGCACATACACACTCAGAAAATCAGCCGCCGCAATAAAAAAAGAAGAATCGATAATCTAACCGGCGGAGTGTAAGACAGGTCGCACTCCCTTACATGTCTGTCCAGCTCTATATCTATCTCTCTCTCTTTCTCTATATCTATCTCTCTATCTATTTCTCTCAATCTATCTCTATCTCTCTCTGTCACTCGCTCTCTTTTGTAATGGCCTTCAGTCAAGGTGACTCGGGATTTGATAAAAAGCTCTCTGAAGGGATTAGAAGGGGTTGGAGAAGGAAGTTGGAGGTGCGGGTGTGGTTTGACATCACGGGGTCTTTCTCACCCACAATTCGTCTCTGCCCATTTCCTCCCCAATTCACTTCATAACGGTATTACAGGAAAGTACTCTTTGGAAGGAGCTTCATTAATAAAAGACTCGTTTTCTCTGTCTCCCTCTCTCTCTCTCTCCTTCTCCTCCTCTCTCACGATTCGGCATCGAGACGTCTGCGATAAAACGAAACTCGGTTTCTTACCCACGATAAATTTGATTTATTGGCGTTACCTACCGACTAATTTAGCGCTGGAAATGTTTTCGATAACGATCGTCGGTGTTTACTCGGCGCTGTATGTATGTTATTTCAATTTTTTTGCAGTCTTATATAGGTGTCGTTAGCGCGGAAATAATTGTTCTTATATAGGTGTAATAAGGCGATGATATCCGTACTTGTCCCTACGGACTTAAACACTGTCATAGCCACGGGAAAGGTGTTGTTCGTGGGCTTCTTTTATGAGCTCGTTTGGCTTGTCTTGCTGTCGATTTTATTTTCTTTATTTAAAAACTTCGCAAGGGCGAAATAAAAGTTAATTTGACGACTAAAATCAAAATAATTATTATATTTGCATCTAGGTGCAACGGCAGTATCAAATTTTTCTCGATGGCAAATATTAATCTTATATATACTCGGATTCTGCGTGAAAAAGGTTTTAAGCTTTGGATAACTTTTACCAAAAGAACGGGTTTATTTGAAGCAATTCCAATAATATTTAAACCTGACATATTACAGCCAGAGGAAAGCTTTTATCGAGTCGCGTCATTTTAAGGAGTTTTTACGTTTATTCGCACAATTCTTGCACGAACGGATTCTTTCGGTGCCATTCACGTGTTTTAAAGATTTTTTTAACATTCACTTTTCATGCGTAGGTACTTGTTTGTAAAGGGCCTGAGTCATTAAATAAATTTGGAGGATATTTATTTTTATATAGCTTCATGAGCACTTTACCCGCTTCTCCGGCGTCAGATCCTTGGAGATCATCTCGTCCCTTCCAATCCGTGGTATAAGTGCTTGCTCTCCCCTCTCTCCCCACTCTCTTCCTTCCTTACCTTTCACCCCATGGGAATAAAATTATCCAATCACTGTCACGTAGCGTTATAAGAAACGCATTATGCCCCCGGTGACGTCGACATCATCTAACAGCCAATACGGGGAAGCTGCCACGCATTACAAGCCGTTGGCGGAATTGTTGAATCATCGGCTTTTGAAAAAATGCGCGCGTTTTTTCGTCGATACATGATAGCCGCTAAAAGAAAAGTAGCAACATCGTGCCTTCAAATCAATTTGTCTAAACTCGAACGAATTTTTTCATTGTTTTACGCAATCGAGTTCCTTTGTATTAGCATAAGTCGAATATTCGTGTCCAGGAAGATTAAAAACATCCGGCGGAGCGTTGGGTAAAAATTGTTTCTCGGCTCTGGACTCGCATGGAAACCTTGCCAATTTATTATTCCATCGTCGGAGAGTATTATCGTATGCGCGTTTACTCGATCGCAACGTGCTCCAATCAAGATGTTAACAAAGAGGCATCTATCCTCCTCATATACCGTTCGCTGACAGATTATTGATGGATGACAAAGACAGGCGACCGAAGGGGCAGCTCAAAGTCGGAAACAATCAATCACCTCCGCAATGGATTGACAAACAAATTTTGGACCGGTAGCGTTTCCCGAAAGAATAGCTGATGGTTTTTTTAGACAGGGTAAAATAAAAGGCGCCTATAATTAAAATTCGAAAAAATGTATCGACGTGCTCATTTGCTCGGAGACAGACGTTTTCTGCGCGATTTGCGACGCATTTTTGTCATTTTTTTTAATTTACTTTAATCGATTATATATTGTTTGTTTTAAAAAATGTAAAAAACGAGCAATTGTTGTCGCTCCGTCGTCCGTCCCTCTGTAGAAATTCAACATTTTTTAAAGAGAGAGATGAAAAATTCTCTTTTCTTTGTGTGAGTAGATACTAATAAAATATTACGATTCTCATTTCACGAATCCTCCATTAGTTTGAATTTTCACCATTAGAAAGCGCTAAATTTGGAAAATGAGTCAAATGTAAACTAATATCGTAAACAATCTATTTATGCTATGAAATTGATGTTTAGGTGGTGAGGTGTGGTGTTGATGTAATTAGTGATACAGATTTACGGAATTAAATATATTCAAGCCAATTTTTATGGACAATTTTAAATTTGAGACAGAACACGAATAAAAGAGGCCTTATCTTCGGTGGTGCTGCCATAAAAATTTTTAATTTATTCGACGCATTAACAGACCTATATTTTTTCTTATTAAATGCTTATTTGAACAAAATTTAGTTTTCTTCGAAAACGAACATTAGGAAATAGGGAATCCGAAATCGTGCGTGATTTCTCGAACATGTCCGGAATAGATGAAACACCGATCTTTTCAAGTGTATGACTTACATAAATAGTTCCAGGGTTTCTTGTAATCTACCACCTGTAAATCGCCGCTGACGATGGCGGCTTTGCAGTGAAAATGTGCTGCTGGTTTTCCCAACCTTCTTATGGTAACTGGAGCTACCTGGATCCAGGACAAAATGTCCCCGGACATAATGTTCCGGACAAAATGTCTCCGGACAAAATGTCTCCAAACGCAAAGTAGGACAAAATGTCCCCCCGCACCAGAATAAATATTAATTATTCCCTCTCAGATGTTGATATACTGTTCAAAATCAGTCAGATTAAATAACGCCTTTAACAGTTTTCGGTATTTATTTTGTTCTGAAAAGTAAGTCGGTAAAATTATCCTCCATATAGACGTTTTTACATATAACGTGTTTTAACAAACATCCCGATTAGGAATAAATTTGAAATTTGGCAGAAATACTTCAATCACGCATTTGCATTAATGACGATAACAAGATCTCCGAAAAGGATCCGGATTCGACTCCGGGATATAATTTCTGTTTCCCGTAAGATAACACTTAAAAACAAAATGTTCGACGTGCAGGCTTTCATTATTTTATCAATTAAAATTAGAAGAAACCGACCGTTAATCTTCGAACGGAGACTGCTCTAAAAAGAAGAATGGTTCAAGTTTCTTATTATTGCCATCGAAGTTTGTCATCAATTCTAAAATCGCTCTAATTTATCGATTTAATCACATATTTTGGGAAAAAATTGTCTTTTAACCGTTTTCTGCCTTAGAAACTATGTTGTTTTTAAAACCCGACCTTCTGTTGTTGTCTCAGTCCTATTATAAGTACGAAATAGTACATTTTGATTTAACTCAAGAACAAAAAAATGTTATGAAGTATTGCCAAACTTGAGAGAATAATACATATTTTCTACAACTTTCTATTCAGGCTTGACATTTTGTATTCTTCCAACGAAAGGATTAGCGGTGAAGGTCATTGACACTATGCGTAAGAAATGCCACCACGACATGCAGGGCCTCGCTAGAGTGAAGGTACAATTAGAAGGGCAGCGTCCCTACCCCTGTCGAATTTTCGTTTGCCCCTGTGACCATATCCGAGAGGAGAACAATACGAATACGCATCGTGAGGGTTCGGAGTTATATTTTTCTATCGCTCTTCCAGCTTTCCCTTCCTTCTTTCACACGTAAGTGCTAAAATGTCCAAAATACGAGGGCGATCGACATGCTTCTTCAAATCGTTATGTCCGAAAAATCAGAAAACGCTATCACTTTAAAAAGAGTAAACCAACCAAGGTCTATTAAAAACTCCATTACTGAACATTTTTCTAGTAATAACAATAATTAATCAAACTGATTATCTGAGCAATTATTGCTGTTGGCCCTCGATGTCAAATTATTTGTTTCTTTTTAATTGTGTTTTTATAATTATTACTAAATTAAATATTTTCTGAACTGAAAGTTTTAGAAAAGCATCATTCATAACCCGTCAAAAAAACGGCACATAAATTTAAATATTCTCGGTTTAAATCATAATCTACTCTTTCGTTCGCATAAAGGTTTAGACAACAACATGCCTGATAGAATGAAGTGATCTTAAGATCCTATGCAGACAAACACAAGCTGTAATGTTGCGAATATTTTTTATACGGGAAAAAATTCTGCCATGACCGGGAATCAAACCCGGGTCTTACACTTACCTGGCGGATGTTCTGCCACTGAACTATCGTAGATGGTTAATTTCAGTGGTGGCATTTACGCCCGGCACGGGTTCGATTCTCGGTCATGGCAGAATTTATTTCTCGTTTCAAAAATATTCCCAACACCATGGTTTCTAAGGCAGAAAACTGTTAAAAGGCAATTTTTCCAAAAAATGTTATTTAAACGATAAATTAGAGCGATTTAGAATCGATGACAAGAATAAGAAAACTTGAACCATTCTTCTTTAAAGCAGTCTTCGAGGGCAATTTTATTCACGACCTAATCGCTCGTAGTTTCGGCCTATTTGCCAGTTCGTTTCGAGAACTGAATGATGGCTTGAACAAACGTATATACTCGTCTACTTAAACTCTTCATTTCGAAGCGATTAATTTTTATATAAAGAAAAATCCGCGTTCGTTTATTGAGAAATGTTCCGGCAAATATCCGTGCGGATATTCCCGCGGACGCGACCGGGCGAAATCACGACGCGTGATCTGATAAACCGGGTCACACCCAGGGAAAAACAATGCTTTCCGTGCAGGCATTTGGAAACGCAAAAAGGAACTGCGTCTATGCATTACCATTATCCATAATGTGCGTGACAGACCCGAGATCACGCTTTGGGCGTGGTTTCGAGAACAACGAAAACCTTCTCTTTTCCCTCCCTCTTCACGAAGAGTGGCTGTTGACACAATCTCATTTCATCTCGGACAAGGAACGCGAAATTCCATGTTGGGAATTGTTCAATTAATTTCTTTCGTTCCTTATCTCTCTGAACATGGAGAGGGAGGGAGAGAAGAGGAAGATTTTTTTAGCGCGACTCTTTGAAGAAGTTTTGGGGAAAAAAGAAAAGCGGTAGAAAGTTCTCTCTCACTCTCTCGACCACGGCACTGCGTATGATAGGTATATCCTCTATTTTTTTAATTAGATCGCACAACATAATTAATTCTATGGCTACGTCGGACAAATGGATTAACGTTGATATTTCTCGTTGCTTTGATGATTAAAAATTAATGATCGAGCTTGGCTTAAAGACGGTTACATTTCAATTAAAATGTTATTTGCTTCAGCAAATATTTTATGGTTATATGTGAAGATAAACTATAATTTCGTGCTGTTATATAATGTGAAACTGAACCAAGTGATATTAGGGTATTATATTACTCCCGTCAAAATGACGGTAATTTATTAGTTTGACTTAATTATTTACAGTTAGTTACATATTGTTATTTTTACTTGTATTACATATCTTACCATTGTAAACCACGAGTTTTGAGCATTAATTAGTTGAATTCTGGTTTCACATTACTCGGAATTTACAGAAATGGCCATTTACTGCAATTATTTACCTTAAATATTTCATCAAAAATTATCGCATTGGCCTTAATCGTATAAAATAACTCAGTACGCTTTTAATGATAGCACGAAAATAGACCTCTCGTGATCAAATTGTTAATATTTTTATAAATTCTTTTATAGTAGGTATACCTACTTTACTATTTTATTTACTTGCTTTTCATATGTTTAGGAGAGTATGGGCTAAGAATATGCTGCATTTAATCCTGCGATGATTATTGTCAAGATTAAAGGTTGCCATGGGCTTCACGTGCAATTATCCCTAATAAATTATCTTCCTAATTTATTCTCCCGAAAATTATGGACGGGTTAAGGGCAAATTTCACACGACTCCGGATACAGCTCCGTGACAAGAACAATTTTTCATCGATGATTTATCATACGAACTCGGAAAACAAAAGGAGTTCCAAGAATTCTCAGCGGAACCCTTCGGGACGAAATGTTAATTTCGCCCCATTATACCGTTTTCGTCAAGTGGCAAGGGGATGAAAGTAATTCGACGTCGTGTAAACAAAATGTTTCCGCGATTTGCACGAATGTGATGGCCGAGCGAGTTTCAAAAGTTGAGTACGGCGAGAGAAGTCATGTTTTATTCATGCGGTATGATAAATGAAGGTTGGCTGCAATGCGCAAGCATCCGGAGCGTGGGAAGATTATATTTATTACATATGCTACAGTTTTAAGTTAAAAAAATTATTTTCAATACTTTTATTACTTCTGAATGAAATAAGAAGTCGGAAAACAAGTGAAATATATTACGAAAATAACCTCGGAATAGGGAAAATCGTAAAATCTACCATTCCAGCGTATTGCTCGTTAATGTGAACCTCGATAACTCGAATTTTCGATATATGCGGCGGAGATGTTTCCCATTATTATTCAAGAGAACGAAGTACGCAAAGTCAAATTACAGTTTCCCTTAGGTTCGAATTATACAGGTCCCAATATATTCGCAACATGCATATTATATTATACATACTAGCGTAATTGCCCGTCAAATATGACGGGATTATGATAAAAGTATTCCAAATATATTTGATTTCGATATGAAAAATTAGTAAGATATGCTAAATGTTGAACCCCATCCTTCCTTCTCGCCGTCCCTCCCTTCCTCTCTCTTTCCTTCCCTCCCTCTCTCTGTCTCTCTTTTCTCCCACCTCCCCCCTCTCTCATTCCCTCCTGCCCCAATTCATAGCTCTCCCTCTTTTTCTCCGTCTCCCTCTTTATCTCTTTCCTCCCGACATTTTCTAATTTTATACCTCCCTTACTCTCTATATACCTTCCATTCTATATCCCTTCCCTCCGATTTTCCTCCCCCCATCTCCCTCTCTTACTCTACATCTATATAGTCGTTTATATAAGCAAAATAACCCAAACTAAATCCCAGTCCCATTAGGATTACGTAATTCCGCGAAAAATCCTACAATACTTTAAGGCCATTTATGCACTCGCATATATTACTCGTATGCGGGTTGAGACAACAATTGATTCTCGAAGTTTAACAGTGACGTGGTCGGCAAGACAACGTCCCGTTTAAAAGCCGATATTTTACCAAAATAAGTTATTTAAATGTTTAATATGAGAGATTTCGAAAGGTAGGCGGAAAAAGATGAATATAATAAGGAGCTTCTTTAATTTTCCTTAAACAGTTTAAATTCGAAGATTGTGCGTCAATTATTTCTAATTTTAATTTCCAAAAGAATAAAAGCCTACACTTTAAAAAGTCGCTTTTTACGTGTTAACTTACGGGAAATGGAAATCGCCCCCCTGGAGTCGAACCCGGGTCTTTTTCGTATTTCTTTTAGTCGTTTCATTTTTATACTTGAATCAAACATTCCTGCGAAATTTGAACCTTCCACCTAATCGGGAAATTTGTTAAAAACGCGTTCAAAAGTAACATCGAAGACGTCAGCGTCTCATACAGACAGAACTGGAAAACTATATGTAAGAAGCAGAGTACATGATATATATATTTCCTCCAATGCAGTTCCTATCAACGTACTTCAATCCTTTCGATAATGATGAATGACATTTTCCTCATTGAAATGTTTTGTTCTTCACTGATAATCACTTTTTACCAGCATAGATCTTCCCGATTCATATTCTATTCGCGTCATAACAATTTATCAAATTGACCTTGCCAACCGTGACTCGAACGTGAGTTGCCACTTGGTTTCCGGAATAGCTTAATCCGCCATTTTTTAGCCTACTTTCCAAAAAATGGAAAGTAGTCTTATGTGATCGCCTGTGTGTCCCCCACTAATATCTTCATCATGAATGAACCGATTTCAACTAAATTTGGTACATAGAATATGCACATATATTAATGACCAAAATGTCATATTTGGACCGGATCGACTCAGCAGGAGTGCCACAATTGCAAAGTTAAACTTTTCGGTAATTATGAATTTCGAAGGAATTGGCCGTACTGATTTAAACGAAATATTGTATGAAGTAGGCATGCAACATAAAATAACAAAATCAAGATGTTTAGTATAGATATCGAAAGCAGGGCTGCCACAATACAAGGAATTAAAAAATTCATTAATAGTATACTTGGACCGGATCAGCCAAACAGGGGTGCCACAATTACAAGTTAAACTCTTTCAGTAATTAAGGATTTGGAAGGGATTGGCAGGACGAATTTCCATTAAATTTTGTATATAAGATCTATACAACATACCATAATGAAATCTAGATGTTTAAAGCAGAGTTTAAGAGCAGAGCTACCACAATCAAAGGTAAAATAATATTTCTTTTACACGTATTTCTAGAGAACTGACCAAATAGATTTTATCCAAAAATAATACATTTAATCTTCATATAAATAAATAACCAAAATATATTTCAACGGGGTCGACTAAACAGTGTGACCACAATATCAAGGTTAGAATTTTTCTGTAACTATGAATTTCGAAGGTATTGCTGAACGGATTTCAAAGAAATTTCGTTTGTAGGGCGAGTACAGAATGTAAAAATGAGATGAATATGTTTAGAACGGATCAATAAAGCAGGGCTACCACAATATAAGGAAAAATAATTTTCTGATTTCCAAGCAAATACATTAGTATATGATTATACTGCGGCGAATTTGACGAAAGGCACTCCTGTACCACGGGAAACCTGTGTATACCCTACTGGTGTTATATTAAAATTCTATTGAAAGGAAAGTAGCCGGATTAGTTCTTTCCAGAACTACTTGTTATCATTATGATTTTATTTACAAATACATTTCATATATTTATATTTTGAAACAGTACCAAAACAATTTGTTTTCTGCAATTTAATTGCAATTTTATAAAAGTAAAATGAAACAAAAAACCAAATGTAAAGAAGAATATATAAAAGCCTTTACTCTCATTAGTGTTCTTATATGACGTAAGCTCGCTCCTTAACCTTTCAACACGATGTAGTGATCTGTTCGAATTCTAATTCGAATCCTGTTCCGTTCAGTCCTCCTCGTCCACTCTTGACCCAAACTGAAAATGGCCCGGGCATGTAACCTGAAATTAGGAAAAATAATTGATTTCGCAATCTGTATAATTACCGAGTCGTTCACGATGAAATGAAATAATTTTATAATGTGAACGAAATTTGTTTGGCATAAAATGCACACACACACACACACATACATACATATATATATATATATATATATATATATATATATATATATATATATATATATATATATATATAACTTTTCGCGAAGTTACATTGTTATATTTATTAAACTTTGAAAACATAACATACTGAAGAAATCATGAAACTAATGGCACGAATAAATGTACTATAGAATTACGAAAAATGACAATATACAATGAACTTAAATTCAAGTTAAAATCACGCATAAGCAAAGTTCTTTGCTCTAGAATTGGCAACCTAGTGAATTACAAATGAATAAATTCATGAATAAGCACTTAAGAATAAAAAATAGGAATAATATAATGGCTATTGGAGATATCTAAGACAGGTATTTAGAATTTTCAATTTTTTATACGGAAGTGCTTATTCTGGAACTTTTTTTCACTCATAAGACGAGCTCGAGAATTCTCTAGTGAGGTGAAAGGAATAGTTAACTATATATTGTTGAAAGAGCTTTTCGCTAAACATGGGCAAAATCTTATACATTCTTACTGAAATCATTTAACGCGGTAGTTCATTTTGTACACTGTAGAGGAAAACAAATCGTTGGGTGAAGTTTATTGTGGACTTCCTAAAACGAAGTTCAGCCAAGGAGGCGCTGGTGTAGGGAATCGGTGAAACTTGAGG
This sequence comes from Tanypteryx hageni, assembly GCA_028673005.1. Lineage (NCBI taxonomy): Eukaryota > Metazoa > Arthropoda > Insecta > Odonata > Petaluridae > Tanypteryx > Tanypteryx hageni. The sequence goes on along the minus strand of CM054115.1, from coordinate 51,659,138 downwards.
ATGTAACTGAATTGATGCGAATTCCAGTCAAAAAAAGTGTTTTCTTTCTCGGGAATAACGCTCGGAGTCATGATTGAGAAATGTTTGTTTGCATGTAGACGCCAAAGAGCTAAGTTTCGCCTGGCACCATTTTTAGATCCCTCATCTTCTTTCCTCTCCGGGCTCTTTACCTAGCTCTGGTATTTATCTCACTTGATCGTTTTGTTTTCTTATATACTCTGAGGCGGATTTTATGCGAATTCATCTAGTATGCAAATAGGAACGTGATCGATCGATCCGCACATTCTTAATACTGCTGGAAAAATTGGCATTAAAGGTACACAATACATCCTCCTTTGTTCGGACATAAAATCGCTTATGTCTCTTAAATGTGAATAAATTAATTCGAAAACTTTAAATTCAAAGTGCTGATGTGAGCTACTTTTCAAGTTTCATGATGGATTTTGATTAAGTTCTTTCAGTACATACAACTAGGGCCCTTCCCTTCAGGGCCAGCTCTACCATATGGACAACATATGCAATTTTCTAGGGCCTCATATGGTTAGGGGCGCTTATTTTACATTGTTACATATTTTTTACTTTATTTACTGTTTGATAAACAGAAAAACTAATGGCATTTGAATTTGTGTTGCAATCAGAATCTAAATATAATATTTTGTGAATTTTAGAAGTTTTTTTCTCTAAGGGCGCCATTAAAACCTCTTGCCAAGGATGCCAAAATACCTTGAGCCGCTGCCCTGCTTCTTTTCACTCTATCATACTATTCCTCTTATTTTAATCTATCCAAAATCCCTATTCTTTCCGTACATCTCTGCGTCTTTATAAGCATACTAATTTCTATGAATTCCTTCAATCTTATGCGGAATGATCAAAATTTTATCCATCGTTTCCTTCTCTTTCTGCCTTATAAATTATCCTTATCAGAATAAACTGCGCATTCTTTGATTTATCTTCGACGATAAAATTCTCTTGATCTTAATATGTCTTGAGAAACACGAGTGAGAATAAATTCAGCTTTAGTTTTTGGCAAAGTCTCAAAAATAGCCCCTGCCTTACCTTTACGATTTGTGTTTTCCAAATGTGCTCAACGTCCAATTTCTGCTCGTAATCAGCGAACATTATGTTAATTATTTGAATAAATTCACGTACGTTTTCAAGAAGCCTCCTTTCAGCTCTATCGCCATTAAATTACGAAACGTGGAATATAAGACATCAACTAAACGCGAACGATTGTGTCATATTGACGTAATATTTTTGGGTTGAGGTACGATCATTTTTTCAGACAGTTTTGACAAATAATATCTCTAAAGGAAATAACGCATCCAGTCCATCTTTGGCCGGTTTATTTTTGTTCTTTCGTTTATTTGCTTAATTATGAGCTAGAAAGGAAAGACTGCGGATGAATTTTCGTCCATGAAAACGGGTTCTTGCCTAAAAAAACATTTATTTTTGTATCACCAGCAACCGAAGAATGAAATGGATGCAATATAGAGTTAAAAATGAAGAGCGTTTTTGGGCAGGCTGTAATGTCATCGACAATGGCTATTTAAGGACAATTTTTTCACAAAGCCGGCAGCGGCCAACGTCCAAAACGGCCGAAGAATATGTACTCTCTTTATTTATGCCTCGACGCGAACACAAAACCACGGCTACATAATGTCGGCACAGTAACACGATGCAATCGCGAAAAACTCGCCGGACATTTATCGGAACCGGTATGACCTTGCGGCGGGATTTGGCCTCCTTCCAAAATAAAAAATGTAAAAAAAATCTCCCGCGCGGGAAATATTTCGGAACTATTTTTTTCATGAGGACATTGTCCGGCGATAGCGTTGTTCTGCAACTCTTGCGACACTCACTGGTTGCCGGCGCCAAAGCCAAAGATTCTCCGAAGAACTTCCCCCCTTGTCCGCCGGCGGCGCTGCGATCGCCCTGAGAAACGCCTCCAGGAATGTACACGAACACCTCCTGTCCGAGGTCAGTACCCGAAGCAGGAGCGGACGCTGAGCGGGCGCCACCGACACCGGCTTCAATTGTCTCGTTGCCAGCGGATGCTGAGGAAAAATAGAACGATTATTAAGCTCGCTTCGCCGTCGCGTGAGGGGGGGACCGAGTGTTGGGAGCGAATCTTTTTTTAAGATTGCATTTCTGACGATGACGGTCGATAAGATGTATGAATTTCGACATCGGATAATTTCGTCCAGGGCGGGATCCAAGGATTCTAGTCCAAGAACCTTCTTGAAGGTCTCACTTAACTTTTTCCAAGCTTCTGGTACCCTTGGTGCGTCGTAGTATAGCGGCCATTCTTGTATGAAGAGCGACGCAGCCCCACACTCCTTTTTTACTGCAATGTCAGATCTGAAGCCCTAATTTTATTACATCATCAAAAAGCTTAGCCGCAAAATTCATTTCGTGATCAATTGCGTCTTATACGCGAATTATCCATCGATTTTGTCGCATGAATGAAAATATTTAGCATCTTACAAATTCAAAATTCTTTCATTTTCAACGTTAGGCACGTATTTGCATCGTGTAATAAATAGTCTCGTTCCCTCTCTTGATCTAGGAGTTTCTAGCAACTTGAAAATGTGACCGTAGCCTATGTCAGTATTCCTGTTTGTTATGCTTTATAAATTAAAATGTCAATTTTATCGTGGGGTTCCATAATTATTTTTCGGGGACCTCAAACCTTTTACAGTGGGCGTACATTTTCCATTATGTCACTGTAATTAAGAGACACTTTTTTCAGAATAAATTGTTGGGCGAATTACCGCTGAGGAAGACTTTTGTGGCGAAAATATGCAATTGTTTTCACAAACCTTTTACGGCTGTTGGAATTATCTCAATTATCAACTGGCATCTTTCTTGTTTCCAGAAAAAGGGGGAAAGTCATGCTACATATCTGTTCATTTAAAACCTATTGAAATAAATTAAGAAATAATCTGTAGTTCACGGAATTATGTAATAGATTTCTTAGCATAGAAAAAAGTCAATGCTTTTGACTCGACGGGAGGAATAATTCAAATCGGATACAACAGTTATATGTAATATAGCATAAGATATAATTGAAAGAATTAATTTATTTCAAATAATAAGCAAACTGATTTTTCAGAACTTTATATGCAATAACTATTTTTATATGGTTGCAAGTCTTTAGCAGAAATAAAGATAATAATTTACATTGTTGAAAGTAACAAATTAAAAGAAATTATCCGTGTAATAATAGATAAACAAAAAAGTCAATTAGTGGAATAACTAGCCACGTAGACTTTGACATCCATTACGCTTTTAAACATATGCCATGGTCTTATTCATTTAACAAGAATTAAACAAAAACATACCCGTTGACCGTACTTAAACATACGCGCATGCGTATAAAAACAAATGACACGCGAATAACGATGAAGTTGGCAACGTGGATTCCGCTTCATCCCGCACAACGAAAAAACACATCACGAACGACTCTTAAAACTCTTGTTTAAATATTTGGAACGTTTGGACTTTTAAGACAGCGTAGGAATTCAGGATGAGGCATTCAAAACGGGGCAGCATTCCTGCGCGATAACCGACATTACCTGGGGCTGAAGTCGTCTCGCCAAGAGTCGATGGCATCTCCGCCGCCGTGGACGATGAAGTGCCGGACGTAATTTTTACATCGGTGGAATTGCTTTCGTTCGGTCCTGCTTTTTCTGGCGGGGGAGAATTGGATTCCGGGAGCATGAAAGCCATTCCTGGAGACGCGTAAACGATTCCGCAGGCGTTCGGCGATCGCCTGATGCAGACCGAGTAGTCAAGTCCAGCTGGCATCGCCGCGGTCGGAGTAAGTCCGCCGTAATTCGAAGTTCTCCCGAATCCAATACTTCGGAAGATGCCCCTGTCACCTGTGTAGTACTGGAGGCATCCGGTTGGCGCTGGAACGTGAAAAATAGAGGAGAATGTTTCACATATGTTTCAGCATCGCCAATTGACTATAGTCGGGTTCCCACCTCAAGTTGAACCCTGACCTGGAACATTTTTAACGGGATGGAAAAGGCGATTTTTTTATTTTTGTGGATAATATTAATTTATTTGAACTGATATAAATTCATACGGTGTAAAAGTCATAAGTTATCAGCTCTTTGCCTATAATTTTATTTAGCATTCATAACAAGATGGAGAAGTTTTATTTGTCTATTTCAGAAACTCTCTGTAAGCCTTATAAAATTAACTCTCACGCAAATTTCTGGATTGACCAGTTTTCCTCAAATTTATCTATTCCCTCCATACAAATATTTAATATTAGTGAGAAATTATTTTTGCAGAAGAAAGTTTTATGGGGATAGATAATATTTTCACTGGAAGCTTTGGCAGATTTGTAAAGTGCTATTGAATTTTTATTCACATCTTGTTAACTGGAAAGGTATATTTTATGCACTTAAAAAAATATATTTATTCACATTTGATTGATGCCTCTGGAAACTCCATTTTACATTTTAAGACAATGTAACGATCACTTTTTCATTTTTCGAATATCCATTGGTCTAATTATTCACTTGTAGAGCATCTTTTACAAATATGACTTCATATAAAGCTCCAAAGTTTCCAAGAGTAGCTAACGATATTCTTATCCATACAATTCTTGACTTTCAATTTAAATCTAATCCAAATAAATGGAAATTCTTTTAAACTGGAAATCGGTTCAATTTCTTCGGTATTCTGTACATTGGTAGCAAAACCCGGAAACTCCGAAAAAGAGGTCGGAAAAGTGAAGATCACATGCATGACAAGGGATGACAGGAATCAATACTATGATCTTCCATAATAATATGGCAAATGATGCACAATGCTTATTCTTCTTTTGACATTCGGGAAGAATGGCGCGTGACGTCACCTCCAATGTCTCTTGGATGTTTCTGTCCTACTTGGGTCTCCTCTTTCTTTCTTAGACCCGAAGATCTTACGATATCCGTGACGTCGTTCATCATTTCATGGTCTTGAAACATGTCAAAACATTCCTCCCATATTCTATTCTTTCACGTTTTTATGAAAATGGCTCATGAAATGAACTGATATAGGGAAGACGGTGTTTTTAAGAGATTTACTGCGGAAGTTTTACTATAAACGCTGTCCAGCGATTTGACTATCCGTATTGACCAATCCGAACATCCCCTCAAAATAGGGATCTAATTGAAATTTTATGTGCAAACGTACGGTTTATAGATTGGAGGCAAGAAGACGAGCAATTTTTGGATTTTTTCACAATGTCAATTATGTAAATTATTACTCTATATATGTCAAGTTATTGACAGATTTTATTCTTTTAGTCGTAAATTCAGTGATTTTTGTGCATTCTTTTCTAAATTCCAAAGAAAGCATTCAAAAACTCTTCGCATTTCTGTATGGAATACACCTTTCCACTCACGTTCATACGTTGATGCCTGGATAACAGTTTTTACTTGATTATATCACTCAATTTCAGAATAACACAAAGGAAAAAGATACGACTTGTATGTACTGAAAACCATTTAGAATAATTGTGAAAAAAATTGCATTAAAGGAAGCCCAGCGGACACATACCAAGTTGAGGACCAAGTTGGCAGGCTGCTGGGGGCGTCGAAACGACAGAAAACATGCACACAAAAGAAAACACGTAAGCTTTTTGGGCATATGCCCTTCACAGAAACATCACAAACGTAGAAGCTTTCGGAACTACTCCTTCTCTCTCTTCATTTTACCTTTCCTTTTCCGTAAGTTGTTATATATAACCGACCCTGAAGAGGCCTTCTGCCTAAACAGGGCTTCCTCGGTCAGGCCCATGTATAAAAATGAATTTATGTACAATATCTCTGTAAACAAATCTTGAAATGTATGGGTCTACCAGGAAATAAAAACCTTTGAATTGAATTGACTATATATATATATACACACAAACATATAATGTTGTGTTTATAAATATGAAGTATATCAGGGCTCTCCAAACAATGGCCTGCGATTCCATTTAATGTGGCCCTTGAGCCTGAATAAATCTGCCATTTTTACTAGATATAAGAATCAAGCCGTGTTGGAAAACGTAACGAAATGATTTTTGAATAACGTAATGAAAAACATCAACGAAACTTTCAAAATAACTGTGACGAAAATGAAAATAATATCGTTATTTCTTTATGTTTACGCTTCTACTGTGTGATATGTCCAAAAATATCCCGGAAAAATCGTAATTTACCCAATTCACTAAACCATATTTTAATAGAAAAATAGCCTAGTACATTTTATTGTGCGCCTATATTTTCGAAAGGGTTTTCATGTTGATACTCGTGCCCACGAGTATACAATTTATTGACCAAGTGGCCCACTTGTATATGATTACCGAAACGACTACCAAAGTCCTGCGCCGTCATAAGACACTCGGAATGAGAAAAAAACTCCTTCTAGGCGGAATAATATTATGTTTTCGTCTGTATCCAATTACGCCCAATTTTCTCATTTCTCATTTATGCACCGTAAACACACAGCGCCGCTCTCCAAATAACGGCAATTAATTTAATAAGCGAGGTTACATGCAAGCCAACGAGACGGCGGGAATGGAAGCACAGAGTGAAAGCAATGTAAACTGTACAATATTTTAGTCTTAAATAGCCCGTTTAAAAAATGCAGACGAATCAATTACGGAGGAGCGACGCAGGTGATTTATTGCCGGATAATTCACGCATTCCCGCAATGAGGCATGTTTTCGCTTTTCCTTAAAAACGGGCGGTGACACTAAGTGTTTTATTAGTCCGATGATATCCGCGTGTTCGCAAGCGCTGTTATTTGAAATTTATTACCGGGTAACGATTTCCTCACTCTCGTGTTGTCCAAATTTACATAATATTGTCGATAATTATATGCTGGACATTTTGGGATTGGTGATTCATTATCAAAGAATTAATAAAACTACACGTTTCCGCACAAAATTTATTTAACCCTTTCAATCGTTAATCTGTTTTTGAAATTCCAAGTAATTCTGAATATTTCAATAATTTCTTCGCCGGATATTTAGGTCATTCACTTTTCAATATCTTCCACATCCATTATTTCGTCTACGATATGCGCCAAAAGTTTTAAAAATAATGCTAATGAATGTCCATAAAAACGGATATGGTTAATGAATGGATTAACCTGCGTACAAAGTGTTTCCTCGTTCTGTCCAAATGTAAAGCTTGAGTTTCACCAAATTAAATGATAAATACTTTGAAATGTGCTACTGTCATTTTTTTACACCCAGGAAAACATTATCTCACTGCCCCTGGTTACACGTCCCTTGTGTGGGAAATCAATTTTTACTTTCTCCATATACGTAGTATAGGGGAAAGTATTGTTTTCATGAAAAAATCGACTTCGAGATTTCAACGAAAATACACGTTTTGAGGTTCCCTGAACACGTTTTGACCATTTTCTCGATGATGTGAGTGTGCGTATGTGATTGGTTTTTTGTGGGTACACAAAAACTATTAATCAGGTCAACGCGAAATTTTATATTTAACATTTTTATAAAAGTCACAAGAACTGATTAGTTTTTGGTAAAAATTGGTCAACCGAAAGTGGGTGTTTACTCTTGTCACTTATCCGTTATTTTGAAATATCTGCTTTAATATTTAATAAATGTACAAATTTATTGGAATAAGAGTTGTAGGAAATTTAATTTTCTACAACCTTTTTTTGAAACAATTTTCCATATAATGCATTGTTTAAGAGATATCTTATATTTTTAGCTGCCAACACCACGCCACCGACCGACGACTATTGTTTACAATTGTCGCTTAGTTACGTCTTAGTAACGCTCCTTTTTCTTTTCTTAATTGTTGGAGCTTTGTGGCTATATCCAACATCAGAAGCCTATGGGTTGAGTTTATTTCTGTTCTTTGTAAAGTCTAAAATTTTCTCGCTGTTTCTTAAAATATTTATTGTTATATTACCTATTTGGAATTTTTAGAAATATTACAGATATGGAGAAAGTCATGTGGTGGCCACCTTATATTTTTATAAATATGATGCATTTCCTAACTATGAGTTTGAAGTATCGAAGATATAGTATTTACGTGACTATAAGACGAAGTTTTTTCTGTTTTCGTTCCAATCCAAGGTTGATGGCCGTCTTGGATTCGCGAACAAAGACTGACAAGATGGCAAAGTATATTTCATAAATGCATTACACAGAGATTTCAAAGACGTTCTTAATGGCTAATACTTATAAAACGGCATCGAAAGATTGGGCGTTTCTCGCATTTTTATCTCCGCAACTATAAGTAGTAATTATATGATCTGTCGGGCTTTTTTGTGGTAAATGTTGTCCTCGACGCGAAAAAAGTTTTTGATCTATACGTCACAGATCGTATAAGAGCATGGGAGAGAAATATACGGATTTTTAAATTGTTGTTTGCCGATAAAATCGTCGCATCGATCAATGTAAAAAATATGCGATTTTATGCTTGGGATTTTCTACAATTTTTGTCTCCGAAACTAGAAGTCGTAATTATGTTATCCTCCAGACTTTTTGTCATAAATATTATACTCAATCCGAATACATTTTTTAACTGATGCCTTACTGATCATATAAGAGTTAGGGAGAAAAAATATGGTATTTAATTGTTGCTTGACGGATGCCATTTAACGAGATACGAGTATAAGTTTATTTAAGTGCTTATATAAAGTGGTAGTTCTAATTGACAGACGTAGTTCAAAATCAACGATTCGGTGATAAATTTTAATAAGGACCACTGATACTTAATTTTATTAAATTCTGTCCATCTGTCCAGCGGTTCAGGAGATGAAAGTCAAGAGAGACGGACGGACGGACGAGACGTGGCCATAAGGCGTTCCGCTACTACCGCTTCGCTGGGTAAAGAGCGCCTAATAATTGTGACGATGATTACGAGTAGTCTAGCATGGCCAAAATCACATTTATCTTTGCATTGCACATTGTAAAAACAATTTTTAGATACTTAAATAAAAAATAACTAATAATGTCGTTGGATTTGTTTGTTTTAGATTTCCTTTTAATACATTTTTTTCGTCCCAATTAGCTTCTGCAAAGGAGGGGACATCTTATACTCGGGTAAATACGGTAATTAATCTTTCGAGTTGAAAAATTAATCATCTTATCATCCAAGTTATATGAATACATAATTTTTTGTCAAATTGTTGGCGTAAATATTCAACATTTGCATTGAGCTGCTACATTTAAGTAATTACTCTTGTTAGAGGTATAATTGTGCGCCATTATATTCAAAATCCATCTTTGATTCTCAGGCTGATCATGAATTCTTCCCAAAATTTAAAGCCAATACTTATAAGCATTTCAATTGTTCCATATACGGAACAAACACATTTTCTTTAGTCCTTGAGCCGTTAGGAGCGCAATTTCCATAACTTCTTAGATTTTCAAGAACAACCGCTTAAAATTAAAAAATTGAAAAAATTACGTCTCAGGTATCTCCAATAATCACAATAAGGTTATGAAAAACCGGATAGGCATTTTGTAACCGTCTTCAATGGTAATTCATTGAACTTGAACTCACCGACTGAATTAGTACACTATTTGTCATATTTGTCATATTGTTACCACATATACTCGTACCTAGTGGAGTGAATTAATATGTGAAATGATGAAATTCCTTGCATAAAAATATTGTTCAACTTATATAAGTGAGTATAGAATGAGGTAATCGTGTTCCCCGAAAAAGCCGAAGAGAAGAAGATTTACGGCAAAGATGTGAAGGAAGATAACACTGTCCCCTGTCTAATCAGTGTCCTCAATTCATTTGAGATGTTCAACCCCGAAGTTTTTATTATCCACTCTAAACCAGGGGTTCTCGAACTGTGGCACGCCGCGTACCACAAGTGATACGCGAGCCAGTGCAATGTGGTACGTGAAAAAAATAAAAACACATGGTTTTGCCTATAGTGGTGGTACGCGAAAATTTTCGTTTTTGATTTGGTGGTTCGAAAATAAAAAAGGTTGAGAACCCTTGCTTCGAACAATTACTGAATTATATTTCTAGCTTCGTAATTCTTTTTCATTAAGCAAAAAAAATGTCTAAGCAGCACGCTTTTTTAAATTAAAATAAATACGGAATTTTACTGATTCCTATAAATTTTTAACTTGTGGTCCGCCAAGGCATGTGGTTGAAGAGGGTTAACTTTAAGTCTGTTTCTCGTAGTTTAATATATTACCTATTTCTCCCCACCCTCCGCAGAAGCAATTCTATGATGGGAATGAAGGTTATCGCTTCTTCATAAATAAAGCGTTCCAGAAAATAAAAATTTAGTGTGGCGTTCGCTCTTGTCTCAAATATGCTACAGCAAATCGAATAGGCATCGATACAAGTAATTGAGTCAGTCTGAGAACTGTCATCACTACAAGATATGAAGCTCCTTCTTCGCTTGATTATTCCGCCGTAAATTTAGCTAAGATTTTCATTGAAAGCAAGTCCATCAGAGATTTAGGCAGCTGATGCAATTTGCAAAAAAAAACATTTGTAAATGTGTAATCACTTTTTACGTCATTTAAAATCGCTGTCCCCGGTTCGCATTCTGCATTCATTTACCTGTGCCAATGTTCTCATCCGCTCTGTACGAATACTTCCACATAATGGTTTTTTATTCCTATTATTCCCAACGGTGATGTTGTTGCCAACCTCCTGGCAATTTACGTTGCCCTCAGCGTGTATTTTATCTGGCAGATGGAGAGGGGTGGGGGTAGAGAAAAGGGAAAAGGGGTGGGAGGTGTAGCCGCTTTTGAAGGACACTACCAACGGATACACACAATGAAAGACCACCATTTCGAAATATTCCCTTTATTGAGGACGATTTAATTTCGAAATTCAGCATGAGGGACATTATTAATCGTTAAGCCGTTATGGTTTTCGGGCAGAGGAAAGATAGTGCCCTCAGTTGAAGGCAAATCGAATCTAACACATTTCACTAGTTCATTTTGTTAACCTAAAAGTTAAATTAATTGATAGTAAAAACAATTCATTGCACTGATTTTTTTTAAGTTTCCCAACGCTATTATTACGATAATGGAACTTATAACATAATGCACGTCTAATCAAATCAATCGGATTTCTACCCGATAGGAAAATATACCTTTTTAAATATACCAAGAATTAATTCGTTTCATTGCAAAAAATGGTATTAATTCAGTATATTTAATGTAATGAAAATCACGGGGCCCGGTCCAAACGCGAACAAAATGTTTTAATGATAAAATTTAATAAATAAAGCAACCTCCCTCATTATGACAGAGTTCGATATTTTTTCCGATTTTTTAAAATGTATGCACTTTGTAAGTGCAACAGATATTTTTTGAGAGCTCGGGACTCAGTGCAGACGCATTGTTCGCACCGTCATCAGGCCATCAAATAATTATGTTTCGAGTTAGTTCGATAATGGAATCACAGTATTACATTTTAGAGCTCATTTTCCTTTAATATCAGCCGGGATATCGAAAGTAATTAGCACAATTTACGAAGAATTTTCAGGCGTACAGCAAACAATCCTAAAACCGACTTCTAGAATACTGCCATTAAAAAGCTTGCCGATGGCTCCACTCCAGCAAAATCTAGGATGCGTTCAAGATTTTTCCGATTCCATATTATAAGAAACGCGATCATAGCCTTTTCTTTTTACGCGCACAACCCTGATGTTTGCCCGAGAGTCCAGAGGCGGATATAGATGCACGCGATCTAGGCGACCGCCTAGGGCAGGGACGGCAAGTCTATGGCACGCGTGCCACTTTTGGCACGCGATACGATTTTGGCTGGCACGCAACAGGAAAAAAATGGCTTATTGACTGCCTCCTCATTATTTTTTCCATTTCTGACACTACATGAAAAACTTCCTAGTTAGATTTCAGTCATGTTGATAAAATTATTAACAGTGACTTTTTGTCGGAGAACGAGATGCTTGTTGCTCCATAATTGTCGTTCAGCCAAAAATGATCTGGGACGATGAGTCTTTTAAAACGATAAATTGAATTTTATATAACCAAACATTCGTTTTCTGAGCTCTGTCTGAGAACAAACGATCATAGTTACACCACAAAAATATAGTTTTAAAAATTTATTTTGAATTGGCTCGTAAGTTAGATAAGGAAAGCTAATTTTTGTAACTTTGGCACCAGAGCAAAAAAAAAAGTTTGCCATCCCTGGTCTATGGCCTCGCATTTAGTACCACTAAAGAGATAAATTTGACAGAGTCAGGAGCTTAGTGCGAGATGTAAAAGAAATATATACGTTGAGTGTGAAAGGTCCCAGCACAAACAAGCGGCGATTTATCCTAAATAATGACGATCACCGAAAAAATATAATTATTTATTCTTCGAAGACTGCTGCGATTGACATTGACCTCAGAAATCCATCCACTGCAATGTAATATCATCATCATAGGTAGTCTCTCCGTAGCCAGGTCCGTGATTATTCATGGTGAAACCTTGTTCTCCATATACTCCTATTTTCCGCTCTCCTCTTCATATCTTGATAATTCTCTTTCCCTTTCAAATCGTCTATCAGCTGAAACCTTATCCTACCTCTTTCCCTTTTCCCATCTAGTTTTCCTCCTAACACGTCTTAATCATACTCTCTTCTCAGATAATGTCCAACCCAGTTTGCCTTCCACTTTCTAATAATCTGTATAATCCTTAGATTCTCTCCTACTCTTCGTAGTACTTCATCGTTTTTCGTCCTATCTGTCCATTTTATCTTCAGTATTCTCCTCCATGTCCACATTTCAAAGATTTCCAAGTATTTGATGTCACTTTTCCATAGCGTCCATGTTTCTGCCCCGTACAAAGCTATACTCCATACATAGCATTTTATGAACTTCTTGCGGATATCTTCCCTTATACTCCCCGTAAGTAGACGTTTCTTTCTTCTGAAAGCCGCTTTTTCTTTTCCTATTCTAGTCCTGATCCCATCCGTACATTTTGCTCCACTTGTTATGATGCTTCCAAGGTATTTATATTCTGAAACTTGTTCTAAAGGCTTTCCTCCAATACTTACGTGCAGATTCTCTTCTTTGCCCGATATTTAAATGGCCTTGGTTTTTTCTCTATTTATTTATTTATTTATTTATTTTCTACCTGTTATTACTAGTCTATTTATCATTTTCTGGAGTTCCTCTTCCTTTCTTGCTACAAGTACTCAATCATCCGCGTATTTTACTGTTCTTATAATTCTTCCTCCAATTTTGAAATCTCCTGTGCGTTTTAACGCTTCTTGCATTAGACTTTCTCCATATATATTGAATAGGGTCGGCGATAGGCAGCAGCCCTGTCTTACTCCTCTACCGATATTTACTCCGCAGGTGTCCGCATTCTCCAATCTGACATTTACAACTTGATTCACATATAGATTCCTGATCAGTCTCCTGTCTTACCAGTCTACACCTATATCCTTTAATACCTTCATCAACAATACCCAATTTACTCTATCAAAGGCCTTCTGCCAGTCTATGAAACATACGCAGATATCTTGACTGTACTCTATTGCCCTTTCTGATATGATTCTAACTACTCCTATAACATCTGTAGTTCCTCGTCCTTTTCTGAAACTGAATTGATCTTCCCCTAGAATTTCTTCTACTTTTTTCTCCAGCCTTTTATTAAGAATTCTCGTGATGATCTTCGAAGTGCGTGACAGAAGGCTTATCGTTCTGTAGTCTTTACACTGCATTGCCTTTGGCTTCTTCTTTAGAGGGATCATTGTTACTTCTAGGAAATCCCGAGGCCACTCTCCCGTGTCATAAATCTTATTAATTAATTTCGTGATCGCTTTGAGTCCTTCTGATCCCATGACTTTAAGTATTTCAGTCGGTATTCCATCGCTGCCTGTGGCTTTCCCTTTCTTTAGTTCCACTATCGCTTTTTCTACTTCGCGCTCCATAATACCTGGTCCTAAGTTGTCTTCTTCAATGTTTTCCTCATCTTCCAGTTCTATTTTTGCCGATCCTGCCTGCTTTCTGTATAGTACCTTAATGTATTCTTCCCATACCTGTGCTACATCCTTTGTTTCTGAGACTTCCCACCCGTATTCATAATTCCTTTAACACAAATTCCAGTAGACTTCTTATCTTCTAATTCCAGTGCCCTAGCGTGCATCATATCGTACCGTCCTAACTTCTCCATTTGTTGTATTTCACCACATTTTTATTTTATCCAATTTTCCCTAGCTTTATCTTTTACCCTTCTCAACTCATTTTTTATGCATCTATAGTTGGCTCGACCTTCTTCTCTGTTAACGTTTTTCCATTTTTATCTCTAATATATTTTCTCCAGAATTTACTTAGTGATCCATGGTTTTCTGATTTTCTTCTCTTGTTTTCCAATCTCTTTATCCAAGGTATCCTTGATACTGATTTTAATTTCTTTCCATTCTATATCCACAGTCTTTGGTTTGTTTTCCAAACTTCTTAAGCGATCTTCCAACTTCATGCTAACTACATCCTGCCTTTCTTTCAGTTTTTCTAGGTCCCAAGTCTGTCTTTCTCTTCAATTTTTCTTATTTGTTTGAGCTTTGTACTTACGCAAACTATTAGAAGGCTGTGATCTGAATCAATGTCTGCTCCTGGTAGTGCCTTGGTGGTCTTTATGCTGTTCCTGAATCTTTGTTTCAATAGGATGTAATCTATTTGCCATCTCATTCTATCTCCTGAGCTTTTCTATGTGTATAACCTTCGTTTATGATTTTTGAACCATGTATTAGTCACTACAAGGCAGAGTTCTACCAGTTTTCCCCTTGTCGGTTTCTCTTCTCAAGTCCGTATTGCCCGACAACATTTTCTTCCTGTCCTTCTCCGACTATGCTGTTCCAATCTCCCATTATTATGCAGGTTACCTTTCCTCTTCCGTCTTCTTCGTAAATGCCATTAATTTGCTCAAAAATCTCCTCAATTTCTTCTTCTTCATGAGCTGACGTTGGCATATAGTCACGCTGAATAAATCGCGCCGGGCCATTGAGGAATAGGAATTAGTGTAGAAGAAGATACCTGCGTCTACTGAGGCAATAGTCACTATATAGCCACAATTTTATTAACACAAAGAAAATTGGAACATAATAAGATAAGAAACGTGACTGAAGATACTGTTCAATTAAGAGAAGGCAACCAATAAGACAAAAACAAAATCGTATATCGAAACAATAGAAACTTTACTACGTCTCAATAAAGAAATATCGATTCATAAAAGAATTATTACGTGTGTTTGATAAATAAAGGAACATGGAATCAGAAAAAATAAAAGAAGAATTCAAATATCTTGGTGTTACATTTTAAAAAATTGGAAAATCAAAAAGGGAGCAATAAACAAAAAACAAATAAATGTTGGCGCTCTCCAGCTTTTAGTCACCGTAAAACCTGGGGAGTTAAGTTTTTCCTCGTTTTCTCTTCTGACCGCCAGTTATCACTCATGGACTTTTTATTTAAAGGGAAAATATAATTTAAACAAAGTTCACTCAATATTTTGCCCTACAAAAAAATCGAAAAGTGTACACAGAACCATCAAGCAACTGCATATACTGACGTCTTGTGTGTTGTAAATGCGCAGAGGCGCTGCGCAGTGGACTTTGTAAATTACACCAGAAATTTTGAAGAGCGATAATGTGGAACGCCCTGGGGCAATTCGGAAAAATGTAAGAAATTATTTTCAGCGGTAATGCAGAACAGCGTTAAAGCGGGGTGTGTGTGTGTGTGTGTATATATATATATATATATATATATATATGGATGTCAACAAGGTGTTGGGATGAGGAAACCCAGTGAACACTCACCAATCAGACGACTTCAGGTTGGCGAGGCCCCGGGGATGTCGAAGCGACACACGTAAAAGAACACTAAAACACAGAAACATCACAAACATAGAAGCTTTCGGAATTATTCCTTCATATATATATATATATATATATATATATATATATATATATATATATATACTAGTAGTTGGTGCTTGCATACTGCAAGCATTTTATCTCACCTTGAAAAAACATTCATTTTTCAGACAGACATTTCATCATTACAAATAGTCTTTTAATTCTAAAGATTTCACCTCTGCAGCGATTCGTTTTTCCCACGTAAAAATAATAGTTTAAAACAATCCCCAAATGTTGCAATTTTAAAAATTTTACACTATCTTCATTATGAGGTGCTAATGCTACACATTTTAGCCAAATTTTAAAGATGTAGCACTTCTAGAAGTGAAATAATATTTTCCTTATTGTTTAAATTTCAATAATTTTTAACGGCCGCCGCAATTCATATATGGTAAAATTAAAATGTTTATTTCTACAAATCACTACTATGTGATAACTTGAAAATTTCAGTTTCCTACCTCATCCCGTAGTACCTAAACTTTTACTATTTGTTTAAATTTTAAGAATTTTTACCGGCAACACAAATTAAAATATCAAAATTTCTATCCCTATTTCGTTTTTTACAAATCCTACCTCTAAAAAAATTCGGAATTACATAAACTTTGAAATTTTTTTAAAACAATTGCAAATTTTTAGCGGCCGCATTTTTATACTTTTCAAGATTTTCGTTTTTTCTAGTCGGTTTTGCACAGAACCCTACCTAAGAAAAAATTTCGACTAATTTTTGCAATTTTAAGAATATTATACTTTTTCCACATTCGGTTAATAATGAGACACATTTCTGCCAAATTGTAAATTTGTAGCACATTTAGAAGTGAAATAACATTTATCTAATTGTTTCAATTCAAATAATTTTTGGGATTTTGAAATTTTTCACATTTTTGAAATTTTTGGGATATTTGATATTTTTGTGATATTTGAAATTTTTGAGATATTTGGAATTTCTGAAATTTTTGGGATTTTTTTACGTTTACGAATTTTAAAATTTTAGAAATGAATTTTTTGAAATGAAATTTTTGTTTTCTGAAATTTTTGGGATATTTGATTTTTTAGGGATATTTAAATTTCTGGGATATGAAATTTTTGGGATAGTTGATATTTTTGGGATATATGAAATTTTTAGGATATTTAAAATTTTTGGCATTTTTGAAATTTTTCGAATTTTTGTAATTTTTAGATTTTTTAAAAAATTTTTAGCTTATCTGAACTCTTTAGAATTTTTGGGTTTTTGGGATATTTGTGAAATTTTTCGAATTTTTGAAATTTTTGAATTTTTTTTAATTTCTGAAATTATTGAAATTTTTCGGATTTTTGCTATTTTTTAAATTTCTGAAATTCAAAGAACTTCAAAAATTCGAAAAATTTCAATACGAAAAATTCGAAAATTTAAAAAAATCGAAAAATTGCAGTCGACTAATTTCAAAAATTCGAAAAATGCTAAAAATTTAAGAAATGCAAAAAATTTCAAAAATTCGAAAATTTTCAAAAATTCGAAAAATTTCACAAATTCCAAGAATTTCAAGAATTCGAAAATTTTCAAAAATTCAAATAATTTCAAAAATTCGAAAATATTCAAAAATTAAAATTTCAAAAATGGAAGAATTTAAAAAAATTTAAAATATTCGAAAAATTATAAAACAAAAATTCGAAAAATTTAAAAAATTTGAAGAAATTCCGAAATTCTAAAAATTTCAAAAATTTTAAAAATTTCAAAAATTCAAAAAATTTCAAAAATTCTAAATATTTGAAAAATTTCAAAAATTCCAAAATATTAAAAAATTTCCAAAATTTCAAAAATCCGAAAAATTTCAAAAATATCCCAAAAATTCCAAAAATGCTAAAAATTTCAAAAATGCAAAAAATTCCAAAATTCAAAAATTCGAAATTTTCCCAAATATTCCAAAATGTTAAAAATTTCAGAAATGCCAAAAACTCCAAAAATTTGAAAAATACCACTCAAAAATTTCAAAATTTCGAAATATAACAAATATTCGAAAAATTTCATACCTAAACAGTTATTTATTTGTTTAAACATTAAGAATTTTTAACGGAATCAAATTAAAATATTCAAATGTCTATAATCCCTATTTCGTTTTTTACAAAACCTACCTCTGAAAATAATTTTCACATTCGGAAATACATAAAGCCTTGAAAATTTGTTTAAACAATCGCAGTTTTTTAGCGGCCGCGTTGTTGCACTTTTTCAAGATTTTCGTTTTTTCTAGACGGTTTTGCACAAAATCCTACCTAAGAAAAAATTTCGAATCTCCAGCCTGGAAACATTATTCTCCTATATATGTTATATCCTCCTCCTCCTCTGTAAGGAACGTCTATATATAATGATATATGTTATATCCTCCTCCTCTGTAAAGAACGTCTATATATAATGATATCCTCCTCTCATTTATATATAATGATATTGGAGGATACTAATGTTTAGGTACTTCCAGAAGAGAGGCATATTCGAAATTTTTTTATTGGTAGAACTATGCGCAAAACCGACTATAAAAAAACGAAAATCTTGAAAAAGTTCAAAATTCGCTAAAAATTCGAAATTGTTTAAACAAACTATCAAGGTTTATGTATTTCCGAATGTGCTACGGAGCTGATTTTTTTATTAGGTAGAATTAGTAAAAAAATCGAAATGGGGATTGTAGAAATTTTGATATTTTTAATTTGTTAGTCAGTTAAAAATTCTTAAAGTTTAAAAAATGGGTAAATGTTTAAATACTACGGGGCGAGATAGGGAGCTGACATTTTAAAGTTATTTAGAGATTAGCCTATAGAAACGAATAAACATTTCGATGTATCCATAAACTTGTTATTGCGGCCGTTAAAAATTATTTCAATTTAAACAATTAGAAACGTTATTTCACTTCTAATTACCCTATAAATTTAAAATTTGGCAGAAATGTGTGGCATTATTAACCCAGTGTAGAAAAATTATTATATTCGGAAAATTGCAAATATTAGTGATTGTTTTACTCCAATATTGTTCCATAAGGAAGAAACGAAAACCGTTCCAGAGCAGAAATCTTATGAATTAAAGAAATATTTCCCATGTTCAAATATCTCTGAAAAATTAATATTTTTTCAAGGCTAGATGAAATGCTTGCAGTATGCAAGCACCTTCTACTAGTGTGTGTGTGTGTATATATATGTGTGTATATATATATATATATATATATATATATATACACACACACACACACAGTGATGTGCTGAAGCCGGCTCGTTCTTATCCCAATTCCTCCGCAGGCTTCTGCACACAGGCAACGTCGCAAATTGGCTGTCCTGCCTCCTCCCTCGAGAAGTAGCTGTGCACATGGAAAACAAGGTCCCTGGCTTGCTTATGTAACAGTTGTCTAGGGCGTTTCTCGTCCGACATAATAAATGAACATTAATATAATACCTAAACTAAACTATTATACTAATACACGTAAACTAAAGCTAAAAAAATATGATGAGGGCACCACATGACTTTCTCCATATCTGTACTATTTCTAAAAATTCCAAATAGGTTACATAATAATAAATATTTTAAGAAACTGCGAGAAAATTTTAGACTTTATAAAGAACAGAAATAAACTCAAACCATAGGCTTCTGATATTGGTTATAGCCACAAAGCTCCAACAATCAAGAAAAAAGGAGCGTTACTAAGACGTAACTAAGCTTCAATTGTTAACAACAGTCGTCGGTCGGTGGCGTGGTGTTGGCAGCTAAAAATATAAGATATTTCTTAAACAATGTATTATATGGAAAATGGTTTCAAACATAGGTTGTAGAAAATTAAATTTTCTACAATGTTTATTCCAGTACATTTTAACATTTATCAAATATTAAAGCAAATGTTTCAAAATAACGGATAAGTGACAAGATAAATATAAAATTTCGCGTTGGTCTGATTAATAATTTTTTGAGTTAGAGCACCCACAAAAAGCTATCACATACACACACACAAACTAACACACACAGACATCGAGAAAATGGTCAAAACGTGTTCAGGGGACCTCAGAACGTGTATTTTCGTTGAAATCTCGAAGTCGATTTTTTTTCATGAATACAATACTTTCCCCTATACTACGTGTATGGAGAAAACAATGAAAAGACAAAATACAATTTTGTCATTTATTAAAAGTAAGAAAGTAACTATGTGATAACATGGACGAGAGCACAATAGGAGGAGAAACTACAGCTTCTGTAGCCATCGAACAGTCATCTACATCTAACTTAAAAGAAAATTGTGAAGTAGAAGCATCAGTGGCAGACTCAAGCCGCATCCGAAATATGTACTTCAAGATAGCATGCTTGAATGTGACGGCATGATGTCGTAGAAAATAGTTTGCTTACAGATCAGGCTACGGACTTCAGATTCGGACGCTCTTGACGATAGTGGCGACATGAACGGCCGTTAAACGTATCAGGTTTGGAGTAAGTTTGTCAACGTAATCGCGTAATGGAGGAGATTGTGATGCTTGCGATTAATGGTTGGAATATGCACATTGCTAGAATCTTAGCTATAATGGTAGTATGGAGGCGTTAAAATAGGAATCTGGTAATTATAGAATGAAAGTTCTGGAAAACTTTTAAGTGCGCGTACTATTAATTATTCTTTTAATATTTTGGAGAATGAAAAAGTGATCGATTATGTATTGAATGGTTGAACTTGTTTTATATATTATCAATTATAGTTTAAATTTTACTGAATATTTTTATGTAGCAAATTCGAGGCATGTATTGCAACAGCCGACTAAGAACTTTTCTGCTACAATTCGTTAGATCTCCACATCTGAATTTTAGAAAGCATTTTCGGTAAGAGATAGTGGTTTTATTGGATTTTATTGTCTATAAAGATTTTGTTTAAGACTAATGTTATTGTTACAGAATAGCGAGAAGTAGTTTTGCTGAACTTCGCCAAATATTATATAAATAACGAAGAACAACTTCCTTGGCTATATATTTTGTGATTGTTATGTTAAAAATTTTTTACTTCACGCTATGGATTAAAATATACATAATTTACAACATCCAACCGTACTTACTCGTACGCTGCCTTGGCCACGTCTGGTTTTCCGGTGAATCTTCTGTCTGGTTCAATTCTTAATGAAATGAATTTCATTGTTAGATCATCCGTCCCCGAAGAATAAATAAGTAGCTATTTATTTATTATATTTAAGTATATCATATTTAAAGATTCGCGAGATAAACGTGGTAGTATTTTAGTACTAAGTTGTAATACGTCATTTATGCATTTATTTATAATAAATTCAACGCTTTATAAGGTAATTTTGGTTCTTTAATTTCAAATTACAACTTCACAATTTAATATATATCACATTTAAAATAAGATGCACAACGATCGTACTTAACATTTAAAATATCCCTTTACTTCCTTGACTGATCAAGTTCACTTACTATCGGCGCCAAAATTATGTAGACCCGAAGACCCGAATTTGCGGCTGAATATCTCGAAAACGGCTCCATGGATTTTAGCAGAAGGCATATCAGCGTGTAGCATGTTTAATGAGGGCAGTTTAAAATTTTTTAAAGAAGACGTTTTTGGGGGAGAATGAAAAAAGACCCCCTTTTTAGAGCTCTGAGACGGAAGACGTCACTTTGCCGGTTCATAATTACAAAACGATTTGTTCGATTGCAGTTAAATTTTATTAGGACGTGAGTCATAGTCTTATTATTACTTGTGCAAGATATAAAATTTCTAGGTGTATTCGTTTACAAAATTTTATCCAATTTATGAAGCCGTGTTATCTCCGCAACTATAAGGCTGTGAGACATGCGACACACACTGTTAGCTTTGTTTTGGGCTCTGCATTACGAATCAATTAATTTTATAAGCCTAAAATGAACGAAATATTATATAGTGATTTTTATATTTGTTGAAAGCGAACGAGGGAGAGTAGAAGACTGCACTTCCTCTGGCTACGGTCTTAGACTTTCGCTTCCGACTTGAATCTTGCATGCTACGATTTCGGACAGACTTAGGGTGTTTCCGTGAAAGGTGAAAGTTTGCTACCTACTAGGCCAAGCACGCTATCTAGCCAGAAGTACACATTTCGGACGCGGCTTCAGACTCAATATTCCTGATAGTTGGAATAAAAAGCAATTAGAAAGTTTTCAAGAAAAATGTGTGCATCTGACCATCAAAAACAGAAAATTGGATTCTTCAATATGTGCAAAAGTGTCGCATTTGGGAGCATAAACTACGAAATTCTATCATCTTTCATAACAATGAATAAATAATGTTGAATGCAATGGAAATTCGAAAGCGTCAAGGTAGCTTCTTTAAGAAAAAAATTGTCTGAACATTTTACATCAGGTTTCCATTTGCAAGGTCTTCATATTGTAAAAGAAAGTGAAAAAGAAAAAATACCGAATTTATTAAGAAATCTATAGCAAAAAGAAGTTGACACAAATGTACAAATTTTCAATACAGATTATACTTTAGTAAAAAGAAACACCAATGCCCGATGTGGATGCAGTTTTACAGCTACAAAAATTAAACAAGGTAGACATTGGCACCTGTTTGCATTCCTGATTTACAGCTGTTCGTATTGCTGAGCACATCACCATGGAAATTAAATTAAACTTTTTAAAGAAAATTATAAATAACAATATTGGAAAGATGTACTCCATGCCGGAGTACACAGAGTTTCCAAATGCATTCTTTGAGATTTCACGATGTTCTCAATATTTTTCGCTCAGATGAGTATTTAACAAGAAGCTAGCGAGGTACGTTGTAAAATACATGTAGGTCTTTATGTAAAGTAGTCATAATTATTTTCCAATTTTAACTAAAATTGGAATTGGTTGACCAATTTTAGCAAAACTCCCCAATACCAAATTTCATCAAAATAAGTCCAGCGGTTCCCGAGTTGAAACAAAGGAACATTCTAAACTACATTTAGATCTTTATGTAAAATGGTCGTAATTGCTGTCTGATTTTAACCAAAATTGGAATCGGTCAACAAATTTTAGCAAAACTCCCCAATACCAAATTTCATCAAAATACGACTAGCGGTTCCCGAGTTGAAACAAAGAAACATTGTAAGCTACATTTAGGTCTTCATGTAAAATGGTCGTCATTGTTGTCCGATTTTAGCAAAACTTCCCAATACCAAATTTCATCAAAATATGTCCAACGGTTCCCGAGTTTTAACATGCGGGCGGACGGATGGAAACGACTTCCCCTATATGCGTTCACTTCTTGCAAAGAACGAATAAAAATGCAAAAGTCAGCGTCATAATTGATGAATCATCAACTGTTGCTAGCAATAGTGTTCTAATAATTTTTATTAAGTGTGAGTTGAACATGTGTGATGAACCAGTATTTATTTTCTTAGATCTTTTTGAATTGGCATCAGCAAAGGCTGAAACAATATATGATGCTTTAATATTTTCTTTGGAAAACAATGGATTCTCCAAAGACTATTTGTCAAAAAACTTAATTGCGTTTTGTTAGGATGGTGCCAGCGTTATGCCAGGTGTTAAATCTGGCGTAGCAACCAGGGTTTTACAAGATTTTCCGAACATAATTATTTGGCATTCTTTAAATCATAGACTGCAACTTTTCTAAGATGATAGCATCAGTGATGTAGAGGAAATCCATCATTTCAAGTTTTTCTTGGATAAGATTTATTCTATTTATCACCAATCCAACAAAAATCACTATGAATTAAAAGTTATAGCGGAAGATCTTGATATTGAAATTATTAAAATCGGAAGAGTTCTTGGACCGAGATGAGCACCATGTAGTTTGCGCACTGCACTTGCGGTTTGCCGAGCATATCGCCATTTTTCAGCAAATGAGAAGTACGGTGGTCTGGCAAAAAGATTGCAAAACAAAAATTTTATAAAAGATTTGATTCTAATTATTGACATTTTAACTGAATTTTCATTCCTTTCTAATGAATTACAATCGAATCAAAAAATAAACTCATGAACCGTATAATTATCCCGAGAAACAATCACTCGTCAGTAAGAAGGAAATTTAAAAAATTTTTAAAATTAAAAAATTTAAAATTACAGGTTTGAAGGATGAACGTATGCAGGGACCCGTTTGCCTAAAACCTGTAAGTAATTTAAGTTTTAACAAAATTTTAAATTTCCTTCTTATTGACGAGTGATTGTTTCTCGGGATAATTTTACGGTTAAGGAGTTTATTTTTTTAATTTCATGCTTTACACCGTACGTTCCAAATTATATTTTCACATAAATTACAATAAAGAAAGCGGGCAAATTAATTAAGCGTACAGTCAATGCCATAAAACAATTAAGAAATGATAATGGGAAATATGAGGCAATGGTTCAAAATTTAATAATTAGTGACAATTTCAAAGATATTCCATCCGAAGAGTAGACAAAATTTAAGTCTTCCTAATGATAAATTAATTGACATTTTAGTCAAATACGTGGCTGCTCGACTTCTAAAACGTAGTCACATAAACTTTAAAAAGGATTTTCATAACAACAAGTACATTTCTGATGAATTTTTGGAACTTTTTGACATACTCGACCCCAATTCTTGGAATTTAGAAAATATTCTTTCTCTATGGAAAGAAGGAGAAAATAAATTGGAACGCCTTTGTAAAATCATATGAAGTTGATGTTAAGGATTTTAGAGATTTTGTTGATATGAATCAAAAAATCAAAACCTCCCATAAACTATAATAAGAGCAAAAACATCGTAAACACAGTTGCAATCAGTGGAGCGGAAGCTGAAAGAGGCTTCAGCCTTATGAATATAATTTGCAATGAAAGAAGGTCTAGACTTAACCATTCCCCGTTTATCAAATTTGCTAACAATTAATATGTGTGGAAAACCTGTAAGTCAGTGGAATGCAGACAGAGTATTATGTTAAAAGCTGGTTAAAAAAATCATCGGTCGGCTGCAGACGGGCACGGTCAAAGACATCAAGAAAGCTCACACTCAGAAAATCAAATCAGATTATGGAAATATATTGAATAAATGAATGAATTTATTTCTAGTTATTATTTTTATGTATAATTATTGTAATAGAAATGTACAATTAAATGTAAAACATAAAAATTGAAATAAATATTCTTACTTTTTATGTTAATAAATAGAATTTTTTCCCTTTACTAAATTGCCTGCGGCGCGTTTTTGGATACTGAGAGCCGGTTCTTAAAAATTTCTCAGCTCACCACTGTGTATGTGTGTGTTTATATATATATATATATATATGTCGTGCCCAGACATTTTGCTGCCTGAGGCGCGATATACAATATATGGCGCACCCTTAATTTTTTACTAAGTAATTTTATTATATGTTAGTCGAAAACAATAGGGAATAATAAAAAACTATTTATTCAAATCCATTAAAACTTATATCTATGAAAAAACCCTGCCGTACATATTTTAAATTTCATAGCATTTGAGTCAGAATATATTTATTAATATCTTATATTGAGCAAACAAAAATATGTACAATTACTGAATATATACATAGTAAAAACTTATAAAACTACCAAGACTATATATTAAAATACCAACAAACCCAAATACAAACAAGTGAAAAAGAGAGAAATTTTAAAAACATACTCTGCGAGCTTTTAATTTGGCAAAAGTATCGATTGTATCCGAATAGTCTAAATAATTGGCCATCTCGCTTTCAATGGACAATATGGCCAAACCAAGAAACCTTGCTTGGCCCGTAGTTGTCCTTAGGTAATTTTTAATTAGTTTTAGTTTTGAAAAACTTCTTTCTGCGCTGGCAACTGTTACCGGCAGAGTTAAGAAGATACGAAGACAAACCGATATATTCGGAAAAACAGTGACCAAATCGTGAGAAAAGATATAATTTCTTACCTCTAATGGTGTCATTCCTGGAGATAAGAATGGTGAAAGATTCTCCAATTCATTTTTTAGCTCCATACCATCTATGTCCATATCATCTCCATCCATCAAAAAATGTGGATGTCACTACATATACTTTTTAAGTGTGTCTGAATCTATATTTTTGGTGATGCAAGTGTCGTAAAATATTTTAAATATGTTTATTCAATCTAGAAAATCTTTCTTCCAAGAAATTAATAGTGACATTCAGTAAATAAATAAATAAATCTACTTACAATTTTTCTTTGGGATGAATGACAAAATCATTTTCTTCGTGATGCATTTGTTTATGCTTACGCCGTACTCTTAGTCTTTCTTCTGTAACAAACACTGGATCAATTTTTAGTTCTATTGCGATTTTTTCTGCTGCTATTATTACGTCGTTGAATCCTGTCATGTGATAATCTTTAAAAAATATTAATAGTTTGATCAATAGCTTTAATGCATTCTGAATGGTCAAGTGTAGGGCTTTGTAGTAGTTTTGAGACAATGTTTGTTTTGAAAAGTATGTTATTTCAAATGACGACGCTGCAGATAAACTTGAAAGTGGAAATTATTTTCGCCAAGCAATGTGCTTGATGTTTTATGACTTTATTTTTGTTTTGGTTCTGGGTAATTTCGATCAAAGCATCGTAAATTTTCGAAAGTTGAGAGCTTAATGGCCTTATTGCATCTTTTATGCTTTCCCATCGAGTCGCGCTAACGGGTTTTAGGGTGAGTGAAGTAACATGCTTTTTTAGTGTATCGCATCTGCAGGCAGATTCACTAATGAACACGAACAAAACCTGTACTATCGAAAAGAATCCGACTATTTCACTCGAAGAAGAAGCAGCGTCATTCATGACTAGGTTTAATGAATGACATGAACAGGGAAGAAAAAAGGCTCTAGGGTTTAACCGATGAATTCTGCTTTGAAGTCCTGAGCTCTGACCTTTCATATTTGCCCCATTATCATACCCTTGGCCCCTCATGTTTTTTTAAAGACAGCCCAAATATATCTGTTGTAAAATTACATCAGTTAGTCCGGTTCCAGTTAAATCTGTTAGAGGAACAAAGGAAATTAAATGTTCACGAGGAACACATATTTACAATATTTATCATCTTTAGTAACAATTCTTATAACTAAAGACAATTGTTCCACGCGACTCTTATATGGCGTACAGTCAACTATTATGGAATAATAAGATTAATAATTTTTTGTTTTATTTTGTCAGCCATTATTGATATCAATTCGTTCAGTATATTGTTGTTTATGTAATTGACTTTCCAAACATTAGTCGAAAATGCTCGCTCATATTAGGATCAAATTTTGTCATAAGCTCAACGAGTTTAAGGAAAAGTCCGTTATCGCTCGCATATAACTTGTCCGTAGAACTACGAATAGCCAAGCACTGGGAAGCCAAAAAATTTAGAATTGCAATTAACCTCTCTAATGCGTTTCGCCAGTGTGTTTGCTCTTCTGACACTAATATTTCTGCTTCTGCGTCTATTTTCTGATGCATTTTCAGTCGAATATCTAGTTCTTTCCATTTCCTGAATGTATTAATATGCTTTTTAGATGTCTCGTGGGTCGATAAAGCTCGTGAAAGATTTTTCCAGTCACAGAGTCCATTAGTAAGCCATTGTGTATGTAATTCATTCAAAAAAGCGGACAGCAAAAGCTCCATTTCTCAAACGGCGGTTGTAGTGTGTTATAGAAAAGTGCCTTCCATTTTCATCAGTAGGAAAATAGAAATCCTTTACTTGAACAGGTCCATTTTCAATTAAAAACTTTATCATTTCATCATTTATATGGCTCCATAAGCCAGGATCAGTACCACAAACAGAGTCACTGTCACCTCTCACCTCACTAGCATTTTGTTGTTCATCTTTTTGACCTTGCTCTTCACACTGTAGAACTTCCTCTTCACCTTGTAGTCGATCTTGCTCATACCTTTGTTGTTGATTCCGTTCTTCATCTTTTCGCTGGTCATTGTTAGGGTCGTTATTTTTTGGATGAATCTGCGCTACATTTTAATCTTCTAAGGTAGGATTTAGAAGAATAAATTTGTTATTTGATATCTAACCCTCCCGAAAGAATTAATAAAAGTTCAAACTTACCGTATTGAATATTAATTTTAATTTAAAAAACTTGAATAACAGTTTATAGCAATCATATAAGGAAAGAATCGAGCAAAAACAAAGTCGAATTTTCTCGACAAAGTATTTCAAGTAATTCCAACCTATGACCTGGAATATTAGTATTTGATACGTAATCACCTAAAAGGAAAAATTCTCTTGACATCTTAGCAAATTCAAATTGTAAGTAACATTTGAGAACTAACCGCGTTGAAATAATTTACGTTCGCTTATACGTTAACAACATAAAGAATCCTTACTTACATTGTCAAATACGAAGATTAATTTCGCAAACAACATTTCTCAATCTATATTTCCATCCATATTTTCCTCTTCTTACCTCTTATATGATCGGTGAGATACCAATTTAAGAAATTAATCCGAGAGGGGACAATATTTGTCACAAAAAAGTCTACGAGAGCATATATTTATATTAAATATAATATATACGGTGCCGTAGTGACACTATTTGGCCCCCTGGGTAGAGACCTCATTGTAGCCCAATACTGCAATGTATAATACAACATAACTCCCATTTGGCGCCCTGGACATGGTCTCTTTGTAGCCCCAAACTTTAATGGATAATACAATAAAAGTTCTATTATGATAGTTGCGCCCTGGGCACGTGCCCCGGTTTCCCACCCTCACTACGGCTCTGTAAAAAAATGTATAAAATAAAATTGAGACAGTCTCGCTATTTGTCATATTTCGAAAAGCAGAAAAGAAGCCGTTGAGTTAAAGAAAAAAACTTTTTCTTGTTTTCAAATGCGAGTGCGTAAGAATGGAGTTATGAAGCGATAATAACTATGAATTATTTTTATTCGTGCATTTTTTATCATCTTGGGAAGATTTCCAGAATTATTTCATCGGAACCGAGGTATACTGCGCCTTTATTTTAATAACCAGTGCCGTAACTAGGCAGGTGCAACAGGTGCTCAGACACAGGGCGCAGAATTTGAAAAAATATTACGCATATATATTTTATTTTTGCTAACAAAAGTACTGCACCTGTGCATGATGCATTAAAATATGCAATAAGAATTTCACTTAAAAGTTTTTCTGACACAGGATGGTCGTCAAAAGAAAGTGCAATAAAATCATTAGGGGTGCAAAAGTTTTGCACGGGGCGCAATGATGGCTAGTTACGGCTCTGTTAATAACAAAGTTGTTCATTCAACCCTGCTTTGCATGATAAGGCTGAGGGATTCTGCTGCAAAGATGCTATTACCCAACTCAAGGTCAACTCAATGTAAAAATGAGTTTTTGCGACATTGTTTAAAAAGAAATAAACGATATCTAAAAAATATGAATATGCAATGTCAGCCCGAGGTATCGTATTTTGACACCCGGTCAATCAAACGAACAGCGCCCCCTTTGCATATATAACTTTCACAAACATATCGTTAATGTTTATATTCACTTACACGCTTTGTTGTAATAAATACAAAGTTGCCGCTTCGTTGATATGTAATTCAAGTTGGGATATAAAAGAGAAAATTTCAATAATGTATAGAGAAGTAAAAGTCGTTTGAACGCCCTAAAGATATTTACGTCTCGGTCGTGGACTGGCCTTATGTGTTTAGATAGGGTTTCAATTTTGTCAAATTTTGGCGCCTGGGGAGGTTGCCTCACCCTCGCCCATCGGCACGGTCCTGTGTGTGTGTGTATATATATATATATATATATATATATATATATATATATATATATATATATATATATATATATATATATATCTGTGTGTGTGTGTGCGCAAAATATTATTGAGGATTCGGCAGCCTGTTCTCCTCCATCAAATTAAACCATTTGTTTCCAGCAATCGCCAGGTGTGGGCCTCGCAAGCCATTGTCGCTTGGGGCCTCGAAGCTGCTTCTGCCTGAGACACTTATCGTTTTCATATTCAAACTGATGGTGATGATATAATGCCGTTATATATGTATGGCTCTTCATCCCAAAACCAAATTTGGCGTGCTTCGACGACTCGGAGTATTCTTTCTCCGACTTGACAAGATCGAAACATCATAGGTTTGTCAAATGAAATAGAGAGGCTTACAAACGGGAATCTGAGGAGGGGACCTTTAGAGTGCGAAGGAAATTTATAATCTCCTACCCAGTCTTTGAATGCTGCTACGAGGTCTGGGACCTCTTCGAGGAACTCTTATCGAAGGACCTTGAAATGGACCAGCTTCGAGCGGCTCGTTTTAATAATGTCGATTACAGTTATAACACTAGCATGCCAGAGCTTTTGAGAGGCTTGAGTCGGCAGGCTATTGAGCGCATATGAATTTCGTTCAAACGGAGGTTTAGAAAATATTTTTATACCCGAATTTACTGAGGAATATTCGTGCGCACTGATGATAATTAAAGGTATGATATTTACTATTTTTTAACAATTCCGGGTAAGATAAAGTAGTTTAATAGAGATTTTCTATGGCAAATGCAGCCCCCTGCCATACGCTTTCAACGGATGGCAAGGATATTTTATATTCATGTAAACGTACACCACGGGGAAATAGGCATGACGTGATGGAGCATAGAAAAATTCGGATCAAGATATTTTTGTCAAGTAAATAATTTCTCTTCAGCGACATCTCAATAAAATGGGAAAAGTGGTAGTTTTAATAGCTAAGCTGACATCGTCGACAGTGGCGTAGCAAGGGGGGAGCAATCGCCCCCGGGCGCAAACTCATGGACCGAAAATTTACGTTTCTGTTTATAAACAATATTATTATATATGCCGAATTAAAATGCTGTTATAGTATGTTTGAGTTTACATCATATTCCCCACATTACATTTGTCTAGAAAATTGTACAGGGAGCAAAAAGAGGGGGGCGCATCTCTGTGACTTGCCCCCGGGCGGAGGAGAACTACGCTACGCCACTGATCGTCGGAGAGTTTAAGCACATAAAATGCATAAAAATTCTGCTTAGCTTTCTGTTCCCACAATCAGCCTTGAAATCTCCTAATCGAGGGACCTTTTTTGAGGAAATACAAAGTACATCGAGTGATAAATTATTACTCGAATTTTAAAGATTTCGCGAGGAAAAGAATGTGGTCTCTAATTTGAAGGGGTTTTTTTGAGCGGCGCTTTTGCTTGAATCATCATCATAGGTAGTCTGTCCGTAGACAGGTCCGTGATTATTCATGGTTAAACCTGGTTCTCCATATACTCCTATTTTCCGCTGTCCTCTTTATATCTTGATAACTCTCTTTCCCTTTCAAATCGTCTATCAGCTGAAACCTTTTCCTACCTCTTTCCCTTTTCCCATCTAGTTTTCCTTCTAACACGTCTTTAATCATACTCTCTCTCCTCAGGTAATGTCCAACCCAGTTAGCCTTCCTCTTTCTGATAGTCTGTATAATCATTCGCTTCTCTCCTATTCTTCGTAGCACTTCATCGTTTTTCATCCTATCTGTCCATTTTATCTTCAGCATTCTCCTCCAAGTCCACATTTCAAAGCTTTCCAAGTATTTGATGTCATTTTTCCTTAGCGTCCATGTTTCTGCCCCATATAATGCTATACTCCATACGTAGCATTTTATCAACTTCTTGCGGATATCTTCCCTAATATTCCCTGTAAGTAGTTGTTTCTTTCTCCTGAAAGCCGCTTTTGCTTTTCCTATTCTAGTTTTGATCTCATCCGTACATTTTGCCTCTCGTGTTATGATACTTCCAAGGTATTTATATTCTGAAACTTGTTCTAATGGCTTTCCCCCAATAGTTATGTTCAGATTCTCTTCTTTACCCGATATTCGAATGACCTTGGACTTTTCTGTATTTATTTCCATACCGTATTTTCTACCTGTTATCACTAGTCTATTTATCATTTTTTGTAGCTCCTCTTCCTTTCTTGCTAGAAGTACTTGATCATCTGCGTATTTTACTGTTCTTATAATCCTTCCTCCAATTTTGAAATCCCCTGTGCCTTCTAAAGCTTCTTGCATTAGACTTTCTCCATATATATTGAATAGGGTTGGCGATAGGCAGCAGCCTTGTCTTACTCCTCTACCGATATTTATTCCGCAGGTGTCCACATTCTCAAACCTGACCTTTACAACTTGATTCTCATATAGATTCCTAATCAGTCTCCTGTCTTTCCAGTCTACACCTATATCCTTTAATATCTTCATCAACTTTACCCAATTTACTCTATCAAAGGCCTTCTGCCAGTCTACGAAACATGCGCAGATATCTTGACTGTATTCTATTGCCCTTTCTGATATGATTCTAACTACTCCTATAGCATCTCTAGTTCCTCGTCCTTTTCTGAAACCGAATTGATCTTCCCCTATTATTTCTTCTGCCTTTTTCTCCAGCCTTTTATTAAGAATCCTCGTGATGATCTTGGATGTGTGTGACAGAAGGCTTATAGTTCTGTAATCTTTACACTGCATTGCCTTTGGCTTCTTCTTTAGAGGGATCATTGTTACTTCTAGGAAATCCTGAGGCCACTCTCCGGTGTCGTAAATCTTATTAATTAATTTCGTGATCGCTTTTAGTCCTTCTGATCCTATGACTTTAAGTATCTCAGCCGGTATTCCATCGCTGCCCGTGGCTTTCCCCTTCTTTAGTTCCACTATCGCTTTTTCTACTTCGCTCTCCATAATACTTGCTCCTAAGTTGTCTTCTTCAATGTTTTCCTTATTTTCCAGTTCTATTTTTGCCGCTCCTGTCTGTTTGCTGTATAATTCCTTAATGTATTCTTCCCATACCTGTGCTACATCCTTTGTTTCTGAGACTATCTTCCCATCCGTATTCATAATTCCTTTACCACAAATTCCATTAGACTTCTTATCTTCTAATTCCAGTGCCCTAGCGTACATCATATCGTACCGTCCTAATTTCTCCATTTGTTCTATTTCATCACATTTTCCTTTTAGCCAATTTTCTCTAGCTTTATCTGTTACCCTTCTCAACTCATTGTTTATACGCCTATAGTTGGCTCTACCTTCTTCACTGTTAACGTTTTTCCATTTTCGTCTCTCATCCATTTTCTCCAGCATTTCCTTCGTGATCCATGGTTTTCTGATTTTCTTCTCTTGTTTTCCAATCTCTTTATCCAAGGTATCCTTGATACTGGTTTTAATTTCATCCCATTCTATATCGACGGTCTTCGGTTTGTTTTCCAACTTTCTTAGGTTATCTTCCAACTTCATGCTGACTACATCCTGCCTTTCTTTCAGTTTTTCTAGGTCCCAGGTCTGTCTTTCTCTTCTCGTTTTTCTTATTTGTTTGAGCTTTGTACTCACGTCAAGTATTAGAAGGCTGTGATCTGAATCAATGTCTGCTCCTTGCAATACCTTGGCGTTCTTTATGCTGTTCCTAAATCTTTGTTTTACAAGGATGTAATCTATTTGGCATCTCATTCTATCTCCTGGGCTTTTCCATGTGTATAACCTTCGTTTATGGTTTTTGAACCATGTATTAGTCACTACAAGGTCATTATTGATGCAGAATTCTACGAGTTTCTCCCCTCCTCGATTTCTCTTCCCAAGTCCGTATTGCCCGACAACATTTTCTTCCTGTCCTTCTCCGACTATGCTGTTCCAATCTCCCATTATTATGCAGTTTACCTTTCCTCTTCCGTCTTCTTCGTAAATTTCATTAATTTGCTCATAGATCTCATCTATTTCTTCATCGTCATGAGCTGACGTTGGCATATATACCTGGATTATCAGCATGTCCACTGGGACTGCTTTTAGCTTTATTGCCATCAGTCTATCGTTCGTTGCTATTATCTTTGTCACGCTTTTCATCATATCTTTCCTAAGTAGCAGAGCTACTCCCCTTTCCCCACTATTTCCTCCAGAATAAACTACCGTGAATTCTTCCGAGTCGAACTGTCCTTCTCCCTCCCATCTAGTTTCGCTAATCCCTATAATGTCAACTCTATTTTTTCTCATTTCTTCTTTCAAGTTCTCTAGCTTTCCTGCCTTTCTCATAGTTCTTACGTTCCAAGTCCCTATTCGTAATTTACTTTCGACAAATGTTTTCCTCAAGGCAGTCCCCGCCCGGAGATCCGATTGCTTGAATATAAATTTGTATTATCTTATGACTATAAATCTTTTGCGAGCCGTGCACTTATTTCATGACCTTCACCCTGTACAACAGGGGTACGCAGCGTTTATATTTGCCTTACGGCAGTGCTCCGCAACCGACGCGCCGCTCTGCGCTGGTTCGCCAAGACGAAGTTCTTGATGTTACATTAGGAATTTTCGGAAAGGAAAGAATATCGTTGTGTATTATAATTAACGAGCTAAGACCAAAGAAACGAAATTATTTGGAAAGAAACTTTCAGTTTTCTTAAATTGAAACTAAGTTACTTCTCAATTGGGTAATTAGATAATCATTCACTTTTATTTTACCTTGGGATCGTCATTTAGGTCATCCAAATGAAATACACAAGCGAATCGAGTGCATTGTTTCAGCTGAAAATTTGTTCACCAGTGGGAAAAGCCTATTACTTTCTCTTACTCTAATTGATTGCTAGATAATATAAATGTTCTGCACAGTCTCGTGAAATTTAAATCGGGGTGCCGCAAGGATCGAGAGAACCCGAAAGTAAATAAATAAAATAAGGTTGCGAAGAGCTGAACAATGGCACATTCGAATTTAATAGAAACAGCGGCGGGCGCAAGAATTTTTCGACGTGAAAATATAACATGCGATTAACCTTTGCTTGCAAAACTATTTGTATGATAGATGAAAGTTGAACTTCATATTTTGTCCCTACAAAAATTACACTCGCATAATTTTTAAAGATATAAATACCCAAAACCGAGATTAATGATGTGCGCAGACAAATTTGGGCGCTGGAGACTGAACAGACCTCGACGGGCGCCATGGCTCCCGCGGACAACGCTTTAGCAACACGTGCTGTACAGGGCCGGATTAAGTTACTTGAACGGCCATATCTTTTAATATTGTCGTTCGTTACGTAACGCATTCTTTGCGATATAGAATTTTCAAATCTATTCGCTCGGCTTAAGAAGGCTCAGTGGACGAATTTCACAGTCAATTCAATGGAATCAAATTCAAGAATTTTACTTATTAATAATGTTTATAAGGAATTTTTTCCTATTTTCCTAAGTTAAAACTGATTTGTAGGACGCGTTAATCTATAGAAGTATTTATCGAGTTTATAAATTCTAGTTACAAGTTTTTACAAGGTGAAGAGGTTTAGGATAAAATATTAAGTGAATGGTTTGTGACGATATTTATACGACTTTCACGAATTTGTTTGCGTAGAGAATTATCTATGCCAAACATCGTGTCGACATAAACGGAACGAACTTATAGTTATAGCTTAAAGCGTTGTAAACCGATGGAGAACAAATCGAATAAAACCTCCATCGATAATCGATATATAATTACGAAGGAATTATTGCGTCACATATGCTCGTACGCTTGGATATGGTAAGGAGAGATATATCTCCCATTGTTTGCCGTCCAACCTTTCAGACGAGAAATCCTTGTCATTCTAAATCCGCATGCGAGACACTCTTTCGTAATATACATATTTTTAAGCGATACTTTAGGAAGCGGACACTCTCTGGAAACCATTTCTTTTGGCCCTCCGACATGCATGCATTCGAGTACGAAGAATCAAGTACTTACACCTCGCCATTTGTTCCAGTAACTTAACACCTTAAGACCGAAAATGATGGTTTCAAAATTCGAAGCACAGAGCGTAATAAAACGTGCTTCGACGAAACATCGACCTTCTTTTTTGCGTGCCACGAAAATTGGAGGGGCCTCGTGCGAGGGGGCCACCCTCTTCGCGAAAGGGGCCCTCGGGCGGAAAAAAAATCTTCCATAACCGTTCTCCTCCCCTTTCCGGACATCCCGCCAGGACTGAAAAATTAATAGTCCAACGGCGATGGCGGACCTCCTGGTAAAATGAGTGAGCCTTTTAACCTTACGGATTCCAAATAGCTGCACAAGCAATTACGACTTCTCCAACCTGCAACTACTTAACCGGGGCTAAATACTGTATTCTCCACTCAATTCTCTTCGATGTGAAACTACGGCAGCGCTGTATATCAAATTATTCAACTAGGATTGCCTTGTGTTATTCCCGAATTAAAATATCCAAAAGCAAACTCATCTATATCCAGATAGGAAATCCTTGGACAAAACTAATTCCAAATCGATGACGCCTTATATGAGGTTCGTATTGGACCTATTTCGTAAATACAATTGCTTTTGTTGACTTTTTTTGCGGAATCTTCCACGTATTTCCACCATTTAGTTAGTCATCGACCGACCGTTCCAAATCCGAGAGCGTCTGATACGATTATAAGCCCTGAGAATTAATCTATCGCATTCCTTGAAATTCTTACGCAAAAGAGCAAAATGACGAGTATTTTCAATGTAAAACGGATCCGCAATCCGAGTTCCCCTTTCCCAGTAGCTCGCGGGATGGCACGGCACGCATGTAGTAGGATCGAATAGGTAAACCGCTCCGAGTAACGTGTACTACGTGCGTTGAACCCTCCGAGGGAAGCGGCATTTCTTCCCTCACCGCAAAGTTGGCAATACTTTCGCCTATCCGTCACTCAACGGCCGCTTTTCCTCCCAACTCTCGTTTTTTTCCCTCTCCCTCTTATCCGCCCTTTCCTTTTCGGGAGGAGGAGGAGGAGAGAGATGCGGAGAGGGAGGTGAAAAGAGCGAGAGGGAGGTGGGGGAAGGACTTCTACTCACCGGCCAGCGACTTGTCCTTGGAGCAGTCGATCTGAGTGGCCCGTATC
Source organism: Tanypteryx hageni (assembly GCA_028673005.1). Lineage (NCBI taxonomy): Eukaryota > Metazoa > Arthropoda > Insecta > Odonata > Petaluridae > Tanypteryx > Tanypteryx hageni. Next base: position 51,622,515 of record CM054115.1, on the reverse strand, counting down.
TTCCATCTGTATGCCGAGGCGCCTCTCAGGGTCGAGATGACCATTTGGACGGTCGTGGGCCCGAGGGATGCGTCCACCGCTACGTACACTGTCCCGCGGACGGATAGGAGCGAGAAGGAAGTGGAAAACGAACACGTGAAAAAAGAAGCGCGGTGAGACGTGACTTGTGGTAAAGCCCCTAAATATGGAAGGTCGCGCGTACCGATTCAATCGGCCTTGCGAACCTCGGGGTGGTGGTTTTTTTTAAATAGAGGGAGGGGAATACGCGCCCACCTCTCTCTCCCTCCCTCTATATACATATCTCTCTTTCTCTCTCCCTCCCTCTCCATGGAGGAAGGCGGCGATGACGCCCACGTTACCGTTAGGCGCCTTACGAGTTGCGAAATCGAGATGAAAAATTGAACGCTCAGCCGTCCTCTTCGTATTCATTAGGGACGAGGGTCGAAAAAGTTGCCTGAATTATTATAATAGAACGTTTTTCCCCCCGTCCAGGATGTTCGCTCGAGGATAAAATGGCGGAACGAAATGATGTCGAGCCAATTACGACACTAGCGCCTAAAAGCTAAAGTTAAAAAAAATGTCAAATTATAGAGAACTCGAGTCACGGACTACAGTCAACCCATAGGAATTCTGTCATGGTAATTATCATTTTAAAACTAATATCTATCTATCTATCTATCTAATATATCCATAAAATATGGAGACTCGAGTGTTCGTCAGCAACGACGATAACCATAACACGCATATTTAAACATTTAAAAAACAAATGTCATATTATTAAAAACCATCTAAATGCCTTTAAGGCGAAAATGAGGAAAAAATTAGTTCCCCTTCTTTCCTCCACCATTTCTTCCCAATCCTCAAGTCATACCATTCTCTTCAGCCATTCCCTTAATACTTGGATGTGAAAGTGAGCCACGCTTTGAACAGAATCTCATAACATCGTAATGGCGTCGTCAAGCCGAAGGTTTAGATGCCGCTACTACGCTCGAAAATAAAATTTATTTGCAGCTTATTAAGCAACATACTGATTGATTTAGACGTCTAAGGCTCGGTTGTATCATTATTTTCAATATGACTACGATGAGAGTGAACATCATTCAATACTCATTTTTCATATGACTTCTGTGTATACATGCGTAACAGTCAATTTTCAACCCATATTCCGGATACAAAATGAAATTACAAAATTGTTCAATTTATCACTCAAAAGTTGTTGTAAAGAGCAAATCGTCCTGTCGAGGATTTGAGTTTCACAGAAACTTCAATTTTATGCGCTTCCTCGAAAAACGAGTTAGTTTTTTACGTTTATTGCATTGTCATCACATTATCCCACACATTAATCTTCTCCATCAGGCTATTGTTCGAATACTTTCATAAATTTAAGCAGCAAATTTTCAATTTAATCGTCAGTTTTAAAAACGACAGGAACATGTAGGATCGTAATGGTAGACACACACTAATCCAAATTTTCAGGATCACGTACGAATTGTTGATATCCATTTCATAGCTATCTCCGGTAAAATTCGAGACATTTCTGATAGCCGGAATTGAAAAATTCATTTTCAAAAATACCTACGTCAACTGACTCACGGTATTGATCGACTCCAATTACTGATCTAAATAACTATTTAAGCCATGAAATAATTTATTTAATCGCATACGCGTGTCATTTATATCCGCTGTGTTCTACTTCAAGACGGGATATCCCCAATCCATTATGTGTTTAGCTTCTTCATTGGGAGCAGGTCCATTTCTTTTCCTGTCGCCCCTATTGGTCTTGCATTAAGGATGTAGATCTTTCTCCCGCTTCTTTAGGGGTTCATTCTTGTTCGACTTAACGTCGGACATGACATAGATTGCCTCTATTTCTTTACTTTAGCGAAACGCCATTATCGTCCGGAGACAGTTTCTTTCCATCATGTCCATCCTCTCTCTCTCTCTCTTCGGATAGCCGGTTTTATGTCACTCAAAGCTGGTGAGCATCAGGCATAAACGACGCTTCGCTGCTGGCTGCTACTCGCCTGCTGCTCGAAGGAGCAGCGGGCACGAATCCTCCGAAAGTAGGATTTTTTCCAAGGTCGCCCGACCCCCTGTTTGTGTGGTTTGAGGAGACCGTGCAAATTCAGCGTTCCGTCCTTCGGAAGGAACGTTAAGCCGTTGGTCGCCTTGGTGCTTTTCGTAAAGAATAGGCTAATTCCGGCACCGGGTTTCCCTCCTCCCTTCTGTGTGCATGTCCAGTTGATGGCAGTGCAAAATGACCATAGCTGTCGACGCACTTAAAAATCAATTACTATTACTACGACGCTTCACTCAAGCGGGGTAGAAGATTTTTGGTGCCTGTATCAGGTTGATCTACCCTGTTTTAGTGCAGGATTTAACAAAGATATTACCTAAAAGGGCCACGCGAAACCAGGCGCGGATTTATGGAGTGCGAAGTCCCTATACTGCAGGGATGGCAAATACGTGGCACGCGTGCCCGAAGTGGCACGGGTGCGATTGTACCTGGCACGGTTAAGCTTGCATTTTCTGTTTAAAATATGAAGTTTCTTAGAGGAGTAAACTTTTGGCACGCGAAAAAAATTCTGATGATTCACATTACCTTCTTGGCACGCGGCACGCAAATCATTCGCCATCCCAGCTAATAGCGGCTTGCGAGGCCCACAGGCGATAGTGGTTTGCGGGGTCCATAGGCGATAGTGTTTTGCGAGGCCCACAACTCGCGAATTCCAAAAACTCCAATTCCTCGCGTGGAATCCTTAATGATATTCGTCAGTTGACACTGGTCTTCGGCAAATATATTTTACGATTATCTTCGTCATCATTAGGAAAAGGGTCTCCAAACATTTTTACAAGTGGGCCATTTAGTCAATAAATTTTATGCTTGCGGGCCAGAATATCAACATGAAAAACGTTTTGAAAATATTGGCGCATAATATACTAATGTAGGCTATTTTTCTATTGAAAGATGGTTTAGTGAATGGGGTAAATTGCGATTTTTCCGGGAAATTTTTTGACATGTCCAATCTATCTTGTATATTTTCTTCACTGAATGTGAGTCGAAATAAGACATAAATGGCGGACAGCTTCGGTGGATCTCTGCCACGCTTTGGGACCGGAAATACCTCCAATCATCCCGTCCTCCGTACATTTTATGACGGTATGACTGCACATGGATGCTAATCCTATGCTATGGCCGCTGAGGAAGTGAAAGAAAAGAAATGGTATGGGAAACAAGAGACGAAATCTCACACAATAAAAGCGTAAACAACGAAATAACGATTTTTTCTTTTTCTTTGCAGATATTTTGAAAATTTTGTTAACGTTTATCGTTACGTTATTCAAAAATCATTTCATTATTATGTTACGTTACACATAACGTTTAACAACATTGCTTGATTATTCTATGGCAGACTTATTACTGACTCGAGGGCAACATTAAATGGGGTCGCGGACCACATGCGGCCCGCGAGTCATAGTTTGGAGAGTCCTGATTTAGGATGTGACCGTTTGTGTTGGAACTTTTCACACTGAGTCTATACATTTCTATCTCCTCTCGCACTAAGCTCCTGACTCTGTTAACATTTAACTCTCTAGTGGCTCTAGGCGTGAGGCCTCAAAAGACACGAGGCCCTAGGCCAGTGGTTCCCAAACTTTTTTGTCTACGATCCAAAATTTGAAATCGCATTCGCCTTGCGACCCAAATGGTACTGGTACCTAGTCAGTACCCCAGCAAATCGGCCTAGATTTATTAGCATAATATTAAATAAAACATTTAGAAAATAAATTGTAGACACAATAGTCAATTTCTTCCACTTTTATTTTTTTCTGTATTAAGTTCTATTTTTGAAATGGGTGCATGAAAAACATTGAATCAAGGCATTCCTTCATTGAAAGTTTAAGGAAGTTTTCAAATTTTTTTAGAAGAAAGAATGCTACAAGCACTAATTTACTTGAAATTAATAAAATTATAAACATCATTGTTTGCTCGCCTGATTGTTAATGCAAGACTCTATATCCGCTCCTTCATGAGACATTAGATATCACAGGCCGGGCTACAAGCGACATCTACAACCGGGGCTTGCAAAAATTTGTGTTACTTTTGAGAATTGCTTTACATGTGTAACATATCATATGCCTGTATTAATAAAACATGTTACATACACGATCTGAAAATAATCGTTTGAGGATTTTTAATGACACCTCCTGCAGGCACAAATGTGGCTGTGATTGTCTTAAAGCAATGGATAAGGCACAGTGAGCTACCATTGCCTTCTTTGATGAACGCTTACCGCGTTGCCTGCCTAGATGTTGATGGTGCGACTGAAATCAATAGTATTATCTGGAGTTAATAACCGGTGCTTCATCACAAAAGTCTGTAGAACATCCATTGTCATTTTCATCACCTTGGAAATCGGATGATACCTAGCAATGCTGAAGATTCCTCCGTAGAGAGTGGACATGGGAAATTAATATCTCATATCGATTTATAAAATTAATAAACCAAAAAACTTTGTCACTGATCACACCCTGAAAAGGCGCTCAGCCTAAACGAACATTTCCAGGTACAACTCAAGTATAAAGCAAAATATGTGTAAAATCGAATCGTGCAAAATTACTGGAAAATAATAACACACATTTAATTGAACTGGATTGACATTGACATTGGTAACGTCAAAAGTATCCTCTGCTAGGATTTTTAAAGGCTTTCTTCACAATTTCTCACACGCTCACCAGTTGGTAACAGGGGGCTCTCAACGAAAGACGAACGGATACTTCGGAAAGATATTGCTTTACACCTGATGGCACTGCATGATGACCCTTTCCATAATCTTCGCCAGGCAGAGGAGGGATATTGGGCGATAGTTTCCAACAGATGAAAGATTCTTCTCGTGTTTAGGAATGCGGACAATTCTGGCCGCCATCCAGTGTGTTTGTAAGTGCCCTCGGGAACGATTGCGTCGATCATGTTCGCTTGATGTGCTCCTACACCTATAGTTAGATGTACCAGCACCTCATTTCGCAAACAATCTTCTCCTGGTGATTTTCTGGGGCGTAGCCTCTAACTAGCGCCAGCAATTTCCGCTACTTCAGGGTCTTCGTCATAGGTGCCTGTTTTGACGTCGGTGTCCTGTTGGATGTCGGAACCTGGGTTGGGTTAGAATGCATCCTCCAAGGAGTTGGCCAAGTGGTCCACACGTGCAACGTGTGATTTTCTTTATACTACTTATATGTAAAGGAAGTGAGAGGCATATATCCTGGTGGGCGGATGTCCGTAAAGGATGTGTGGGGAATGGGTGTTTAAAAAGAAAGGTTTTGTTGCGTGCGATTTATTAGCGACAAGGTGTGAACCGTTTCCATAGCAATGCTTTAAACATATATATTCTCTGTAAGTGAGAATAATGAGAAATGGGGGAAGGTACACAAATCGTCATCAACGACTCGGTTTTCGTTTTTAAAATGTCCAAACTTTACAATGGGTTCCATTAGTGAGTTTTTGTGGTAGCAAATTGTAGATGATGTTGATAATGATGATTGGATAGACGGTTTCCTAAATGGTTTTAGCTCTATTATACTTCTATATACTATATTTTTTGGGTGATACGCCAGTCAACATATATACTATGATGTTGAAAGCTATTTTTATCTGTGAGTTATGATGAGGTGATTTTTTGGACATTAACTATATGTAGGTGATATATGGAGATTGAGTTCTATTTTGCTACAACTTATAGTTGTTATACGTCTGCTGATGAATAGACATTATTAATTTGTCTCGTACCTGAATTATATTCTGCAGTGTTTATTGTTTATGTCTTTGGAGAAATCGTCTATATTTTGGTGGTGGTTTCGCCCACAACAAAAATAATATATACGTTTAAAGGATGATATTTAAAATTTCACTTGTTTCCATTTTTGGCGCATTTAAAGGCTGCATGTATAAGTGCTGTCGTTAGAACCAATAATTGACAAATGTTTTATGGCCACCTGGTTCATGTATCACTAACTAGTTATAACGCAAATTTAGAAGGCATCAAATTTTTTTGCAAACAGCAAAAGTTTTCCAGCACAATACTTTACCGGATTTAATTAGGGAAGATTGTAATTGTGAAGGTGATAAAATATGATTCCCATTATAATGTAATTCAATATTCTACCACTAAAAAAACAACCCCTTCGCAATTACAACAAAACCATTAAATATTACCTATATATTTATGTAACTTTTTATAATACTTTTCACATTATGTACTTTATATCACTTAGCATGATTTTACTAGCTGTCTTAAAATATAAATGCATACATTATATTTATAAATATTCTAGGTATTCACTAGGCTAAAAACTTAATACAAAGTGCAAGAGTAAATAATTTTTGCGCACCACGTAGTCTACTCTCGCAGAAGATAATCTAGTCAACTTAAACGGTTAATTGGAAGAGTACAAATATTTTTGGAACGAAACAAAAGAGCTTAATTACATGTGCGGATCGGGTTCACTCATGCATAAAACACAAAGTAACTACTCCCCGTTTCTCAATACGATCTTTTTACCAGCTTTTATGTTTTTATCATACCCGTTAAATATTTATATTACGTCTAAAGCCATTTGTACGGAATAATAAGAATGAATCAGTTTGCAAACGGTTAAACTGACAAAAAAGGAATATCTCGCGAGATCGAAATCGCGAGCTTAGATTTCGAGATTATTTCGAAGAGATATCGAAACCAGTTTCGACCAAGTAATCGGCACGGGAGAACCTTTTTACAGGTTTACTCGAGCGTCGAGACACGAGTTATTGCGCCGAACGCGTTTATTTGCGATACCGAGATTTTTCCTGAGAAACTAATGCGGAAAAAAAAGAAAAGCAAATTAAAACGGAAAACTTCATAGATCAAAAGTCTGAAAGTTACGATAGCGGTTAAAATAAATAAATAAATCCATACAGAGAAGGCACATACGCACGAATGTACATACACATGCATGCACGCATATATAAATAAATAAACTCGAAACACATGAGAGAGTCTGGCACGTCCAATTTGACGTCACGCCGCAATGGCTGAGAAATTCTTGATGTCACGCTGCGTTCTCACTTATTTCTGTCTTCATCTCTATGCCTCTCTCAGTCACTCTTCCTTTCTCTTCACTCCCCATCCCCTTCTCCATCCCTCCATCTCGCTGCGTTCAATATGCATCCGAATTCTTATTAAGTCAACCAAGAATAATTTAACGCCCCGCGAAACAATGGAACAACTGTTATGAATCCGTTCTCATCTGGAAAATAAATTGAAGTGGAAAGAGAAGGTGTGAGAGGGAAAGAGGTGGAGAGAGAAGGGGAGAGAAAGAGAAAAAAACACACGAGCGACCGCGAAAAGTCGTGATCTTCGTCACTCTACGGAAACATCGGTACTCAAAAGTCTCTCTTGAGATACGAGCCGCATGACGAAACTCCTTAATCGACCTCTTAAAAAGCGGCGTCCGACTGTTTTACATCACCATTTTTAGCCGCGCGCGCGCGAAATGCATAAAGAAGGGAAAAAACATAAGAACGCCTCCAGCTGCGGACGACACGTTGACAGCGACCAACCCCTGTTTCTCTTCCCGCGCGCTATGGAAGAGAAGAAAAAAATCTCTTTAGAGAGGGAGAAGGAGAGAGAAAGAGAGGGAAGGAAAGAGAGAGGGATGAAGAGAAAGGGAAGAGAGAGGTAGAGATATGAAGAGAGAAGAGGGAGGGAAGGAGAGGGAGAAAAAGAGAGGGGGAGAGAAAGAGAGGGAGAGAGAAAGAGAGGGAGAGAGAAAGAGGGGGAGAGAGAAAGAGAGGGAGAGAGAAAGATAGAGAGAGAGGGAGAGGTAGAGAGAGAAGGGGGAGGGAGCGGGTGGCGGGAGAGAAAGAGAGGGAGAGGGAGACAAAAAGAGAGGGAGAGAGAAAGAGAGGGAGAGAAAAAGAGAGGGAGAGAGAAAGAGAGGGAGAGGTAAAGAAGAGGGAGGGAGGGGGTAGAGGGAGGTAGTGGAGGGAGGGTTGGAGGGAGAGAAAGAGAGGGAGAAAGAATGAGAGGGGAGAAAGAAAGAGAGACAGAGGGAGAGAGAGAGAAATGATGGGAGTTAGCGCATTCGGAGACTGGTAGCGGGAGACTTGATTCATGCGAGTAGGTATCGGAGAAGTCCGATCGCGTATCGTAAATCCTGTTGGCATAAAAGGAAGCATTACACAATTTAATCCGTGTGGGCAGAAATAGAAAGGAAGATGTCATCCGTTTTGAATCGCGTGTAGGATAATTTTACCACCTGTTACATATCTCTTTCCCTTCTAATACCTCTCTATCTCTCTCTCTTTTCCTCCACCCAGCCCCTTACCTCGCTTCGGACGGTCACTACCTTTTTTTAAAATACTACGATAGATGCCGCGCTATTGCTGGAGAGGTGGAATTTTGCCTAGCCATCTTATAAATGCCAGGAAGGAGAAAAACGTTTATATTCCTCCTCTTAAGCAGACTAATGAAGCAGTTGTCACAACAAAAGACCATGCAGAGTGGGTGGCATGTTTTATTTATGGAAACAAAAATTTTCAACGAAACTTCTAGGATAGGCTTATAAATCCATCGATTGCGATACGAACGCGGATTTTTACCAGTTTTAACCGCTGCGATTGAAAATACATATTCGTGTTTTCTCTTGGGCTGTATGGTTTCCTTGCCGTCACCGTTCACGAATTTGGCAAGTTACAATAAAACATCAAAATAAGTTGATATGGGCAGCTACTGCGGGTATTTATTGAAAATTGCACCTTTTATATGCATACACTAATGGAAATAGATTATCATTAATCCACCTTAATCCTTCAAGCGCGGACATTTAATTAGTCCTTCAGTAGGCGCGTTGTCTTTAGTGACGAGTTTTGGCGCGTGGACTACTATTGTAGACCATTTGTTTTATGTATTTATTTGACTAGTTATTTTTGAACCTTTCTAAAGCATGATCCTGAGATTTATTAAAATACATAATGAAAACCTAAAAAAAATTGATTTTTATAAAAAGGTTTTTTTTAGTGATGGAAGAGGTTGAACCAATTTTGTGTACATAAAACTATATATTTGACATAATATTTTTTACATAACAAAAAAGTAACTTTTGAAAACATATTATAAAGTTTTTTGTGTAAATTAGTGACAAACAAACACCGATTGATGTGAAAAACACTGAATACGTCAATTCTACTCGATATAAGCGAAAGGAATGAACATGAAAAATGATCCAAATCCGTAACTGAACAGTTGATACAAATGTTTGTAATATAATCGTTGCATGCATATTTGTGACATTTTATGCGCCACTTTCGTGTGGATTTGCTGCGGTTTCTTGCACCAGTATAGCAACGACCCACATAGTTTTGTTGCACAGGGGAGAGGGGGGGGGGACCCTTGCTCAGTGATTCCCAAAAGTACTTTTCTCCCCTTCTTAAGACGTTGCATTTGATAATATTGACACCTCAAAAACATGTTTGGAAAAAATGCAAAACCTTCAAGTGGTCGGTGACGCATGAAGACCACAGCTCGAAATTGGAGTGTAAGGCCTACGAAGATCACGCGACCACCACTCGTCATAAGAGGCGATTGGTTTTTAGGATTTTAGTAAAACATGACATTTATAAACAATACAATTTACACTTTCTTTCCTAATGCACACTCTTTGCAGGGGAGAAGAGAAATCACCCCGATCGCCATCCATTCAAGCGCGCACCCATGCTTTCATATATCTTTCAGTATTGTGAAAAGTATTATCGTTATTGATATGGAATCTTTTTCAAGCAAAAATTTCAGCTTTTATAAAGATTTCATTTGCTGGATGAACCTCTTTAAACCAAATAGGGAAAAAGTTTCTCGCAGGTCAACTTTTTCATGTATTGACTAAAAATTTGAAATAAATTTTCCGTTTAGTATATTGTTAAAATTTCATATAGCTTATAAAGTTCTGAGTTATGCAGTAGTCATTCCTCATCATTATAGAAGTTGGTGAAATTTATCCTATTTCGTACAGTAGAAGCGGAGATATGATGGTGTATGTATCAGAATGTATGCATAATAAAAAAATTAGAAAAGTTTTTTAAACTTTTAAGGCATTTGCTTTACCCAATTTATCATGAAATTTACTACAAGAAAATATCATAACTTCAATGAATCATGAACGAATCAATGAATCAATCATATATATTTTTTCTAGCATTTAATTTGCTTGCAATTAGTTCGATCACACTCATATCAGGGAAGACATCAATTCGCCTCCTCGCTCATCGCTTCCAACTGCGAAAATTTCCCTTCTTTCTTTGTAACTTGCCATGCTCTCCTAAAGTTTTCTACACTATCTTCCTTTTGCTCATTGTCAATGTATGTTAGTACATCTACTTTTGTACGATCTTCAATATAATTATCACTATCGCTGTCTGAGGTAATACTATCCTCCGAGTCACTTTTCATTAACGCTTCCGTCTACATTTCCTTACTTTGTTCGCATGACCTTTTCCTATTCGTTTATGCTATGATTATTTAATTCCTAAAAATTAACACTACAAAACACAAATAAAATTGCCTCTGCACAACGCGAAGGTTTCCTTCAGACTAACTTCTTTAGAGCGACACGGGGATATTTACCCTGCGCCCCGGGCGTAATTCCCCGTTTACACGTTCCCGTTTTCGTGCCTGAAAACAGACGCCTGACTCACTTGCCAGGAACGAAAAAAACCCTGTCTGTTTACACGTTTCTGCTAAAAAAATTCATTTCTCTGTGGTATTCCTTTGAGTTTGTACGTTTTTTCTAAGAGAGTGCTGCATTGTACATTACGGAAATCAGCACTTTTTTCTCTGTGCGGACGTTGTTCGTATTTTATTCTGAAATTATGGTTACTATCTACAGAATATTTATTATTTCATATAATTTGAGATTGTCTCTCAATAGTTTCGTTTCTTCACTGATTGTCATCACATAATGTGTTATTTCCCGTAATTGGAGATCGCATCGCAACAGTTTCTTCACTAACTACCAGGTTTGTAGATTTTATTATTTCAATGTTAGGTTTCTGTTTTGAAGCTCCCAGTTGACTGTTTCCGACTGATATTTGACAGAACTATTATAAAAATTATAGTGAATTACACGGATATTCGAACAAAATGTAAAGAAAATGCTGTTTTCAAGGTCACGATGCGGAAAACGGTTTTTCCTCTCGTGTACAATTATTATTTGTGTTCTATTGTGGGATTGTGGGAGCACCCCACGCGAGTACTGGCAGGTGAAAAATTAACGCAAGTACCGCAGAGTTAAACGAGTCTAGTGGAAAGGAACATAGTGGTACTTTGAAGACAGCCACTAATCGTCTTGGTACCCTTCCCCCGAGCCTACCTTGTGGAGTGCTCCGCGTAAAAATGTTTCACGATTCTTAATTTGGATTTTGCTTAAAGTTGAAGGTTATTGTTCCCATAAACTTTCATCCCTTCTCCATATACATTGAACGCTTACATTCTGGTAGTCTTTCTCTAAAACCTATCCAGGAAGGATCGCTCCGCAGTCATGCCTTTGAGGTATTCTTACTTCTGTTAAATTTTACTGTGTAACACCTATACCTAAGAAAATTTATTTAATTACATATTGTATGGTATTTGTAATATTAGCATCTAAATTATTGAATTGAAAAAATAGTTAAGTAGCTATTTTTTTAACAACTCTCTATGAATTACATTCTATATACAAACGTGAATTAATATTATTGTAGGTGTTCAAGTACGTGCATGAGTACTGTTGGCGTAAATTCATTATGATAATGAGAGTATCTGCTTATATTGGAATGTGGAATATTGGAGTTGTAAAATAAAATAAATGTTGACTTTTGAAAGAGTAACAACGGTTTTATTTCAAATTAAAGACTAAAAAATCAATAACATTTTTAATCGCTTTTATACGCGCTAAAAAGGAAAAAAATAAATATTAAATTCCTATAGAACAGTATTAGACGGAGTCGTATAAAATTGAATAACGAAAAATGTAAGGGAATTCATACAATGTTTTACTGTTCGTTTCATGGTGGGAAGAGACGCTTGCGCGATGTTACGTGCGGATATTTATTTCTGTCTTCTTGACTTGCGATAATTAATACATTTGGTCTCAATAAAAAATATCATTAAATAATAAAGATTATTTAGGAATTCTCTTGAAATTTTCTAAAAAAAATCAAAGTCAGAGCGAAAAAAAACCGGTTCGAACCGGTTTAATGGTGGTTGCTGGAGCGAAACCGGAACCGAACCGGAATTTTTTGTTTTGTGTGAACCGGAACGAAAACCGGAGCGAAAAAAATTTTGGTTCGATGTCCTGGTTTACACAAAACACGGAATTTTAAAGGACGTTCCAAGTACGATTATGGTATCTCTTGTCAGGAGTAGGGAGAATTCGTGTTTAGCTGTTTCCGGATTTTTATTTCATTTTTTACGCCCATTAATATCGGATTCCACGTAAGAAATTTTTCAAGAGTGTTTGTTGGAAACATTCCGCCAATCCTAGTTTCAGCGAGGACACTGCTAATTCTCCGTAACACTCATTCCCTTGGATAGAGTGATTTCGCATGTTTCTGCCAGTGAAATATGTAACTCTTGTTTTGTTACCTCACAAAAACGAATTTGCAAACGTTTTCCCGAATATCTTCACTCGCTCTTTTCGATAAACCCATTCCTTGACACCGCTTTTTAGAGCATGTGCCGTCTCGAGTCTCCCGCTAAAACGAGCGACAAAAATCAGCTCACGTGAACGATCAAGTACGCTCGCATCTTTTCCCGTGAAAGACACGAACCGACGGTTTAATCTGCTCTTCTCGACTCCGAAACCATTTCACGTATTCTTGGTCGCGATGAGAGATAGTAGGCGAACCCTCTCCTCAGCATCCCTCGAGGGAAATGCTTTTCAACGCGGCGAGAAGAGAGAAAGTTTCCGAGAGGTCGTTGGCTGACTCTTTCGAGTCCTTCTATAGCTCTTGATCTCTTAAAAAAGAATTTTCTCTCTCTCCTATCCGTAAGCGACGGTAGCCCGGTATGCCTATGTGATAAAATCGTAGGTTAAAAACCTTTTTCCTTCGGTCAGCGTGGTACATACTCAGGTGAACATGTTTTTACGTCGTCCCATATACATAGAATTCGCCGTGTTCGCTTTAAGTGTGGAAACGTGTTTTGACGTTTAGCGACGATTTACAAAGCGCTAACGCGAATAGTTTTATTCCATTTTCCCTCGCTCGGCTGCTACCATGGCAACAGAAGAAATGATTTCGCCCAGTGAAGTGATTGGACGACGTGAAAATTTTCCTTTATATTTCGATTGCTAACATCACGAAAGTATATATCAGGCTACGACATGCAGTCCAAAGTGCTATATTCCGCGAGTGAAATTAAGAGAAGTTATTCGTGATCTCTAGCGCTCATATTGCATGAAAATAGTTCATTTCATTTGCGTAAGATTCTATAAACTGAAAAAATTATACTTCATAACTTTTATGTATGCTATTACGAATAATCTATCCTTTATTGTTGCGCTGAATCATTTATTCCTTCAGAGGATGTTTTGGATGAGAGCATGAATTAATACGATATGACATTCGATTTCGTTAAACTGTTTTGGCCCCAGAATCGTGCACAGGCGGACAGACAGACAGGCATAGGCATAGCGAAAAAACAGCTTTTTACTAAAAAATTCCTCATGTATTCGGATCATCCGTCCGTCATTCCGTGTACAAAATAACGCAAAAATGGCGCAAGTTACAAAACTCCAGGATAGATAACGCTAAATATGGTATAAATTTGGAGGATATAGGGTCAGTAACTGAAGAGTAAGTGGTTGGTACCAATATCAATTGCTAATAATTCGAAAAGTATTCGTTCTAGCAAGATGATTTATGATGTGTAGAATGTAGGGTTTGAATGTATCTGACAAAGTTTGAAAATTTTCTGGCTGGAGTGGTTGGAGATGGTGTATTTGGTACAAATATTCGATGCTAACAACTCGAAAAGAATTAGCTCTTGGAAATTGGAATTAAACTATGATACTTTTCAACAATTGCAGTAAATAGCAAAATCAAATTTCCGTTTTGGAAATATTTCCATTCGACTTCGGAAAACATCACGTGAAAAACAAATTTACATCCAATATACATATATTAAAAATATGGTAGATCTAGGATCAGCTTCTGGGAGTAGTAATCGGAAAATATCTCTAAAAAGTACAAGCTGCCACAAGTATATGCAACCAACAACACACCGAATCAACGATTCTCCATTCTGATGGAAAGATAGCAGTCGGTGAGAAAAAGTGCCCTGCGTAATTTGCTCTGCAATTCTTCCACGATAGCTCAGTGGTAGAATATCTGCCCGACAAGTGAAAGAACCGGGCTCGACTCCTGGCGACGGCAGAATTTAATCGCAAAGAGTAGGCTGATTTCGGCACCGGTTTTCCTCCGCCCTAGTGTGTCTGGTGCTTAAGGAGTTATGACTATAATTACCAAAGACGTTGATTAGCCAGAAATACACCCAAACAAACAAAAAAACATCCTTCCCTCACTTTTTTGGACTCATCGACACCTAAAACACCATCATAATCTCGAAGTCAACTTTTTTCACGATAACAGTACTTCCTCTATATATGTATAATACCACGCATATGAGAGAGTTGAAAATACAATTTTATTTTGTCTGCATTGAAAACGCACGTATATAACTGACTTGTGAATCTATAAAATAAGATGCTCATCCCAAAAAGAATTATCAAGTTGTCTAATGGCTGAAACTAAATTCCAGAATAAACTCTAAAGTATTAAAAATTGAAAAATTTCATGCTTGTTTTAGATATCGCCAATTGCCATGACAAGGTTGTAAAAAAAACAAATTCTTGTTATGACTATTGGAGATACCTAAGACAAATATTTAATTTTTCAATTTTTGATACATTTATTTGGAAATGCTGATTGTAGGTGTAGATGTTGACCTCCTCAACGGTAAATCATTGATCGTTGCTTCTAGCAAGAACGAAGAAAAAAGTGAAACAATAAGATCTAATTCCTGATATTGACGAGTAATACATCACCGCTCAAGTCCAGCATCTCCTCTCCATTTTGAACTAGAAGTGGGACAATGCGTCGCACAACGTTGACATTTCTAGCGGATGCACCCATTCGCTTCTGGCGACATTTACTACTCGGATGTTTTCGATGCAACAGTTACTCTTGCGCAACCGCGTCTAGCTGGAAACACGAGACAATTTTGCCTCGTGAACCATTAATCTTTCATCCATAATTTGAGACGACGTATGTGTGCGCGTGCACTTTCTACGTGTACCGTTCTGTTCACTGTGGGTTTTTCCAGAAAAAAATTGCATCGAGATATTCCATTCGCTTCTTATATGAACGGCAATTTCGAATGTTAATGTGCGTTGTCTCTAAATATTTGCGTTGTTTTTTATCTCTGTATGCATATTTCGCATTTCTGAATTCTTAGGAATCTTGTGCTTATTTATTTGACGTCATTCTTGCAAAAATAGACCGTTCGTAACTCTGAGACAACTGTGTAGATGCCCATCGCTTGAAATAACGCAAAATTCTGTGGAATCAGAATTTTATAAATTTTAATGTATTGCCTACGAAAGAGATTAATTTTTTAAATCAATTCCAACATACGACTACAGTAATTAATATAGAAATAAATATAAATTAAATCTAAATAATATATATATAAACATGAACAACAGTAAAAGTTGAATAACAAGTAACAATGATGAAATATTTGATGGGATTAAAACAAAATTTAAGAAAAAGAGAAAAAAATTAGAAAATTAGTAATTCAGATATATTTTTGGTGTAATACAGTTAAATATTCTCTTTTGATATATTTTTATTAAAGCATTTCACTTGTGCTATATGAACTGGCCAATCGACTCCTACGCACGCGACAAAGACATAGCGTTCTGTGAGAAAACAAGTAATAACATGCAGAAAATTTTACAAATACATCTCATTTTTGCATAAATTAATGTCTATTACAAATCTCCTTGGAAAAAAAATATTTATTGTGATACCAGCGGAAGAAGTGTGGAATTTCTCAGCGCGCAAACAAAAATGTTAAACACGCGGAGTATCCAGAGAATTCATTGTGCACAAAATTATACGCTTCCTTTGTGCATTTATTCGATTTATGATTCAGATTTAAAAAATTTTATCCTCTCTCTCACAATGACGACGGTGGCTTTCATCCTATTCAGGTATAACAGCAATTTAATTGGGTGGAATATAAGATTTTTAACGCTAATAATACTCTGAGAACCTTACGCTACATTTTTCACGTCTCAAGGAAATTTTCGTTCGGAGAATTGTTATCGCGCGATGAATATATCCACTATAATAAATCGAAGTTTCTATCGGCCTGGAAAACTGCACACTAATGGTTTCCATAATATTAATAAAACTTATGCACTGTTTTACTTGTTTTATTTCTATTTATATATAAGTTAATTTGTGGGAGCTAAATTTATACTTTTCTGAATAATTACACAAACTTATCTATCACGATTTCGTTTTAATCAAAGTACAATAAGTTTATGATATTTGACTTCAAGAGAAAATTACTTAGATTCTAGGTAAAGTATGAGACCTCACGTATCATTTGAAATTGAGTTTTAAGGAAACCGATACCTAGTTAATATGGATCAGAAATGGTTTAATATTAGCCTATGAGAGGTATATATTTTAATGTAGAGTTGTGAAAGGCATGATTTTCTTTTTCAGTAACGTGAGATGTAATAGAAACTATTGACTGTAAATAAAAATAATGAAGCCCAGGAACGATATATCCCTAGGTTTAGATGAAATATACAGTGGGCCCTCGGTATCCGCGGTTTTGCAACCTGAGGTTTTTCTATCTGCGGCAAAATTTTTTGTTGTATGTATTTCAAAAGTTTCTGGGACGGGATTGTATTGAAAACAGTTAATGACTAGTCGTAGTAACAATTATGGCCCATTCTGTTAATATATTTGGCCACCAATACCATACTCGCAAAATTTGTGCTGCAACTTCGAGATTAATTAAATTGGTGTGTGACATCCTCGGCCTATCATGATATTCCCATGTTATCGCCTCTTTTTGTCAAAAATCTCAACCCAACCAACCCAACTTTCATATAATGCATATATTTTTTATGATAAAATCAAACTGACACCGCGAATGGCGAGGGTTTCCTGTATCAAAATAAACAAGGTCTGTAAACAAATCTACGAAAATGATGAACTTAAATATTGCTGACATAAACAGTTTTTAAATACAATCCCGTTCCAGAAACTCTTAAAAGGTTGGCATTCCTGAACGTCAAGATTACATGTGAGCGTAAATATCTTATTATTTATCGTATAATTACGTTTAAAAGACGCTCTTAATCAGAGAATTTACCCGGGTTCGACGCTTGAGTTACTTTCTTACTAATTTAACAACATGAAAAAGTTTAAATTTTATTGCAAATGATTTGGTTTGCTAGAGACCCCCTGCTGCGAGGGGGCAGGTACTTGAGTTCGTTTTCGGGAGTTTCGCACATCGAGTTAATGACGATCGTGGGGTCTGTGTAGCAGTCAGTTTTCAATGTGGTCTCAGCTATTTAACGGGAGCCTATGACTTTGAAAAAATTACAAAAAAATTCACTTAAATAGCTTCAAAAATAAAGATGAGGTCATGCAATAATGCTTTTACATTAAAGTAACACCTTAACTAACCGAATCTGTGCTTGTAATGTTTTATTTATAATCTTAAATTCTCTTCATAGTAGTTACATGGTTTTCCTGTGTGAGTGACTATATTTTTAATGTAAAAGTCAACAATTATTGATAAATTTGCTCATAATACAGCTCGAAAATAAACTCTTTTAAATGGTTTGTGTGAAATTATTTTATTTTATGGATTTTCTACTCAAGTGTATTTCATGCTGTTTTTCAAACTTATTTTATTACTGTATTTTTAGAAAATAAAAATACTAATACAAAAATTATAAATAAATAAAATAATCACAATGTAATTAAACGACACAATACAATTTTTCTGTGGGTGTTGTAAAGGGACCCCCGTGGCTGCCGCTTCGCCCTGGGGCCCGCGGATCCTAGAGACGACCCTGCCCCCTTCCCCATTTCTCCGTAGTTGGGAAAGCGAATACCTAAGCATGGAAATAGTGCGCATTTTGTCTTCTTGCTTAGAAAATCCTGTTGTTCTTCTTTATAGTGAACTGGTACTCTTTTAATTTTTTACCCTTGGTGACTTGAATTATGGCGTCTAAAAGGAAAGCGAGTGATTTAAGAGCAAAAAGGCATAAAATGTTATGTCCTTAACCCAAAAAGTGGAGCTACTGGACAAACTCGAGAAGGGTGAGAGCGCGATATCATTTGGCAGATATTATGGAGTCAATAAATCGATGGTGTGAAACAAAAAGTGAAGAAATCATAAGGATTAGTGTAGTTAGTAGTGATCCTAAGAGTGCCAAATTTTAATTTGCGGCACGTGACCCAATATTAGAAAAGACGGAAAAAGCCCTCAGTAGGTAGATAGATGATCAGGCACAGAAAAGACTTCCTTTGTCTGGCCCTGATGCACGTGAAAAGGCAAAGCGTTTGCATGAACATTTGATGCAAACCTCGAGTGAAGGCAGTAGTAGAAGCAGTACAAGTCCATTTCTCTCCAGCATCTTCCCTGTCTCCTCCGATCATCAACCTCCTCACATAACCCTGTCATCCCCCACCCAGTGTGCCACTTATCATTAGTTACTTTCTCTCCATCACTGACGAAAGGCCTAGCCCGAAAAGCTTACGTGTTTTTTGGTTTATGTCTTTTGTGTTTTACGTGTGTCTCTTTGACGCCTCCAGCAGCTCGCCAATTTGGTCTTCAACTTGGTAAGTGTTCACTGGGCTTCCTTCAACACCTTGTTGACACCCTCATCACTACCTTTCCTTTTCCTTAATATTATATATATATATATATATATATATATATATATATATATATATATATATATATATATATAGACTTAAGGAAATGAAAAGGTAGTGATAAGGGTGGCAACAAGGTGTTGAAGGAAGCCCAGCGGACACTTACCAAGTCGGAGACCAAGTTGGCAGGCTGCTGGGGGCGTCGAAGAGACACGTTGAACACACGAACACAAAAACAAAAAACACGCAAGCTTATCGGGCCTATGCCCTTCTTCAGCAGTAGAGTAAATATATATATATATATATATATATATATATATAATATCATTATATATATACTAGTAGAAGGTGCTTGCATTCTGCAAGAATTTCATCTCACCTTCAAAAAACATTAATTTTTCAGAGAGATATTTCATCATGGGAAATATTTCTTTATTTCAAAAGATTTCTCTGCACCGATTTTCGTTTTTTCCATATGGAACAATAATGGAGTAAAATAATCACTAATATTTGCAATTTTAGGAATATTATACTTTTCCACATTGGGTTAATAATGCTACACATTTCTGCCAAACTTTAAATTTGTAGCACATTTAGAAGTGAAATAACATTTATCTAATTGCTTAAATTTAAATAATTTTTAAGGGCTGCAATAACAATTTCATGGACACTTTGAAATGTTTATTCGTTTATATAGAGTAAGTTATAAATAGCTTTAAAATTTCAGCTCCCTAACTCGCCCCGTAGTATCTAAACATTTACCTATTTGTTTAAACTTTAAGAATTTTTAACTACAAAACAAATTAAAATATCAAAATTTCTATAATCCCTATTTCGTTTTTTTACAAATTCTACCTATAAAAATTTCAGTTCTGTAGCACATTCGGAAATATATAAAACTTGAAAATTTGTTTAAACAATTTCGAATTTTTGCGGCCGCATTGTAGAACTTTTTCAAGATTTTCGTTTTTCTAGTCGGTTTTGCACATAATCCTACTCACAAAAAAAATTTCGAATATGCCGCTTTTCTGGAAGTGCCTAACATTATATCCTATATATATGTTATATGTTACTCCTCCTCTGTAGGGAACGTCTATATATAATGATAATGATATTATATATATATCAGGTTGGAGAATGCGGACACCTGCGCAGTAAATATCGGCAGAGAAGTAAGACAGGGCTGCTGCCTATCGCCGACCCTATTCAATATATATGGAGAAAGATATAGAAAGGTTACTACCCCTTCAAAACTTCTTAACAATATTCTTGGTATGTATAATCTAACTTCTTTAGTTAATCAACCCACGAGGGTCACGGACACATGTTGTAGATTTCACAGAGCTGCCTAATTGCAAATCTGTACTTTATGCTGATGATACTACTCTAATGTGTACCGGTCCTTCAATACCTACTCTTGAAGTGAATGCATATACCAATATTAACTCTGCAATTCAATTTTACAATTAAAATCTTCTTTCAGTCAATGAATCCAAGTCAGAATTCATCGTTTTTCATCCAAACAGAGGAAAGTAATGATGGCATGAACATCTTGGTTGATGATGTTCAGATAAACCATGTAACTTCATCCAAATTTCTTGGAGTTTATATAGATGAAAAACTCAACTGGAAAGCTCACATTGATTTTATTTGCAATAAAATATCTTCTAACATCTTTGTCATCATAAAACTGTATAACCTAGTGGGCACTAATGTACTTATAACCATGTATTATGGATTACTTTACCCACACCTTTCATAATGTATACACGGCTGGGGGGTATCTACAGCCTTACGAGTAAGTCGAGTATTTTTGTTGCAGAAGAGAGCAATTAGAATTTGTGCAAAATTGAAAGGTAGGGAATCTTATAAAATATATTTTTTTAAATTGGGCATTCTGACTTAATGTGGAATATACATTTACGACGGTATTGTTTATTTAAAAGAACATGAAACTGAGCGCAATGGAAACAGGCATCATTATGGTACCACGGGCTGCAACAACTTTCATATGGAATACCACAGAACTAGCATGTTCAAAGCTTCCCCTGCCTATGCTGGAAAGTTACTTTATAATAAATTGCCTTCTCATATTAAAACCATTCAGACTATGGGATTATCTAAACATAAACTGGAAGCCTTTCTTCTTGCAAAGTGCCCATATAGCATTGAAGAGTTTTAATTTTGAAGTATTATTAGTGCTTTTCGTCACTGCTGAAAATCACTATTATCTTCGTGATGTCCGTCCATACGCATATATCAGGGAAAAATTGGCTGAACCGATTTCTACCAAATTCGGTACATTATTCACATAAATTAATGGCCAAAATGGCATACTTGGACCAGATAAACACATCAGAGGTACAATTGCAAAGTTTAACTTTCCGGTAATTATGAATTTGGAGGGAATTGGCACAACCGATTTCGACGAACTTTTGCATGAAGGAGGCAGGCAATATAAAATAACAAAATCAAGATGTTCTGTATAGATATATAAAGCAGGGCTGCCACAATACAAGGAATAAAAAAATTCTTTTTACACATATTTGTGTTGAACTGTCCGCATCAATTTTTATCAAATTTAACACTTATAATATACACATATATGAAACATCATAATAGTATATCTAAATCAAATCAGTCATACAGGGGTGCCACAATTACAAATTAAACTCTTTCAGTATTTAAGGATTTGGAACGAATTGACTGAACGGATTTCAATTAAATTTTATATATAATATTTGTACAACATACCATAATGAAATCAGGATGATTAAAGCGGAGCTAAAGAGCAGAGCTACCGCAGTAAAAAGTATAATAATATTTCTTTTCCACATATTTCTAGAGAACTGACCGCATGCATTTCAACCCAATACGGTATATATAATCTTCATATAAATAAATAACCAAAATAGGAAATTTCAACCGGATTGAATAAGCAGGGCTACCACAATATCAAGGCTAAAATATTTCTGTAACTATGAATTTGGAAGGTATTGGCTGAACCGATTTCAAAAAGAAATTTCGTTTGTAGGGCGAGTTTAGAATGGCAAAACAAAATTAACACGTTTAGAACGGATCTAAAAAGCAGGGCTGCCACAATATAAGGAAAAATAATTTTCCGATTTCAAAGCAAATACATTAGTATACGATTATACTACGGCGAATTTGACGAAAAGCACTTCTGTAACACGGCAAACCCTTGTTATTTTGTAACCTTGTATGTAATGTTTTTCATCTGTATTTTTCCTGTTTTCGACTTGTCTTATGTTTGCGTGCAAATCTACAAGATCAATAAATCTAATCTAATCTTCGAAATGGTCCAATTTTCATTTTCGATTCACAAAACATTGGTGGGCGATAGAAACATTTTAAGGTCATTTTCGAACTCATGTCAGCATTGAAAAATCTAGCAGGTTCAACCGTTTTTGTGCATGTGACAAAACTGAAGTTCCTTTTTGT
The DNA here is from genome assembly GCA_028673005.1 of Tanypteryx hageni. Classification (NCBI taxonomy): domain Eukaryota; kingdom Metazoa; phylum Arthropoda; class Insecta; order Odonata; family Petaluridae; genus Tanypteryx; species Tanypteryx hageni. Next base: position 51,600,077 of record CM054115.1, on the reverse strand, counting down.
CGTCCAGCGAATTATTGATAATGAACAAATAAAAGGAATGCCGTCGAGATTCCAGTCTGTTTCGAGATTTAAATTGGTATCCAATATTTATTCACTTGGCAAGTGATGCATAGATAGATGTTCGAGATAGCGCCTCCAAAACTTAGGCAGTAAACCTCGGGCCGCCCCTGATGCCAGCGCACAAGAAGCATTACGTCGCCAGCGATGACAAAAAATCGAGGGCGGGTATGGCTTCGTGACATCCGGCCGAAAGTTAAAAGTTTCCTTTCCAGTGGTCCGGAAGCGTGGTCACGTGTCGCGTGATTGTGCTTGCGACGAGGATGATAAATGCTCGGCACCCCATGTCCACGAGTGGGTAGGACACCGTATGGGAGTAATATTCACTCAAACCCGTACGTTTCTGCGATGGAATCATTGAAATTCATCGAGACCGGAGAACTATTCATTTTTGGGCCTGTTTCTGCTTGCCCCATAGCTGCAGAATCTCGCTGCTCGCTGAATGAAAGATTCTTTTAGCGCTTTCTTTCTAAAAAAAATATCTTATGTATTCGGTTTGTCTGTCCGCCCGTCGTCCTGTTCGGGCAATACCTATGGAATCCTGCAACGTGGAGAGGCCAGATTTTCAGGATAGGGTGGTTTATATAGACATGCAGTGCCGTAACTAGGGCGGGGCATTTGCACCGGGCGCAACTAAAGAAGGGGCGCAAAAATTGTTGACAGTTGTGAGAGGTTGCATGGCACAAGGACAAGAGCGATTTCACTACTATACTCGCTCCAGACATTAAGAATAGCAGAAATTATAAATTTCTATGATGTTATTGATGAGTTTGTTGCATTAAAATCACGAAGAATAACTCTTTAATATTAAAATATTCATATTTTCTGTATTTAAATTATGTATGTATGTAATTATATTTATAATTATGTATTTAAATAATGTACATTTATAGTGAGAAATTATATCTTTTATAATTTATTTTTATTTATTAATTGTTCACTCAAAATCCATATATTAAAAAAATAGGTATTAGAGAATTATTTATGGAGGGAGCGCATATTTGGTAGTTTGCCCCGGGTGCTAAAATAGCTAGTTACGGCGCTGTGGACATGGTCAACATTTGTTGGATCTAGAATCAGCTGCTGAGAAGTAATCGGTGTCTTTTTTCAGCCCATTTTTTTCATTTCTATACCCATATGAAAAGTATGAAATCGGTGCAGGGCATTATAAATATGCATTTTTAAATTAATCTGTCGATAATCCGAGGTAAACGGGACCAGAGCCAACTCGAATTATTGAAAACTCGGCTTATACGGAACTATTAAATATAAAGCTGTAAAAATATGTATTTAAATAATTTATTACTAAAAACAATTACAAACAAAATTTAATCGTCCTTGAGAAATAACACATAATAATAAAACATACGCGTAATGAATTAGTGACGAAAAAACACCGAGAGTCTTTTGTTTCTATGCCACATCTTTTTTTCGCTGCCATGTCTCTGAGAACACGAGCTCGGATTAAGCGAAACCCGGATTATGGCTCTACTGCAGTTAAAATAAAGATAAGAGCTCGGGACGTGGAAATTTTTGTATCTGAAAGACTGTGGTTTATATTTTCAAAAACAGAATTCAAATCCATGTCGAATGAGAGCAAACAATTGTTTTTTATCCAAAAATATATTTTTAAAATGTTTTTCAGTGGACACTTTTATGTGCACTCAAAAGTAGAAAATAAATTTTTCTGCCCTCAACTTGAATTAAATTTGGTGTGCAGAATTAAAGTGGGTGGTAAAAATTGCCACCCACTTTTATTCTGCACAGCAAATTTAATTCGTTGGGGACAGAAAAATTTATTTTCTACTTTTGAGTGCACATAAAAGTGTGCATACTGAAAAATATTTTTTCTCCCTTTTAGTTTTCTTATATTTTAAAGTTGAGTTTTTGGATTATGGAAAATTTCAAAGATTATAAATTCAATTTTCAAAGTTTATTTCAATATAGGAAAATTCTTAAAATATTTGAAGCTCCACTATAATTCATTATGACAGCATTAATTTCCCTTAAAAGCGTTAAAACGTCTTTAATTTCCATTAAGAGCATTAAAGGTCCCTTTAAAAGCAATAATGTTGTTGTCATAGTTTTTATACATTTCCATTGCTGAAGAGAGGAAAAATTCACACTTTTTTCCGATTTAAAGCAGATATTTACGCTAATTCAGTATGTATTTGACTTCTGTCTTAAACAATTAAGAACTCTGTTCTTTCAGCTAAACAAGTGTTCTTTTCCCGAATTCTTATCTCAATTTTAAGTAATTCTAAATGCATTTTTAGAAAGCCTTGCACTAAATCCCATGCTTTTCTTATGGGGTATTGAAATGGAACAATGGGGTTAAAAAGGCCCCTTAAATATTAACTTTTTTGTGACTTTCGATTTTTCTCGTCAGTTATCATCTGAAATTAGAATATACCCGAAATTTTAGCCCTGTAGCATTCATAGGGGCAGAGATATAAAGCGAGAAAGATATAAACTCGTAAATAAAACAACAGGATCCCCAGGGCAACAGCACGTCACGTGGAGCCTATATGTATTAAATAATAAATTCCATTGGTAATAGCAGTATATTTATAATTTTCCCTGAAATTAAAGCAACTATCCGTAATTTACAAATTCTCTGGCAACCGGCTCGTGTCCAGGTATTCGTATTTCAAGTTTCGTGACTCAGAACGCACTGCATGAGCAATAAGAATAATCATCATTAAATTTATGGAAATATTAGGATATTTTCTGTTAAGATTATGGCATTATCATCCATGCCTTTAGCGCGTATTTGGATAAAAAATATCGAGAAATAGGTATGGTATGGTATTTAACAATTGAAAAGAGTTAAATTTTCTCGAAAAACTACGAAACAACATTAAAATGCATTTCACGTTTTACTGTCACCGCTATTAGAGTTATATCCCTTATAACCCTGGAGAAAACAAACCTATTCGCTCCTGTCTACAGTCGATAACCCAAATTTAATCGTCATGTTTGTGCTTTCAGTAGTACGTGAGAATTGCAATTATCTATGATACCCTCAATCACAGTGCGTGATGCAATTAGTGTTTGGGATAGAGTAAAATCTTACAAATCATCGGAAGAAAATATTATTGATGATTTCGTAATATGCATGATATTGAAAAGTAGAGTTATATGCTTATGGGAATAAACTTGATGTTAATTCAATAAAAAAAACGAAAAAAATATATTTCCGTAACTCGAATACTTTTTGCTTTCCTTTGAGATTTGAGTTATGGAAGTTCCACTGTATATATACAAATATTTAAAAATATATTTCCATAACTTAAATTTTCTATTACTCGAATAATTATGACTTTCTTTGAGATTCGAGTTATGGAAGGTCAACTGTAATTCGTTATGACCGCATTAATTTCCATTTAAAATGCATTTTTAGAATGCCCTGCCCTGAATCCCATTCTTTTCTTATGGGGTACTAAAATGGAACATTGGGCTTTAAAAGAACCCCTTAAATATAAACGTTTTTGTGATTGTTTTTGTTCCACTCGACCTACCAGCATGCCAAATTTCAGATTTCTAGCCCTTCTAGAAGTACCTAAGAGTTTTGAGTGAGTGAGGCACAAGTAGGTATATTATTATAGATAACAGAGTGAGTTAAAAAATCTGATGTGGCCACCACATGATTTTCTCCTTATCTGTAATATTTCTAAAAATTCCAAATAGGATACATAATAATAAATATTTGAAGAAACTGCGAGAAAATTTTAGACTTTATAAAGAACAGAACTAAACTCGAACCATAGCCTACTGATATTGGATATTGCCACAAAGCTCCAGCAATTAAGAAAAGAATAAGGAACGTCACTAAGACGCAACTAAGCGTCAATTGTTAACAATAGCCGTCGGTAGGTGGCGTGGTGGTGGCAGCTAAAAATATAAGCTATTTCTTAAACAGTTTATTATTTGGGAAAATGTCTCAAACAAAGGTTGAAGAAAATACAACCTTTATTCTAGTACATTTTTACATTTATCAAATATTAAAGCAAATATTTCAAAATAACGGATAAGTGACAAGATTAAACCCCCACTTCTGTTTGACCAATTTTTACCAAAAACTGATGTTTTTGTAACTTTTATAAAAATATTAAATATAAAATTTTGCGTTGACCTGGTTAATAGTTTTTGAGTAAGAGTATCCACAAAAAGGTATCACATACACACAGACATCATCGAGAAAATGATCAAAACCTGTTCAGAGGACCTCAAAACGTGTATTTTCGTTGAAATGTCGAAGTCGATTTTTTTCATGTAAACAATACTTTCCCCTATACTACGTATGGAGAAAGTAATAAAAGTGTGTAAAAAATGTAAATTTTTACGGTTTTTAACAATGGGAAATATGAACGGGCATAGCAACGAATCCACTGCTTTTAAATGAGAAACATTATTGCATAGAATTGATATAATGCTTTTTAAGGGGAATTTATAGATTATATTACGAGGATGTCCATCTCAACCAAAGATGTAATCTTATTATGTCATAGTCCATAAAAAAGGAAAAAGCGTCTTTTTTAATTTGTCCTGCTATTACTCTCTCAATTGTTTTGCTATTATTTTGGTTAATAGTTTAAGTGAACAAACAGGAATTTCGGATAAAAATATTTTCCCAAATAATAAATGTAAAAACTGACATTTTTTACCGCTACCAATTAAGAAAATAAAGAGTTACCAATTACATACCGTGCATATCCACCAGGAAAATGTCTTCATGGGAGCCAAAACTTGACAAAAAATATTTTACTTTGAAGAGCTTAATGGCAAGTAATTCGAATGGATGAAATAAACAGGAAGAATGGAGGATAAAGCGATTAATTCACTAAAATCAGTGACAATAATGTTACACCCCAATCAGAAGACATACAGCAAAGCAGAGAACGAAACGTCGCTTCATCAGGAAAATTTTTTATTCTCAAATATTAATAAAACGCCGCCCCAAGGTTTTGGTTTTAGATAAATATAAAAATAAAGATTTCACGAATTCGCGATTCTGCTTCTACTTCATGAAAGAATGGAGAAATAGCCCGCAGGGGTGAGAATTATAATCTAAGTCGTTCTTCTGTTTTAGTTGTTTTTTATCCCTGTCATCCGCCAATCTGGCAAATTATCGGACTTCAGGTCGGAGAAGGTTCTTCGTGAAAAAAGAAAGCGTAAATTGAAGAAAACCTCGGATGTCGGGATGTCGTCGTAAAAGAATTTAGTGAATCATTATGAACTGAGAGAGAGAGAGAGCAACAGAAGATGTCGACTGGATTGCCTCCATGATGTAATTTGCAACTGATTTGACGAAAAATAAAAAAGCAATCATGGTAGCCAAAAAAAGTAAAGCGTAAGAAAGCGTCGTTCACTATGCACCAAACATGATACGGTCCTTAAAAAAGACAACATCATAAACTTTCACCGACGCTTACATAAACCGATTTTCCCAAACGAGTCGATTATTCAAGATGCTTTTCCGTCAAGATCTTCCCGCTCGACTACAAAAAAAAGTTGCTCGTTTCATTTTTTGCCGATTTCCGGCCGTTTAATACACTATTTTTTTGTCGAAAGACTCGTTCAGCCTCGCTGCAAAACAATTACAGAAAAGGGACTCAAGAGCTATTGAGCATGAGTCAAGGGAGAAAATGACTCGTGACTCCACGCGTTTTAACTTCCACGTTACAGTCATTACGAGAACATGTGACTTAGCGTGCGAGGATTGGTTATCCGCATCCGTTCGCTATCTAACGTTGCGTGACAAAGTGCGAAAATGCAACCGCCGCGCGTCTGCGAGAGGATTTTTCTGCTCTTTCGGTGTTGAGAGCGAATGCTACGACGCCCCCTCAAAAAATCCGCCTCGTGATTTGGTAACTAAGCAAAGCGATCAATCGCTTCGAAATCAAGACGAAATTAGTTGGATGAAATAGAATGCTTCAAAGCATATCGAGTAAAAAATTCCATGAGAAGAAAAATTTTAAATTCGCAAACATGTCAATCTGGGTGCGAACATGTTTTCAACAACTGCGGAAAGCTCTGCTCTTGGTTCTCTGAACACATTATAGAGCAAACTGCGCTGAAAAACCTTTCAATTTAAGAGTAATTTTTATAAGCTTTCGCGGAAAATCCACTATAGTATAAAAATGTGTAAGCGCACAATTACTTTTATGTAGTGCGATTTTTTCGGAATCGTATTAAATTATGCTGCGCATTAAAGTTTTTCCTGAAAACTTCCACATAGTTGCTGCTTCTTCAATTTAAAACTACAATTTTTCTGGACATCCATTTCATTGCATTTTATCGCGCCAAACTGGCATCTCCCTCTGAAAAGAGATTCTTCATAAATGTAAACGTATCTTTGAACGCGAACGAAATCTACAGGTATCTAACGATAATCTCGAGTTGTCGTATTCCCACTATTCCCCTCGTTTCACAGGGAGGATGAAGGCAGTTAGAATGTGATCATCGGTTACGTCACTCAGAGCTTGGGTTTTCTCGTCTTTAAAAAAAGAAGAGCATTTTTTGTCTGACAACAACCAAAAGTCTCGCGTTTTGCGAAAAATCCCTCTTCACCGTCCATTGTTACGCAAGTAAAATCTATCCTAAGAAAAAAACTTTTCAAAGATAAACTGAGATGCACGTGTCTTTGACGTCCGTCTCAAACCATTCTCTCCTTCCCTCTCCTCTCTCTCTCTGTAACAACAGCAATATCCGCCGAGCTAAATTCTAACGGTGCTTTTGAATGTGGGAAAGAGGAAGTGGGCAGCATTCATTTTTTTCGCAACCTCCACGTGCGGCTGATCCTCTTCACTCGAATGACTTTTATCTCTCAAACCTCCCGCCATTTTGCGACAAGAGGCCTGGAGAAAAACAGAATAAAAACAAACGAACCGAGGTGAGGTCTTCTCGGACAACGCGCTAGCTAGTATCATAGTGTATTATAGAGGGCATAAAGAAAAAATTATTAATTCTCCCTCTTCACTGGAAAAAGCCTAGATAGTTCCTCGTTTTAAAGTACGCGTTGATATAAAAACACAAACAGGCTGCGCTTTTTCAAAGTATTACTTGCGCTTGGAATTGAGTCGACAAACGCAAACGTTCTGCATATCGGTATTGTTAGTCTGATTGGTTGGGCATAAATCCTCTCTTGACGACAAACTGTTTATACAATGTTCAAACACAATGGTTCCATCATGAAAACAATGGTTCCAGTTCTTTCATTTCTTAAAGCCTCAACGCGACAAAAAATCCTCCTCTAACGATTTATCTGGGCGGGTTAACATGTGACTCACGCAAGACGAATGGCTTTGTATCGTAAATAAAGTCAACCACAAACAATCACTGCATACCGAGACAATTCAATACGACCTCACGCTTTTGATCATACGTCAAATCTTATCCCGAGTTATTCCTTCCTTGTCTTCTTAACCAATCTGTGAGCCATTCAGTGCCAGCTTACGATGGATAATCCAAACGACGATGTGGCAATAGCGGATAAACGGAAGCGGTTTTAAACAATTCCACGAGTCGGACGTAATTCGAACCGCACACCTTGAGGGGACACAAGAGATCGCAGCTCCGCTTTGCCAATGAATTTCAATCTCTTCGCATGCAACCGTATAACTCTTTGAATTTTGCTAATTGATTTACCGTTCACAGCTCCTCAGAGTCTTGTGCAGAAACTACGAGGTTATATACGGAGGGGAGCTGATAATGGTGTAACATCAGCACTCTGGGCAAGATGCGGATTTTGTTTTCTGCTAGGAAATAAATCTGTCATTCCCATGAGGTACCGGGAGCGGATTCGTATGAATAATTAATCGAAATATACATCCGCGCCCTCTGTGAAAATTTTCAAAATGGAGAGTCTGCACAGAGGTGTTCATTGGTGCGTGAAAGATGTTTGAGCTCTTGCCGTTCGCTTTTTTCACCTTTTAAGCTTGTTTCAATTACTTCTTACAGTTTTTTGGGAAAAATTTCTTATTTATAGCTTGGCTTCCTCGACAGAAATTGTTGATTTACTTTTACGAAGAGTGTAGCGTTTGTCGAGAGAAATTGCTTATTTATAGTTATGAAATATTTATTGCTCCATTCAGAAATTTTTTTGATTTATTTGTAAGAATTATGTACTGTCTGTCGAGAGAAATTACGTGTCTGTGGCTACAATAATACATATCGATCGGCGAGAGAAAATGCTCACGTATAGCTCCGAAATATGCATTGCTTGTTGAGAGATATTATTGCTTATTTATAGCCACGAAATCTGTTTTATTTCTTTGAGAAATATTGCCGATTTATTGCTACAAAATATGCATTGTTTATCCAGAGAAATTGCTGATTTATAGCTTCGGGATATGCATTGTTTTTCGGGAGAAATATCTCATATAACGTATTGCTACGAAATATGTTTTGCTTTGTTGAAAGAGAGAGAACGCTTATTTAAAGCCACAAAGGAGGCTCGGGTCAGGTAAATGATTGCTTTGAAGGCTGAGCCGTTTTTGAGAACAACGGAATTATCTAACTTACACGTGAAAACGCATGCTATACATACGCACGTCATCCTATTTGATGCCAGTAGTACGCGAAGATGGGCACTGCCTCTCCATTTCTCCATTGTTTCACTCCCATGCGTTCTGCATTCTAATTTAGCGATTAATCCTTCAAGTTTCCATTAACGCAATCCTCACGTATCGACATAATACAAGGATCCGTTTTTATATAATATATATATAATATACTCTTTCTTGTCTGACACATTGATGATAGGATGGCTAGTTCTTTTTTAGAAAGTCGCTATCATGACTTTTCTGTTGCATATCTGTATCGAATGGCCCCATCATTATTTATCGTTATATGTTAGAAACTTGTATTTAAATACAAGACAAACAAGATGATCCAAACGGAACTTATGATGACTACTTTCCACTTAATTATTTTAAATTAAATGTGGTGCAGAAATTACTTATAATGGCTTTTATAGTTTTAGGATCACCTCGGATAAGTTGCTCTTTACAGGCTACAAACGGCACATATTTGTCGAATCACTCAGCTAAGACTATCATATTACCGGAGATATTATGAGAGAATTTTAATAATTCTCCAATTAGAACATTTCTCAGACAGAGTGAAGTTGAACGGCGAACCGATCAAGGGTTCCAACAGGGCTATCACCCTGAGACGAAACAAAAATTTCAATTTGTTAACCTCTCAAAAGATATGCGCCTAATTTTTTCAACGCTTCTTGCGTGCATAACTCCAACTTGTCTTATACGGTGATTGTGAACTGTAATAAGAGAAGATTCCTTGCTATGAAAATGACTTTTACATAAAAAACTGTCCTCTTTCCAATGAAGAGGGGGAACAAATAAGATGGAAAAGTATACTCCATAAATGGATACACAGAAATTTCAAAGGCGTTCTTAATGGAAAATACGTATGAAACGGTATCGGAAGATTGGGTGATTATCGAATTTTTATCTCCGAAAATATAATTCGTAATTCGGGGACTGTCTTGTAGTAAATGTTGTTCTCTATCCAAATAAATTTTTAAATTTATAACTCACAGATCATATAAGATCATGGCAGAGAAATATATGGATTTAAAATGGTTGTTTGCTGAGAGAACGATCATCGCGATTGATGTAAACAAAATATGCGATGTTTTGCTCGGGATTTTTTCGAATTTTTATCTCCGAAGCCATAACTCGTAATTATGTGGTCTCGGAGACTATCTTGTTGTAAATGCTGTCCTCTATCCGAATAAATTTTTTAAACTATACCTCACAGATCATATAAGGGCATGGGATAGAAAAACATGGATTTTAATTGTTGTTTGCCGAGAGAACGTCCTTAGCGATCGATGTCAACAAAATATGCGATGTTTTTCGCGGGATTTTCTAGAATTTCTATCTCCGAAACTATAGGTCTTAATTATGCGGTCTCGCGGACTTTCTTGTAGTAAATGTTGTCCTCTACACGAATAAATCTTATAATCTATACCTTACAGATCATATAAGAGCTAGGGAGAGAAAAGTTTGGTGGAGTATTGTTTCTCGACGGATGTCATTTAACGAGATACGAGTATAAGTTTATTAAAATAATTATATAAAGTGGAAGTTATAATTGACTGATTCAGTTGAAAATCACAATTGGGCGATAAATTTTAATAACGATCATTCATATTTAATTTAATTAAAATCCGTCTATCGGTTTAGCAGATGAAAGTTACGACGGACGAACGGACGGACAGACCAGACGTGCCCATAAGGCATTCCGCAATTATCGCTTCGCTGGTAAATAACGCCTAAAAACTGACCTGGAATTGATCCCGGTTCTTTCGTTTCTCGCCTGATTCAATTGTTGAGCTCATCTGATGGCTAAAATTAAACTGGAAAATAAGGACTTGAAAATCAAAGACTATAATTACCTACTCGAATATCTCCAACCTTTATAATGGCTATTGGAGATACTATTCTATTTGACCTTTAAATTCTTGAACGTAGACTGTTTATCCAAAGTCAGTGTTGATATTATCTATCAAATTTTCTCTCTCTCTCCGTCAGACTTTTTCTAATACGTTGCAACCTTCTCATCCATAATTATTTATATCGCTTCACATTTCATCCTGTATTATCTTTTTTCATATATTTTCGTATGCATTATCTTTGGTCGCTGAACTCGCCGAATTGAAAACCACTCAAACGCAACGCAAATTTTTCACTGTATCGCGCTCGTGCATTCCACGCTTCGCCAGGACCCACTGTCGACTCTTGATTTTTTTCCGATACGTGGAAACAATGGGACTCGGGTGAAAACGTGAGGAATTCGTCTCGGATATATGAGTCTTCGGAGCACTCTCCCGTTAAAAAAAAAAGAAATCCCATCGCCTTGGCGCCTCGTGCGCCTCAATCAGTAAAAAACAAAAGAGAGCCTACGCGCTCCAACTTCGGAACGTTATGCACAAACTCGGCACACCGGATAACAGTGAAGCCATGTCCTACGCAAACCAGTTTTCATTGCCACCGTGTCCTTGATTGCTAACCGGCGAGAGAGCACGATGGCCGTTTGGAATCAACATTCCGCGAACACTCTCCGTCTTTTTCGAACTTTTGATCATCTCTCGCGCCCACAACGGAGAGAGATTTCCGCCATTTTCAAGATTTTCTCTTCCCGCCATTTTTCCTAGCGTGAATCCTTTTCGAGCGGTTTTCAAAAAAATTGACGGACAAAATTCGACCCTTCCATTGCGTCACGACACGCACCCATCCTCTTTGGAACACCGTCTACGAAAGGGACCGACGTAATGCGGTCCCCTTGACCATTAAAGACGAGTGTTTTTTTTTGTACCTCGGCCGACCTGTTGAAAGCCTCTTTTAAGGAATGCCGATTTCTTTTTCTTCCTTGAAAATATTCGAAGAGCAAACTCGGAAGAAAGACGGTCGTTTTTTTCCGGGCTTACAATACGTTTTCTCTAAAACGTTTCGTTATTTTCATGCAAATATGCTTCGAGAATCTAGAATGAATAAACAGATCCTGTTGCTAAGTGCGGCGCGTCCGCATAATAACTTCTTCGGACAGCCGTCAGGCATGGTGCCACTGTGATGAATCGTTCGCTCGTTGGCTTGTTTGTCCCTCGAATGCTTCCTTTTCGCTTCAAATAGGAGCTATCCTAAAATGAAATTGCCTTTCAACCCGTGTTTATTTGATTTCCGTTCAAAAAACAGTCTTTCACGTGCAGGAAACCTAATAATTACTCAACTGCCCAGTTTATTTTTGCGAGATAATCGCTTAACTCGGAAAGTGAATTTATACAAATTTCGCCTATAAAAGCCGTATATTTATATGAAATTGGGAAAGATAAAAAATGAATACGCTTCACCCTGTTGGAATTATATCTTTCCTTTCAGTCAATAAACAAAGCGAATGAATAGGAGAAAAGATTTGGTGCTATGCATCGCCGGAGAGAAATATTAATTAAACGAAGGCTGAGCATGAGTAAAATCTTGGATCTTGATCGTCCAAATATTTTCTCTGCTGAGGAAAAACAAGTGTATAATCCTCGACACTTTCAAGGATAAATTAGTGAATTAGTCTGTACTCAAAGGTGAGGTATTACTGCGTCACAGTTCAGCGTAGCAGCATTTCGGTTGAATATCGTATATTTGCTTCATTTTAGTTTATGTTATTCAGATAGCTGTTGAGGATATAACCTACGCTAATCTTCTCGCTCATAGAACCGTAAATCTATGCTACCTTGCTAACGAGGGACTTATGTTTATGAAATGAAAATGGACATAAGTATTTATTTTGTCTTTCGTAGTTTTGGCTTGCTACGTTTCAATCGAGCAAAACATATATCAGCAATAGAGAACCTGCTATTTACGACTAAACTTGAAAGATTTTGAAGTTATTATAAGTCTTGAAAAAAATATCTCGATCGGTTCAATGAATATAAATGCTACTGAATTTTTCTTTTTACTTCGTGCGCTAGATAAACATACATTACAAAAGAAAGAGTTTCAATTTTTTTACGACCTGCTGATTCTCTCTGGCCTACGCGCAATGGATATGTGAGAGGTAGCGCAATGAATAGCTGGCCAGTTAAAAATTTTAGGAAGAAAGTTGACTTCTCAATTAAACAGTTTCAAAAATTTTCAACTTTTAACTTTTGCCTATGTTATTTTTTCTATCTCAATGTGTTTACGTAATCTTTAACAGAAAAGTTATTTTTAATCATCACATTCTGCATACTTTTCCAAACAATAATTGCTATTAATTTACTCAATTGTGAACAATTATATTTAAAAAGGCGATAAATCTTTTAAGATCATTCATGATAAATCTCAGCAGAGTTGTTTGTGTAGGCACGTGAAAAGTGGCATGTATGCATAAAATTGAGGAGATTAAGTAATTTTATTCTGAAGATGCACTACATTTTTTATAACACTCTAAAATTTTATCTCTTACACGCCAACGCGAAGGACGAAGTAAAACTCTAATAAATAATGTTTGCGTTCGCAATATTTAATACTTCTTTTAGTATCTTTATTTCAACTCAGTCATACATTTTTGTTAGAAATAACATTTATGAAAATTTTAGTTCTCAACTGCAACGGTGGTCAGCATTAGGCTGTCCACGAATGGTTTATTCAACATTAAATAAGCGAACGGAACAATTTGGAGAGAGCATAGTAGTCTCAAACGAACGGAACGCTTCTTAGCCATTATTGAAAGCCTTCTCTTAATTTCATTCAAACGACCCGAGTATCCGGAATGAATTACTGCATCCTGTTCCAAAGTGCAGCGCGTAAGCGAGATAACCAGTTTGAACCGAAGACAGGCACGGCGCGCAATTGCTACGGAGACAATTTTCTCCCCACAGGTGTGTAAATTCTTTTTCGCAAACGCTCCCATTTCGCCGGAAATCAGATATGAGATCGCACGTCTCTCTGGCGTCTGGCTAGGTGTAAAAAAATCTCCGCATCCTTGCCAGTTTCTTAGTTTATGCTCACGCACACATTTTTATCGGTGAACATTATTAATGACGTCAGCTTTGTAGCCGAAATACGCATCTGACTTTCAAAAAGTTTCTATGGCTATTGGAGATACCTATTGCGTAAATTCTATTTTAACCATAAGACGAGCTCGATCTTTCTCTATTGAACGCCTTTTTTATGACTGCGCATTTTTATAGAGCCCTAGCCTTGGTAGAGGAGTGGTTACTGTGTCCTCCAAATGCTAGGATGGTGGGTTCAAATCCTGTATAGGGCATGGATGTACGTGTTCATCCTTGGTTGTCGTTATTACCTTAATTGTAAAAGGCCGGAAGCGGCTGTTCGTGATCAAGTTTAAATAAACGAAATAAATGAATGTGGAGAGAGGTTCCATAAATTTGGTACAGGTGAATCAGCAGAAACATTTTTGGTCTAAGCCTAAGCCAGCGGTTCTCAACCGAAAGTTCATCGCGGACCGGTTTAATAACAGAAACTTTACCACGGGCCGGTGTATTATCTGAATAATCCACCAAGGACCAGTTAAATCAATTTTACACCACCGATCATTTGACAATGTTACAGTTTGACAACTGAAAACACAAACCTTTCATTAACCAGTGCTGCCCATTATAAAACTTCTATGAGAAAAATGGAATTTGACGGACCAGCCAATACTGGAAGCGGACCGGCGCGCGACGGTTGAGAAACGCTGGTCTAAGCGACTGTCATTTTACTGATGACGGCCGATTCTGCGCCCGGTTGTCTTGTCGGCCGACACCAAGAGACGCCTCTACCTGAGTTGCGTGAGGCCCATCTTGACGTACGCAGCTCCGGTCTGGTCTGGGGTGCCCAAGACCATCCTCTACAGGCTGCAAGTTGTGCAAAACAATGCACTCCGGCTAATACTCGGTCGTGGTAGGTACGACCACGTCAGCCGGATGCATTTTAAAGGATGTCCAAGGAATTCTACTGCAAGGCAGCAGCATCGGCGCACAAAGAAGTGCGTAAGTTAAGCGACGTCAAGGCTAGGTGGTGGGACCACTACAAGCGACCCATAGCCAGCCTTGATTTGCATTTCCGTTGCATTCGCCCAAAAGCAAATGCATGTCTGCATACTCTGCGAATGAATACATCTCACGACGTAGGAAGTTCACCGTACCGTGTCTGCCTTGGCAGTGAGAGCGAAACTGCCTTATTACTTATCATGCAGGAAGTGCTGTTGTTTTCACCTGCTATTCGCGTGGTACACATCGTCTGAAGCAATGTACTCCGGAAATTGGAGCAAACTTTGAAAACTTTGAAAGGCGATATTTTCGAAACCATTCCTCGGACGAAAAAGTAGTAAAGGACTTTTCGGCTTATTGTTAGAATGGCACCAAGAACACACCTTCAAATGGAACGCACTTATTTTTGGAACACCCTGTATATACTGCGAATTATATTTTGAAACAGAATTAGGCATTACATTTCCTACATTCATAATGCACGTGTAATTTATATTTTTTTTATTTTTACTCGAAAATACAGCTGAAAATGAATTTCCATCTGAAGGACGCTTGATATATTACATTATACCATACCTTTTCCTACTTTTTTAATAAAGTACAAATGTCACGAAAACTGTGCCAGTAGATTTGTATTCTTATATCACCTACTTCGAAAACAGCATCAATCAACGATGTAAACCTGCTTAAATAGATTTAAGATACACGTGCAAAGACAAATAAACACTCGAATTCTCATTAAAAACGAAGAACAACTTCAATTAGATAAGCTGTTTTACAGAAATTGATATTGTATATTTAACTTGTGTTTGTAAAAAATCATGATGGATCATATAATATTTGGAGTGTGCTATAAGTTTTTATTAGGTTTTGGCCATTAGTAAACCCCAAAATTGAAACCCTATGATTAGAGAATTTATAGAACCCTAAAATAGAAGCACTGTAATTTTCCGTATATAATACGCAATTATTCGCGAAAAATTGAGACTGCGTATTATACATAGTTACAAACGAAAACATTCTTTCAGTCGGTCATTAATAATAAATTACTGACACAATGTCACCGATAAAGTACTGTTGTTATTAAGGTAGCGTTTTGATGGAATTTCGGTCTAAATTTTCGTTTGAAGATCAAAAATAAGAGTTACATTTTAATTTGTCTTTATAGAGATGGTTTTTAGAAGAAATTACCAAGAAGATAATTTTTTAGATTTTCAATATTTATTGTACGCATATGATATAATAAATACATACGTAGTTGGAAATTAGGTGAACTTGAGTTTTATATTGTAATAAAAGTTCTCAGCCATCTTCACTATAACCTGCACAGGTTACATCGATTTTATTACTAAAAAATTTTAGTTGGTATTATAGTACGTGGTGGTAAGATAATTTTGACATTTCACGCGTAAAAACATTGGTGCTTATTATATTGGGTGCGTATAACGATCGGAAATTACGGTATCTCCTACTGAAAAAAATTATTTTTCCTTTTAAGTGTTTTATTGTAAACATTTATTTTATATTTATTTTATTTTTATTTTAAAGCGTGTCTTCCCATTTAGTCTTTCCTCTGCGGCTCCAACCCTACCAGCATTTGGATTCTTTGCCAAACTTTCCACTATATCGTTTCAAGGTTATATTTACATTATATTCTAGAGCCACCGAAACAGAGACGTGGTTTCGGAAGCAGCTTGATCTACGTTAAAAAATCTTATACAGTCAAACTCCGGTTATCCGACAGGTTATGCTCCTTGCCTTCGTCGGAAAGCGAGGATCGTCACAAAGAAAGACGAATTTTTCTATAGGCTCAATACTATAAAGGGTGCATAATTAACTGATAGGTACACATATTGATGAGTCTTTTTGAAACTATGGACCTCATCAACCAGTGTTATTTTTAATATTATTATTTTTTTAAAGAAATCTTTTGAAAGAATGCGATTAAATTTCTATATAACACACAACTGATTTACGATATGACCCATTTCCATTGTTCCGCTCGGCGAGGTGACTGTTTACGTATAGTCTGTGCTTGGGGTCGTGTCGAAAATCGTCGGATAAGCGAGTCAATGCGGAATGCAAGTAATTGGTTTTATGACGCGAACGTCGTATGAGCGAATCATCGGAAAGCGAAGCGCCAGGAACCGGGTACGACTGTACTACTTTTAGCGAAAACGCCATGTCTGCTGCTGTCTTAAGGGCGCTCCACGCTCTCGGTTTTTCCAACAGTTTTAACGGAACGGTTAAGTCGGGTCGTTTTTCCCCCTACGCCGAGGTCGCCTCCATACTTTCGGTTTTCTTCCCAGTTTTACCCGTACGGTTAAGTCGGTACGTGTTTATCGCAGGCGGACCCTCACTCATCGCCCTTATTTTCCGTCAATTATAACTTCCAGTTTACATAAATACTTTAATAAACTTATACTCGTATCTCGTTAAATGGCATTCGTCAAGCAACAATGAAAAACCATAAATACCTCTCCCTAGCTCTTATTTGATCTGTAAGCTATATATTTAAAAAAATATTCGGATAGAGGACTACATTTGCCACAAAACAGTCCACGAGGCCACATAATTACGACTTTAATTTCGGGTATGATATAATTAATTAATTCCGTCCTTCGGAAGAGACGTTAAGCAGTTGCCCCCCCCCCCCTCCCCCCCGGTGTTCTTCGTAAGAGCAGGCAAATGCCGGCACCGGGTTTCTCTCCTCCCTTCCTGGCTATTCATTGCACTACCTGTAAGATACCCATCGTTAGTAGGAAAGAGGCAAATCGGCCGGACTCACAATCAGATAAAGGTTGATACAATTAATATAATTTTTTCTTCGAAAGGGTTCAGATCCGCAGATCGTATGTTAATTCTTTCTAATTTTAATCTAAAAAAGAATAAAATCCTGCACGTCGAAAAGTTGATTTTTACGTGTTATTTTATGGGAAATGGAAATGTCGAACCCAGGACTTTTCGCGAGACTTTTTTTCGTCATCACCTTAAAATATGTAAACCTAGTATTTTTTGCAAATTTCGAACGAGTATCTCGTACCTTCATTGAGTAAATCCCATTTATCACCGTGACGGAGATCGACAAATTATTAATAAGACGAGAGAAAATTGCGGCCGAAGGCCACTTTCGGGGATGTCATGCAGAGCGCGCAACCTCGATAATTTGTTTATTTTCGTTACCGTCGTATTATTCATCGCAACCAAGGTATTTTTTAAACTTCAAAACAGCGTCGAAATGTAGAAATTTGAATAGTATATCGGCATTGCGACTTTTTACCTGTGACTTTATGCAACACGCCACGACTTGAGAAAACTGTACGGTTTTGGAACGAACACGCTCCACACTGGCAGACTTGGCCGTACACAGTGACTGGACCGAGCAAAAATCAAGCGGTGACAAGATTTCGTTCGTTCCGGTCCATTCTTCCAGACTTGTCCTCCACGCTCTCCGTTTTACCCGCACAGTCTTAACCGTATGGTTAAAACTGTCGGAAAAACCGAGAGTGTGGAGCGGCCTTTATATTTGCCACCACCTATAAACCTTAACATTCTTGGCCGCACCCTGAATTTCTTTGTATCAGTAATTCTTAATAGGATCCCTCCCTTGCGCCACCCTAATAAAGACGAGACTTCCGCCTCCTTTGGCATCACGACCCTTTCCCTTCGACGGAATAACACCGACCAACATTTTATCCACGCCCTAATAAATGATAGCTTCATCTCGATTAAACACATTTCTTACTTCATTAATCATTTCCATCTTCCTTATTTTCACCTTTCCATTCTTCACCCTTTTCGTATCTCTTCTTCCTACAACACCATGATAGGAAAGAATCCACCAATAGATTTCTTTCTTCCTCAGATACTTTAAGAGGCACTCCTTGTCTTAATCTGTTTCATTTTTGTTGACATGGTTATCAATGTATGCTATTGCTATTGTCATTTCTTATAACTTAACGTATATTTTTATATATGTCCATTATACCAGTTAAGTATGTCCAACATATATCTGAATTTTTTATCATTTTAAATGTAAATTTTGGCATTAGCTCTTTTCTTCGGGTATATTGCCAGTTTGTTTGAAATTTTCTTTGTTTTTATCTATTTAGAAATAAAAACAAAAATTATAATTTTCACTAAACACATTCAATCGACCGGTTTCGCCCGTAACAGCATCAATTTAACCTGATGATGCAGTAACAGGCGAAACCGGCCGATGAAATTCGTGTTTAGTGGAAATTATAATTTTTGTTTTTATTTGTATTATGGAACCTTTCCACAAAGTCGAGCCTTCCCAAGTGGAGTTTGTTTATCTATTTTATTATGTTCTATAAGAAAACTTTTATGTACATTTTTTCGTATATTATTTTATTTTTCCACAACATCTTGGCTGTTAATAATAGTTACCCCTAACGCAAATTGACACACGCGAAAGTGTGTTATGCATTGAGACGGTGCAACTACGACTTGGCGGTCAATAATTTGCTCTGAATGGCAATGTTTACATTTTGCAGAAATTTCGGAGCCCTAAATATTGTTAAATAGGCCGGAAGTTTTGTGATTAGTATGATTGGTTGTTGTTTCGTAAAGTCTAAGATGACGGGCGAATGCTACCCATCCTGCAGTGGCTTTGATTTGTTATTAGGCGAGTTCGTTTCGAAACGTTTCTAATTTCCTCCTAATAGTTTTAAAAAGTTGTACAGAATACTTCGCCGCAGTAGGTAAGATTAAGAACAAATAAAATAGCAAACTTTGTATTTTCCACTGCTTTAACATCTCAACACGACCCGGGTATATTAAAACAGTGGAAAATACAAAGTTTGCTGTTTAATTTGTTCATCATGTAACAGTTCCACCAGATCACGCCCACCTCCGTGAAGTTTGTTTTAGGTCAAATGAAGTCTGATCGAAGTTAGAAAAATGAATCCGTGATGTCGAACGTGGCCTGGCTTATGAGCGTAAAGGGTCTAAGGCAGGGATTGCAAACCTATGGCACGCGTGTCAATTTTGGCGCGTGAGACGATTTTGGTTGGCACGCTGCAGAAAGAAATCGTTTATTGGCTGTCTCCTCAATATTTACCATTTCTGACTATTTCTAGTTAGATTGCAATTATATTGATAAGATAACTGACTGATAGTGACTCTTTTTCCGAGAAAGAGATGCTTATTGCTCCATAATTGCCGTTCAGATATAAATGATCTGGGGCGATGTGTTCTCTTAGATGATAAATTGGATTTGATATGACATATCTACCGTTTTCTGAGCTCTAAATGAGAGGATAAGTGAGCATAGTTAAAAGGAAATAAAATAAAATAATTTCATTTTGGATGTACAAGTACATATTTTTAATTGGCACGCAAGCTAGAAAAGAAAAGCCAATTTCTGTAATATTGCGCGCGAGCAAAAAATAGGTTTGTCATCCCCAGCGTAAGGGATGCTAACAAAAACAGAGGTTTAAACGGCGAAATAAAATAATATAAAATGAGATAGAGCTCCCACGACCGTGGGGATTGCGTAAGCTTTTAATTACCTCCAAGGTCGCATCACCAACCGGTCAGCATTTTAAAAGGTAATTAATATAGTCGCCCTAAGATAAGTACTCGACAGCGGGGGTTTTCTCCAGTGTTTTGTCAAAGACTTCGATTTTTTTCATCCCTTTTTTGAGTTTTAAATGTCGGATTCGATTCTCTGCGGGCCGTCTCGTCTCAAACGGACGGAAGGAAACGTATCCAAATCATGTGTCGGTCAGAATTTTTTTAGGTGCTCAGGACCGAGAACAAATTTATCGTGATGTGCTCGGAAAAACTCCACTGTGCGACAGCATTTTTCGTCAACCGTCGGCGAGATCTCAAAGGGGGAAACATTTCCTTTTCCATTATTTCTTACTCGTTAAATTTCTCGCAGAGCATTGCCGCTCCGGTGGCGGTGGAATTTATTGGGCTGAAGTTGGTAATAAACACAGCATCTACGGCGTCGTCGCGAGCTAAATCAGTACAAGTTACTTCTAGCCTGTAAAAAAATAATTTTCTCATACAGTTTCTTTTAAATAAATAACTTCAACTTCAATCAATAAACCAGCGAAGTTTATCGCATGAGCTTGACCTGCTCGGAATCAATTCTCTTTCCAACAACGAACATTTTGTACGAACTCGAGACGGTAACTAGCTATAAAATTTATCGCTACGGCGGATTTGGTCGTTAATTGTAACACATCCGCTTGCAAGGATTTAAATAATAAAATTTAATTAAAAAGGGCGCGAAATTCTCTTGCGTTTCAATTCCGTTTTTAGGTCAAGCCGGCTTGTAGGCTTCATTTTTTGGTCCCGATTAGCAGAATCTTCCCTATAAACGGTCAATATATCCACAACACTTTGTACTTTTTTTTAGAAAATACTAATTTGTAATAATGTATGTACTTGTCTAGATTTCTGTTTTTAAATTTCGTTTTGTTAACATTTCTAAATTTGAGACACATATTTAATTGATTAAATTTAGTTTAATTATTTATTTTGGCAGCAGGCGATGCGCTTACTTGCCCATATGTTCAACTCAAATGCTCCTAACCTAATAAAGAGTCAACGTTACATTGAGAAAGACTGACTTTATGGCAATATTTTAATTAATTAAAATCATCGGAATATGTGGCTTTTATGAGTGAAAATACGAGCCATAAACTCTGAAAGATGTTGCTAATAAGCAAATTTCAATATAAATGGGTTTGACGTTCGTTTATTTGTATCCAAACCATCCCTGCAGGGGCGTTGGTAGGGTAGCAGAGTGTAAGCCCTTGGCAACCGCTTATCTGAAAGTAGTACTCCTGTTAGGATTCTTCCCTAACAATACAAAACTCGCCGCGCCGCAACAACTTAAATAATTTGATGCTAATATTGAACGTATATTAAGTTTAGTTAAGGATCAGAAAATGAGAAATAAAAATAATAATATGAAATTTTAATAAGTACATTATTTGTATACTTCAAAGAAACTAATAAAATTTGGAATTATACGCTATATAATGATTAGATATAAGATGGGCAATTCATTAGCATCCAATCGACTGAGATTATCTACAGTAAATATTAGAAAACTTCTTTTCGAATTAGATAGCTCTTATCGATCTATGAATTGTAAATTGATTGGATTTTCACGATAGTTCATAGATTTCTGCTATATGGCTTCAATTTTGGAAAATTCCAAATTTTGAAGTATTGTAGCCAAACTACTGAAGCTATTGGAGTGAAGTTTTTACGGATTTGAAGGTCTAGTAAGGATCTGCATCCAACTCTGTGGGTTGACCCCTCCTTATAGGAATAGTCATACAAGAACCCTGAAAATATTAAAGAAGATGTGCTTCCACCTCCTGATTTAGCAAGGGTATTTTACTTATTAGCAACGTACAGAGCGATTCAAAAGTCACGCAACCCAACGTTTAGGTGTCTGGTAATCCGTGACAACGTGTTGGAACTCTTCCTGCGGGCAACAGTTGGTACCTCCTGTGTGTCGCGATGACTCACAGTCGCCCACGGGTTGTGTCAGGTGTCCCATCCAGCGCCAGTAGTGCTTTTTCTCCAGCGGGAGGAACATTTCGTTTACCCAGGCGCAGCGGATGTTCATAATTGAACATTATTTCCCAACTCGGTCGTATGCACAGGTGCAAGAAGTATTTAAGGAGAGGTATCCTGATGCTCCTGTTCCTCATAAGACGATGATTTCGAGACTGGTTGACCGTTGTCGTGAGACACCTAAATGCTGGGTTGCCTGACATTTGAATCACCCTGTATTATATTCATATCCTAAGCCAATAGTCATTGGATTAGAAGCCTAACAAGCAAAGAGTATGATATACTTTTTATTAACTATTGAATAAATTATTGTTTTATAATTATATTGCTAAGTTTATAAAGAATTTGAAGTTTATAATTATCAATAAACCTGAATAAATAAAACGCGCTTTTTCCTATTGTGTCAGAAAATGTACTTGTACTTGTACTTCTTTATTTCGGATCTCGTTCTCTATATATACATAAACAAATTAAAACACGCTTTTCCTAAGTTTTACTAATTTTCAAGTTATTAATAATTTATCGTAATACGAACTTTTTTTAAAGTATTCGGAGTCTTTTGTCCTGATTTTTTCCCCTCGAATTCGGATTCAGTTTAGATTCTATTTATTTGCTTGCTAGTAGATATTTTTTCCCCGTTCCCAATTAATATTATAATCATTGCCACTCTATATATTTCGGTGACTCCGACTTCTATAACTCGATTAGTTATTTTAAATCTTCTCTAAATGTAGAGCTTTATTGGTAAGAATGTAGAAGGGATGAATTACTCAAAAAGTTCATCCATGTGATTCTTAAATATGTATGTATGTATGTACAACCAAGGTAACGCTAAAAAGCAAGAAATACGTTTATCCGTTTATTCTTTTTCATTCTCCTTCCAGATTTACAAGCTAACTCGTAATATCGGCCATTCAAAACGGTCCGACCATCTACGGAGTCGAACAGGACCCGGGCTTCATAAAATTTTACTGCCTTCGACGAAGCAATAGCTTCCTACGGCGTACACGAAAAGTTTCCCATGCATGGAAAAAACTGCCTTCCTAATTACGCACTGTGCAATTAATTTTAAATATAGGAGTAATAGAAACAGCCATGTTGATATATCTCCCATCCCATTTAGACAAGGGCGGATCCAATCTTCATTCTTGGGGAGGGGGGGGGGGGGTGATAATCAAAGATTAAAAAATAAACTATTAGATTTCTTCGATATGTTATTTATTACAATTTTATTATTTTTTCGGTGTTCTGTAACCTTGAGGGAGGAGGGGCGTATTTACCCCTTTACACCCCCTCCCTGGATCCGCCGTTGTATGTAGATTTGTTTTTAAATCTTATCATTCTTTGATAAATCCATTCCTAAAAATTGCGTCGATATGAAATTATAAAGTTATTTTTTTCTTAAGTTTCCAACACCAATATTTTGGAAAAGCCATCATATAAATTTGAACCATTAACCTTTTATACAGACAAACTACTCTAAAATTAGATCGTTGCTATCCGCAATGTCAGTGGATGCAGAAGAGAGCAGTGACACCAAAAGTCAGGCACGAGCATTGCTGAAAAAATTGACAAATTGGAAGCTACTCTGCTAACAATAATATGAAACACTATCCTTAGTCGAATTCATCACAACAGAAAACTGTTGCAAGCAAAAGAATGTACACTTATTATCTCTGCTAAAGTGTATGGCACTCTAAATGCATGGATACGTGAAATTCGTTCTGAGTCTCAGTTTTCTAATTATGAACAGGAAGATGAAATGCTTGTGGGACATATTACGTATAAAAAAATAGAGTGACTTCAACTTCACCCCAATTAGCATCAGTACAAAGTTAGTTTTGTACCAGTGTATTTTACACCATCCTTGACCACCTGGCCACAGAACTTGACTGCCGAAAAGTTGTGTATTCAGACCTCAATGCTCGGTTTAGTGTGCTAATTGATGTAAGCAATACTGAAAATACCGGGTCCGCTGAAGTACATCAAAGGGTTGCAACAAGCTTATCCAGACGACCTCAAAGATTCCTTCCCTGACGAACTTCTTCCATATTTTCAGTACGCAAAAGAAAAATCAGATGTGATGAAAATACCTATAAACGCAATTAGTGAACTGAGTACTACCAATCTAGATATGTCCTTCCCAAAAGTATTTGTTGAACTGAGAATTTATTTGACTATTATGTCGTAAAATACTGAGGGAGGGCGTTCTTTCTTGACTTTAAAACGAGTAAAAAATCATCTACGCTCAGCATTGTTAGAGGAAAAACCCGGTGATCTGGCTGTACTCAGTATCGAGTGGGACATAACAAGAAGACAATTTTGAAGACATTGTAACAGACTTTTCCAGAGAAAGGTCTCGAAAGAAATTCATTCAAGCTTCAGTTAGCATAATTAATGCTGCATACTTATGTGCTTTTCATTGATATGATGGCAAGATCATCTGCCTTCTTTGTTTGGCTGATATATTTATTAAATATTAAAAGGTTGATTCTTTTCAGTTACAATATTCAGGGCATTATTGTTCTTAAACTGGCCAATGGAAAATTATTTTTTATCATAAATTATCATATCAATATATCATATTTCAATTGTTTGATAAAATATCCTTACATTTCTTCCTAATATCAATATAGTGTTATGGTTGATTGGTTTCAATATATCGGAACCAATGGATCGGGGACCCCGCAACCCATCTGGTGCCCTGGGCCCCGCAGTAGCTTAACACGCTCCTGAGTTTCCCTCCTCCCATCTGTGTATGTGTCCGGTGTGGAAGGAAACGGAAAACCACCAGACCATGCATGTTTATTCCCTAGTCAATACCAATCAATGATTGGTAAGACCTGTCTTAAGACAGAACACTAGAATGAATAACAAATGACAGTATATATTACATACACCCTGCAAATTTCATTCTTCTATCTCATACCGTTTACTTGCTCTTTCAATTTAATTGATTGCACAGACGAACAGACTGGGAGAAAACATAAGCGCGTTTATCAAATAAAACGCGCTAAAAAGACAGCGTCCCTTGTCTTCTCGTTTACACCGTTGGAACGGTGGCCAAGCACTCGACCTTGACCTGATTGATGGCTTTTGGATGGCAGGAAGCGGAGATTGAGTGGGTATGATCTCTGGAGCGGAGGATGGAGATAAGGTGGTTTGCTAATTAAAATACTCTCTACGATTCTCGGCGCGGCGTGGTCGACATCAAATGAATACCGATCTATGTTCCGCTATTTTTGTCAGCTTTATGTCTTATCAACGTTTGAATAAATAATGCATGCTCGGAAGAAGTCATAACTATAAAACACTCTCGATATCATAACTTTGAATTTACGACTTATCTCGATATTGACACAAAATTACAATATGATAATTTTAGCGACAAAAATTAATATTCTGCCATCAGTGGTCAATATTAATTAAGCACCGTCAATATTACACATTTTAAAATATATTAATGGTGGGTATTTCATGAAACTTCTAGCTCGAAGCTGTGGTTCAACGATCTCTAAATATATCATAATGAGCTTTCGCTATCATTTGTTTCTTCGCAGTTGCTCTAAAGAAATCACTAAATATTCTTTTTTCATATCTGCTATGAACATTAGTTTCTAATAGCATCTGAGCCACTTAACCTACATTTTATGGACAGCAACATATAAACAGCTTCTCAACAAATGCCTGCAATGATCATTCCAGTTCTTTAATCCACTTATTGCTAGATAACACATCTTTTTATTACAAATTTATATTTGATATGATTTATTACACACTTATTCGTCTATTTTTATCATAATCTCTACCTTCTCTGCTGAAATCAAACTGCGGGAATATTACAGCCTTTCAGTGACACTTTCTGGACTTCAGGGTACGTCATAGATAGACATTTGTACGTAAAGTAAATCATCCCAGTTTAGTATTTTCACAAAAATTTTAAACTAACTATTGTATGGAACGTTGCGCTTGGCAGGCTGACATTTTAAGCTATTTTGATCGATGGCGTTGTCGTCTAAAATAGTTGTCGAGCTAAAAAATCTCCTCATACAACTGTCACAATAAACATGAATAGTGCCGCCTGCATTAGTTGTGTAAAAATTAAATATATTTTTTTCCAAGACTACTGTATTTTAAGCCATTAATGTCTCTGAAGAGAAGTTTTATGACGTTGTTAGTTCCATCTTGTGTTCCGAGGACATTAAGAGATGATGCTGTTATTCTCTTTCATATTGAAGCATGAAAGATGTCTGGCGGCGAAAGGTGCAAATGTAAGAAAGAACGAAAGACAGGAAGGACTTGATCCTTAGTATTGCTTAGCAACGGATAATGCAATGGAGGAGAATTAAACTTTAAAATGAAAACAAATTAAAGAACTTAAAAAACAGCTTTTTTATTTACGCGCTAAAGTGGAAAAAATAATAACTTTCAATAGAAGGCTCATTGATTTGAGCTTATTTGTTAACCGTAATGGTTTCCATTTTGAGGTTTGCTAGAGATCGAAAGTAAATATAAACATTTTATGGCGCTCTCGAAACAAATAATAAAAATGAGGTGAAGAATTCATGCATGCCATAAAACTTCTGATCGCTAGTGAACCCCAAAATTGAAAGCTTTACGATAAGAACGCATACATGTATGTTTATATATATGTACGCATGCTACAAAGTTATTTTAAACAATGAGCATTACGTTTCAGCATTTTTTGTTCAAATGTTATTTCTTTACGATTCTGCACAGTCACTCTTATTTTACGTAAAAAATCAAGTCAAGGCGAGACTCCAGGACCGATTGTTATTATTTCGTGACTATTCGCAAGACCCTGCTCTTTCGCGTCTGCGTGGCCGTAAAGCAATGAAAGCACATTCTTTTTCTTTTTTAAGTTGAGCGAAGCATTTTCCAAGCGGCTGTAAAATTCGAAAGGCTTATTCAATTTTATCCCATAAAATTAACGAGCGATAAAAATAAAAAGGGTACGAACCGTTTCGCGACGCGGTGAAATTGGAAAAATGCAAGTGCACTCGTGACGATTCTTTTCGCGATTTCTTTTTTTTCCCGATCAAATCACCTCGACTTATCGCGACCATTACTTCGATGTTTAACGAACGCGTCTGATGCGAAATTTACGCGAGTGTTTTTCGCGGTAATCGTCCGTGAAAAGGAACCACACCGTGCGAACCGGATACTTTCGCCGCTCTCCGCCGGACATCTGGATTTTTCGTATAGCCTCCGCTCTTGCTCTTTTATCGATGTAGCATCTCTCTTGGTTCATTTGGTCGTAAACGAAGTCAACGAAAATTGGGAGTTACTTCACTCGTTTCACACCTCGAGGCTCAGGAAAATAGCACGAAAGTCTGTTTTTTTTGCTTTAATCCTGAAAAAGAAATCCACAATTCGCTAGGGAGCTATCGAGCTCGACTTATAGCTGAAAAATCCAGAATAAGAACATAAGCAACAAAATTTTTTTTAAAATTAAGTAGATGTCTTAGGTATCTCCAGCAACCGTAACAATTTCTAGAATCTACTTTCGGTGATTCACCGCCGAAGACGGGTGCGTCGTAGCCGAAATGAGTTTTTTATCACCTTGTTATGGCAATTGGAGATACCTAAGAGAAGTAAAAAGGTGGTGTGTGTCTGTTTATTTTTGGCTAATCAACCTCTTGGATTAATATAGCCGTAACTCCATCCACACTGAACACGATCGAAAGGGGGCCAACGGCTTAACGTCCCTTCCGAAGGACAGAACGCTGACTTTGCGCGGTCTCCACAAAACACACAAATAGGGGGCCGGGCGACCTTAGAAAAAATGCTACTTTCGCAGGATTCGTACCCGCTTCCCTTTCGAGCAGCAGGCGAGTAGCAGCCAGAGTCCTAACCACTACACCACCGGTATCCACATAAATAGATGGAATTGATGGATAATATGATCCAAAAGCTTCATGCATAAGCTGGAATAATGAGAAATCGGGAACAATTGAAAGGGTTGGTGTTTTCTTTGATGTATCTCTTTCAGGACATCCATTGGGGCTGGTTAATACTAACTTGGCCAGCCCGGTCCTAACCTAAGAAAAACATTCCTGTTCTGAAACAGGAAAATTACTCTGCTACGATAGTTCAGTGGTAGAATATCCGCTCGGAAAGTGGAAGATTCAGATTCGATTCGTGGTCATAGCAGATTTTTTTCTCGTTTCCAATTTCCCTAAGAGAGGTAATACTTAATTTTTTCAATTTGAAACTTGAGTGATTATTCAGGGAAGAAACCTTGTTTTCTCACAAGCGATATATTGGAAAATACGTTACCTCGCAGCTCCGTATAAGTTTCAAGGGAAGAAACATTTATTGGAATATTTTCTATGTTCTAAAATTTAATGAAAATCTGAACATATCGTATTTAGCTGAATTTGAGGCGAAAAAATACCCATAAGATGTTTTTATATTTGGGAATCGATAATGACAAATCTTTGAAGCTCATGACTCTGATAACTCAGTTATTATAATTAAAATTCGCAGCTCGGTTTTTATGTAACAATTTGAATGGCGTATAGCAATTCGATAAATCAAAACATAATGCCACATCACGAGCAGTTATGGTTTGAAATGAAACTGGCTTAAAACGAATCGATGGTTTATTAAATAAAAGCACGAATTTGCTCCTTTTTGACACTCGAAATTTGTCATTTTTTCGGAATAATTTATTTACCTATAATAATAAGACACTTTGCATTAAAATTTACGCTGTCTCGTGACGGTGAACGAAACGAGTGAGACAATACACGTATCGAACAGCATTAGCACACCGATGGTAGATAGTAGCACGTCACCATTTGCCGTTACTTTAACTCATTTTCTTCTCACTCCAAATATGCTAATAGTTTAACGGAGCCTCATTTATTACTCACTTTCTCAGGAATTGTGCATTAAAACAATCGGATCATAAATAGTCAACAACATTGGCAACGTATATAATCCTGCTCCATGTTGTAAGTAGTACACACATTTAATGACGGAAAATCGACGTAATTCGAAAAAAGAGTTTTTAAATATTTAAGAAATACGTCACTTTAGTACATCGTTAAAAATGTTAACATTGTGGGCAAGGCAAAACGTTATATTTTTACAAAATAACAGTAAATGCCGTCGTTTAATTTTTATAATGTCAATTACTTTTGTATAGCGCATTTAAAGTCCATAAAACGCGA
Source organism: Tanypteryx hageni (assembly GCA_028673005.1). Classification (NCBI taxonomy): domain Eukaryota; kingdom Metazoa; phylum Arthropoda; class Insecta; order Odonata; family Petaluridae; genus Tanypteryx; species Tanypteryx hageni. The sequence continues at coordinate 51,570,758 of CM054115.1, read as the reverse complement.
AAACACGTCGAGAATGCTATTCCTTGTATCTAGCCCTGTTTACCGGTTTAACCTTCGGTATTTCTCATAGGAGAGTTGACATGAATTAAATTGAAATTATTTTCACTCTAAGCAAAATTAAAACACGACACCATAACTGATTTTTAAAAGGCTTATCCGAAAAAATCTCGTTTTTGCTCGCTGATAAAGATCGCACGTTCTTTTGTGTTTGTTTTACTTTGAATGCCGATATCGGCATCGGGCCGCCCATATCCCTCGCTCCGTCTTCCTCCCTCCCCCCCTCCCTCTCAAACCTCTTCCTCCGCATTCCCTCGTACTCCGTAACGTCTAGTTCCGTCAGCGCGTGACGGCCTCTGAGCCCTTTTGTTTTAAGCACGGCTTTAGGCTGTCAAAGAGAATGCCTCGATTTGCTTTCGCGTCACGTGCGCAAGACAGTTCTCTCGAATCGGATGCTCCTTGCCTCTTCCTCTGCGCGCGTTTCAGATGAGAGTGATGGGAGAGGGAGAGAGGGAGAGAAAGAGGGAGAAGAAATGAGGGAAGGAGAGAGAAGAGGGCAGGAAAGGGAGAGAGAGAGAAGAAAGAGGAGAGGGAGAGAGCGACATGAGAGTGAGGGGACAGAGAAGGTGAAGAAATGAAAGGAAGGAGAGAATGGAAGGAGATAGGAAGCAGAAAGGAAGGAGGGAGAGAGAGGGAGGAAGATGGAGGGAGTGAGGGAAGAAAAGAGGAGTGAGAAATAAAGGAGGAGAGAATGAGCGGAAGAGAGAGGAAGGACGAAGAAAGACAGGAGACAGGCAAAAGGAGTGAGAGAAAAAGGGTAGAATGAGAGGGAGGAAGAATGAGGGAGAGGGAAGACAAAAGAGGCAAAGGGACAAATTGTTTGTGTGAAATTTCTGGGTAATCAACCTTTTGGATTATTATAGTCATAACTCCTTCCACACCAAACTCACAAAGAAGGGAGGAGAGAAACACAGTGCCGACATTAGCCTACTCTATACGAAGAGCACCAAGGGGGCCAACTGCTTAGCGTCCCTTCTGAAGGACGGAGCCTTGACTTGCGCGATCTCCTCAAATCACACAAGTAGGGGATGGGACGATCCCAGGCTGAACAAGATGATCCAAACGGAACTTATGATGCCTACTTTCCATTTAATCATTTATTTAATACTTATATTGGCTTTAATAGCTTTAAGATCACCGCGGAGATGTAGCTCTTTGTGTTCCCAAATTTCATAATTTAGCATTCTAAAATATTACACATACATTCGAACGGAAAACTAAATTGATCACGCTTATTTGTGCGGCAAAAATAACGCGTGCATATACTAGGCCAGTGATAGTCAACCAGAGTGCATGATGCACCCCGGGGTGAATGAGATTTTCCAAAGGGTACATGGAACTGACAGGGTGCATGAGGGGGTGCATGGCATGAATGGGTGCATTCATTGAAATATGTTCGATAAATAGTGTTCATTGAATAGTGGTCGACAAAAATATTATCCATTAATTAAGACTTTTTGTTAGCCTTTAAAATTTAGATTAGATAGTTATTTATCTTTATTTCTTACACCATTATAACGAGTAGCTATTTTATTTTATGTATAAAATGTGTGCTATTATTTGTATTTTATTTTTGCCTCTTAATGTTTAAATTTAAATATAATGTGTGGGTGCAAATAAAGTTTTGTAACAGGGTTTCCAACCAGTGAAAATGATTTTTACGGACAATATGGAAAAAATTACAGACAATCAAACTTTTTTACGGAAATTTTTTGCGTAGTATTATGATGTATCGAAAAGACACAAGTGAGCAATATTCAATACTGCTATTTATACATCGCAACAGAAATGTTATTTACATTAGTTTAGCGCACTTATTTGGCTTAGGGAAACAGGAAATTTGTGATGTGTTCAGTAAAAATTCTTGGAACGCAAATGCTGCCTGATTTTTCATTCAGAGCATTTTTTAATATTTTTAATTTGTGCCCATTGAAAAAGAAAGGTTGCTTTGCTTTTAAAAATATAACCAAAATGAGAATATATAAGATAAGCATATTTTTTATATCAGCGGAATTTAACCTAAAGTACGCATATCCCTGGGGATACGCGAGATATTTCAAGTAGGTACGATATTAAGGATATCTAATATAAAAAATAGCGAAGCAAAATCTAATAATTATCGCACCAATAAAATATACGTAAATCATATAATTAGGAAGTACATAGATGTTTGTAGACTACCCAATTATAACCGAGTTTGTTAACTTGAAAATATACCAGAGGACACGAATTTCGTCAAAAATATTTCAAGAGGTACACCGAATACTACTGCTTTAAACCTCTGGAAATTTTTTGGCATTTTTACGGACATCTAAATATTTTTACGGACCTTACGGAGACGCCCAATTTCTGCTCTTTTTTACGGACTGTCCGTAAATTTACGGACGGTTGGCAACCCTGTTTGGTATTCACACTACGTGAATGTGTGTAATGTGTTAATTCTGAAAATAGAGCACCAAGGTTAAGTAAACATACAAAATTGTGGTAATTTTCCTTCTGGGGTGCATGAGTTTCTCAAAACCTGGCCTAGAGGTGCATGAAGCTTTAAAAGGTTGAATAGCACTGAACTAGACTACACCGAATTCGAGTCCAGCAATAGTCGTTGCGACGGCAACACTCTCGTAATGAGTGGTAAAAACTTCAAAAACGGCGGCATTTATGCGAAATTCGAAGAAATGCGATCGATAAGCAACATTCTACGGTAAAAATTAGAATCTCCATTCCTTTCCTCAGAGAATACTACAAATTCCGCTCAGATATTACAATTCTAAGATATCTTAATGTGCAAGAGAAAATTACCCTGCAAGATGGATTTCAGATTTCCCTTGTAAATCAAATGGGAAGGATAGTTCCCGGAATCGAACCCTAGACATTCAGTCTTCGCAACAAAAACTACCCCCGGGAGCTCGGAGCGTTTAGCAAGAGATTTCACCAAGTTTCATGAAAATCGGTCAATTGGTTCAAAATTTAATAAGGGGACAGACAAACGGACAGACCGACAAAACGACGAAACTATAAACCTATTTCCATTTTGGAAGGTAGGCTAAAAATCCCACCTCCGCCGGATTTGAATCTGGGACCGTTGCGTGGAAGGCCAACACTCGAACCACTCCGACACTGCCACCTCCTGAATGAGATATAGGGGGAGAGAGAGAAGGAGGGAGAGGGAGGAGGTAGAAGGAGGGAGAGGTGTGAAGAGGGAGTGAGAGATAGAGAATGATAGCGTAGGAGAGGGAGAAAGGGAGTATGTAGTAGAGGGAGGGAGGGAGAAAGGGAGCAGTAAAAGGAGAGGGAGGGAGGGGAGATAGAGGAATTGCAGAACGAAGCAACGTTCTCCGGATCTCCTTGAGATGCGGGCAAACGAACCGGGCGGTCGTTGCGCGGAGGGTGGAGAAAGAGAGAGAAAGAAAGAAAAGCCATCCTGACACCGTCTTGCCTATTTCGTCTTCGCTCCGTAATACTTTCATACGAGGAAGAAAAATACGAATGAGCGTCGATCCCAACGTAGTTTTCCGTTTTAGGGTTTGTTTGGGATCCGCTATGCGGAGATATGCCGTTCTTCCTGTTTCGCGTTGATACCCAAACTCATGGAGCTTAAGATTACGCTCGTGACTTGAAACTCGCCTAGTTTCTCGAACCTTGACTGCGGCGTGAAAAATAAAGAGAAGATATATCTCTTTAAGATTATCTGCTTTTGTTTTTAATGCCCCAAAACCGCCGTCGATGTTATCAATCGTTCGCGACGGGTACATATGGTACGATCATTACACGGCCTGCGTTGGGTAGCTTTTCGTGAAAATCCAATGAATCTCGAAAACAGCTTACATTTGTAAATAACGAAATTATAAAAGAAAATATACAGATTAAAGAAGTGAAGTTACGCCAAAATTTATTCACCTTTTGCAGAAAATATATTTTTTGTTGCGAAGATTGAAAGTCTCGGGTTCGATTCCAGGAACTATCCTTCCCATTTGATTTACATGGAAAATATTAAATTCATCGTGCAGAGAAATTTTCTCTTGCACATTGGAATATCTTAGAATTGTAATATCTGAGCGGGATTTGTAGTATTCTCTGAGGAAAGGAATGGAGATTCTAATTTTTATCGTAGAATGTTGCTTATCGATAGTATTTCTTCGAATTTCGCGTAAATACAGGCGTTTTTACAGTGTTTATCACTCATTACGAGAGTTTTGCCATAGCAACAACTATTGTTTGACTCAGATTCGGTATATTGTAAAACGTACACGCGTTAATTTTGCCACACAAATACGCATGATCAATTTAGCTTTACGTTCGATTGTATTTGTAATATTTTATAACGCTAAATTATTAAATCTTGCAATACAAAAAGCAAATCATCCGCGATGATTTTTTTAAAGCTATAAGTAATTGCGGCGCTACATTTAATTTAAAATAATTATATGGAAAGTAGGCATCATTACTTAAAACTACATCTGAGTCCCCATAAAATTGCAAGCTTCCCGTATTCTTATGGTTCTATTACTCAAATAATCATTATTTTCCCTCACATTTTAAAATATAGAAAGGTTCGGCTTTTTATATTAAGTGATCTATTTCTGAAAGACGTAACTCTTTGTAAATTAATTCTGTACCTGAAAAAATGCGTGAATTCCTCGACGGAACCAATTAGTTGCCCCTAATGACTTTAAGCGTCAGGAAACCTGATTCGCACGATGGATTGCTCCTCTCGAGTGCTTTGCACCTGTTTTTATATCTCTGAGATAAATACAGACATGAAATTCCCATTCAAATGTTTAGAAAACGCGAATAAAAAAGAAAATTTGGGATGAAAGATCAAGTATGTGTATTAAACGACCGTTATGAATGGTAGCAATAATAATATTTTCCAAAATGGTGACGAAATATGAGTAATCCTTGCTGCGTAAATTCAATCTATTAATCATTTGTTACTTGAAAATTATCATTCCTAATGCTTGAAAAATATCAAAGGTGATTTTCGCAGCGGCGGTGAACGACCTTCGCCCGAGAAAGATCGTCAAATGGAAATGCTTGGACTCGACTCTGTGAATATCTGCTTAGAGATTCGTTCTTCGATTCTTCCCACTCTACCACGAAAAACCTGACTGAATTCATTGCAGTTTGTCGATCGAGCGGTTTGCTGAAGATCGAACTGTATATTCCAACTATTTGTAAAACACAGTAAAACTCCGATTATGCGTGTTGATCTTATCGCCAGGTTAACCCCAACACGGATTTCGTTGTATAACAGGATATCCATAAGCACACGCCATCTGTTCAAAATCCTGAACTTATGAAGCTTTTATTTCTTAAATCGAATTTCTCTAATTTACACGACCCAATGAAAAAGGGCAAGTTAGTCATGGTAATTCAAATTTATCGTTGTCGAATAAACGAAAAAGAAGCGTTTCTTCGTATGCAACGCCATTTTTAGGCTGGTTTCCAAAGGAAACATAGCCTTATGAAATGGTCCTGATTGTGTGTGTGTGGGTATGTGTGCGTCTTCCACTATGTATCAATGGACCGATTTTCATGAAACTTGGTATGAGGCTCGTTCTGCCAGGGCCCACCTCCGGGCTATATTTTATTACGCGAAGATTGAAGTCCCGGGTTTGATTCCAGAAACGTTTTTTTCTATTTGTTTTACAAAGAAAGTCTAAAATCCATCGTGCAGAGATATTTTCTTTAATACTTTAAAATATCTTAAAATTATGATATCGGAGCGAAGTTTGTACTGTTCTAAGAGGAAAAGAATGTAGATTCTAATTCGTATAACCGAATTTTGATAATTGATCGTATTTTCTTGAATTTCTACTAAAACAAAGCGATTTTGCTTTTTAAATCGCATTTTAGCGGATGTTGCCATGGAGACGATTATTGCCGAATTCGGCTTGAACATAAACTAGTGAACAAATGGGTTATTTTTTCCGCCCGACTACTCTTCAGCAATGGACAGTTGACCCAGACATATTAGCGTATAAACAGTTACATTTATTCAATTCGTTTATTTAAAAAAATACATACAAAATATAATGTCAGGATGAGATTTTGACATTGTTTTTAGTATTGTAAACCTGATAATGCTCTATATATTTGTTTTCCAATTTTTTCTGTCATTGATAAACTATGAACTATAAGTGATATTTATAGTATGAGAATTCTTTGGGATGACTAACACAACTGAAACATTTCCTGTCAATATAATTAATCAATTCGGGACGTGAACTTTGGGAAACCAGCCTGCATTAGTCCTGGTTTGGACTTCTTGTTGGTACTTCAGAACGTATTCATGACTAAATTAAATTAATTCTCCTATTCTTTCATCTGTCTCGAGTTGGTATCTCGATTTTTTTTTCAAATTCAATTTTATAATGTTCTGCGACCACCCAGCGCTCTGGATCTTGGCCACAGTCACCCACTCTAAGGAAAATTAACGTAAACGTTTAAAATTGGCGAACTGTCACTCCTATAGCGAAAAAAGGTTGGCAAAATCAAATGCGCACTTTGTCTACAAATCAGCCGTCATCATCGTTGGTTCGATGGCAGATTCGTTATGTTCTTACTTGTTTACAATCGAATAATGGTGAAATAGCTCCGATGATGGCTGATTTGTGGCTGAAATTCCCAACCATATTTATGACGAATGGAGAGACAATGTTTCGATTTGATTTCAGCCATAATGCGATCTCGAAAATTCTCTTTTTCATTAAAAGTTGGTCGAATATATTCGTTTATGTCCAGAAAATAATCTTGCATTCCGTAATTATAAAGCAATATTTTTTAAAAATCAACGAAACCTTCGAAACTAATGTTTACATTTTATGCATAGTGCACTCCCAAGGCTTAATATGTCTATTTGTCTTGACGGTGAAAAATTCTCTTTTTTGTTTTAGCGATGCTTTCAAGCGTAAAATATATCCTCTCTCCTTAACGTTTGCCTTGATCTTCATTAATTACGATGAAAGAATTTTCAAACCTCCACTCGAACCATAAATCAGTCTGGATTCCTCGCGTTCCTTGCCCATTTTCAATCCATTCTATTCCTCTCTCGCACTCCCGTTAGTGTATGTATATATATATATATATATATATATATATATATATATATATATATATATACATATACATGCATACATACATATACATATACACAGTGCCGTAACTAGGGCGGGGCATCTGCCCCGGGCGTAACGAAAGAAGGGGCGCAAAAATTGTTAATGTGCGAGGGGAGATTTCACTACTATACTTGAGACATTACGCATTGTAAGCTCCTTAAAACCACCTAAATGATTTAAAGAATTTTAGTTTTTCTTATATCTTCCACTAAAACTACAGATGGCTGGGGGTACGTGCGATAGTGCCCGTGCGGTCCCTCCTCTCGTTAATTCTGGCTGGATTTGCTTCGATAGGCTTAACACGTTATTGTGAGAGCAAAATATAAAGTTTCTCCTTAAACTACTTTGTTTTTTTAATTACACCATTTATAGTTTATTTTTATAGTTGTTCACCCAAAATCCATATGGTAAAAAATATAGGTATTAGAAATTTTTTTATACAGGGGGCGCATATTTGGTGGTTTGTCCTGGGTGCTTAAATAGCTAGTTACGGCGTTGTGTGTGTGTGTGTGTGTATATATATATATATATATATATATATATTTAGATGTCAACAAGGTGTTGGGATGAGGAAACCCAGTGAGCACTCACCAATCAGACGACTTCAGGTTGGCGAGGCCCCGGGGATGTCGAAGCGACACACGTAAAATAACACAAAAACACAGAAACATCACAAACGTAAAGCTTTCGGAACTACTCCTTCTTCAGCTACAGAGAGAGAACTCAACGCCAACCTGAAGTCGTCTGATTGGTGAGTGCTCACTGGGTTTCCTCATCCCAACACCTTGTTGACATCCATATATTCATTTTACCTTTCCTTTTCCGTAAGTTGTTATATATATATTTATATATAGCGCTTATGTCTGAAGCATAGGGATCATATGATCCATCAATACTATCTATTTATAAGTACGCAATCTCACCAAAGCAGCCGTCTTCACTGGTAATTCACCGAAAATAGATTCTATACGTTCTTTTCCTGCTTTGTTACCGAAATGCGCATATGGTTTTTTAACCTTATTGTGTATATTGAAGATGCCTGAGGCAAGTATTTTTTTTATTTGCTTGTTCTTAAATTTTCTCAGCCATAAGAAGAGCTCGATTGTTTCCTGTTAAAGATTTACAATGAATCAATTGTTGTAACCGAAATAATATGCCTGGTTAGTTATATGTAGAAATAACTGTACGCCTTAAAATGATTGTCCATCAGCTACAATGTTAAACTTTGAACAACTGCAGTATTCTACATATATGCCTAAAAAGGGATGCAAACACGTCAGCAAAGTTTACAAATTACGCGTCTTGAATATTTAAATAAATGCCCATTTGTGAAATTCTCGTATTAGGAAGCTTACGAATACATGTATGTAGAGTTCCTCATGAAAATTTAATATTTATTTTATCTTTCCTTATCATGAAAATTCCTGGATATGTCCTAACGATATGCTGACACGATAATTTATCGATCTCCGGATCTTTAATTTATAAAACTATACGCGCTCAGAAAAGAAATGCGATTAAAAAATGTATTATCCACCTCTGCGGTATTTTTTCTGAAAAAGTGAAAAAGCCAAAACGTTCCTTTGGCGGAGTTGGGAGATTTTTTTAAACCACCTAAGCATTTCTTTTAAATCTCATCAAAAAATCTTTTATTACCCTTTTCGGCGGAATAATTAAGCCAGTTTTAGCTACATCTCGAGGATCGTTTGTGCGTTTTTATTTTGAGTTTTTGGAGGACACTCCTTCTCCGGCAACTCTGCCGACATGAAACTTAACAATCCTGTTTCATTCCATTTTTATTATCTCAGATTTTTTGCGTGGAAGCCTGCGAATGCCTTGTCTCTTCCGCTAATTAAGGGTTGTAAGACGGCAAATTTCTTCCAATTTCATTGATCTTTTTAACTCACGCAAATGAAGCGTATTTTTCAGAAAAATTCTCTCACGGCTGGTTTCTCCGATATTATCTTTATCTCTCCCCATTTTTATACACCACTAACGTAAGAGTTAATGATCATCGAGTTGAAAAAACCGAAGTTTAGGGCAGGAGTCCCCAAACTTTTTGAGAGGAGGGCCACATAGGAATATAGACCGAATTTCATTAAACTTGATGGAAATCTCTTGCTAAATGGTCCGAGCTCCCGAGGATAGTTTTTGTTGCGAGGATTGAATGTCTAGGGTTCGATTCCAGGAACTATCCTTCCCATTTGATTTACATGGGAAATCTGAAATCCATCGTGCAAGGTAATTTTCTCTTGCAATTTAAGATATCTTAGAATTGTAAAAGGACATTTTTCGGACCTGAAGAAGCCGACTGGAACGTCGGCGAAATATTGTCCAGGAAATGGATCAACACGGCAGAATCCCGGAAATCACCACCATATCAATTTAATATTCCGTTCGAATGTATTTGTAGTATTTTATAACGCTAAATTACGAAATTTGGGAACACAAAGAGCTACATATCCGCGATGACTTTAAAGCCATTAAAGCCAATATAGGTATTAAATAAATGACTAAATGGAAGAAAGTGGGGATCATAAGTTCTGTTTGGATTGTCTTGTTTTTCTTTAAAAAAATACTTTATATTCCAAGAAAAGGAGCTTAAAATGTAATTTCGTCGAATACAACCTCAAAGATTACGTGCGAATATATAAGCAGCAGTCCTAAAAAAGAACAAGAGCAAAATAACATTAGGTACTGATATTTCCGTAGCTGCTTGTGCTTTTTATTCTAAATATCATCTCGTAAACGTTATTTCGTCCATAATCCATTTCATCGCCTCTCCTCAATTTCTCGTCGGTATATCTGTTTTTCGGAAAGGTCTGTTTCCGAAGTCTTCCCTCTTTCCTCTCGCTTGTCGCATTAATTTACGAATCCGCCTGACTTGTTTTGCCTTGCGTGTATGAGAAAGTTAGGTCACGTACAAATGGCTTGTATAGCCCATTTTCGTAGAGCGTGGATTCAGGCCCATGCTCATTATTGGTTTCGATTAAAAATCGTTCCTAGGTTGCAGAGGTGGTTGAAGATTTGAAATATGAGAGGCCGAATAATTTCTCGCAGTAATAATAACAGAAATTTTCCAGCATGATAATGATAATGATATGACGTGAAAAAATGTAAAAAAATTTGTAGAACGTCGCAGTTCACCATTCCGTGTGTAGTAGGGGATGTATCCTCGCCGCGATTACAGGGCAATTACGTATTTTTTAATTTACCTTTTGAAGTAAACCTTATTTTTTGAATTGGGCCATTACGGCGATTTTCGAGAAAATTAAAAAAATATAAGGAGCAAACCTGGCAAGGAATCATCGACAAGTCCATACCTTTAAAAAAGAGAAGCTAATTAAAATTCCGATCGTTTTTTATAATAATATCTAAAAATATCCAACCATGAAAGCTTTGCGTTTGTTTCTCTTCTTCCTACGAGTCGCAGCTTATTGTTGGTCCTCGTGAGTTATGAGATAATATGTTTAAACTGGTTCCGGAAGCGAGAGATTCGCATGTTTTAATCACATGGCGTTTCGAACTGAACTCCGTAGTGCCTCAACAAATCTCCGAAACAATTCTTTAAAGAATGTATCTCGCCGTTTAAAAAATGAACTGCTATAAGCTTCGAGAGGGAATTATCGATCTCGCATTATGGCTATATCTATAAACAAGTAGGGATGCACACCGGCTTCCCGTGGTACAGAAGTGCTTTTCGTGAAATTAGCCGTAGTATAATCGTATACTAATGCATTTGCTTTGAAATCAGAAAATTATTTTTTCCCTATATTGTGGCAGCCCTGCTTTATAGATCCGTTCTAAACGTGTTCATTTCGTTATGCCATTCTATACTCGCCTTACAAGCGAAATTTCTTTGAAATCCGTTCAGCCAATACCTTCTAAATTAATACTTACAGACTAATTCTAACTTTGATATTGTGGTAGCCCTGTTTAGTCGATTCGGTTGAAATATACTAGTGTGGTTATTTATTTATGTAAAGATTATATAACATATTGGGTTAAAATCCATGCGCTCAGTTCTCTAGAAATAGGTGTGAAGTAATATTATTTTACTTTTTATTGTGGTAGCCCTGCCATTTTTCTCCGCTTTAAACGTCTCGATTTGATTATGGTATGTTGTGAAAATCTTATATATAACATTTAGTTGAAATCCATCCAGCCAATTCCTTTCAAATCCTTAATTACTGAAAGAGTTTAAGTTGTAATTGTGGCACCCATGTTTGGCTGATCCAACTCAAACATGTTATTCATGTTTTTTATGTGTATTTTATAAATATTAAATTTGGTTAAAATTGATGGGGTCAGTTTAATAAAAATACGTGTAAAAAGAATGTTTTAATTACTTGTAGTGTGGCAACCCTGCTTTCTATACACTAAAAATCTTGATTTTGTTTTTTTATGTTGCGCACATCCTGCGTATAAAATTTCGTTGAAAACGGTGTGGCCAATTCTTTCCAATTTCATAATTACCGAAAAGTTTAATTTTGCAATCGTGGCACCCCTGCTGAGTCGATCCGGTCCAAATATGTCATTTTGGTCATTAATTTACGTGAAAATCCTGTGTACCAAATTTTGTCGACAGTCAGTTCTTCCCTGATATATGCGTACGGACGGACGGACATCACGAAGATAATAGTGCTTTTCAGCAATGACGAAAAGCACTAAAAAAAGAGGCTGGAATAAACCAGATGCGCACTTTGGTTACAAAGCAGACCACATCAATGGTGATTCAAAAAAGAAACGAATCCGATCCAATCCTACCCAACTTTTTCCTGGCTCTTGGAGAGATACACTTCGTCAACGTGACAAGTTCATCGAGACGAAAGCTTATCGGGATGATTTGTACACATTTTTCGTCTCTCGTCAACATTTAAGACGCGGAAGGTTAAATATCACCGATAAAAGTCCACGCCCAAGACGAAAAGTCCTTCTCGCTCACATCTACTTTCAACTCCCGAGGAATCGGAGTACAATTAAAATCGATCCCACCGCCGAAGTCATCGACTACGAAAATTTGGCGATCAAAATACCACCGGATGCGGGTTAATTGAGGCAACGACGTGGATGTAATATAAGGTTATCACGCGCGAATCGCCCCGAACGAGCCCCTTTATGTCGACGCTCCGCTCCGTTCGTGGAATCGAACCCATAAAAATACCCAGATGGAGAAAGAGAGAGAGAGAGAGAGAATGAGCACCTTCCTCGCGCACCACGCACATTCCTTTGTTTTTTTTTGTTAAAAGGACATGTTTTGATTTCTCCCTTCCTGCCTCCCCGCGCGAACTAACGGTAGCCTCTCCCCGTGCCGCAGCTGGTATCGGCGGAGGGACCTTACGGTAAATGGTTCAGAGAAACACCCCCCTTTTTCCTTTGCCTTTCGAAAAACAACCCATCCCTTTTTTTGTACCTTTTTTTCCTCCGAAATCCACAAACACCCGCCCCCTTTTCCCTCCAGACTTGAAACGTCCTTCCCTTCACCCACCCCCTCCTTCGTCTATTACCCTCGCCGAGAGACGCTCCTTTCAATAATAATAAAAAGGACCGTTCCCTTGGTTACCGCTTTCTCGCCCGTGTCCGTCTCGGGAGGGAAAAAAAAGAAGAGCACGGTGCGTTCCTTGGCTCCCTTTATGAGAGTCTTCCTCCCTCCCTAAAAGGTGTTGACCAGGTGTTTTGGGATCCCGCAGGAAAACCTCACTTTTTTCGCCCTTCACGAAACCAACTGACCCTATAGGCCTGCCCCTCTCCCTTTTTTCTAGGTTAACCAGAATGCGCGCGTGCACTCTCTCGGGAATATTTCGGCCGGGTTTTGTAGGCTGCGGCGTCGACGATTGAGCGAGTCGTATCGTCCACGCGGCGTGCGCGAAAACCGCCAATACGGAGATCGTTTACAAATGGATTGCATCAAGTAATTTTTAGGCTTGAAATTTTTCCGGAAAATATTTTAGTAAGAAAGTGTCGCAATTTTTTATCGCTTTCACTTTATTAGATGTGCTCTCACGTTCATCTCAAACATGCCATCTTCACGTGGAGAAAAGTATTACGTAATAAAACGATGCACTCTTTCAGGTCAGGGGTTTTCAACCGGTGGTACGCGTACCCCTAGGTGAAATTCAAGAGATTTGAATGGGTGCGCGAAAGTGTTAAAGATATAATTTTTCTTCTTACTTAGTCTTTCATGCATGATTTCGGAATTTTTAATCTTGATGTTACGACTAGTAACCGCGTTCCAAAACAGAAAAATACGCCAAAACTGCGAATTTTAACGTTATAAACATGTGTTTATCCATCTTATAGGAGCTTTATTCATTCCATCTTCACTTTTAAATATACTAAATGGTACATTAAATATGCTCTAAGGCAGTGTCTCTTAACCTTTTGGAGCTGGGGGTGCCGTTGGTGTAGTGGTTAGGACGCTGGCTGCTACTCGCCTGCTGCTTGAAAAGGCATCGGGTACGAATCCTGCGCAAGTAGGATTTTTCCAAGGTCGCCCGGCCCCTTGTTTGTGTGGTTTGAGGAGACCGCGCAAATTCAGCTGTTCCGTCCTTCGGAAGGGACGTTAAGCTGTTGGCCCCCCTGGTGTTCTTCGTAAGAGCAGGAAAATGCCGGCACCGGGTTTTCTTCTCCCTTCCCCGGCTATTCATTGCACTACCTCTGAGATACCCTCTGTGCGTAGGACAGAGGCGAATCGGCTGGGCATTCAAATTCAACACCTTTTGGAGCTGCGGATCCTCTATGAAATCTCGCAGTTTCTACGGCCCCCCTCCCTATGAGAAGTTAATATATTTTTCATTCACTGTCTCGTTTTTTCACTTTGAAATATTAATCAGAGCTGTGTGCGGAATCAAACAAGTTACAGATGCAAATAAACGTTTGGTCCTATTCAACTCGCGCACCCCCAAGAAATAACGCGCGGACTCCTGAGGGTCTGGTTTAGGTCAAGGGTCCTCAAACTAAGGTTTGCGCAGTGATTTCATCCGGCACACCTTACCTCAACTTGTAATACGTGTACATTTGTATATTTGCCAGCAGGAAATGTCATCAGATATCATTTATGGAATCTAAATTTTATTTTTTGAGTACGTGGATCCAACATACTTTTAATAGAGGCGTATTACACATTAAGCACTCAAAACATTCTCTTAAGTGTACACACCGCCCTATCAGTGGGATGGAAGGTCATATGAGGGCCGCGCCTTGATATAAATAAAGCCTAACGTTTTTTTTTTCTAAGAATTTTTAATGTGATAAATTAAAAGTCATTATCTTTTTCATTCATTCCACCATGGAATTTTTAATCTTTCTCGACTTTTTCAGCGTATTTCTACGAATAACAGAAAACTACATTTATATAAACTCAGTTTTAATCAAATATGGGTCACCCAACTGTTTCTTGGCCATAGGGATTATCTAAATCAGTGGTTCCCAACCTTTTTGTAGGCGCGTCACTCTTTCAAAGATAAACAATTTTGCGGCACTCCAGCCTTGAAACAAGGTTTTTATATTTTTTACATACGGGTATTGCAACTTTCGCATGCAACCATTTATTGGTACTATACCATTATTAGAGAGAACATTATTGCCCAAGTTATCTATTAACACATCCAAGTCGTTGATTTATTTATCGAGCAAAGTTTTTCAAGGCACTTATAAAATTCAGCTGCGATGCCCCAGTGTGCCGAGTCACGCAGATTGAGAACCAATGTTCTAAATCGTTGATTTTTAACTCAAAATTGTCACAATTCTCCACGCGGTTCAGGTAACTCTGTAAACACTTTTTACAATCTGTCGCGTTTAGGAAAAATAAGCAGGAAGAGCAGATGAAAACAGGAGCGTTTTTCTTTCTCATGCGGAAGGTTAATACTTCTCTGGAAAGTGATATGCACAAAAATTTCGAACCCTTATGGGATTCTAGCCTCTGCCTTCCTATTGCATGGAGCGATGCTCGACCATTAAGCAATTAGGACATTTCTCAAGCTTGCGAGTGGAGGGCGCTTCTGTAAAAATGAATGCGCAATCAACTAAGCGCTTGTGAAAAACGAATAAGTTTATCAGGCAACTCCTTGAAAAAAATACTTCATTGCTTTAAGAAATACAAGTGTTTTTAATGCATAAATAGGAAGATATGATCCATGTTTTATGCAGCTACGACGCAAATATATTGCAATATATTTGAATATCACTCAATCTTAATTCACCATCATCTGATGGCATCTCAAGAATATTCTAAAAAAACACTGCAGCAATCTGTCAGTGTAACTACGCGTATATTTTGTAGTTTTTTTAGGGGTAACTTAACATTAATGCATGACTTACTAAAAATAACATATCTAATTTAGTTCCAATGTTACGATGAAACGTGCTGTATTCAGATATTACTACGTGGTAATCTAAATAATTTTTTCACTAATTGCATACATAAATATAACGTGACTCCAATTACGCCTAAATGTTAAGCGCGTGCAATTTCTTAAGGCTAAGATCGTGTTGTTTCCCCTTGGGCCAAATAAAAACATGGGACGATCTCTTCTAAGCGATTTCTTGCATGTTGGCTTTGAGTTTATTATATGCAGATGGCTACTAAATGAAAACAATACAAGTGCGACAATGAGAAATTGCGCAACATTAGTCTTGAACACGTAACGCAATACCTTAAATGCTCTGGCGTGACTTGAACCCACGACCTGATGACAGTGAAGCGGAATATTGTTCCTCTGCAATATATGTGCCTAACGGGTTCTTCTTGAATAAAATTAGCATAGTCGTAATTTCTTTCCATATTTTCTCATAAAAAAGGTATATTCTCCTAGGCCAGTCTTATTAGCGTTTCGCGCTAAAATAGATTTGTATCGATGGCATTCGCGATTTATAAGGAAAAAAACCGATGAATTCACCATTTTTATGCAGTTGCCTCTATTTATAGAGATTTCGAAAGCTGAGTTGAACCTAAAGATGAGAAGAAACAACCTCCGCAGTCATTGCGAGATTCGAACCCGTGACCCTGAAAATCCACGACCGAGGCCGACCGTAACTATTTATTCCTCGAATTCGGTTTTTAAATGTTGTAATTTAAAATGCCGCACCGTATCGCAAGGAAAATACAATGAATAAAATAAGAAAATATATAACATCATGTGATGACGGAGTTAACAGCCGTTATATCGTCACCAGATGTGGCAGAGCATGAAATTTCGGATGGTCACCTTCAAATGAGTCGAAAGCAAATATGAAACGTTACGTCGAAAAAGTGAAACTAAATCGCTGAAAAATTCCAAATCAATTCGAAGTTATTTCATAAAATGATGCTCATAAATTTTAAAATCTTCAGATTTTGTTAACCAGGGGAGGTTTCCCTTCGTCGAGCGACATCAAGCACATGAAATAAAACTCACTATGTAAAATTTCACCTTGTCCCATACATATCCGCCTGATGACTCAGCTTTTAACTGTGAAACCGCTCGCGAATATAAATTAAAGCGGAAATTTAGGTAGTGAATTTGATTTCATTTGTATTTTTCGGACGACTGGGAATTTCATCGCTTAAGCAAACCAAATGCTCTTTTCCGCCCTCTCCACACATAAAAACGACATCATACTTCGTTCTTCTTCGCTAAATTCCTTTTTTTACGGTTTGGAGTCGCATCTTCAATTCATACGACATCATATAATTCTAAAGCCTTTTCATTAATAGATATAATCTTAAATGTAAAACAAGAAATGGAGAGACTAGAGGATTCCGTCCGCACCGAGCTAATGCCGCGCTGAGTGTTCACCCGGCTCTCTGAGCAAATACTGATTTGAGTTCGGAACGGCCGTTCTTGATTTATACGCGATATTCACAAATTTAATCAATTAGATGTAACTCCGTTTCTTTGTCATTACGCGCATAAAATAAGTCGCCCACTAATCAATTAATGGCAGGAAAGATAATGTAGTTGTCGAGCTCTTATTCGGCGAAAATGCATTAAGTGCTCATGGTAATCGCTTTTATCCCACATAAAATACTTAACAACGGGGTATTGTTTGGACTGCTAATTTTTGGACCAATTCGGAAGTATTTCTCTCTTCGCCTGCGACTATGCACAAAAAATCTGATGTGGCCACCACATGACTTTCTCCATATCTGTAATATTTCTAAAAATTCCAAATAGGTGCCATAATAATAAATATTTTAAGAAACAGAAAATTTTAGACTTTACAGACAGAAATAAACTCAAACCATAGCCTTCTTATATTGGATATAGCCACAAAGCTCCAACAATTGAGAAAAGAAAAAGGAGCGTTACTAAGACTTAACTAAGCATCAATTGTTAACAATAGTCGTAGGTAGATGGCGTGGTAGTGGTAGCTAAAATATAAGATATCTCTTAAACAATGCATTATATGGGAAAATGTTTCAAACAAAGGTTGTAGAAAATTAAATTTCCTACAACGTTTATTCCAATACAGCTTTATCAAATATTAAAGCAAATATCTCAAAATAACGGATAAGTGACAAGATTAAACCCCCACTTCCGGTTGACCGATTTTTACCAAAAACTAATTAGCTCTTCTGTTTTTCATAAATATGTTAAATATAAAATTTCACGTTGACTTGATTAATAGTTTTTGAGTTAGAGCACCCACAAAAAGCTATCACATACAGACACACAGACATCATGGAGAATATGGTCAAAACGTGTTCAGGGGACCTTAAAACGTGTATTTCCGTTGAAATCTCGAAGTCGATTTTTTTCATGAATACAATACATTCCCCTATACTACGTATATGGAGAAAGTAAAAATAAACATAAAAGATGAATATAACGAATATGACGTTTTATTTTTTATACTCAACCTTAACGCCTGAGGTTGAAGGTGCTTTTGAGACACCCTGTACTCAATACGAAATTCCACTGATTTTGAAGAATAGATTATTTAAAAATTCGCTCCACATTTTTCGTAGGCAAATTTATTCCATAAAAACAAGCATTGAAGAACTCGGGAATTTTACAGTTTGTTCTCAAACTTCTCGGTTGATTCGAAGGAGCGACGCACAATCGACAAAACACTCCCTCACAAAAAATCCCGAAGAAATCAAAGTAACTTTCCTATAATTTATTCCTCTCCGCGGAACTCGGTCATTATAAATCGGTGAAATCTGAAATGTCATGTTTGTTTCTCGAATGACGCTATTAAGGGCATGCACGTAACGGTTCGCGAGCTTTGTCGAACCGCGAAAAAAAAAAATAATCCTTTCCCTTGGAGAAAATCGGCGAGAGATTTAACGACCCCTGATAACAACTAAAGGTGTAAATGGCACACTCAAACACCGCAACCTTCGTCTCGCAGAGTGGCAAAACCTTCCATTATTTGAGGCGATCGTTTGCGGGGAGTGCGCAGGCATTGAGATCCCTCCCCACCCCTAAGGATTTTATTACCCGGTTGCTAAACTCAACTTATTCAGTAATGATATGTTGCGAGGTTAAAGGTAACAGTTGCGCATTAATGATCGATGGAGTCCGCGGCTAAGAAAGGAAGAGAAAAAAGGAAAATCCCTCAACTCGTGGCGAAACCTCTGAATAACGGTTTTTTTTAGCAGAACGGCTGCTTGTAGATTCTAGTGAAGATAGAGGAACGACAGTTGTACTTTTCTCATTCGGATGGGTATCGCTTAATAACAAAAGGAAACCATAGAGGGGTGATTTCGTAGGTCAACCAACCTGCGGTCCCCTAAGTAATTTTATGCGACCCACTGCTAGTGTTTCATAGTTTTCAAAACTTTCTTCTTTTTAATTTCTTATCTAGCAAGATCTGTTAAAATATCTATCGTTAAACATGGAGTAGTAAATATTTCTCTGCTCAAATAAGTTACATTTAATATTTAAAAAAAATATTTTCTAAGAAGTATTTCTAAGATTGAATTCCAACAATTTTTATTACATACTAAAATGTTAACCCTTAAAAACTAATTTTAACTTGATTTTCACTCGCATGGTGCCGAAGAACCTCTAGGCAACATCCAGTTTCACTTTAATCCAGTCCGCCGAAACATTGGCAATTTCCAATGCGGCCCACTGCCACCAATAGTGCGGCCCACGATGCAGAAAATGTTGTCCACATATGTCGAAGATAATTAATGGAAACTCCATTCATTTCGGGAAAACTGAGCATTTTTCTTTCAAAATTTCTCTCCATGTTCATCGATTGGACAGCCAGTCACTAGCCTTAGCCGCAACGCGTGTGCGCGCGCACGTGTGTGACCGCACGTGCGCGCATGTGTATCGATGCAAAGTGAATCCATTTCCGACGCAGGTTTCTCCCAACGCGGTCTTCGTAATAAATGTGAAACCTGCGTATTTACCCAACCGGTATAAAATCTCATTATGCACGGTCTCGAATTGGGCGCGTAACCTATTTGCGTAATTTCGTAACGAGGGAAGAACTTCAGTCAATAGTGCGTAAAAAAGAAACCTCTTGGCTAAACATTTCCACATGTGATGCGTACAAAGATTTTTTTTATTTTCCATTTCGATAATGAAGGCCTCCGGACCAGAACTCGGAAAATATGTTCATATCCATATCATTAGGGACATCGGCTCTTTGTTTGCGGAATCCTTCACCTTTTCGCTTCATTGTCTGTACACCCTTTCTGTTTCCTATTGCTCGCATGGATTTCTAATATGCGCCTAGCGAAAGCTAGCATGCAATCTTAGATCAATTTTCTTCGTTTACAGAATTTCGCCACAAAACGAGATTTTTTTAGCGCTTTACTATTACTTTGCGATAATGCGGTGTGAAGACAAAAAAAAAATATAACCACCATAGAATTCATGTTCGCAAAAAATATACATAAGTCGGGAAAGCGATTCTACGGAAAAAAAAGTGGCGGCATATTTCGCGTCGAACGTTTTGTAATGATTTGTCGAAAAGTGGTTAACCTCACGGGAGTCAATTCCAAACACGTGACACTCCAGTGGAGAAATATTATATTATTTCCGGTAATATAATCCGTCATGAGTCGGCGGAAATGAAAAGAAAGTTAATATTTTCCGCGCTGCTTCAGCAATGTGGAAATGAAATTGAGCGTAAATTTATGTGCGCATAAAGGTAAGAAATAATTAATAGTGGTTTGTGGGATCGAAATTTTTGAAATTTATTTTTTATCAGGTGGATTTTATTCTCCATTTTAGCGAGTGTAGCGTACAGTTTTATACAAACTGCGAAATGCTTTTAAATGGGAAAATGGAGGGAGAGAGATGTAGAGAAAGAATTAAAGAATCGCATTTTATACCGTGAAATGAAGAAATGAGAAGAAAGGGGAGGAAATATTTTTAATGCGATTTATGACATGATTTGGTTATTTTAATGTAAAAAATACAATAAAGTTATTTTATTTATATTTCTTGAATAACAATAATTATTATCAGTATAAAATAATGTTTTTTAATCCTTTTTCCTAACTCCTATCACGGGCAGACCAGTGTTAGTTTTATTAAAGTCGGTCAATAAAATAAGGAAATATAGTTTAATTACTTATTGATCTGTCCTCGTATTCAACGCATGATCGATTCTTCATTCGGTCCTGGCTTATTTTTTCAACAAAAATGGCACATCAACGTAATCAACATAGAAAGATGAACAAATAAAATAACTAATTTGTATTTTCCACCGTTTTAATATTTCAACACGACCCAGGTTGCCATGTGATACATCAACTTCAGATGAAAATGATGTACCATTATTAAAATAGTGGAAAATATAAAGTTGTTGTTTTGTTCGTTCATCATGAAACAGTTTCACCACCGTGAATTTTATTTTAATATAGAAAGAATTTTGACATGTATGTTTTGAAGAAAACTAGCAATATGGAGGGAAATTGTTATATTTAAGAGAATAATGACGATATTTTAGGTAAGTACACTGAAAATCTGTTGGTTGAAAAATTATTCAGTATTAATTCATTTGAACGAGGAACATTTTGTAAAGTGAAACTGACAGGAATAACTATTAGGTTAGTATATGATGAATAAACAGAAAAAATTAAATAGTTATTTAAAAACTTCTTTAAAGTTTGCAACTAGTGATTTAAGATTTTCTCTATTATAATAAAAGCCATATTCTGTCATTCTATGCAAGAGTTTATGAATTAACGCGAATAAGTCAAAAACTCGATCTCGGTGAACCTTTCGGAGCGCTCCCTTCCAGGTTTTAATCTAATGGCATGGGTTTGATTCCGGAGGAGCCTAATTTCTATATTTGATTATTTTCCGTTTACATTTTTAGGATTGCTAAAATCGTAATACGAGCCGGAGACTCGATCGTGTTGGCGCTAAAATAAACGGAATCTATTTTTCCTATCAATTTTATATTTACTTCAAACCAATTCTCGAATTGGGCGGGAACGCTTGGGAACGCCGTTCCACTAGATACAAAACGATGCCCATGGCGTACCCATTGTTTAAAAAATCTGATGTGGCCACCACATGACTTTCTCCATATCTGTAATATTTCTAAAAATTCCAAATAGGTTACATAATAATAAATATTTTAAGAAACTGCGAGAAAATTGTAGACTTGACAAAGAACAGAAATAAACTCAAACCATACCCTTCTGATATTGGATATAGCCACAAAGCTCCAACAATTAAAAAATAAAAAGGAGCGTTCAATTGTTAATAGTAATCGTTGGTAGATGGCGTTGTGGTGTCAGGTAAAAATATAAGATATCTCTTAAACAATGCATTATATGGGAAAATGTTTCATACAAATGTTGTAGAAAATTAAATTTCCTGCAACTTTTATTCCGATACATTTTTACATTTATCAAATATTAAAGCAAATATTTCAAAATAACGGATGTGACAAGAGTAAACACCCACCTCCGGTTGTCCGATTTTTACCAAAAACTAATCATTTCTTCTGATTTTTATAAAAATGTTAAATATAAAATTTCTCACTGACCTGATTAATAGTTTTTGAGTTAAGAGCACCCACAAAAAGCTCACAAGCGCACACACCCGCACAGACATCATGGAGAATATGGTCAAAACGTGTTCAGGGGCCTCAAAACGTGTATTTCCGTTGAAATCTCGAAGTCGAAATTTTCATGAATACAATACTTTCCCCTATACTACGTATATGGAGAAAGCAATAATCAGACATAATGAATATGAGGCCTCTCTATTCTGGATTCGCGAAGCGCTTAACCATAACGTAAAACCCTAACTACTACAGACGCCATTCATTGCAAGTGCTGCCATTAATACGCACTGGAGTTAGAGGGCGGAGAGAATTAAAGTGTTGGCAAGGTTTATACGTCTAGTGGAAGAGATTGAAGTCCATATGAGAAGTGGAGACAGGAGCATTATGCATGGATAAATTAGCCTTTCTAATTGATGAATTTCGTTTTAGAACCTGGAAATCAACCAACTGGACCAATAAAATCGAAGTAAATAAACAGAGCGCGGGGATGATCTCAATCATATACAGATACGCAAGCAACATATGAGTAAGCGAGAAAAGCAATATATCTCCATCTACACCAAAAATCAGAAATGAGTAATTCTCTTGTTTGCTTCGGAGAATATTTTCTAAAATAAACCTTAAAAACTGACGTTAATCATCGCGATAGTTCTAAATTTTAAGAAGTCACGCAAGCTATGACAGTTCCTGGATTATCTTTGGACCCAGGTGTGCTCAAATAATAGGCGTAATTCTTTCTGAGAAGCGTATTTTTTACCGCGAATCGAACCGTCTTTGCAAATCGCTTCTCCTTTGACTATGAAGAGCATAAAATCAAGGTAAATGTCAAGGGTAGTGGATACGCTCGTTGCTCACTCCTTGCGCGGTGCGATGTTGCCTTAGAATTGCGATAGAGACGCGTTGCGATGTTTGATGACGTGCTTGGAATAAATTAGACGCGAAGGATGTATTATGGAGTGTTAAATTTCGGTACGGTATTTGGAAAAGAACCGTAAATTATAGAAATATAAAAAATGTGATTTTTCGGTCCGAGCATCATAACAATGCTAATGATTTTGCGCATTCAAATCATACCGAGATAATACGAAAAATATTTGCAAAATATATCTCACTCATGGAGCAAGGTTTAATTTAAACAAAATACATACGTCACACACGATGATCATAATTACTGATTTTACATGTAGGGTTTTCTCTCGCAATTTTCGACTTATACATTAATCAAAAAATATCATTGTTCATGCGGCAAATGTGAACCTTTACTTATTTATGTAAATGGCTTAAAATTTCTGAAGTACTTTGCGGAAACAACTTTATCGCCAATTATAAAACGATCAATTTTCTTTTAAACTATCACTGCTTTTCAAAAGCCTTGCGAATGCTTTGAAAGTAGCTTAGTAAATGAAATTCAACGCGTATAGGAACCCAGTGCTTCCAAATTGACAAAGAACTTTTAAAGGATATGCACATGTACTCCTTGGTGCATTACTCAGATCTTCAACGGCTTTTTCTAACGGAAAACGAAAAATTGTTAAAAGAGTGGTGCACCGTAAAGAGCACAAATCAGGTGATTTAGCAGCGCTTAGCATTTTGCGGGATTGGTACGCGAAGCGTGCAAGGATAATAGCATTCTCATTTTATGTAATATTCATTCAAAACATGTACTATACAATTTGCGATTCAATCGATGAAAATTAAGCAACTCTATGACGGTTTCTTAATTTTAGCCGTCAAAAAACCTCCTCCGTTGGAACACCTAATTGAACAAACTGTTCATTTCAAAAATGAAATTTACGGCTAGAATCCGATTTATAAAGCGGGTAACTCCGTTAGCCGCAAGCCGGCTGGAAAAAACCAGCCGCTATCGACGTTATCTTCATCATCGTTTAAAGTGTTGATGCTAGCCCATGAGATTGTCTGGAGGTATTTGAGAACGGATAAGGAACACTTTCGGAGAAAATAATATTTATTTGCGAATATACATTTCACCGCTTTCTACGGTCTAAAATTTATATGAAACCCATCCTTAAGTTTGGAATTGTTTTTCGTTCACGTTAAACGTTTCGTTTCATTAGGCAAAGCAGAATTCGAGGCTGCACGTGGATGAAAACGATTCTCAACTACAACTCCGACTGTTCTCAACTACAACTCCGACTGTTCTCAACTACAACTCCGACTGTTCTCAACTACAACTCCGACTGATTTATGAATGCTTCGCGAATGCCACATTCATTTCCCATGGCATTGAAACCTAGAATTAGTCCTACTCGGAACGTTTTGATGTACGCTCCCCTTATAATATGTTCTTGTCCCGTTCATTGGAATTGCGCTCATTTCTACCTCTGAAGTCGAATACAAATCTACTTTTTTCCTCAAGAAAGAATATTTTCCCCAGGATTTATCTTGAAATAAATAGTATATACTCGCATATTATTCAATGTTCGTAATTTTTTCAGTGCGTTCTTTCCGTTAAAAAAGTAATCAAGACCATAAAATGTCCGGATCGTATTTCTCTGGCAAAACAGAACTTCGATCCCGTCCAGACCATCCGGTGAAAAAATGGACGGAGAGGAAATAAATTTATTCAGACACCACGGTCTTGGGTCGGTTTTTATCTCGAATCTCGGAACAAAAAAATTATCGCTCCGGGTTTACAGAAATTCAGACTGTGTTTCTCCATCTGTCATCATTAACCAGAGTGGAACCTGGCCGTTTACTCGGTTCTCCACGTGTCAGGGTAATGAGAGATAGATAGATACAGAGAAAGGGAGAGAGAGATGTCAGTGAGTTTGCCTCGCTTGTCCAGTAATATATAGGTTTGAGTAATTTTCAACAAAAATTTCAGATTATGTGAAACAATTAGTATTTTAATCCTTAATAATATCACTCACTAATATGTATCCAACAAAATTTAGGGTATTTCTAGAAAAAAAATCTACGGTCATGATTCAAACAATCATCTTCCTCGTCTTATGGCTAAGATCAAACTGATGAATCAGAATTCTTCAAAAACCCTAAATTGGTTTTCAAAACCAAATGCGCATTTCGGTTAAAAGACAGCCTAGTGGCCGAAATACTAGAAAAAATTGGGCTATTTCACAGAATAATCTTTATTTTCCATTCCTATCTGCCACGATTATATTTAATTTTAGCTGAACTGATAAAAAGTTTTTGTTCATATCGGTGGAGGAGCAAGCTTAAAAAACTTAGCAATCGTAAATGCCAAATAAAAGTTTTGACTTTTTCCTACTATACATTCAATCGAAATCACAAAACGTGAGTGCGATTAGAATTTAAAGTTTCTATTGAGAGCGGCATGAATCGTTAATATTTGAATTGAATAAAATTTGCATTGTATTATATTATATTTATCGAATGTATGAAAACAAGCTTCTTAAGATTTTGATGTTTTCAAGAACAATCTATTTTTCTTGAATGGGCTGAAAATCTCTAGATACATTATTATTCGTTGGTTCTGTATTGTGATTTCAATTAAAATTTTTCCTTTTCCTTTGAAAAGTACCATTAACACATTGAATTACAGACACACACGTTCAATTTAATTTGCATTTCAAAACAAATCGATCGTTATAAACATTTCCGTTTTCAGCATGAAAGTCTAATTCACGCCGTACATATGCTGTTTCCGCGTATATATAGGTAATATTTCTCACATTGAAACGGATTCAACGATTGCTAGGCCTGAAACAGAGCTAGGGAAAAGCTGATTCCGTTTAAGCTAATGTGTTTGTAGAGAAACATTTTAAATTATCGATTTCCGTCTATCTTTTAGATCTACACATGCGGGAATCGGACGTTTTTGAATGAAATAAATAACTGTTGCAGTCACAAAACGATTTAGCATACCATATGCCCATTTCAACGACAAAGTAAGCAAGTCATTGATGGTCATTTTCTGGGTTGGAATCTTAACAATAAGACGTTGAATGGCGAATTATCTTTGATGAATACTGCTTGATAGGTGAAATTAGTTGATGGTGTACTCAAACGTTTTATTGCTGCCGATATATCATTTGATACAACCCGTGAGGTGAGGTATTTAAGTCGATTTTTTCGCAGCGTTAATTTTGCGTAGGCATCAGCTAGTTAAGCAACAAGAACCTAACGTAAATTTGCGCACGATTTATGTTCTCACATTCGGGAATAAAACTGCTGTGAACTACGCTACTTAAAGTTGCATAATTGTATCAATGGTGTAATTCAACCTTAATTATTGGATTATATAGGTACATAGTACGAATATATTTATGCATCTAGGAATCAGTCATAAAGTATCTTTTGTGAAATAAAAAACGTAATTCTTCGTTCTTGCATCTCGGAGACCATTGAAAAAGGAAACAAATAATGCATTGGTATACTAGAATTAACTTTTAATGGAAATAATATTTACATATACGTAGTTTTAGCGCAAAAAAATTGAAAGAGGAGGACTTCTCTTGCCGGAAAAGAAAGAGAACTCTTTTATCCATTATCTCTATTATACATTCAAGAATAAACTCCTAAGCTTTCTGCCTTGATGCTAAAATAATTTTTAATATATGTACTGTAGATACTGAACTTTCTTGTCGATAAAATTACGTCGCGTCTTCCACTTATCAGATTTTGATTTATAATAAACCAGCTTATAACAAGCAAAGCTAAAACAATTGTAGTTTGAGTGGAAGTAGGTGTGCTTCCAATAAGTCAAAAGTGCAAGCCTGCATTTCGATTATTTTATCATTTTGACTCGAGGATGTATTTTGAAAACTTCTTTCCTGATAATACAGCGAAATCGTCACGTCAAGAGCCAGTATTCAAAATTAAAATTTCAACATTTATTTTTCTTTAATAGTTGTCT
Source organism: Tanypteryx hageni (assembly GCA_028673005.1). Classification (NCBI taxonomy): domain Eukaryota; kingdom Metazoa; phylum Arthropoda; class Insecta; order Odonata; family Petaluridae; genus Tanypteryx; species Tanypteryx hageni. The sequence continues at coordinate 51,543,758 of CM054115.1, read as the reverse complement.
GTCTTTTATGTCAAGCAGGCATATCAAACTCTTATCTGGTACCAGAGCTACAATGATGTAAAATTCTCCACTGAAAGACCGCGTTGCCATTTCACTTAGTTTTATGGCCGCAGAGAAGATTTTCTCCAAAAGTGATAAATTGTTTAGTTATTATGAACAATAATTAAGAAAACGTGCTGTATCGTGTATTACTGTAATTTTTTTTAAATACTTCTAGCCGGCAGAAAAAGAGTATTTATAAAATATTTATTTTTGTATTAAAAAATGTAACATGAAGGTCTCAGAAAAGCATAAACGGAGCTCACTCGCGGACCTCCAGTTTAACATTCTCGAATTAAGCCATTCGCTTTTCATTATTTTCACTAACGGTATCTTTCAATGACAATTTAATTTTTTTAATGAGTTCTTTGGCATTCACTGATACTGACAGTCAGTTGCAGTGTTAAACTTAGACGTCTAATGAGTGCGATAAAGATGCGGTAATAAAACATACACTTCGCTAGGCCGTTGATTCGACGAATGGCTAAGCCGATCGCGAGTAAAGTTGGGACGATGATTTGACGGTTACGTAAGTGGATGGGTTAATAAAGGTGAATAAATAAGTCTCGGAAACTCACGGTGTTGCCCTGAGTTATCACCGCAAAGTTCTGCGAAGCCGAGGTCGATCCCATGTGCCCTGCGGACTTGGAACCGCTGCTTAGTGCAGCGAACACTTGACCTGTCCTCTTCGGGTTGAGAGAGTTGGAACGTGTCTAAGTCCAATCTGGAACGCAAGGAAATTCCATCTCAATCAAAAGTGAAGCGACACGGTGGTTTCGCTTCGACGAACCTTACATTGCTTCAAAAATCAATAGGAAATATTAACTTTCAAGGAGATTTTTATTCGACTTCGGTTATATGTTTTTGTAATTTCATACCTTGATTAATTTGAAGGTTGGTGGCTTTGTTGACTTGTGGCTCAGTTCTAATCAGTGTGACAAACTCCTCCATACAAAAAATTAACAATAATCCCGATGCATTGCACCCAACAAGTGGGCATCTTCAAGGGAACTTACAACAACAGTGATTGGAAGTCAACAGTAACCTTGGTTAATGCTTTATTGCGGTTAATAATAGATTATTTGATATGTTATCCTGTTAAGAATTTTCGAGATTTCATTATTATAAGTTTCATGAAAATATATGGAAAATATTAAAATCTAATTTATATTGATGCTAAAAATTTTGAAGGAAATTGCAGTTAATAGAATAAATTTTGCGTTTAAAAAAATAATATTGCAGGTTTTTAGCTTACTTTCCAGACTGGAAATAGTTTCTTCGCTGTGTCTGCCTATCTACATATCTGTTAGATGACTGTCCGTCCCTCCTAATAACTTTTGAACCAGTAGACCGATTTTCATGAAACTTGGTGGAAATCTCTTGCTACATGGGCCGAGCTCCCGAGGATAGTTTTTGTTGCGAAGATTGAAAGTCCCGGGTTCGATTCCAGGAACTATCCTTCCCATTTGATTTACATGGGAAATCTGAAATCCATCGTGCAGGGTAATTTTCTCTTCCACATTAAAATATCTTAAGAGATGTAATATCGGAGCGGGATTTGTACTATTCCCAGGTTCATCGACGGAGATCGGATTTTTAGCCTACTTTTCAGAATGGAAATAGGCTTCTAGTTTCGTCTTTGTGTCTGTCTGATATCTGTCTGTCTTTCTGCACCCCCTCCTATTAATTTTTGAACCAATAGACCGATTTTCATCACACTTGGTGGAAATCTCTTGCTACATGAGCCAAGCTCCCGAGGATAGTTTTTGTTGCATAGTTTGTTTAAACCTGACAGAGTGGTGACTCTGAAGCCCTCGTTTTTCTCTATGGTAGCGACATACAGGTCCTTCCTCGTAGGTGCTAGTATACGTACAGCTACGCACGGGACTTCTGCTTCTTCAAGTTCTTCCTTTATGAAGCCCAGGTCCATCCCCTCGTCCATCCCCTTAATTAGGTACCTGAGCGTTGTATTGTTACTTCCGGCCCAGGTATGCATCTGGGCGCCAGCCTCCGTTAGGTATTTTTTCACCTCGTCGTATTCGGCTTTAGTGGCCAGCTGTAGCCTTGACCCGTCTTTTGTTTTTGTGATAGAAAATCGTTATTACCGGTTTTCTGCCGGATTGTTTTAACGAAAGCTGCATTGTTTAAGATGTCATAGACGACTATGGCCGGTGTTCTCTTTTCCTTGTTGGTATTCCTGGGGGCGTCTCCTGGGACGTCCACCAGTGGATCGTACCGATTGGCTGTTTCGGTGGTTGTAGGTTTGAATACCAGCGGCTCATAGCGCTTCCTCTTTTTCTTGGCCCTCTCCACTGTCGTGAAGATGGCCGCGTCATTTTCTATAAAATTATCGACGGGTTCAAGGACTACGTCGCTTTCTTTTGTTTCTGCTGGCGCCGCGTCAACCGCGTTTGTAATCTGGACTTCCCTGTTCTCCGGTTTTTTTTTAATAAAACTGCTGTTATGCTAGCAGGGATCGGTATTCTGTCTGCAGAGGTGCCTGTTCCGCTCACTGGAGCTTCGTCCCTTTTTTTGGGGAGGTGAGCGGATCATTCTGGGGGAGGGGTTAGCCCTTCACCTATGCGAATAGTAGAGAGATCGAGCGGGTGAGAAGGTGGGACAAGTTAGCCACCCCCCGCGGAAGAAGTGGGGCCGACCATGCAGTGGCGGGATTGACCCGCTCGCAGCAAGGCGTGCTGCCAACTTCCGGATGGTACCTGGCCGTGTCCCGGAAAACCCTGGGGAGTCCCGCAGCGACTTACGGACTTCCCCCCGTGAGGGGGTTTTCCCGCACCAGGCAGACGGACTCCCACGTTAGTAATTAAAAAATGAATAGTAAAAGAACGATCCGCGACGTGGAGGGTATGAACCGTATCTAGCTATAGGCTCGCTAATCATCCAATAGGTGTAGATGTAGATGGCGTCGCATCGATGAGTGATGATGATGAAAGCATACACATAAACAGAAACAAAATATCCTTTATGAATAACGATCGCGGCCCGATCCCCCTTTCACCTCTGTAAGTTGTAACGGCTGAACCTCTTTCTCTTCCTTTCACTTCAGCACATAAACATATAAATACCGCCTACAGCACTCCCACCCGTCATTACACATCAACTACTAATGATGAGAGCATTGCTCTCGAAATACCTATTTAGTACGTTTACCTCATCTTTAGAGATCTTGTGTGCATGTATTCGAGTGCTTGCGTGCGTGATTGTTTCGTCTGTTAGGTTCCTGTCGTTGCCTACAGGCCGCTGTGTGCGATACTAGGTTCCTGTCTTGGTTCAATCTCCCGCAAACTTAGTATTATTTCCCCTTTCCTTCCCCCTTTAATTTTTTCCCTTTACCTCTTGGCGTGTACGTGTGCGTGTGTTTGTGGTTGCTTAGTAGGTCCCTGTCGCGGTCGTACTGACTCTCACACCTTCTAGCAACGGTGTGATTTTTTGGAGTCCCTGGCGCAGAGTAATTTCTCGCAAACCCGGTCCCGTTTCCTTTCCACCTTTAGGATTAGTGCTTGTGCGATTGAGTGAGTGAATGTGAGGAATTTAAGTTTCAATTTCAGCATTTTGTCGATAATGAAGGTCGGAACGTCGGAACAAATCTATAATGCTGATGAAACTGATTTATATTAGAAGTGCTTACCACAAAAAACTTTAACTTATGAAAATGAAACAAGTGCTGCAAAGCATAAACTTCAAAAACAACGCCTTACCGTTTTGTGCTGTGCTAATGCCGCTGGGTCTCATTTTTTGAAACCGTGTTATTGGGACTGCAAAAAATCCTCGAGCTCTCTCAAAAGTTAAAGTTTTATCTAATTTATCCATCGATTACTATAACAACAAGTCAGCAAGGATGGACAGAGAAATTTTTATGGACTAGTTTAAAACAAAATTCGTCCCAGCACTGTGTCAACACTTAGAATCTTTTGATCTGCCGCAAAAAGCTGTTTTACTCTTAGGAAATGCCCCTAGTCACCTGAATGAAGACATTTTAAAATTCGAAGATGGAAATGTATTTGTTTAGTATTTACCTCCGAATGTGACACTTTGATCCAGCCTATGGATCAAGGAGTGATACAAAATATGAAAACAATTTATCAAAGAAATTTACAGCTTAAGTTCATACAGGATTTGGGGATGATTTACTGTTGTTTTGGAAAAAACTAACAGTGTTGGAGGCTATTAATGAAATTGGTGCTACTTGGAAATCTGTAAAAAGCTCAACTTTTAAAAAATCGTGGCGAAAACTTTACCTGGAAACAACGAGGAATTTCTTGGTTTTGAGGACAGTTTTAACGGAATGGTGCCTGGAGTATTGCGTAATTTACACAGCATAAGTGAATGTGCGAATGTTGATGAGGAAACTGTGCGCAATTGGATAAATGCAGACCAAAATTTGGCCGGTCATTTAGTATTAAATGACGAAGAAATCGTGCAACTAATTACTACCGAAGGTGGACCAACTGCCGCCGATGATTTGGGCCAGGAAGAAGACTAGAGCAAAGGATTAGTCACAGCGCTGCTTTAACTCACGCTGAAACTCTGCTTGATTATTTGGAGCAATAGCAAGACAGCACCCTTGTTGGGAAACTAATGCTGAGAAATCTGCGCAGCACCATTTGCCGAAAGGTGAATGAAGAGAAAAAACAAACTTCTTTGCTTTCTTATTTCAAATAAATAAAGTAAGTTCGTATATTTGTTTCGATTTGTTTTTTTCCGGTACGATTTTATTTTTTATTTTTTATTTTTATGTACATTTCATATGAATGGTGGATTAACCGAGGTTTTGATTATCCGGGATTGATTTTCCCCTACCATCCCGGATAATCGAGAGTCTACTGTATAGTCTAGTGCAGTGGTTCTCAACTGGAGGTACATGTACCCCTGGGGGTACAAAATTTCTTCCAGGGAGTACAACAGTGCGTCGATGCAGACCCGAGCAAATTTTTGGGTGAGAGGGGGAATGTAAAAAAATAGCTTAAAATAAATGTAAAGTGAGGATCAGTACACAACAGGGGCTAGCATATTAAGTTTTAACATTGTAGGCAAGGGATGTAGTGGTGAATACAGGGAAAGGGAGATACATAAATCGCTGATTTATTTAAATGTCATTCGACCTGATGGGTGGAATTTATTTAAATATCTTCAGGGTTAACCAATGCTGAGACGGTATTTCGATAAGACGTCTCCGAGAAGTGATATGACCATATTTATGACGTACCTCCTCTCTGCCCGCATACGGTTTTTTGGATCTACTAGCTAAGCGTTTTTATTCATGAGTGTACAATTGTTGACACATACATAGCGAAGGAGAGAATCGTAATTGTCTGTTTGAAATATCAGACAGTAATATAAGCCTAAGTCTTTTTACAAAACTATTCATAAACAAGCCACTTCAAAGATATGCAATATCTTGACCATGGCTAGAGATTGCCTTTGAATTTAAACGCTGGTAGCGCTACTGTGGAGATTTCACCTGAGGCAGCATGAAACGGCTCAGAATTTCGGTGTTGCTTTGGTCGTCATCGTATGCAGTTATTTCGTGATTAATTGTACTCTCCTGATTCAACTTCATTGACCTGAACATAAAGTGCCAGTTATTCAATTAATATATTAATTTCACTGATATATAATGTCCCAAAATGGATGTTTGTTTTGAAAAGGAAACGTACTGAGCCTAGTAATACAGATAGTGTTAAACGTTCCGAGTTTGATAGGTCCAATGCAGGCAGTGTCAATGTAACTAAACAGGAACAGAATGAGAATTCCTCTGTGTCTGGTACATCTCAAAGAAATGAGAATGAAAGGAATAAAGGTACTTCTAAAACTAAATGTAGATTTTATGACAAATCTTACATTCAATTTGGATTTGTTTCAAATCAACCAACGTCTCCTTTGCCAGTTTGTGTAATTTGTAACAAGACTCTTACCAACGGTAGTCTGAAGCATTCTGTTTTGCAGCTTCATTTGCTACATAACCACGCAGAATTAAAACACAAACCAATCGATTATTTCAATCGAAAAGCTGCAAGCCTAGCTCAATGTGTAGGTAGGATAACATTGTTTGCACAAGCTTCAATGAGAGCACTAAAATGTTTATATGAATTAACCCTACTTACAGCAAAGGAAAAGAAGGCTCACACAGCTACTGAGAGTCTCATAATTCCCGGAGAAAATATGTTGAGGAGTGAGGCTGTGGCTGCTATCAAACTAATTCCCAAAGCAGACGACACTATGTCCCGACGTATACAAGAAATGGCCGATGATGTTGTACAGCAAATTACGCATGATATCAAGGCTAGTGAAAGGTTTGCTTTGCAGTTAGACGAGTCAACGGATGTGTCAAACGATCCGCAGATGATAATTTATGCACGATATTACAATGTAGAATCACGTATTAGGAATGAATTGTTAGCTTATAAAGTTGTAAAGGAACATACTACTGGAGAAGCACTCTTTGATTTACTGGATGATTTTATACAGAACCAATGTGGACTAAAGTGGGAATGCTGTACCAGCATTTCTACTGATGGTGCAATGACAGGCAGAAAAAGTGGCCTCTATGCGCTCCTTCAAAAACTTAATCCCAATATTAAATGGGTTCTTCCATAAACGAGCATTAGTGTCACAGAAAATGAGTGCTCACTTTCATGAAACATTGTGCGATGCAATAAAAGTCGTAAACTTCATTAATAGTTGTGCCTTAAACTCTCGTCTTTTCAAAGTTATGTGCGAAGAAATGGGATCTACTCACACAGCGTTGCTACTTCATACAGAGTACGGTGGTTATCTCATGGACGAGTTCTGACTCGTTTGTTTGAATTTAGACGTGAAGTTAAATGACCATAAGCATTGCCCAAATATTTGCTATTGTCTAGTTTTCTTTTTTAATTTGTTGTATTTTATTGTTGTTTTAATAATTATGACTTTCATAGTTGGTTTTTCACTTTAAATTGGCTATTACGCTGTATGTGAAAATATTGATAAATAAATAAAAAAATAAATAAAAGATTCCTTTCAGAAATGAAATCTGATATGGCAAGTGTTTTTCAAGATGACACTTGGCTGGCTGCTGGCTGGCTTACCTTGCCGATTTATTCAACAAGTTGAATCAATTAAATATCCAACTTCAGGGGTTTTAACAGAAACATTTTCAAAGCACAAGATATGGTAAAAGGATTTCATAAGAAGCTTACCATGTGGATCGCTTGTGTTGAAAAAGGAGGCATCTCACCATTCCAGTATATCAAAGCTGAAAAAGAATTAGAGCTTGGCTTTGCAGAGTTCGCAATTATCAAGGAACATTTGGGCCATCTAATTAATAATTTTATAAAATATTTTCCAGAAAAAGAAAATTCTGACAACACAAATTACTGGTTTGTAAATCCTTTCAGCGAGAAAGCCATATCTGACGCTTCTCTTTCGTTATATATGAAAGAGAAATTAATCGAACTGTCTACCGATCGCAAATTATATGCTAAGTTTCAAGAAAATGGAATATGTAATTTTTGACACATTGTCCGGCCAGAGTTTGGGGAATTAGCTGATGCCGCGATTACGGCACTTTTACCGTTCCTAACAACATATATGTTCGAGAAAGGATTCTTAACTTCGACAGCAATAAAGATGCGGAACCCCAATCGTCTAACCCCCGAACACGATCTCATCCTTGCAGCGACCAAAATTCAATCCCGCATCGAGAAGATTATGTTTGGAAAACAGCTGCTAAAATCGCATTAATGTAACTTTTTACCTCTCGCGCATATCTGCGAATTGATTGTTTAGCCTTCCAAATTTTAAATATAATTGTAATCCTCCTTGTTTTGCTTGTTTTTAGGAAACATAGTATTATCAAGGCAATTGAAAGCAGAGGATATGGCGCACTATTTAAAAATTGTGAAAGTTACATCATAACTCAACTGTTTGGAAAATAAGACCAAAACGCCGCTAAATCCACCCCATCAAACTCAAAAATTACAGGACCAGTCTCTATGCAATTTACGTTATCTTCAGACGATGATGCAAATCACGTTGAAACCACCCGTGCAAGATTTGATTTCGACAAAATTTATCAGACTAAGTTTTAGTGTTACTTTTTCAACATTGTAATTCTACAAAGTGACAACCTCAACTGTGAGTTGTATACATATTATTGAGTGTGGCAGCAGTAATGAGACTTTTTGGGTTTTTTATTGAGTAAGAACACTTAAAAATTTCGTGCTGTATTGCTGTTTTAATGCTTCATTTTGCTTTTATATATAAGTAAACATAAAAAACAATGAAATTCTCTTTCCTAAATTTTTAAATTCATGACCTTTGGATCTTCTTATTGTCCGAAGTATCTAATGGTCTGATAGATGTGGTAAATGAATTAATAAATCGTCTTGATAAATCACAAGAGTGATTTGTGAAAAGGTGGTTAAAATATAATATTGCATTAAATGTCATAATAGTTACCTTGTTATATAAGAAAACCTTGGTCATAAAATGCAATTAAGAAGAGAGGGTGGGTTTGGGGAGGATGGAGTACACGACACGACAATCTTGAAAATTAACAAGGGGTACATTACCAAAAAAGGTTGAGAATCGCTGGTTTAGTGCACACGCGTTATTTTTGCCACATGAATACGCGTGATCAATTTAATTTTACGTTCGAATGTATTTGTAATATTTTACCACGCTAAATTATGAAATTTTGGAACACAAAGAGCAACTCATCCGCGGTGATTTTAATTTTAATTTTAATAAAACCAATATAAGTAATTGTTGCATCACATTTAATCCTATAATACAATTTGCTTAGTTTATCTCTTTGTCCCTAATGCTTTTTGAACCGCTATAACTCAGCAAATTATTAATGAAACTTCACCAAATTTTAAATATAAGCTAATGTTATGGCTAAGATTTTACTTCTTTAAAAATTGGCTGGGAGAGTGGGAGGGAGGGGGGAGGGTAGGGATGCTAATGCTTTTTGAAACGCTATAACTCAGCCAATTCTTAATGAATCTTCACCAAATTTTTAATAGAAGCTAATGTTATGGCTAAAATTTTGTCTTGAAAAATGTGGCGAGGGAGGAAGGGAAAGGCGGAGGGAGAGGAGGGGGAGAAGGCGAGAGAAGGTGGGAAAGGGAGATCAATTTTATATTGACTCTTGCGCCATAAATATATTGTTTCGGTGACTTGATTTAAAATTTTGTCGTTTTAAAAAGGCTAGAATTTAAATAAATGTGAAGGTGTCATTTTTGACGGGCATTATACTAGTTTAAAATAATTATGTGGAAAGTAGGCACCATAAGTTCCGTTTGACTCATCTTGGTAATCTTATAGTAGTTCTATTTGCAATGTCAACCCTGAGTTCATTCAGTATATGTGAATAAATCACCATCTGAATTATCAATTATAAATTAATATGAGAATATTTCCTACAGTGTGAAACATCTTTTCGAGTGTAATAATTTGTGAACCCCTTGAATTATATATATATATATATATATATATATATATATATATATATATATATATATATATACATATACATATACACATACATTAGATACTGTAAGCGTACTATCGTTAATCGGGGGTTCATGGCGCTTGACTTTTGCATTTAAATGAATCCGGTTACATGGATTAAAACATTTTTGGAAAAATAGGGTGAAATATAAGAAAGTTTTACTGAAATTTATCAATTTCTAGTCCGTAGTTTCTTTCTACGACTTTAATCCCTTAAATGGCAGAATGATTCTGAACATTTTCTCTCAATCAAAGCGTTATACAACTCTCACCCACACAAATTCATAGCGTGTGGCTTTAACTTTTCGACTCTTATCTCATTTATCTCCTTCGCTTCATATCTCGTTTCCTTGGAAACGAAGCAACGAGCGATAACATACGTATCTCTCTTGAGGAGAAGACGGGAGCCAAAGGGGTGAATGCCTGATGACAAAATTACGGACTTGATCGCTCGAAGCCTCTCCGCCCAGCTTTTCTCTACGTTTAAAAAAATTAATTTCCCGAGTGAAATCGGGTAGAATATCTGCTTGCGCATAAAGGTTAACCGGTTTAAAAATAAATAAATAATACCTTTTATGAGCTATATGAGAATAAATGAGTCGCGAGCCACTCGACGACAAAATCAGAAAAGGTCACTTTTACTCCTTGGATCACTCGTTAACGTTTAATTTTAGAGTAGGCTGCAAGTAGAAAAAAATTTTAATGGTCGAGATTAATTGAAAGCCTTTTGAATGAACCCAAACCGATTGAACTGCGTGAGTGCGTCACGACGGGATCGAACTTTTAGAATGATTTCATCAACATAGCAATTACACTTTTTCACCTTTCCTAATTTCTGGATATTTGAAGAAAGTTTGGTCGCGATCGTATAATCCAGTGTTTCTCCACCGGTGGGCCGCGACCTACTGGTGTACAGCGAAAAGTTTTTGAAAAAATTTTAGATCAGTTAGAAACACATAAAAACTGTCACAAAAGTATAAATAAAACTTTTGCAAAAAGCAAACGTAATAAAAACTCATGGAAATTTTAATAAATTGCTTTGTTTTTAAATAAACAGCTACTTTTAGTCACCAATATAGACATTTCTCCTGCCTGTATGTGCACCTATTGGTAAATAGTGGGGCCGCGGAAAATTTCTTGCAGTTTAGGTGAGCACTTTCTTGGAGCTATTATCGAAGAGATTGAACAAAGCTGGTCTAATTAATGGTGTCTCAAACTCAATTTCATGGAGGCCAACTAGGTAATTTCGAAAAACACGGCGGACTGTAGGTGATAATTTCGAATATTGTGTCGAAATTAAACGGCCCAAAATAGTATAATTTTAATTAGAAAACTATCACGCAATTTATCGCTATTAAACTTTTTATATCGCTTCGTATCTCTTTCTTAATCCTTAATTTATTTGTCAACGCCCTCTCTCCTACCTACTTAGAGTATAATCAAAGTGATGAGAGGGCCACATGCGGCCCGAGAGCCATTTTTTTGGGGCTTCTCATCTAATCGCATTTTAATATAATCGAGGTCGAAGAAACGAAACTTAAAAAACAGCCACTTAACGGATAGACGTAATTGAAAAATACGTCACCCTGCTCGTTTCGAATTAAACCGCTAACGTGAGCATCTATAAAAATCCGGAATAAATAAATAAAAAAGGATCGGACAATTCATTAATTTATTCGCGCTAAAAGATCTCTTGAATGAAGGTTTTCAAAAATAAATTTCCTCTCCATGACATTTCTCCAGCCTCCTGCAGACTTAAAAACGCTCTTATTACTCGGCATTTAACTGCGTGGCACGCGAAGTTGCGCCGCTATTCCGTAATTAAATTGATCGTATTTTCTCCGCTAGCGGCGGAGAACGAAGATAAATCATTTGCACGAACTTCACCTCCAGCCGGACTTGAATGGCTGCCGTTTTTGTTCGCCCATCGAGAGGATTGCGGCGAAGCGAGCTGTCGCAAGAGGTACGTGGAAATTCGAAGGATTTAAAAAATTGATAAAATAAAACAAAACGGGGCGAAACCAACTGTCCGCGAATTTTTTTTAAGCTAAGGAAGAATATATGAGAGAAAAATTAATTTTTGACGTCCAATTTAAATACACTATTGAGTGTATACTAAGGTTTCGTTTACCATCGCCTAATTGCTATTATTTTTAAAAACAGCTTTAATTCGCCGGCGCGATTTCTGTTTCGCCTGCCATTCATAATAAATTTGACGGATGCAAAATTAACGGAGTCGGTTTTAATGGAATATTAATTTATTAGGCGAATTATGGCTCGTAAATATTGATGCTGATCGAAATAACCATTCTATCGAATAGTATACGAAATGAATAGGCATAGATAAATCAATAATAATTCCATGGCTTGGAATAAAGTCGTAACTTAATACCTTCCATTTTGAATTTTCGATCGAATTTTGCCACGAAGATTTTCAATTATTAGATAAAATGCAAAAAAAGTTCTGAGGAAATTTTTTCCGATTTCAATCAGCACAGATGTTAAAGTTGACCCTCTGAGGGTGAGATACGACATTGACTCATTCTGTTCGAAGTACAAACTGCAACCGCACGACGCTAAATCAAGCGCACGTGAAGGATCAAGGAGGAATGTCTCTCACGGATCAGCGAGGGAATGGTTACTACGTGACGAGCTGTCTTGTGCCAAATGTCAGAACAGGGCATGAGAACATGGCACACAGTCAAGGTTCAAATTTCATTTAAAGCTCAAAAGAAATTTTGTTTTCTTTAAGCACACTACCGACGTCATGTTTATGCGCGGGAGAATGTCAATGTCCCAACCCTAAAGGAAATATAAATCGAGTTACTAAAGTTTTGTGAATTATAATTCAAGTTAATTCATAGTAATATTAGGAGAATGACTTACGTTCTTCGGACATAAGAAAATTCATGCGATGTGCCTTTAAGTTTTGAAGGTTCTACTGCGTCTAGATAAATGTTGAACAAAGATATCCTCCGTCGTGTTTACGCATTTCATTTTCTCCCAATTTTGACCAGAAATATTTCCGACATTTTACCGTCATCGCTTCCATCTTCATTTTCTGGTGGATTTTTACTAGTGAAAATCAATGCCGAATTGAGTTTTTATAACGGTAATTTCTTTATATTCTCTCAATATTAATTTTTCCTCTATTTTTTTCATAAATCTTTTTATCTTTTAATTCTTTCAAAAGAAGCCTATTATGATTTCCAATGCCGCAAGTAGGTCATATTTACGGTCACATACAGAAAGATTACGCAACATAACCTTCAAGAACAACCATTTAAAAATACTTGTCTCACTACCTCCAATAGCCACAACAAAGTTGTACAAAACCAGATGTACATTTAGGCTAAAAAATAGATTCTAGATGAAGTTTTTTCAGAATCAATTTTTGGTGATTTATCAATGAAGACGGCTGATTTGTAGCCGAAACCCGCATCTGGTTTTTTACAACCTTGTTGTGGCTATTTGAGATACCTGAGACAAGTATTTTTAAATGCTTGTTCTTAAATTTTTTAAGCCACAAGACGAACTCGATAGTTCCCTCTTGAATCCACATCCCCTTGTCAAATCAGTTACATTTGTCAAATCAATTATAGTAATCTGATGTATTATAGTGGTATGATGGAGGGATTCTATAATGATTAAATGGCGTTACCTACTTATTTTCAGATAAATCTTTCATATTTCCGAGATTATCTACTTATCTACTATCCAAATTTTATACCACTTCAATTAACTCTCGTGGTATTTATGGAGCCCTTTCGTAATCAACATATAATCAGCCCAATCCTTCGGTCAATTTATCACGCTCATAGATTTCTATTGGCATTTAAAAACAAATAATATTTACCGTGAACCTGCTGGAAAGTGTCACGCTGTCACAAAAGTACATTCGGAAAAAATAAAACTCTTTCATTCATCGAGTTCCCTTGAGTCACAATGCAATATTTCCAGAAATCTCGCCCTCAGCTATCTTAAATCGCAGTGGAAAAGATTTGGCTGAAAAATAAAGAGGTCCATACATAACTAGAATGTTATTTACAGAAAAACTGCGCCAAGTTGATAGTTACCTCAAAAGCTTCAAATAAATGGTAACAAAAAATTTTACCGCGGTGGCCGCATGAGGCATTACAACTCGCAAAGCGAGCCACATACAGCATCTTAAATAAATGAACAGTTCCTACGAGCAGTGCCGTCCGGAGACACCGGCGAACCGGGAGGCTGCCCGGGGCGCCAACATTTTGGGGTCGCATCCTAAACGGTTTAGCTGCACATTATTTTCAAGTACATAGATGAATTTTGGCAAGCAATGGATGTCTCTGAAGGGGTTGGAATCTCGATGGCATTCCTATAATGTTATCATCGTCATCGCTTCAATTTTTTCGCTTGCTTAAAACGGTAATAAATATATTTTATTCGCGAAAATCATTTGAAGATAATAGGGCCCTGGAATGGATCCTTTTTCAGGGCACCGAAATGTTTCGGACCGCTACTGCCAATGATGGGCAATGGCGAGCTAGTTATGAGATTATTTTGAAGTATGTAACGTCTCATGCCTTTATAAATGAAAACTCGGGAAAAATATCGTTTCGATTTAGCCATAGTTTCTCGCGACACCCCCTGCTGGCATAGATCCGGATATGTATGTTTAAAAAAAATTTATATGCGGTTAAACATAGTGGACGTAATTACTGTATAATATACTGCCAGCGGATACCTCTGCTTCAAATCCTACCAGCGTTTAACTTGCCTAAGACAAAAAATTATAATGTAATTACTATTCTGCCAGAGCAATGAGACGTCTTTTGGCTGAAAAACATGCAATAAAAATATGAACTGCATATTCTGTACCTATAGTTAAGATAAAACGATTCCGCGAAATAATGCCAATTACCGCGAATTCCCTTTTTCTAACCTTTGTATTCGTCTCACTTTTATGAATAAAAATGTCTTTCTTTCCACCGTCAGTACAGGTTCTTTTCTCCCGATTTTATGTTTAGCATTGAGTTTTTAAAGCGGTTTTATTCTATTCGGTTCAATTATGTTGTCCATTATTTTATAAGGAGAAGCCTAAAAAATTAGAACATTTCTGTGCTCGTAACCATAAGCGTTTTTACTATTTTCGTTCCATTTTGACGAAGCCCCGACTTGAACTTCTTGGTCAGCACTTCCAAAACATTTTTATTCATCTACCGCTTACAACATTTTACGCGACTTTCCGTATCACCGATATTGATATGTCTTAAAAATCTATACATTGACATTTTTACTGGTGTGATAGAATTAAAGACGATAATAAAATTCTAAGATCTATAGAAGTTAAATAGATGTAATTGCGTAAAATCTTTTATATATAATCATTCAATCATTCTGTCCGTCCGTTCGTCCATCTGCCCGTCCGCCCTTTTATCTCTTGAACAGTTTGTCATAGAGAAATACCGCAAACGCCATTTTGTTTCTGCCAACTAGGAGACCTCGAGAAAATTGTTTTCGTTTACGGAAGTGTCTCAGGTTCGACTCCAGGAGGCAATTATATTTTCCCGTACGTTTACACGGGAGTTTCGATTTTTCGAGGTGCAAGGTTTATTTCCTTCATTCATTAAATACGTAAATATGAACCGAATTTCTCCGTTTTTACTTTATTCGACGGATAAAATATCTTATTCTTGCGAGGTTTAGATGTTACACTAAATAATTTGTCAGAAACACGCAGTGGCGCAGGTAGGTTCTCTTTCGCCCGGGGGCAAGTCGCAGAGATGCGCCCCCCTCCTTTTGCTCCATGTACAATTTTCCAGACAAATGTAATGTAGGGAATGTGACGGAGACCCAAGCATACTATATGTACTAGCATTTTAATTCGGCATACATTATAATATTATCATTGTTTATAAACAAACTTTAATTTTCGGTTCATGCGTTTGCGCCCCTTCAGCCCTGCGACTGGGGGCAGTTGCCCCCCTCCGCTCCCCTCTCGCTACCCCACTGGAAACGCGTTTCTTTTCGACATTTTATGGCTTTTTCGTACTTTTTCCGGGAGTTGCCAAGGCCACCCGCCTTGTTGCCTCCGAATGAATTAGCGTCTATTATCCCTTCGAATAGACGAAAGAATTTCGTTATTCCCTTCGCGGTTTTTACGAAGCGTCGAAATTATAGTCAAACTTAATATATTGTAACTTTAATTACTGCAGATTATTATTATTGAGTAAAGTGCGTGTGGACTATGGACATTTTTAACGATTGACCAAAATATAAAAAAATATTCTTTCTTTGTTCCAATACTGGAATGTTACCTTTGTCGTAAGAGAGAAGCGATTAACATTTCACATATAAATTATAAAAACAAACATGAAATTCAAAATGTCAGTTGTCTAATTTTATAAGGATAAATGAGCTATTATTAATTTTAAGCATGCAAATCTCTGACAGATTTCGCAAACGTTTTTATGGATACCACCAGTGATAAGTATTTAGGGCTATTCTCAGCAGTTTTTAAGCTGATCATGGTACGAAGGAATTTCTTCACTAAACAAATATTTCTAGGTGTCTCATATCTGTAAAAATCCTTTGGCAAACTATTGTCACTTTCGGAAAATACTCTTTAGTTCGACGAGTTCCTTTGCTCGGGAATTATGTTCCGAAACTATTCTAAACAGAATTCCGAAATTATGCCGGATATAAAAATAAAAACAAGCGTCCGAGCGAGGGATTTACGTGAGGTGTTTATCGATACACACGGTTCCCGTTATTTTCGGGAATCTTTCGAAAGCTTCGAGACGTATAACAATAGTAAGAAAACTCCCAAATTGATTCAATTGTTCGCTCGAAAGAGCCAACACGGTTTTAGGCGACTCACGGGTATCCTTCGCTTTGAAACTTGGCCAAATCAAGCACTTAAACCTCTTAAAGCTGTCCTCGCTCTCTGAATAGGCATTTTTTTACGAAGCGTTTTTTATTGTTATTTGCGGAGACAATGCCATTGGCCAAGAGAACTTCCTCCCCTCCCCCTCCTCTATCCCCCCGGGGAGAAATACCTCTTTAACACCGCGGGGGGAAAAACAACTCTTGCGCCATCGAAAAGTTTACCGTTTACCGTGTTCATTCGCCAGAGCAAATTAATACACCCTCGGCCGTAAAGTGTGCTTTTCGTTTGCAAATCTGATAAAAACCCCGAGTTAACGAAGCACTTTCCTTTCGAAATTATTTCGGCGCGTTCCTTTCCGACGCTTACAAAAAAAATTAAAAACTTACTGGACTCGCGAAAAAAGGGTCGAGATTTTTTCCTGCGTTTTTATTTTTATTTTTGACCGAACGGAATGGCCTTTCTTGAATCGAGAGACTTCTACAACCGAAAATCCCCTCATCCCATCCCTCTCTATCTCTCTCTCCCTTCGTGGGTTTCTCTTTTATAAAACGCCTTGACGTATCGCTCCCCTCCCCCTCTCAGCTCATTACTCCCTCCTTATTTTAATTAACATTCCAATTCGTGGGTCGTATAAATATCTCCGATTTAACCACGCGAAAGTGAGTTGCTCGGTGATTAATTTTGTGCGGCAGCAAGACGCGCGATGCAAAGGGTTTTATTATTTATTTTTAATCGTCACGGATGATGGCTGAAACTAAAGACAGGATGAAAGGTAGGCTGCAAAATAATTGTTGTGATACTATGCAGAAAATAATCCATAGATTCTATCCCAAATAGACATCGGAACTATTGGAAAAATCTGATGTGGCCACCACATGACTTTCCCCATACCTGTAATATTTCTAAAAATTCCAAATACTTAGGTTAGATAATAATAAATATTTTTAAAAACTGCGAGAAAGAAAGATAGAACAGAAATAAACACGAACCATAGCCTTCTGATATTGGATATAGCCACAAAGCTCCAACAATTAAGAAAATAAAAAGGAGCTTTACTAAGACGTAACTAAGCGTCAATTGTTAGCAATAATCGTCGTTTGGTGGCAAGGTGGTGGCAGCTAAAAATATAAGATATCTCTTAAACAATGCATTATATGGGAAAATATTTCAAACAAATATTGTGGAAAATTAAATTTCCTACAACTTTTATTAAATACATTTTTACACATTTCAAATATTAAAGCAAATATTTTAAAATAACGGATAAGTGACAAGAGTAAACACCCACTTCCGTTTGACCGAGTTTTACCAAAACCTAATCAGTTCTTGTGACTTTAATAAAAATGTTTAATATAAAACTTCGCATTGATCTGATTAATAGTTTTTGAGTTAGAGCACCCAAAAAACTCTCACATACACACACAGACATCATCGAGAAAATGGTCAAAACGTGTTCAGGGGACCTCAAAACGTGTATTTCCGTTGAAATCTCGAAATCGATTTATTTCAGGAAAACAATACTTTCCCCTATACTACGTATAGAGAAAGTAAAAATGAGTGATTAATCTAGTATCCTCAAATGCCGTTCAAAATTTAGTATTTACAATCGGTGAATTCCAACGATAAAGACTGCCAGGCATTCTAAGTGCGCAAATGGTTTTTCACAACCTTTTTGTGGTAATTGGAGATAATTATTTTACCAGTTTGGTTTTAGCCATAAGGCGAGCTCTATGCCTCTCTATTGAATCAGCAGAATTGATATATTAAGTATCTCCGGCATCCATACAAGAAACGAGAAAACTGGATGCGCATATTTGCTGCAAAGCAGCCGCCGTCAGAGGTGATCCACCAATGGCCGACAATTAACTACTATTTAATCGCAACTGGTGGTGGCTGCTCTGAAAAATGCATGTTTTTCGCAACATTTTCATAGCTATATATTTTATCTACCTCAATTATAGATTCTATTCCTTCCTAAAGGCGAGCTAGATAATTATTTTATGAATCAGCAGCACTGATAAATAGTCTGCATTTTTACTGAGGCGCTCAGTCCTAAGGATATTTTCCATTAAAAAAAATGTACTTGTTATTATATAACATCAGATATGATGGGTATCCGTGATTTACGTTTTACGTTAAAATTTAAGTAACAAATTAATGAAACCAACTTTTACATGCACTAAAAATTAAGCAATAAATATACAATTAAGATAATTGAAAGTTCCAGGTAGCAAAAACAGTTTTGGGTAAATAAAAGTGTCGTGGCAAAAAATATTAACGAAGATTTATTTTCGAAACGAGAAAAAAGTCTGCTGTGACCGGGAATCGTTCCCGGGTCTAACCACTTGTAGGGCGGATATTTTACCACTTAACTATCGTAGCAGATCAATTTTCTCCTTTCTGAACGCGGATGTTTTTCAATGTAAACGAATGAGTATTTAAATAATAAATTTTTCAACAATTAACAATGTGTACGAATAATTATTTAAACAATGCATTTTTCAGCCATTAAGTTGTACAAATCAAAGTCCGAGATAATTTCAATTGCCCGTAGCTCTGTAACAAATGAGAATCGGACCAATGTTCATATGACATTTTTACTCAAAATCACTTAAGGAATAAGATCCGGAAGTTATGACATAAAGTCACCGGACACCCTGTATAACACCTAGCTCAAAATTTTAAAATATTTGGATGCTACAAAATGATTCTAAATCTTTAATTGTGCTTTTAGTGGGAATTATGGAAATTACATATTTCTATCAAAATAAATATTCTTAATAACAGCGAGAACAGTTGGAATTCTCTGCTCAATCAAAATAGAAACATTATAGCTTCCGACAAACTACAACCGTGGTTTTCATTTGCAAGATTTATGGTACGTATTTTAGACTAATTGATATGTGATAAAATCTTATCCATTTGCTCACCTAAATAAATTTGGTTCGATTTTTGCTTCACTCAGGTGAACATGTTGTGCAAATTTCACAATTAATTAAATTTTCAGCTTCCCTTAGTATCAGAATTCTCCACATCTAATTGTAAGCTCAAAAAAATGTATTTTTCAAATTAACAGGTTTTTCATTAAGATGTTAAGAATAATATTTTGGGATTGTGAACTTTCCGCCCACCTCGTCCACGTAATTAAAGTAGTCAGCATTCATACTCATTTTGCCATGACAACGTAATTACCGACCTCCTTGAAAAATTGATGGGATTTTCATGCGGGATTTTTAACTCGACGCTACGCGCTGGACAGCTTCAAATAGACTCACCTCAGCTGACAGACCTTCTTGTCAGATATGCGGACGGTGAAACGGCAATCCCTGACCGCTTCCATGACTCCTTCAAGGGTGTCACTCCCGGGGTAAGAAGGGTTGAAGAACTGAGAGACTTTAGAAGACGTCTGCGCACCGCAGGTGGTCTGCCCTGGAGAAATTAATTTGAAAAGAGGTTTACGTTCTTTATTACGCTGCTAGTAGTGTTTAGAGCAGACAGATAGATATGAGTCTTTATTTGGGCGAGATTGAGGCTAGACGATCTCTTATTTCATCTAAGCGATTGCCAATTGCAAATACAACACTACATAAGAACTAACACAAAACTACCATAGGTGTAAATGAAAAGAGGATGTTTGTTTGTAGGAAAACCCTAGGAATATTTTAGTTGCAAAACCTTAGGAAAAACACCACTATAGGAAAAATCTCACACAGGAAGGAGGAGGGTGAAAAATCTAGGAAACTTAACGATAGCTTGACGGATGAAGCCTTAACTTTGTGGATCTCTATAATAAATAAGGAGAGAATCCCTTTGTAAAAAAATCCCACTTTATTCAAGGAAACCAAAAACCACCTGTTTTAACTATGATGCAGTCATTATTAGGTGAAATAGGTCGTCTTTAGTTTCCTTGAATAAAGTGGGATTTTTTACAAAGTAATTCTCTCCTTCTCTTAATGATAGCATTAATTAAAGATTTCGATAGAGAAATAAACACATTGAAATATAAATGAAACGGTTATACATGCGTAAATAAATATATTTATACATACCCATATACATTAAATTACATAAATCATTAAACGTTTAAATTTATTCGAAAAAAGTAGCACTGCAAAGGCTCGGGTTTCGATTTATGAAAAGAAATAAATAACCGGATCACCTGTTAGTAGTCAGTATTTCAGACACCCATAAAGATGAAAATAAATTAAGATGTTTACTTAGTCTGTGACCAAGAAAATCGTTGGCTCGGCCCCTTATGCAGTACTGAGATGTGGAAAACAAGAAAAAATTGTCGTATTTAGAATAATTATTGCTGACTCATAGTTTAATTTGCAATCACGGGCCTGCCTTCAGACCAATGGTGGTTATTAATCTGATACATTGATAAACAACAAGGAAAAGGAAGTAATTCCTATTTCGAAGTGATAAATTCATTCATTCCAAACTAATTGATAGCTGCAAAACAGTACTTAAAACTAGACAGATAGAGAAGACTACCAACCGATTTCTTATTGCAAAAACTTATTGGAGCGGAAAAATAATATTGGAGGGAACTATTTGATTCTGTGGATTTAATATTGAATTACGAGATAAAGTTAATTATTCCATGAAATAATTAAATGTTTTCAGTCAAAGATAATGTTACTAAAATACCTCTCTCAGGAATGTATTTCCCACTAATTACGGTTTGATAAGGAGATTAAAATAAATTCCTTCATTAATTCGACCTTTAATTTGACTGATGCGAATACACATAGGACGTCGGTATTCGCGGCGCGAAGATGTTGGATAAAAGTCATTAAACCTAAAAAGTTAATTTACCGGAGAAAATGTGGAAACGGACCCCACGAATGCTTTTCTTTTTTGTAAAGAAAACCGCTTTGTAAAAACTGGAACAGCATATGTCGTCTTGAAGCAATTAATAGCTCGTAATGTAATAAGAAATTTCATCCGGTTAATCGTGGGAAACCCAGCATTACAAGTTTGGCGAGTTTTTACCCAACCCCTCTCCCTCTCTCTCTCTCTCTCCGTATCTCAAGTCTTCTTCAAGCAAATAAGCGAGATGAATTCCGAGTTTGGTAATTAATTGTGAGACAAACGGGGGAGGAGTTCGAATCTACAAAAACTTTCTCGAAAAAAACGCTTTAAAATTTTTTAACTCTCGTTTCCTCCCACCGCCGCCCGCCTTTGTTCGCCCAAGGACGCCGAGAAATTCCTCTCCCCTCCCTCCCGAAAGAGTCCGATTAACTTCGAGTCTATGCGTTTCCGCGGAAAGAAAAAAAAAAGGTGCACAACTTTGCATCAAAGCTTGCACTCTGGCGAATACCTTTACGACGTCAATGAATGCACGTGCCCAACTCTTTTTCGACTATAAATCTCTCCCCGCTTTTATTCCGCCGGGTATTCATTGTTCCGTTGAGAAAATAATTGATGGCGATGCTTTCAAATTAAAGTCACGCACTGCCTCCCTCCACCCTCCCCTCCCTTTCCGCCCCTTTACCAAAACAAAAACGAATCGATAGGAATAAAAGCGGTCTTTCGACGGGGTAGGAACGGGGGGGGGAAACCAGAGAGAATCGCCGCGCCCGATTAAGGCAGGCCGCCCCTAAGAGGGTGATGGTGGCGGAGAGAGAGGAAAGAAACACAAACAGAAGGCTAAAGAGTAGAGAGAGACAAAAGAAGAACAGCCGCTCTACACGAGAGGACTGCTACGGCCTCCTTACCCCCTATGTTTTGATAATGGCTCGAGAAATGATTTGTATGCGAGTGAGGAAACTCGAACTTCCGGTCCATTGCTTCGATCCTCATCATTTAGAAAACACCTCGTTGCCATCGGAAGGAATTCAAAGACGGCGTTCCTCTATATCTCTCTCTCTCGTGTCTTTTTCGTCCTTCCTTTGTCTTTCACCCCATCTCCCCCACCCCTCCTTCTTCCTCCAGTGGGAGGATGATGCTCATTCTTGCCGTGCGTCGCTCCGCGGTCGCTCCCGACAGCGCAAGACAAATGAAACTGCTGCCACGCCGCCTACATTTCTGCGTACGCCATTAAAAAAAAGAAAACGCGTCGTATCAGGCGCTTCTTCATCATCCCCCGTCCTTCCCTCTTAACGCTTCGCCTTTTTGACGTGTAACTAGTTGGAGAAGCTAGGTAGGTTCCTAGTTGAACGATTGCAAGTACCGTAAGAAAAAAATATAGGATGGCGAAACGCACTTCGCCTTTTCCGCCCAACTGCGCGTTCCTCTCTTTTTTCCCATTTCTCGGACCAATTCCACGTTCTTCAGGAAGTTTTTTTTTTTTTAGCTCCCGCAATTTCGCGCGAGATTATTACTTCCCGCGCTTTCGATTTTTATTCCTTTTAAAAGTGCTTTTCGGTTAGTTTTTTCTTCGTTCGAAATTGCCGTCTGGCCGCTTATTTTGAGTGGTAGGGAATTTTGACGCGGTTTTTTGTGAATTCGTAGCGTTTTTTCACGGCCGAATCCCGCCGAAAATACAAAATCGTTTTCTAGTACAGCCATACCTCGCTTTACGCGACAGATATATGTTCCTAAAAATTTCGCGCTAAACGAAATTAGCGTAAAAGAAGGTTATTATGTCAATGGGGATAGGTTCCATGGACACAAAAACTAGTGTAATATTATAAATAAACTGATGTGGGCAACACATGACTTTTTCCATATTTATATGGCAAATTACATGTTGTTAGCTCTGGGATCGTTGTCAATATTTACTTCCGGTTGACAATTAAGAAAATAAAAAGGAGCGTTACTAAGACGTAACTAAGCGCCAATTGTTAACAATAGTTGTAGGTAGATGGCGTGGTGGTGGCAGCTAAAAATATAAGATATCTCTTAAAAAATGTATTATATGGAAAAATGTTTCAAACAAAGGTTCTATAAAGTTAAATTTCCTACAACTTTTATACCGAACATTTTTTCATTTATCAAATATTAAAGCAAATATTTCAAAATAACGGATGTGACAAGAGTAAACACCCACTTCCGGTAGACCGATTTTTACCAAAAACTAATCAGATCTTCTAACTTATATAAAAATGTTAAATATAAAATTTTTCGTTGACTTGATTAATAGTTTTTGAGTTAGATCGCCCACAAAAATCTATCATATACAGACAGACTGACAGAGACATCATCGAGAAAATAGTCAAAACGTGTTCAGGGGACCTTGGACCATGTATTTCCGTTGAAATCTCGAATTAGATTTTTTCATGAAAACAATACTTTCTCTATACTTCGTATATGGAGAAAGTAAAAATAAGCCGTTAACCTGAAAAAAACATTATTTTCGGCTTCCATCCATCTAATCCAGATGCAAATCTTTACGTTCTTTTAATAACTTATCGTCATCGGTAATATTCAATTGGTATAGAAAACAAAAACTTCATTATATTTAGTCGTAATTGTAATTATTTCCTGTATGAATGCAATCCTAAATAAATCGGCGAGGAAGTTTTATTCGGAAAGTAAAGTAATAAAGTAATAAATAATTCCAAAATAAGCGCCGATCGAGGGATAAAAACGGTGTGCTGTCCTGGGAATTTCTTTTATGGTATGGGTGTGCCACATTCTGGCCCTAAATGGGGATCCAAAGACGATTATACTAAAACTCACAAGTCTGTAAAAAATGGAATTTCTAATTATATTTATGGTTATGCCCACTCAATTGTCGGCCACTTATGTTTTGTGAACACCTGGAAGGCGTGGCCCCGCTTCGTACTATAACGAATCCGCACAAAACGGGGTCGGGAAAAAACGAGGTATTACTGTATTTTTATTGTAAAATGATGTATTTCTTTTAAACTCCGTTTAAATCGAGAATTATATTTATATGATTTATATCGAATTAAATATGGGTAATTCCCGGAGCCGTTAAAACTATGCTAAACCATATGCATGCTTGTAGTCGGGTTTGTCTAACTTTAGCTCTTACATAAATCAGAGGATGGAGCAACGTTGCCCAGTCACCCAAAGGACGGGACCGTACGGAAAGACAGGCAGCGGTTGTGCATGATGTGGCAACGTTGCTGTTCAGTGATTGTCCGGAGCCCTTTTTGAGAGCTCCCGCACTCTTATTTTTTTCTAAGTAATCAGAGCTCAAGTTAGACTGCGCTGATTATAGTAACAAGGAAACAGTCCGTAGCGTTAATGCACAGATAGTTAACCGTACATTGGAAATGGCTTTCTCCTATTATCATAGCTATGGAAATTTATCCCACATTGGACTCGAGCACATGCCGAAAAATAAATGACACCATAATTTCTAGCAAAAAAACATTCCCATTCTAAATCATTCACCTGAGAAGTTATTTATCGTCGAACGAGCACCAACATATTTCAGCTTGATTAAACGTAAAGCGTTTTCTACCTAGATGCGGAAGACTTTGATACATTATATCAATTCTCCTCGGAGTTAAACATTGCGCGGTCGCATTATCATAAAAGCTTCATGTAAAACAGTATACGCTCTCCGAGACTATCTAGGCTTCGCAAAAACGTTTCGCTAGCACATCTGTTTCATAAATCGTGTCCGTTCTTACGAGGAAAGGTGCTAGAGATCAGAACCGACATGAGGCGAGGGGGGAGAATGCCATTCACCTGCTTATTCAAAACGAGGGAGAAGTGAAATTCTTCGACTACTTCAAAACGAAATGAATTCCTGAGGCCCCGCACCTTAACCTCTCATTCGACGCGATGCGTTGTGTAATTGTTTACCCTTTCACAGAATACACGAACCGCTGGCCGGCGGTTAGACAAATCGGGAAGACTCGAGCCCGAGACCATAAGGAGGGAAGCCGGTATTACACAATCGCTCCAGTTGGCTGTATAAACCGCATGCCTATACATCCGCCGTCTTTGTCCCGTGTACAAGAAGTAACCCGGCGCTAGTTTTTTTCTGTATACGACGAGGAATTCGCTCTTTTCGTCACCTCGAAATCTCCTCGATCAAAAAAGTTTTTAAAAATTTGTACCATTTCACCCTCGGCTATGACCGCGTCTAATAATTTCTCTTTAAATCCATAGTTAAAATTTTACCGAGACACTCTAGAGCAGTGGGTCTCAAACTGTGGGTCGCGACTCCCTTAGGGAGCCGCAAGCACTCTTTGTTAAGGCTAGTGATTTTATTCTTTTGAACAGACCTGCAGGTTTTAATTTATCGACATGTTTTGTTCAAAAAATAAATGAAATTCTGTAGTTTATCGACACACAAAAACACTTTTTTTAACAAATGAGTTTCTTTTTATGTAATAAAAACAAATAAGAAATTATATCTCAGTGGTGATTTGTACTTGAAAAATATATTATACACCACATGTTGTCTGAATGTTTTAAATACACATACCTAGTTGTAAATAACATAATTTATAGTGCTAACCTTATATTTATAAAGAGCACAAAATAAAAAACTCTCTAATTATCATTTTCCTTATCGTCGTCATCCCCCTATGTGGAGAAAACTGGAGTGTTTTTTTTTGCTTCTCGAATATTTTCGAGGGGTCGCGGCGACCAAACTTCCGGAAGGAGGTGTCGCCTGACGAACCTGCATGAGAATCGCTGCTCTAGAGTGTGTTTCGTTGTTCTCCCAGAAATAAGAATTATTAAGCTTTCTGCATCGTTTTGAATAATACAAATCTTATTGGAGTAAATGAAAAATCTTACGCTGTGAATCGAAAAGATTTTGCGTCTATATATCGTGAAAAAACATGAAGACATTAAATCGTGAAACGTTTAAAAAGAAGTTTCGGTTTAAAATAATTAATTTGATTTTCGATTTATACCCGGTGCCTTTGAACATCTTTTCCTGGCGTACCTCAATGGGTATTTTTTTAAACAATGGCATACTCTAATACATTTTAATTGATGACGAAAAGGACAATATACGCATTAAAAAGCCTCATTTATGTTTATAAACGTAAGTTATAAATAATTTGGCGCATTTTTTATTTTAACACATTTTCCCACGTGCCCAATCCGTGCGCGCCCATTTACGCAAAAAAAAAAGAAAACGCAATCTCTCTAAGGTTAACTTACAATCAAGCACGTTTATTTGTGGAGATAACCGAATACATGGTAATAAATATCCCTTCCAGACGCCGCTTTGTCGCTAAAAACGTGTCCACGATGTTTTCACAAGTTATTCGTAGTTATAATATCAAAATCCATCCATGAAAGCTGAAGTGAGAAGAAGAAATTATTACCCTTTGATAGTGAACATTCGAATTCCATTTTTTTAATATTTTAATGCGCTTCAAGAGGTAAACGTATTCCGATGTGGAAACTCGTGCTTTAGATTTTAAATAAATAGCAGATATTCTCCAAGTTGTGAACGAGTGTCGGTGTTTAACGTGGCCGGTCGCGTGAAATACCAAAACACTGCCCGAAGGCTCCCGCTGCTAGGTTTCAGCCTTTCGCCTTATATTCATCGCCTCTTCCCGGTTCACCATGGACAAATGTTTCTCATTATCTCATAAGGTGAGGTCTTCCTCGGAAAAACCTACTCCATCCTTTATTTTTCGAGAATCATCTATCAATCATACCCTTTTACTTTTCGCCGTCTCATCATTGCCTCTCACAGCTTCCTCTTCTCGCAGCTGCCTTGACACTAATTTCAACTCATTAGCAAAGTTTCTATCACATTAATACCTAGTGGCCCTATATCAGCATTTAAGGCATTAACACAACAATGTTATATAATATATATATATATATATATATATATATATATATATTAAACTTTATAATGTGTGTAACCGTAAAATTTAAAATGAGGTTTGTCACGCAGTTCGCACTAAAATCATTGCTTTTATTTTGCAGTGATTATACTTACATAGTTTTTGAAATTAAAAAGATTTTTAAACATGTTACGAAATTGAAAGCTTTGAGTTATACAAGTTGTTACGTTATATCACTGGGTTGAGAAATTGGAAAAAATATTCCTTCGATAATCATAAAATGTTTTATCTCTTATGGCTGTCGGATAAAAACTTTTTTCCAATTTTAATTTCGACCATTGAGTGTGTTCCTTAAGCTCCTACTTCGTATCTAAAAATCAAACGTTTTAAAAATTCAAACAATAATAACCTGCATTTAAATTTTATAGACCGATATTTGTATGCATATCAGTAAAAAAACAACTGAAATTCCAAACAAATTACAAAACAATTATATTTCACCCTCCAACTAGGCCAGCTTTCAAATTCTTCTCCTGTTTAGGAGGATGAACCGGCCTCAATAGTCAGGAGAAAAAGCACTCATTGAAATAAATTGGATCGCATACAGGGTGGCAGGCAAGCTTGATAAATCCCCCGTTGAGGAGTCATCAAGTGTCCATCGTATTGGTTACATTATCGTATCGGTCATAAAATTGCAACAAAATATAAAGGTTTTTAAGAATTTCGAGCTGGTATAAAAATTTGTACATTGATCTAGACACATTATCGGAAATTTCCTTTTCGTTTTATTTCAAGTATAACGGTCAAATCAGAATGAAACAAGCAAGGGAAGAATTGTATCGTAAGCTGGCTCATTTTTTTCAAAATATTTACAATATCAAAATTTCCGTTACACCATATTTATGAAAATAAAAATTTTAATTTCCCTGCTCCCGCTTCGTAAATTAAACACGAATAGTCTAATAACGCGGGCATATGGACAGTGATCAAAAAGTAGTCTTTCTTTAGTTTCGGACACGCGATCATACCAAGAAATTTTGTCTTAATCTGGATTTGATCGTTCGGCGGATATCTTGTTTAAAGACGGAATGACCGACCAAAAATACCGCTATAAAACGGAAAGTTTTTGTATTTTTCCCTTTGATATTCTAGCAAAATTTAACGCGACATGTAGTCCGAGCAATGTTTTTAAACCTCGAAAACTCTGGACTCTATATGTTGACCAAGATTATGCGTATGGACACAATTTTCTTTCTTTTTTTTCTTGTCGCATTGCACATTTATTCCTGCGTTTCCACCAAGCATTTGCTTCAATTTAAACATATTTGACGCAATAATAAAGCCGATTTTTCCAAATTCCCGGAGGAAACGAAAACATTAACCGTCCTAAAAACCTCGAGATATCGAACGCTGTCGGCGCACGCGCGAGACCAGTTTAACTCCCGATTTCATAACAGTAACCCGACACCCTCCGCGCAGGCACCCACGCGAAGTAGGATACATGTGAAATCCGATATGCGCCTGCATTAGCCTACTCACGCACTTCGCCGGTGATTTTTTTCTCCCCGCGTCCTTCCCGAGGGGCGTTGTACCTTAAGTGACGTGTGGCAACGCTTACTGACGGCTCTAAGAGATCGTGAGCGCTTTTAAAAGAGTCGGCGTACTGATATACCAAATACGGAATAACACTGAATCTCCCCATCCCCCAACCCTTCAATCCATCGTCCGCCGGCTGGTTTCTTTTATTCCGTTTTCGAGGTACTCTGAAACGTAGTGACGCGGGAGTTTTTAAATGACATTATCCTCGGAGAGAATTTTCCAAACTTTTCGTCGAGCTTGCCTAATGAATACTGATGGTACTAATAGATCCAATAGCCATAAAAGTCTCTGAAAAACTTTTCGGATACAAATCAGTCGTCCTCGATAGTGATTCGCCTATAGATATTTAGAATCCACGGCAAGTGAATTACAGCCGACGAAGGCTGATTTGTAGTCGAAATTAAATTCAGTTTCCCCGAAACTTGTGCAGCTGTTGGAGTTGTCTCTATTATCCTCCCAAAAACTCCGTCAGTGACTGCTTAGGTATCTTCGTAATCCAAATATAATAAAATCCCTGGTTAGTTCGTTCGTTCGTGCGTAACTGGCGGTAAAAATACATGAAAAGACGAATAACTTGATCAAATATGTACATATAATAATGAAATCTGGCGGAAATGGTCTGCTCATAAGTAAAAATGCTCCAACGAAGAAAAATTTACGAAAAACGACCCGAGTTCGAGTCCATGGCTGGTGATACATTCCCCATAACATAACCCGTAGAAATCAATTTTTCGACCTGCAGGCTTTTTTTCTTTTGCAAAATTAATTTAGAAATAATTAATCTACGGTCTTCGAATAAAAGCCATTTGAAAGAAAAATAAACAAAGACTCTTATTCTTATCGTCGATTTTTGCTTTCAGTTCGAAATCGCTCGAACTTTGCATAAAATTCAAAATTTCATGAAAATATTGCGTTTTTTGTGAAAGGTTTCCATGACGACAGAACATGTTGTTGAACTCGAGATCCTCATTATTGTATGCTTTCTTATATATGCATGAAATTGACACGATTCAGAAATCAAGAAAATTTAAGAGTCCATGTTCACTAAACACCATATCCAGGAAAATTAATTCCAGGTGAGGATCGCACATTCACAAAAAACGTCGTTTTAAAACAGTTGTTACACTAATCATTAAATCTTCAACCAGGTTTTGTCATAAATAAACAATACAAAACAATTAAATAAGTTTTAGTTTGAGAAATTAAAAAAGAAGGTTTTCCATTCGCTTTGTTTTTCAGAAGAAAATTTTCACAAACTCGAATTTCTATTTTTAGATTTCTATTATCATCCCGTAATGTTTGACGGGTCGTCGATAGTTAACCCATAAATAGTCGCATGCTGTCAACGGTTGGTAAATTAATGGATATGAAAGTGAAATCGTTAATGAGGAATTTTTTGTGCTTTTTTTCTTTTGACAACTAAATAATTTGTAGCCCAAAACATGGCTCTATTAATGTTACGTATTTTCGGTGATTAAAATTTATGCAGAAAATAGCAAATGATAATGATAAACACTGAGCAACGAAGGAAGAAAATTTAATTTAACACGAAGAGCAATTTTAACGGTATCTTGTTTTATAAGGACTCAAGATTAAAGCTGATCTATTTAAAATAAATATGTCATTAGGAAAGTATACGTAAAACTCAACAAAAGAACTAGAGCTTTTAAAACACTTAATTACTCCAATGAGGCACACAAGGGTGAAATAGCGTAAAATTGTGCGGAAGCATTCTTTTTAAGCCTACAACTTTCATGAGGATTTTTAAACGACGCTTGTAGAATTTTCGTCGCAACATTAACCCCGCAAATATTATTAACCTACGGCATTTTAAAAAGATGATATTTGACCAGTTATTGGTTACAATAAAGAAAAAACATAGTAGACCGGATTACTAACCGAAGGATGAGGCAGTGCGTCGAAACCTGGTCACGAATCAAACTTTTCATTTTTAGCGGTTCTTTTAACAAATTCTTTTTATTTATTTGTATTCACCATTAATGAACAGTAATCACAGTGCGAATTTACTAATCTTTGTTGCTATGATTCTCAGTAGAATAAGCAATAGTTAGATATCGCTAATTACGAATTTGTCATCGAACTCTACATGTGCTTAACCATTATAAAAATGATCCGAGTTCCTGTATTCGATGCTGTATCATATAACAAGGTACGAGTATTATTGTGCCTGTTTTTGTAAGGCGAGAATATATTTTATATTTAATTTTTGTTTTATTATTCAAAAATAAGATAATCCAAATTCTTCTTGTTGTCCAAAGGCACCGTTTCGCGTATATTTTCTCTAGGGCAGGGATCGGAAATTTACGGCCCGCGAAGCTATAACGAAAAAGTGATAGGTAAAATTCAAGAGAGAATTTCGTATTTTTTTAGTCAAATTATAATCTCAAAACCTTTCTGATAAATTTTTAACGCTAATAAATTATTTAGACTTGATTTTCACTAATATGAGACCGATAAATTTCTAGATAACTTTGGATTTAAACACTCATCCGGCCCGCCGAATCTCTCGTGACTTCCAATGCGACCCTCCGAAATATTCACAACTTTAAATGTGCCCCTCTATGCATTAAAGGTTGCTGAGCTCTGCTCTAGGGCTTTATAGACAATTATTCGCGTTAAAATAACATCGCATTGATTATCTCACCACTATTCCAACAATAATTCTTGGTAAAAGTCACTTAACCGTAAAATAATTCATTAAAATTATTAGATGGAGGCCGTTTTAAAATTCTTATCGACGATTTTTCTTGTATACCACAACTGAGAGAACCGGTATGTAAGTCTCTATAATGGTTTCTTGAAAATGGCCCCTCAAAATTTCACGAAAAATTTAATATCGCTGAACCAGTTATGTGTATAATTTATTGATGATATCCATATATGGAAGCAAAAGAAACCTTCTCTCTCTCTCTCTCTCCCTCCTAGATGTAAGAAGAGACTGTCTAGTCTCAATCTCGCCCAAATTAAGACGGATATCTATCTATCTATATCTCCGCTACATTTCCCTCGAAAGAAAATTAAAATTTTTTTCCCTAGCTTTTAAAACAACTCCAAACGAAATTTTACGGCGCAACCCGCTTGAACACGTGTCCGTATTTAAACGCAGCGAAAGTGCAAGGTCTTTTTAGCTTCCAGAGGTCGAAAAACTCTTTCAAGGAGTGCAACGGCCCAGTTGCACAATGGGGTGGGAGACTGAAAATGTTATTGTCTCCATTTCCAATGACGTCCTTAATTCGTAGATTTACGAACGCGTCAAACTGGAATTCTTCTATAAAAACATATAAAGCGGATACATAAGAGTATTCGAGCTATCGAGCATGTTTATTGCATCCAATGCTTTCGGAATCGCGATCTGTGCTCGATACTAGACTGTCTCCGAGACAAAAGTAGCACGACAGAATCGATTCGATTCTCGAGCGCCAGCGATTATTCGATGGAGAACTGGAACGAATAATTCGAAGCGAAGGATGATCCTAAAGTCTCCGAATTTGGATTTGTAATTTATACGCACGCACATATATGTACAAAGTATAATATTCGATACGCTTTGTCCTTACGCCTTAGAATTTTTTATAAACTCTAATGCGCGTTACAGGCGTCGCCGAGCGTAAAAAAATGTTTGAAATAATATCATCGAAGGCCGTATTTTAGTTTTGGTAAAACATACTCAGTAGCTAATTGGTAAACAGGATAATCGATCCGCTGATACTCGACTGCAATTTGAGCATTTCCTCGCCTCAATTACACTGAGAAAATTGTCATCCGCATTCGCGGTTTCTGCTGCCGATTGAACCGATTCTTTTACGGCAAGCATGAAAAGATACCAAGGTAAAATGCCGTTCTAACGAAGGCTTATAAAAAGCGAGAATATGTCGAACTATTTGCTGTATCCAACTGCTGCACCTTGCAAAATAAAATTATCGTTGTCTTTAATAAAATCTTTCGTTAGAGTCAATATTCTATATAACGCAGTTTTTATGTATTGTGATATGAAATGTTTAATTTATAATAATAGAAACCGTTGTAAATTAATTAAGGGATCAGTTGTCGTTCATTAATTAGGAATTCGTTTTAATCGACTTCGAAAATGTATGTTAAAACACCATAAAATACTATATCCACTCTGTGCAAACTTATTCTTTATGTAAACTTTTGCATTCAATTTACATTGCGTTAAACTGTAACGATTGATGCTTTTTTACCGTGGTTTTATTACCAAAGTTAATTATGGGTATCCAAGGGCAGGTAAGCAACTCAACTTTGTGATGATGAAATGTACATAATGATCTCATACCGCAACTAATCGTAGTTTTGCTTATCGGTCGAAATCAATATAAAACCTAAGCTTTGCATAGAAGTTGCTTGTTTACATATCAATATAATCATCGACAAGGGCACGCATACTTCTTTTATCTATTAATGAAATCACAATACAGAAGAAAATAAAGCTTAAAGTGTTATAGTTTCCGTTTATGGCAAAACTTGTTTGTTTGCTATTCCTTTCGGGCATACTGTACGTCGAAATCATGTAAATATCACATTTTATGGTAGAAAAAACCGGATGAATGCAATTTGGCGTCAAAGTTGCAGCGAGAGGAGGTGCATTAACTTATAATGATTCTAAATAGCTTGTGTTGCTGATGCCGTAGTAGCAGGTTTATAGAGTTTAAATGGATAAAATTTATCTTCTATATAATTGATGGAAACAATTAATTTGTCAAAATTAAGTAATAACAAATAAAAAATTTCCACTAAACAACAGGCAAAGTTAATAGTTTTTAAATCGCCAAATTTTTTATTAAAATCCCAAAACTGATTGTGAGTCATTTTAGGTAGGAGATTCTATGCTTTAATGCCAGAAAGTTATTTCAAATTTATTGTATACTGAGATCGATGAACATTTGTTATTTTAAAATTACTCCCTCGTCTTTCCGCAATGACTTACGATTTGTTTCCGAAGAAATATTTTTCACGGATGCAGATATACGAGTTTTGAAATCCACAACTTCAAACTGATACGAAAATTACACTATATTATCAATTTCACATTATTTTTAAATCCGATTCGTGTTTTAGCACTTCACTATATGCGTTCGCTATAGTGAACATAATTTCGATTGACTGTTATTTTTTGGAATTTAAATCCATTTTTACAACAGATTTCCTACCACAAATGACATCAACATCAACCTCGTCGAAGTTTTCTCGGCGCCAAAAAACTTCAAGGATAGTTCATATTCCGAGTGAAAATTTTCGCATTCAATGTCTACACTTCGTGACTAAAAGGGTCCAATTTTTTTAATGATTAATGTTGCGTCTGAGTTTGCTAGATTTCGACTTGGAAATCTGGAACATTATCATTATTTTTTTAACGTTCCCAAAAATCGAGGATAAGCGTTTGAAGCAACTTTTGAAAACCTTTTTCAAATTACCCCTACGTGAGTCACGTCGTGGACCTCTTATCGACCGATTACGAGTAGAAGCCTTTCGTGTAGAAGGAATTCTTGTCTTTAGGTCACGATAATCGTGTTTTTTACAAATTCCTGCGCGCAGCGAAATTTGCAGTGCGCCGATAACAAGTTCCATCGATCTCTCTCTCTCTCTTCGATATGACATCCCAAGCGGCGAAGAGAATAAATGATCCGACATTATGCCTAAATGCACGTACTCCTCGAGCGTACAATTCGCATGATTTAATTCAGTTTATGAAGCAAATTGCTAACATCGAGACGACTCGATGTAGCGGAGCCTCTAATCGATATATTTTACCCTCACCTATCAATTTATCAATGACACTAATAAATTAATTAACTCGATAAAGTATTTAGGTCGTACCGCCAAGCATCGCAACATATTTTATCGCGTCAAATTACATTCTCCGCTTCAATCGAACGGAAAGGATCAAAGTGAATAAATGATTTATTTTCTTCGGATGCATGCATGCCAGAGATTTAATTACTGCCATTCGGCTCGTTCTGGCTCATATTTGTATGCGCTTGTCACGTGATGGCTAAAACTTCATACGTTTATTCAACCCATTTGCATGGAATTAGATTTGAGTGTATGTTCTTTTACATGTCACTCAGAATGTACTGAGTGATTAAAGTTAAAATCGCTTATTCGGTAATTAACCGAGAAGTTGATCATATGTGCGAGTCCAGAAAAGGAAAAACGAGCAATTTTTGTAATAGTAAGACATTTCCAAAACATGTCTTTGTATCGATAATCTATTCTTTTAATTTTAGCTATTTATGAATAATTAATTTTTTTAAATAGCTAATTCCCTCTCGAACCGATAGTTACGACTAATTTACAGCCTCTCGGTAATTTTATTTTGAAATTAACTTCTCTCTCTCTCTCTGTATATATATACACACACACACACATCCATACATTTATATGTATGTGAATGTTCTTGATAAAAGCTCCATGCATTCATGTTTGGAAGAATGTTATTTCGAAAACATGCAGCTCGTGACATTTTGTGGCAGAGGGAGGAGAAAAACCTTCGCACCCATTGCATAACATAGATGTCAAAACATCGCATCGTCCCTTTCATTCGAATTAATAGTTTGATTTCGCTTCAAAGGAAGAAACAAGAATAATATAGCAAAAAATATCTTTAATTTAAATTAGAAATATTAAACAAAATTCTCCACATATATTACGAACTATGATGATGAATCATGTAAAAGTTGTAATTTACAGACAACCTAAAAACGATTTTATCTTTTAATGTAAACAGTATATTTCGTTTCTTGATAAAACATTTTCCATGGGTTTCTCGCACTCTCTCATACGATAGACAAAGCTAGAACATGATAACCAACTACGGTGAGAGGTTTTTTATCAAATTGAACCTTTAAAAACAAATTTCCTGTTTGAAGTAGTTGGAAATCATGAGATAATTCTAATCTTACGGCGTTTTTAGACCTTGCCTTCACAATTTATACAGTTTTCAGTGAAGCTGGAGTATTCACTCCTGTATAAAAGGTAAAAAAAAATTGGAACTTTGGCTATATCACTCAATACACTATTAAATCTGTACCGCAATCTCAATTTAAAACGATTATTCCACGAATCGGGGCAAAGATCGCGATACGGATCTAGATGCTACACATCACAATTTCATCTCTCGACCCTCTGCGAGTTCTTTTCCTAACGTTTTCCCACCGTTTCCTCGGGCGCACGCTTCGTCCTCCGCAGAGAATGTCGGTCGTATTTGTTGCGCAGTCGTGCTTGTGAATGATTTAATAAGACGAGGGAAAGGAGAGAGGGTACTATTTGCGTTTGAAGTTCAACGAACCCTCTCGACGCTCGTTGGGAGGAATTGGGACGAGATGTGTTCTCGCCCATGTGAACTCTGAGAAATATGACATGTCCGGACGAGGAAGTTGACTCTTGTCATTCGCGATAAATACCGAACCGATCGTCGAATTCTTCCCATCCCTTCATTTTGTATACTGAGTCGGATTTAACGAAGTAATCTGCTAGCATGATAGAGCGTAGATTATTCTAATTGGATACGGACGTGGTTTGTATTATTGATTGGTACGGATAATCGAAAATGCACAATAATTGAACTAAATATAAGTACACTAGAATGTTACAAGTTTTTTAGATTTGGTCACAGAATTTATATTCTGGCGCTTGTAGGCACCTCAGCACTCGAGTGCAGTCCGAAATTTTCGTGAACAGCCTGTTTATTCTCTTTATAAACAATTTATTCCTAAGCTTACTTTGTAACACAATCTGAATCTCCTTGGGTTTCCCGCGCCACGAATAGTCAAGGATAAAATCTGTAACTTATTTATATCCGATTTTAACCCGAATGAAAAAGAAAATAATAAAACCCGATATTTACCCTCCTAATGATGGAAAGTTTTCTTTTAAGTAGCAAATAATTTTTATTTCTCGGGGCCCCGCGCTGTCGGTGTCCCAAAATTTCTCAAATGTGTTATTCGGAGAAGAGGTTCACACGGAATTTTAACTACCACCTAAAGAAACCATTGAAAAATTTTAGTCAGGCTTGTGCTCGTGGGTGTATCTCAATGGCAAATCCATCATGTAATCAAGGCAGACTGCTTTTTCAAGAATATTTGGCGTAATCGAGCAGTTTTATTACAATAGGAATTACTCCGAGTGCACCATAAGCCCTGAATTTTCGTTCCCCATTCCTTAATTACGCAAGCGATGTTTACATTAACATTTAATATTTTATGTATTATGTTGTAAAGTTTTACCATTAGTATAATTACGCATTAACGTCTTAATTAATATTTACATGGATAAATGCACAGAGGCCTTTAAAGCAGCAATAAAATTATGTGGATTATGTCAATACTATTAGCCAAAACGTAAACAATAAACAACATCTTGATTACCGAACAATGTAAGTAGATGTATCGATTTATGTTGCGATAAGTCTTTGAATGTTAATGCTAAAAGATAACAACGTTCTAATATTCCTTAAAAATCATTTGACTCACTTTAAAAGTATTCATAAATTATATTTAGGCATGAATCCAGTTGTACCCTTTATCTTGGCGTTGGCTATTCTTCCTCGATTTTCCTTGCATTAATCTTTACGTGGCTATCGTCCCTTGGAAGAGGACAACAATTGAGAAATTTAGCTTTGTTGCCGCCTGGAAAATGGTAATTTAACCGATAAATTTTGCGCTTAAGGGAAAATGTCGAGCGATTTAGCACGTAATACGATAAAACATGAACAAAATTAAAATATTGTCTTTCCTGCCTAAAATAAGCCATTTCTCGTGATCGTAAGTTAACATTTAGGTATATTTATATCCACATCAGTTAAGTGCTGCATGGCATTTTGGGGTTTCTCCACACCATTTCCCATGCATTCTTATGGAAATAGTATTTCGTTGACCCCATGGGGTATGAGAGATCCCACGGTCTGAAAACCTAGACTAAAACCTTCCTTTGGTCCATAGGATGGCCCATGAAACTTTTGATTTCGACAGCTCTTATAGTGTCCGAGTTACTAGCGCACAAACATTATCTTTTATATATTAGATAAACCAGAGAATCGTTCTATGCACTTTTCTAGACATTGATATCTTCTACCCTTTTTCACAAAAATGCTGATATCTCCGAAACTGGAATCGACAAAGTGGGCCCATCTCTGGAGGACGTCCACATATAACATGTTTTAAAGATATAATTTAGGAATTACGTGTTCATCCCGAGTTATACAGGCCAACTGCTTCACGTCCCTTCCGTCTCCTCAAACCACACAGGTGGAGGACGGGATCCAAGTAATACTGACGGAAAATAATAAGCTCGATCTCGCAGCCTGAACGATTAATATTTGCGGTGTATCTGGGACATTGCCAAAGTATTTTGTCGGGAGTCTGAACTGCAATAGTACCGCAAGGGATGGGGTGTAAAGGCCTAGAAAAATCTAGCCACGGTCTGCGCAGGTCTAGTTACGCCAATGGTTATGGAGTCCCCACAATGTCAATTTGTCCCAACCAAAAAGGAGATATGTTCCCTTTCTCGGTTGGTGGCTTAACTATATCAGGTAATAAGATAAGTAACTTGGAAATTCAGAGAAAAGATGATTTCGCTGCATGTTGGAATCGATTCTCCACTAAAGCACCGAAATCAACCACGCTCGCACGAACCACAAAATAATTTATCTGCTTTTAAAACAGTATTTGAGAGAGCCTCCGAATACATGATTAAGACGAGTTAGAGCGTAAATATGCTATACTAAGTTGATGGAAAAAATGACAGAGCATTTATCCGGTAGAAAAAGTTGAAAAAGGTTTGCCGGAATGGAAAAGAGTTTCGGAAATCTTCCAATACTGAAGTAAAAACTTGCAAATAATTAAATTTACACAAAAATTTATTTACGCCGATTCGTACAGTACAAAAATTATTAGACATTAATGGAAAACAATTCTTAAGTCAAATACATTCAGTTTGAGAGGTGATGCGTGCTAAAAAAACGCAGACGCGTTACAAAGCGTAAAAAATATAGCTACCATAAGGCGAAAAGGACAATTTTAATTTGGACGAAACGGGTTCTAGATCTACAACGAGTTCGTAATACTGTTTATTATTATTATTATTATACCTCATTGACCTGCTTTACCGGTACTCCGAAACGGTTCCGGCACACTCCCACAAAGCATTTTTGAGGATGAGAAATAAAATACCTTAAAACGCTGTTCGCATAACATAATGTTGTGAATCCAGCAACGCGGCAAGAAGATACTGTTCGTGTTGTAAATATAAAATTGCTGCTATCAGATACAAGTTTAAGCTTCTAATGAAGATGGTGCGGAAGACTTAGGGCGCTCAGCAGATTCCAGAAAAAGTCAGGCGAGACTTTTTACTATCTCAGTGTTTGGAGAAATGACGATGCAATATCTTTCCCGAGTAAACGGAACATTTTATGCCTCCCAATAGACAGAACCAGACCGCGTTGAGAATTATGTGATAATCAAATAATGGCACAAATATCCCATTTTGGGTATAATCGATAACTTTTGCGGAATTTTCCTCTTTATAAAAATAATTTTTCTTTCTAAGAAGTCGACATCAATTATTCTTAATAGGGTAAAGGTTAATGTTGAATAAACAACCGATTGCTAATAAGATTTTTCATAAGCTTTCTGAAAATAATGTTTACTGCCTATATAAAATTCGCTGTTTTAATCTATCTTAATGAAAGAAACAAACTATCTCCCATGACAGAGTTCCTCGACTATGTACTTAATCTGATGCGGCAAGTTTGAAATTAAAGAGAAGGGAAGAGTATCATCGTATATGATTATTCCAAAGCTACGACAGCAATAAATAAATTTTAGATAAAAATATTCTATGGTCGAATCCGTTTCCCTATAACAGCTATGTAAAACTGGCTGTAATTATCCCGATACCACACGCCCCCGAATAAAACACGCTCCCCATGTTCTTGAGAAAGAAAACATTAAATTTTCCAGTTTATGAGATCGAGTACATTAGATTTCGTTTATAAAATATCTTTCATCGTCAGATGTTCTCTTCGATATAATTCGTTCCGCAGTAGCCGCTGTAGTCACGATGCAATGGCGATTGTCTTCTTGAAATAAAAAATAAATTTTTGTTTGAAATCCTCGTATAAGAAGGAAAATTATTTTTTTAAAGGCGAGCGTGGTGCGTGCGTTCTTAAATACGGCAAAACAATTATCAAAGTTCTCGAACGGAGAATCAGTAATTTTTTCTTTGAATTGCTTCGTAATGCAACCGAAAAATTTTAAGGATTTGAAAGTGTATCGATTTTACCAATATTTTTTCCAACTAGGTGGAAGAAGGTGATAATTTTCTCTTTCTGTCGTCGGCTACTAAGGATTAAAGATGTTAGAAACAATCTCACGTGTTCTGTGTGTCGCGAGGATCGAACGAACACGAATATGTGCCTAGAAGTAAAAAATGTTGCGCCGATTGCTTTTCAGTGTTTACGATTAGTTTAAAAACGCAAATGTTTACTAACACTATGGTTGGAAAACAAAAGTAGGGCAGTAAATCGGTGCACCCTTACCGAATTCAAACCAAGGACTACCCTTCCTCAAAACGGGTTGAGATAAGGGGTCATATCTCTCGAAAAGCCCGCATGGCCGTGAATCGAATTATCAACGTGGGTGTTTTAACCACCTCTTGCGATTAAAAAAGACCGTGATTCTTCTATTTTTCTGTTTTACTAAGGCTTACCGGTTTGACGAATCGGTTGATAAGAACACTTTCTATCTCTCGGGGGTTGTGCGCGTTGACGCATGGCTTCAAGACTTGCCGCGTGTCTCGCGAACGCTTACGATCGATTTTAGAGAAAAATTAAATTAAAAAAATTAATAGTAAAAAATTATCTCACAGAGATTTTATATTTAAATCGTGGAAATTCAACACGAATTGTTTTTCTTAGAATTGAAGAAAAATAAGTTTCTTGGAACAATCGTCTGATCCATATAATCTCTCACTCTTTCCACTATTCAGGAACAGTTAATCTCGCGCTCAATCGAAACATTAACGGAGCTTGAATGCATTCATTGCGAGAATTACATTAAATTAAATTAGTTTTTAACCTAGACAATTCGTTCCGCGACGAAAATGCCGCTTTTATATGGGCTTCAACGTGAAATCTGCCTTTTTTACGAGGATTTCCGCCGGCTGAATCCGTAACTTCCCACAAAAAAACATACGAATGTATTAATTTCAATTGTTTGGAACTAATCGGAGTTGAGCCTCTCTTGTGAATAGTTTAATTGAAAATAAAGACACGCTAATTAAGGCGCACGAGTTTTATGTCAGGTCGAGTGCTTCGTAACACAGCGCTTTCCGACCTTTTCCTCTGACATCTCCAAAATAAAAAATACTCGCGTAATTTTTTTCCGGAGAATATTATATTCTGCGTATGTATTTGCGACACGGCTTATATCCGAACAATTGCTAATGTCGGCGCAAGCCAGGGGAAATCCAGCAAATGTTGGCATAAGCCGTTTGGAACTGTTTAATAAAATCCTCATGCATTAGAAATACGATTATTATTACGCAGTCACGGCAATAATAAATAATAATAATAATAAACTTTAATTTTTAATAGGTTTCGGTAGCAATTTATACTTTTTTCTTAGATAACTCTCTCTCTCTCCCTATCTTTTCTTCCTGTCTCTCTCCCTCTCTCTCTCTCTCTCTCTCTCTCTCTCTCAGCGTTTCAATAAAAGACGCTTGAATAGATTTTTAATAATTTTTACCTGCATCTTTGTAAATTTCTCTCAAATTATCAATAAAATAAACGATATCATCGAAGTCGACTCGGCTAACATCGACAATGAAACTAGCCAACGTAGAAATCAGTTTCGGAAATTTCTAGAAAAATACGAATGACCATAATAAAACAAGCCTTGTGGAAAATATTCAGAACGATTAGACGAGGTCGTTTAACGTAGTCGCGAACGAGAGATCAGTACATGCACTTGTTACTAGGTAGACCTAAAAATTCTAAGCTTAAAAGTTAATCAAGGTAACTCATGCAGCCATAAAACTGCCGGGTAAATAAGGATAGCATTTCTCACTCGAGGAAGTTGTCCTCAGTGGCAATAAACGGATCGTAACTTATAAAAAGAATTTATATTGAGGACGGCAACTTTTTAGGTTTCATGCGTATCTCGTTTACCTAACCTTTATATGGTTATAGGAGTTACATTGATGATCAATTGAATTCCAGCCAAAAGTCGAGCCCGATAATTCATTTTGTGACTCATTCATCCCCTAATTCACGTCATAGACTTGTAGCTAAACTTTTAAGCGGAGAACCGCCGATTAATTATTTACTACATTTTAACTATTTTATTTAATTACACACGAGATGCACATGGTTGCGGGAATGTTAAGATACAATTAGGGAAATTAAGCGTAGAACAATCCGTTCTAGAAAGGATTAGCATGAGAGTAAGCATTTCAATGTCAACTAAATGTAGGAATAGCCACATTAAAGCATAAATGGTTAATTCTGTTAGTTATTCAATTATTTATAACCGTAAAATAGGTTACCACACTTGAACATGACTGATTGAATCCATTAGCAGAATTCGACAAATTTGCTTCATAACTTAAAAGCCAGGAACTATGTAAAAGACTTTGGAAATACCTCTTGGTCTAAAATTAATTTACGATTAGTGATACGCGCGGTCGTTGGAAATATTTTACATGCATAAATAGTGCGCCTACAATTTATATACTTGAGAATAATAATAAATTAAATATCCACGGTGGAAGTTCTGTACGCCACGGCGATCTGGCGAACAGCATTGATCGAACCCTGGACAATAACACACTCCCGTATTAAACTCATTATATCCCAGCGTATGATATTCCATGCTATTCTAAAAAAATCATAATTCCTTTGAAAATTACGTTACAACATTAAAAGAGCGCTCTACCGAAAGTTTTTTTATTGATAAACGTGCATCGACTTCAATAGCAAACGCTGTAACAGCTCTTGCAACTTTAAAAAATAAAAAAATATCTGTTATATAACGGGTTCAGAAGAAATAATTACGGAAACACAAACATAGTAGGCATACACGGTCGTGGTCATTCGATGCACTATTTGGATTTAATTGCGTTTTCGGAGATCAACAAAAGCACTTCTGAGTGTGTAGTTAGCAACAGTCTGCCATCTAAGAAATGAAATAAAATTACGAATATTTGTGTTCATAAAGCAGGAAAGATAATCAGAAATATTTCAGGATTTGGATTTTTTGTGCCAACATTCATAAGAAATGTCTTCGGCATATAATAAAATAGCTTAAAGATAATACTAAGATATTAATAGCCTTTTTCGTTACTCAGATTTTTTTTAGCGTACAGCTTTACTGCATTGTATCATCTTTCTTGCTTTCTCAGCAATATATTTGCAAAATGAAAGTTAATGATTTTCTTTTAAGATGCATCTTATATTCTTATATAGCGATTTTTACAACCACAAGCAAATTATCAAATAATTTGTCATTTTGTCTCACTTACAATAGCAGCATACTCCAAATCCATATGCACAAGGCTCTCCTTGCATTCCATTCAGCTTTAAACAGCGGTCCCAAGGCTGGCAACTTCCGTTTTGAATTCTTTTAGAGTCCTCGCATGTTTCATCTTTTAGCTCATATCCTAAGATTCTAAGCGGCTGAT
The DNA here is from genome assembly GCA_028673005.1 of Tanypteryx hageni. Classification (NCBI taxonomy): domain Eukaryota; kingdom Metazoa; phylum Arthropoda; class Insecta; order Odonata; family Petaluridae; genus Tanypteryx; species Tanypteryx hageni. The sequence goes on along the minus strand of CM054115.1, from coordinate 51,500,333 downwards.
CGTCTGGAAAAGTCAGAATTGATTGAAAAATAGCTATCAAAAAATTAAAAATTGTTTATAAAAAATGTTTGTAATTTTTACTGTTATGCTCAGGCAAATTTTTATTTAAAATTATATGAGACCTCTTTATAAATACAAGCCAATAATAAATTAGTATATTTACGCACAAGAGAATTTTATTGTTAGTTTTCTGATTTTTTTATTAACAACACAAATCAACGTAAATATCAGAGCGTCAAAAATGGCGTTATTGATGATAAATATAGGCTTTCGAAATATCGTTCAATTAGTACTCGGCTACTACAGGTAAGTTTAAAGTCTTACATCTCTGTATTTCTCAATTTAATTGAAGGATAAAAACTGTGCTATGCGATTTCAGTCATAATTACGTTTTTAATCAGATATTTCAATCACAATATTACATCAAATTTGTTTGGCTTCTAGAAAGGGGAAAATTTAAGTGTAACAAAAGTTTTTACTTAATTTTTAAAATTTTTGTAAAATTGCTGATAAGAATTCTCGAGGATTTATCAAAGTAACCAGGTTCTAAAGAAGCAAAGACGAAGCATAACCGGGACAAGATACATATATATTTATTTTTTGTCGTTTATATGCCATATAAACAATTTGCTTTGTTTGTTCGTGCTTTTATTCTAATGTTAGCAGATGATTTTACGGATTCAAACAAATTAATTGGAACAAATGTTCTGGAGTCACATTTAATACAAATCACAGAGATAATACATACTGTCATGCAATGTTATAAACTCAGATAGTATGGCTAATAAAAGAAAATACGGCGTTCCGAAAGATATTTTCGCGACGTTTGGCCACTAAAGGATTTAGATACATTTCTACGAATTCATTTTTATTAATTTTAATTTCACAATCCAATGTATAAAAATTATCTCTAACGATCATGTACGAGAATAAATTGGATAATTTACAAAAATTTGGAATATTTAGCCTTTACAAATGATAAAAGCTTAATTTTTTATACTGAAAAATGAGCCATAATTTTTATTGAATTAAATGGTATGGACAGTTTTGCTTTCTGTTGTTCTTTTTAATAATTAAAGTTAAAGCTCATTTGTAAATAACATTTTACCTATCTTAGTTGTAGTTAATTAATTTCATATATATTTATTTATTTATGCTTAATATAATTGAAAATTTACTTTCTATATTTATTTAAAATAAAAATAATGACTCACCAAATATATCATCGTAGTCCAATTTAATAGACATACTACACGACATTAACGACAGATAATATGATGCTATGATTATCAGCATTGGAAATTGAATGTGTAAAAGAATACTATGCACAACTTGGAATAAGTTCACTAATATTCTTCTTTCCCTGTGGTGATTTTTTATATGTGGTGGTCCGTAATAGGATTTATCCAAGTCGGGAGAGCGCAGACCCCTGACTCTTCCGAAAAACGTGAAAGAGTTGTTTTTTACCGCACTGCCTTAAGAAGTAGCAGGTAAGACAACAAGGAATCCTACCCTACCGCGGGGAGGCTAACGGCTCCCTTACTCCCACCCCTCTCTCGGCTTCTTATATACGTATGTCGTTCATTCCTGGTTTTGTATAAAAGGGAATACCACCATCTTTTGCATTTATCTTACTCCGCGCTTCGCCGTCAAAACATGAAAGAATACGTATTTCGTGAGACACCAACCTATCTTTGACTTTTTCCCGTTGTTTCATTCATTCTTTTACGCCTTTGCTGCTTCCAAAGTCGCCCCTGCCAGTCACTGTTCGTCGGCCTCGTTGTAAGGATACAAACAGCTTTTCATTCGCTAAAAACAGTGAGAGGTTAATGACTCGAAAATTTGTTATTTGCAAGAAAATTTAAATTTCTTCCTTTGATATTAGATAACTTACCTTGTTTTAAAGTAGGCAGTTTGAATTCACACTGACTTGAAATGTATAAGCAATTAATGAATTAAATAATTGATATATCAAAAGGAGTATAAAAAATATCTCAAAGAGTTATTTCCCATTTATGAACTTATAATGAAGTATTTCTAATTGAAATAAAACATAAAATTTAATTCTCAAGCTTAACTTTGTCTAGAGTCAAATTAAAAAACGCGATTGATATGGCGCGAACTAGCGGTACTTCCTCCAAACACTTAGACAGCCGAATGTTCAATTTGTTGCCGAAAACGTTTAAGCTTATCTGGCGTTTTCGAAATACTTCCGTTAATTGTTGGCGAAACGGAAAGAGAGATTCTGTCGCCGATAAGGGTGTTTCATGTGACTACTCTCATTACTAAAATATTCATCTGGAGATAAATTGTAAAGCAGAATTTATGCTCTTTCGAGGAGTGTGTCTTTACAGTGCACGTATCAGGGCCTCAGAACCGGTTCTTGTTGGACACGGCCGATTGTACGGGTCCCGTTATATTCTGTGGGAACGGGAAAGTAGGCTCGCACGGCCCGTGCCAGTTGATATACGTGTCAGTGTAACAGTGCAGCAGATACGAAGCCGCAGCGGTGATCAAAGGAGACATTTTTCCAGTTGGGCTAGCGTGAGAGAAAAGGTCGTTTCTGCTAATCAAGCGTCATTCCTCGGGAGAAATTCTCTTTTTCTTCACGTTAAGGTGTTGTGTGAACTCCCAATAGCATATAATAAGTCTTGTGCTTCGAAAAAAATACACACGGGAAATATGCCGACATGCAAACCTTTTGAGAGGTTACCAAAAAGTGTTGTTCCAAGGCACTATGAATTACTGCTTCAGCCCAACTTGAAAACTTTTGTGTTCCAAGGGAAGGAAACGGTTAAAATAGAGGTATGTGATTTAATTCGGTTTTCAATTTCTGTCATTCTTCAATCTTATAAAAACCTCAATTTTGGGAGTTACATCTGTTACGTCGGCAGACTACATCCAGTGTTAAGGCTGTAATTTTCGTGAACTCGTTGTTTTCTCCTCAACTTTTATTTTGGAAATGTACTCCGAAGTCCCGAGTGTTCATCAAATAGCGAATTTTGCGGGTCTTCTAAAGTGGAGAGGAGAAAGTATCATCGATAGTGAAAGTAATATACCCGCACGTGGTTCGTTTATACTCGTTTGTGAAAACTTAAGCAAGATGTTAATGAAACGTACAGTTTTAATTGAAGCATTGATTTTTTTCTTCAAGTCGCATCGGTTCATGTTCACCATATGCTTAGCACTCAGTTTATTTGGAAGGCATCGTTAATTCTCTGGTATCTGTTAAAGTATTTTTCGTGTGTCAATCAACTAAAATTATATCTTTTGTCTGAGTCGCATATTTGCGTAGTTCTCGATTATGTTTGCGAAAACATTGTTATTTTTGAATCGTCATTTGCATTCAGCAATGCTTTTGTATTGCCAATAAATGTTTAAGTAACTGAAATTTTACACTCAAAATTTAAAATTAAATAAACGTTTATTTACATGTAACTTATTTTTCGTGTGTCAATTAAAATTTTGTCTTTTGCGTGTTTCATACTTTCGTAGTTCTCGATTATTTTTGCGAAAACATTCTTATTTTTGAATCGTCATTTGCATTCAGCAATGCTTGTGTGTTGTCAATGAAAGTTTAAGTAACTAAAATTTTACATTCAAAATTTAAAATTAAATAAACTGTTATTTACATGAAACTGAGTTTAGCACTTATCCTATTGGATTTTAAAATAAATTTAAATATCAATCGGTTTTTGTGAAGGTTCGAAGCCATACATGCAAAGTAAATCGTGAAAGTTTGCAATTGTTTGTGCGACTTAATTGACAATTTTATTACTATGAGACTATGTTATTGTATTTAGATAAACGTTTCAGTTTATGAACGTTATGTTCTTTTGCCCTTATTAATAATTAGATACGATTTGACAATATTATTGCTTCAGTTTGTGTTGTGATTAGTAGTTTGATAAAATTTTACGCTAAAGCAGTATATTGTTTCTAGTGTTTTAGACCAGTTGTAGATAGTGTTATTACTTAATTAGTTGATATTTGTACTTAGTTAACTGGTTGACAATGCTGTATACTTAAGTTATAGGTTTTCAATGGAAGATTTCTTTTTAAAATTACATTGGTTTCCTTTGATTATATTCTACTTTGTATTATATTGTGCTTAGTATCAGTTGTGCTTCTATTTAATGACAATTTTTCTGTTGTAGATTAATGAAAGTACAGATAAAATTGTCTTGAACTCATTGGACCTTGAGATTAAACAAGTGGAATTCATTTGTGGAGATGGCAGAGTCCTTAAACCTTCAAATGTGGCCCTCTCAACAGAAGATGAGACTCTTACACTTGCCTTCCCTGAGGTTTTACCCAAGGGAGAAGGCAAGCTCTCAATTAACTTCACTGGTGAGCTTAACGACAAGATGAAGGGTTTCTACAGGAGCAAATACACAAGGTAATACATTATTTAAGTATGTTAAACTGAAATTTGAAATGGGTTCCATTGTGTTAATGAGGTTTTCTGTTTCAATTTCCATTTGTTAAATTTAAATGGCGACAAAGATTAATTTAATAGATTAGTGTATAACTATGTGTATATAATTAGCCCTGTTACAGCTCTTTTTCTTATAATTTGTCAAGACATTTTTAATTGCAATCTGAAATCTCATAAACATACAATGGTGTTATAAAAATGTCACCATTATTTGTTTTTTAGTATATTATATGCTCAATAAGAGATTTCAAAGCCTCTGTATTAATGTCTAGTTGCAGCTATGAAGCTATTGCCTCCATTACATCTTGGGTTAGATGGTAATCTAACCCAAGATGTAATGGAGGCAATATATTTCAAGATATTGCATTCTTATTGTGGCCAAACACCATATATTTAAATTTCTCCCAATTGAGAGGAATTTTATTAGTTTTCCCAAGCCTGGCATTTTTCTATTTGGTTTAATTGTAAATCCCATTAAACTAATGTTTTAATTGAGAAAAAAATGTGCTCAAAAAGAACATTTTTCATGTCCTAAAAGATGGATTTATTCGTTTAGTAATTTAATTGACATTCTTCTTGTCACATTTGCATGAAGTCCATCAGGTGAAGAGCGCTTTGCAGGAGTAACGCAATTTGAGGCAACGGATGCCCGTCGGTGCTTCCCCTGTTGGGATGAACCTGCACTGAAAGCCACCTTTGACATTGCACTTAGAGTACCTAAAAAGAAAGTTGCTCTCTCAAATATGGTAAGATTATCAGAAAAATTATGATTATTGAATCATCGATCAATCCTAAATGAAGCTAGGCATGGCAGCTAACTGCATAATTAGTTACTTTAGCTTTTAGTTTACTTAAGATAGCATATGTTAACATTTTCATGCAAGCATTGTAGATGGTGTAGAGGAACGGTGCCCAAACTTTTTTTATTGGCAGGGCACATCGGTGATTGCAAATCCTTTGGTGTGCTGCATTGGCAGTTGTCAATTCTTCTGCAGGCGGGATTAGAGATTAAGTCAGATTAATTTAAGACCACTTAAATAAGCTGTGATACTTGTTTTGACATAAGTACATATGTGCATAGATACATTATATATACATTTTGTATTACTGTACTATATTATTCATTAACCATAAAAGAATACATTTTTAATAAGTTTTTTAAATCTCAAACAATTGAATTTTAAATTAAATTATGGTGTACAAGCAAATATCCCTTAGAATATTTTATAAGAAAATTATTAACCTGTTACTATCAATGACTAGAGCACAGACACGAAGTGATACTTCATCATCAAGCAAAGAAATAATGACTACCATTCGCCAGCCCCTACAAATGTGCTGGGATACCTTACGATAACGATTGAAGGTAAAATGATACATTAAAACATCTGAGAGGCAGAGGAATTTGTTAACAAAACTGTGAGTGCAATTATATCATGCCATGTATGGCATTGTATGTAAATTTTATAAGACAAAGTCATCAAGTCTTTTTAGATTATTACATTTTGGATTCTGTGGATGCTCAACACTATAAGTCAAAAGAGCTATAAGTGTTAGGAAAGACACCTGAAAGAACCTCGGCAGGCACCACAGTGAACCTTTGCAGATTCCATGGTGCTGGCAAGCACCACATTGGGAACCCCTTGTGTGGAGTTTTGGAGTTGCCATTATTTTGTAAAAATGAAATCAAAGAAATAGTTTTTATATTTATTTCAGAATCAAGGAATAGTAGAATCAGTGATACATTACTATATTCCAATCTTTCCGTGCAATTAAGTGGAATTTATTAACAGTGTAGTCATAGTTGCATTAATTACTGCAGAATCCCCCTCATCCCACATTGGTTTTTCCTAACCATATTCACCCATTGACAGTCTGTCTTTCTACCCCCCCTCCACCATTTCTGCACTCTGTATTGAAATGCCATATGCTGACTTTATCATGAATTAAGTGGAAATTTCTTTGCATTGGTTTATTTAACCATAAGAAACTGATGAAAAGTATGATTACTTCAAGGCAAGTTCAAATTCATTGCAAGAGCTTTTCACAGGAGAAGCTTAAGATGTATTGATGAACCTATAAAATTAAAATAGTTGCTGGTTTTTTTATGAGAAAGTATTTCTATGAATATATTAAATTATCTTGGAGCAGTTTTTACTTTTTACAAAATTATGTAACGTTAGACATTAGTTAATCTTGATTTTAAGAAGTTATTTTATTTATAGCATATTAGCTAATGTGCGTTTGATTGAGGCATGTTATGAGATCCAAGTTAAAACAACTACCTGGCAGTTTCATCTCATTCTCCATTTTATAAATCTAATAAATAATCTTAAGTGCTTTCAAATGTATGAGTTTGGTTAGAGAAGTTCACTACCCAAGTGAGAAGGGAAATGATACAGATATCTACAATCAAATCCTGATTTAGTGACCCCATATATTAGTGCCACCCCTGCATACTGCCCATGAATCATTGTGAGCAAAACTTTCATCATATGATTACATAGAGCAAACATATATCTCGATTTACCGCAACCCTCACTTTAATTCCAATGTCATTAATGGGTAAATGGTAACGCTAAATTGATGTTTGACTGTATATGTTAATTTGGATTCTTTAGATGTTCTCCCAACAAGTATGGAAGAAGTACAGTGACATTTTAATCCTTTACCAATCATTGTATGGTCAAGTAATTCCATTGTCAAGAAAATGCTGAAAATCAGTCATTTGGGAGACACCCTATTTCTGCAGAAAAATTCTTAACATGCAAGACTATGTTCAAGGACATGGTGGTCTTATAAAAGAAAGATGCCCTTGCCTACACCACCTTAAAAATGATCATAAGGGAGTATCAAAGATGATATTCAGCTTGTTTTTTCTGGCAAACCTGCCTCTTGGGCTATTATCGCCATAACGTTACTTACAAGACTCTACACAGAAGGTAGGAGTGAAACCCGGTGGCAGTATTAGCCTACTCTTGACAAAGAGCACCAAGGGAGCCAACTGCTTAATGTCCCCTCCAAAAGCCAAAGGGTTGACTTGTGCATTCTCCTCACACCCCGCAAGTACAGTATGGGACCCCAGGTTGAAAAAGCCAACCTCTGTCGAAATTGCACCTGGGACTGCTGCATGGAAGGCCAATACTTTAGCCATTCTGCTACCACAGTCCTGGTAATATTCAGCATGGGAGGAAACCTCTGATAGCAAATGCTCCAGAGTGATATGGTTCATGAGACATTGGTGTCTGATCAACTAGTGATCAGTCAATACATTGCTAGTACTCTACCAATCTCTCAAGATGACATTCTAATGAATGTACTACCTAGTAGGAAGATTTCACTCCTTCGGATCTAGGTTTCTGATATCTGATAAGTATTGAATATGGCTAAACATATCTCATTAGGATTTGCATTGCTTTATAGCATATAAAGCCACATTTATGGTATGATTGGGGTACACCACATTCATACATTCATTCATTCACTGTTTAACAGTAGTAAATGAAAGCATCCTGTTAATCCCTATTAAAGAAGTTCAAGCCTCTTCCCTTAGTAGGCAAAGTAACGATATCTGTCTTCTTGGATGCAGAGGTAATATTGATGGCAGGTTATCTCCTTCCCAAAAGGTATCTTGTTTTACCAAGGTAATGTGCTGGCTTTTATGATTGTGGCTTTAAGTGATTGAAAATCTAACTTTTCACTGTTTGTGAACTGTTTGACTATTATCTCCAAGTAGAAAAAAATCATTTTGAACCTTTTTTGTTGTTAGATTTGAACTTCTTTGTGGTTCACTTTCATTGCACTAATTTCCATTCCTATTTTTCAACTCACTAGACCAACTTTGACAATTGCCATTTTCTTGTGGGCAAGTCAGTATTAAACACCTTGGTCTTGTTAGGTAATTGAATACTAAACTTAATGGCATTTGAAATGACTTTTGTCTATCAGTTTGGGTGGGTTTTATTTTAAAATTTATTTTTTCAGCCCGTAACATCAGAGAAAGATTTGTCTGCGGTTGAAGCTATTGAATTGATAGAAGGAAAAAAGGGAGGAGAGGAGGGTGGTGGATGTGATGATGGACCAATGAGGGAAATACGTTTCTCTCGTACACCTGTGATGTCTACGTACCTTGTAGCTGTTGTAGTTGGGGAATTTGACAAAGTTGAAGCAACCTCCAGGGATGGTGTTTTGGTTCGTGTGTATACACCTGTAGGAAAGGCAGAGCAAGGACAGTTTGCCCTTGATGTAGCCACAAAGGTAAGATTTTTTCTTTCTCAGAATAATTTGCACTAAAATCTTTTTAATAGTATTTCATGAAGTTTTAGTGATTATCCTCAATCCCTGCATCAAACTAATGTCGAGTTTGTATTTTAAAGAATTGATTTTCATACCAGATGGAATGAAGTGTTTTCATTAATATGTGGTTAAATCGCTTTAGGATAATCTTTATTCTGAATGTTGGACTTTTTAGAGGGAGCAATAGGATAAAAATTAAGAATTTTTCAATGTATGATGTAATTCAGTTACAGGATTTTGTTATCACTTAGTTTTGAGTAACTTAGAAGAAATGTAGATTTTAAAAGTTAGTTTAAAATGGAAACCTTTTGTCTATTATGTTATGTGCTGGCAATGCTTAAAAATTTCTGTGCTGGTTCTCTCCTAACAACCATAGTAGTTAATGTAAAGGATATGCTCAGGTGTCTTTTTGGTTGAAAATTTATGGTAGTTTACAATTCTGCTTCTATTGAAAGCCACGTGATGTAAATATATTTATCCATATACTACTTATATCGTTGGTAGCTCAATAACTTTGGCTCAAATTATTAAAAGTAAAGTACTATTTTAGCCAAACAATTAAATATTAATATAATTGTTTGGCTAAAGGAGTACTTTACTTTTAACATATACTACTTGCACGTTTTTTTATTTTCACATCGAAAAACCCAGTGTGAGTCGTATTCGAGGCTTTGTTTTTGAGTAGCAAAAAGTTCTATGTGCATCAAGATATCAGATGTCACAATAGATCGCACAACAGATTCCTGATACCATTGAAGAAAAATTGTTGGCAGGTGCGAGTACTGACATCACGCAAAGCCAATCGAAATCGACTGGTCGATACCTACAAATTTTAAAAAAAGTAAAAAAATGTATTAAACTTTAATTTTTGGTTCTTTTTTTGGGCCATCATGTCTTTTATGATTCCTAGTACCATCACAGCAGGTTTAGAGAGATATTAAAATTTTATGAAACTACCTCATTGTACATGGTTTTGCCAACCTCTGTATTCAGCCTTTGACTATTTGAAGTTCTCTGACTAATCTTATTAATATTAAAATTTATGTCATCAAAGAGGCTACATACTAACTAGTCTTTACTAGAAGGAGAGACTTAGGAAAGATGATTTTTAGCTCCCGATTAGACTATACATTAGTCGGGAGGTGGAAGTTCGGGGAATTCTATGGAAGCATTAGTTTTACCAGTGTTCTTTGAAGCGTATGACCAGGTAGGTAGTGTCAATGGGGGCTGCTCTGCCATTATATTATGTACATTACTTTTTTGTACTTTTAAAATATTTTCTTTTATATTTTTGTATAATAAACATTTGTTTAAAAGTATAGCATATTTATTAAACTTGAAAAATACATTATAGGACTTAAGGTATGTCTCTTAGAAGTCACTTCCCCTAATCCTCAGTTTCCCATAGGCTCTGAATCTTGCCAACCACAAGTTGTCAGGATCATAACTCTCACAGTTGGTGAGGGACTTCTGTACATTAATTTATTTTTCATGAAAACTGTAATATTTCCACTACAGATTATTTCATAAGGCATGAACAATATTTATTTATATAAATATGGTGCATTAAGGCAATGTAACTAAAGTATCCTGTCAACAAATTGCTACAAAAGCATTTTCAGCTGGCTCAGTGGAACATGGAAAGACAACAACCAATCATTGAACTAGTGTGCGTATCTTTATGTTAGATGGCGATTCAGTCTCTTGGATTATTATTGCCATTGAAATAGTGATGAAAGTTACCTTTGTAAGAATTGAATTATCGTAATTATTATGTACAATTACCACTTGCATTGATACTGCAGACAGCTTATAATCAGTCACTTGCTAGGCTACAAACAACAATTTAAGAGCTGAGGCATGCGTGCATATTTTCGTAAAGGATGCAGTCTTTGCAAAAGATCATTGGTCTTGAACGATGTGCTCTATTGCAGTGGCTCCCAATCTTTTTGAGAGTGCAGACCACTTTTTACCCTCCAAAAATTTTGTGAACCACAAACAAAGAAATTTGTGGAGCATAGCAGTATGTTATTTTTCCATGGACCCCCTGTAGTAGCATTGTGGATCACCATGGGACTGCAGACCACAGATTGTATTCAGTATGGTCTTCAGCATAAGGGCGGTTAGTGTCCCCCAATGCCCAAATTACATCAAGTTTCTTCCTTATTTGATTTAAATCGTAGTGTATACCCATTCTTCTTTGTAGGTGAATGAAAAATTCTTTCTTATAAATATTAGCAATTCTTAATTTGAAATTATTTTCTGTTTAAAGTCGTTTGCATGAATTAGCTAAATTAAAATATGCTTGTCTTTTCAGGTATTGCCTTACTACAAGGACTACTTCCAGATTGCTTATCCTCTTCCTAAAATTGACCTTATTGCAATTGCAGACTTCTCTGCTGGTAAGTGCTATTTTTTCCCCAAGCATTAGCATTTATGGAATTGTTGAATTATTAGAGAAGTTTTATTACTCTATTTGCTTATGTAAACTGTAATTTCTTATTGTAATTCAAATGGCATTTTACATTTGTTGTTACATTATATAGTGCGCCCTCAATTAATGTCCTTAATTCATTTCTGAAAATAGCGATATAGAATGAAGCAACATTAAATGTATCAATATTTCCCTTAAGAACTCATGTTATACAATATACAGGCAACTCTCGTTCAACGAACGACATGCGTTCCTGAAAAGCATTCATAAAATGTAAATTCATTGAACGGTCGTGATTTTTCCATTTAAACTCATTGTCGATTGAAGGGTAAAGAATAAGAAAAATGTTTATAAAAGATTCATAGCGAGAACAGGTACGATAAATGTGGCCACGGCAATGCTTGAAAGCAAATCCTCATCATGGAACGATTATGTATGAACCGCGAGAAAATGAATACGACCGAGCATAGTAAATCCAAGTCACAGAATGGCTGTGGGAAACACGTGCATAGTACACTTCCTCCTTATTGGTACACAAGAGAACCTTCAAGTCTATGTGGATATTTGTAAATATATTTTGAGTAAAAAACAGCACGTTTGGCTTATACATATAGGCTTTTGTTCTATATCTATCATTAATGAGATTCAAATATATTATCAGTTGAAATTTGGGAACGAATTTTCTGTCAAACCTTATCTCAAAATTTGTTTGAGTTGATTGTACTGTTGATCATTACCAAGGTATTGTTTAAAGTTCAAAATAGCATCAAAATATCATGAATGTTAATTATTCCTGTCAATCATTTGCAATCAGACGAAACCAGCAACAATGCAAATCACCTTGACAATGAAAGATTTTTACATAGAAATGCATCAAATTTTCACATTAAAAACTAATTTGTGAACTGATTTGACTTGTATTCGAAAATCAAAAGCAAGAAAATGAAATTTCGTTCTCTTATGCATACTTTGTTTCAAGTCCTGAATTCCTGCAATGATTCAAAGTAATTTTAAATGGCAAATGATTAATATGCTACACTCATCCCCATGTTAATCTAATGGAAAACATTGACACTTTGGAATTGAACCCATGATCTTGTAGTAGATGGCACTATGTGTCAAATGCGTGTGAGGTAGATCTCGGGATATTGTGAACAAATCTTAGAAATTGTGCTTTCTGTTCTTGAGTTATTTGCATTAAACCATAATTTGCCACTAGAGGCATGACGGTCAACTACGACGCTACTATTAAATAATTCTTTCATGTACAAGATGTTCTAGTCCTAACCATGTTAAGAGTGAGATGTAAAATTTTTGCATATTACTTTCATATTTCAATTTCTTATATTCTTCCGGTTTGTAATGCAGCTCCATTATTTAAAATACTGTATTTACTCGCATATAAGCTGCCACTGCATATAAGCCGCGCTTCAAAAATCACGATTAGACAAAACCTTCTTGGTAATTTCTAATATGTATCATTAACTGTATATAAACATAAGCAAATATTGGTATTGTTTGTAATAGTAAAATATTTCAGTGAATTATTTATAACCTATCAGCAATATTTTCATTTCGCAGGATACAAAGTACAATATTACCAAAAATCTCGGAATGCACATTTTACCCAAACATGCTCCACGTGGAAAGCGGTGAAAATTCACGACTTTCGAGCCAAAATAAATGCCACCGATATCTTTCTTACAATAGAATTATTGCAATATGAGACTAAACTGTGACGATGCCTTGATATCCGTCAAATTGCGGAATTTTTCTCGCTGGCCCCTGGCACTACCGTAACTCCATTATCAATAATAATATTTCTTTTCCTTTTTATTTGTTTCAGTGATTATGTTATGTTATTTTGTGTCACATACTGCGTATTGAATCACCCAGCCATTTAGCGAAGTCAGTGAATTTTAATGATTATTTCACATTTTTGGATTTTCCGATTTTGTTTCCTCACATATTAGCCGCATCCTCGTTTTGGAGATGCGAATTTTGCGGTAAAAGTGCGGCTAATATGCAAGTAAATACGGTATTACAGTCAGGCCCTGATTTAGCACCCCCCCTGCATACCTTCCATAAATCATTGTAAACAATACTTCCACCTTATGATTACATAGAGCAACCGTCTATTAAGCCCATTTTAGACAGATTTGCTACAGATCTGAAATTTATTTATTTTATTTTATTTTTATTTTTTTTATTTATTTCCATGCGGCCCCTAAACAGCCGTAATCGGCCTTTTACAAGGGGCTCATTAACATAATAACAAGGACTATCACAAACATCCATGCCCTAGGTGAAAAACCCACCTAGGCGGGATTCGAACCCGCGACCTTCGGATTGGCAGGCGAGGACGTTACGCTGCCACCACCGAGGTGCAATGATAGGTCATTAAAGTATAACTGACGGAGAATTTTTTAAATTCCAAAAATATTCATTTCTTCAGGGTATTTTCCCACCCGATTGTTTTATTTCTACCCTCCATAAGTATATTTTAAATTTCTTTAAATATATGATAAGATACTAGAGCAAAGTTGGCAAATACATGGCACATGTCACGCATGCGATATTACTTGGCACACGTAAGCTTGTATTTTCTGAATAAAATATGATGTTTCTTAGAGGAGTAATCTTTTGTGGCACATGAAAAAATTCTGATGATTCACATTACTTTCTTGGCACCTGACACAAAAATCATTTGCCATCCCTTTACTAGAATAAATGTCCATCAAAATATCTTCTGTTTTTCTGGCTATCTATAAGCAAAACTTAGAAAATAATATTAAAAGAAGAATAATTTGTTTCTATAAACGACTGTAATTGAAAAGGAAACCTAACTTTGAGTGGCATAACTTCATTCACGGAGAATGCAAAGAAAGAATTTTATTTAAATCTTTAGTCATGCGTACTCATCATTTCTGACTGGCATTTCCCTTACCTAACCATAAATTATGGTTTTGAATCAGTTCAAATTTCTTAAAATATTTTTCTTTGCATTCTTTGAACCGGTATTCAACTAGTACCGTCAAAAATCTCAAAAAATGGTAATCCTGGTTCTGCAAAATTTGAAATAAATTTTCCGTTTCATATATTGTTAAAAGACATTTCATATAGCATATTAAGTTCTGAGTTGTACAGTAGTCATTATTCATCACTGCAGAAGTTACATGGTGAAAATTGTCCTATTTTGTTCAGTAGAAGCAGAGATATGACAGTGTATGCATAATAAAAAAATTAGAAAAGTTTTTTAAACGTTTAAGGCATTTGCTTTAACCAATTTACCATGAAATCTACTACAAGAAAATATCATAACTTCAATGAATCATCTATACTTACTTTTTTACTAGCATTTACTTTACTTGCAATCAGTTCAATCGCACTAAGGGGAGACCTCACTTCGCCACCTCACTTCACCTCCTCACTCAACACTTCCAAATGTGTAAATTTCCCTTTGTTTTTTGTAACTTTTCATCCTCACCCAAACAAAGTTTTCTATACTATCTTCCTCTTGCTTATTCTCATTGTATGCTAGTACATTGACTTCTGTACAATCTTCAATACAATTATCACTATTGCTGTCTGAGGTAATACTATCCTCTGAGTCACTTTTCTACAACGCTTTCATCTCCATATCTTTACTTGGTTCGCTTGACCTTTTCCTACTCGTTGATCCCATGATTATTTAATTCCTAAAAATTAACACTACAAAGCACAAATAAAATTTCCTCTTCACAATGTGAAGGTTTCCTTCAGATTAACTTCTTTGGAGCGACGTGAGAATATTTCCCCTGCGACCTGAGCATAAGGACCCATTCGCTCACTCCAAAATCATTTTTGCCTTTTCGCTCAGGAAATAGCAGCAGACATCATCAAAGTGGCTTATTTGTAAACAGACCTAGGGCACGTGCCGATGTCTCTCATACTGTATTGCTCTCAAGAAATGCTAAAGCAAGCACATGGCCCTAAGAGCCGAACAATAGTTTGGCTCTCATCTTATAGCTCTCAATTGCTGACGCATAAGAAAAATCCAAGAGAAAGTGAAATCTTTGGGCAGATAAGCAGAGTCAAAATCTCCTTTCAGTTTGCAGTAGCATTTGTGTCGAGATATGGTTCGTCTCAGCATTGGATAGGGATTTTTTAGAAGACTCGATTCCCCAATTCCCATAGCAAGGTGAAAAATCAATCACAAAATTTAATGCATATTAAATGTTATAAGAAAGAATAAAAATTGCAAAATGACGATAAATAGGTAGGCAAAAGCTTCCTCTTTTGAAATATATCAAGGTTATCCAGATTTAAGAAAATTCATCATGCCAAAAAAATAATAAAATTGAGCGATGACCGCGACGTACTGAGTACGTCAGTCGATGGCATATGAAGTTTGCCCCCACCATACTCAGTACATCGCTCGATGTTGAGGGGTTAATAAGGATTTGATGTAAGGGTTTGCTGTTAATTGGAGTCAGTTATGCTTCACAAAAAATGGCTGTTAGACATTGTGAGAAGCTTGCCTGTACTTCTAATGAAAGCTTTTGAATCAGATATTTAAGCATCATAACCTTTTATACAGACTTAAAATGGCATATATGAGTTGTGGAAATTATCATACTGAATGTATATCAGGGATGGCCAAACCATGGCTCTCAAGATGCATGCAGCTCTTTTAGCTTAATGTTTGCATTTTTATTCAGTCATGTCATTGCTTTTCACTCTAGTACAAAATAATGCAGTGTGAATTGAAACATTCTGGGGATGCATAAGCTTATTTTAATGTTCACAAATTTAAGGGCACAGAATGTATGACTTGTGTCTCTTGAACTTCTGAAGATTATTGTATGCTACTCTGAGAGCAAGTAGGTTTGGCCATGCCTGACATATAGCCTCTGCTCACCCTTCTATCAGTAGCTGTTACTAGAAAACATTTCTTTATTAAGACATTTTATTGCTTGTCTTTAGTATTATATCATTTTAATTTTTCCTGGACTTAAGAAAATATTCTTCAACTTAGGGGCCATGGAAAATTGGGGCTTGGTGACCTACCGAGAAACATGTCTATTAGTTGACCCTGAAAATACTTCGGCTGTTAGGAAGCAGTGGATTGCCCTGGTAGTTGGACATGAACTTGCTCACCAGTGGTTTGGAAACCTTGTAACTATGGTACGTCTTTGGAACAGAGCCTGAATGAAAAAATATTTTAAGTGAAGTTAATAGATATGATTTTTTTCAGACATAATAAATTTTAATTGTGTCAAATCTATTTATTCTATCTTCCTGTTTTTCATGAATTGCATTTAAGTAAACAAAGTTTTGCATAAAATTTTTTTTGCAGGAGTGGTGGACTCATCTGTGGCTGAATGAAGGATATGCTTCATTTGTCGAGTTTCTGTGTGTGGAGCACCTCTTTCCCGAGTTTGATATTTGGACTCAATTTGTGACTGACACATACATCCGTGCTCTTGAGCTGGATTGCTTAAAGAACAGTCATCCAATTGAAGTGAGAAAATGTCTTATTCAACTTAGCTGATTAGGTGTGATTGTACTATCTTACATATGTTATCCAAATGCAGACTTGTCTTTGTTGCCAAGAAAAGAATTTGAAAAGTTTTATCTTATGGCTCAAATAAATTCAATTTCTCCAAAGGCCCTCTCATTCTTGAAAATATAATTCAAGTTTATGACCATTGCATTTTATATTGCAAATTTAATTGTTTTGTTGCTTAATCTCTTAGCTTTAGTTATGTTTCCATTTCACCCAAAAGCATCAAAATTATTATGACAGTCAAAGGCTTTTCGTTGCTTTAATTACTTACTAATGCTTCCATTCTTTGGTGATATTTTTAATTGTACTGAAAATACTTTAATCTACTCCAAGTTACTTTGGTTCAAACCCATTAAACATTTGTTTATATGATTTCCTATATACTAATTAACTCACTTCTGAATGATGTCATTTTTTTGCTTTTCAGACATCTAGATATTTTATTATTGGCCTACAAATTCGATGTATTCCTTCAATTTTATGATAATTTTTAAATGCCACAATAGCTATGGGAAAAAATGCAAAGGCTGTTTCAGAACTTGATGTTTGCATCTGTGCCTCAACTCAAAATTCTCTTTAGTGTTCTTTGAATCATCAAGTATTGCATGTGCAGTCATTTATGTTTAGAGAACATAAAATCTCTGCTTACCTTCCCATGTAGATAATGTTATGATTTTCTTTGTATTCATAAATGAACGTTGCTCATAATAGTGAGATATCACAATAAAATTTATATTTTTGTTGCTCTTTATAAGATTTACTGTAGCTCTATTCTTCTCTTTGTAACACCATAGTTAAAGCTTTTAAACTTTAGTCTAAAACTAAAATCATTTTATCCATGCAACATTCAACATGTAATTCAGTAAAATGTTATTATTACAATTACAACCTATAACATGGAGATTACTGTAGAGAACATTTTTAAGGAACCATCAATTTTTATCACATAAAATGTAACATTCAGATATAACACAGTGTTTTCCACAATGAAAATTTTATAAACTCGCTTTATAAAAGATTACTACTGTAGGTATATGATTTTTGGAGTTCATGTTTTTTATATTTTGTTTATTTTTAGTAGGTAAAAAACTAATAAAATATGTTTCCAGGTACCTGTTGGCCATCCATCTGAAATTGATGAGATCTTTGATGATATTTCTTACAACAAGGGTGCTTCAGTTATTCGCATGCTTCATCGGTATATTGGGGATGAGGTTTGTATAAATAATGTAGCAGTTGTATGTAGTGTCACCTCTAATTTATTTAGTTCCCATAAAATTAGTATTTAAATAAAAAAATTGTTCCTGTAAGAAACAATGTTGGCCTCATTTTTCAAGTTTATAGTACTCGATTTGAGGCTTGTCCATAAAGATTTTATTAGAGAAATTTTCATTTCACCTGGAATGAGTGGCAAATCAAAACAGTTTCTAGCCAATTCTAACTCTATCTTTTAACCCCTTCATAAGATTTGCCAGAGATAACCTGGGCCATCCTATCAAGTTTAAAAGTTTATTAGTTAATTTGGGCAAGCCATTTCCAAGTGTTGACTCTGAAGAGTTTAAGTGGTGCAAAATTATTCGACCAAAACTTTCAAACTTGATTTAAATAAGGCAGATAATTTTTGTTTGTACCCGGGTTTGGTGCATTGTGTCCCTGACATTGAGGTGATATTTTTCTCTATTTGCCTATTTTTTTAAGTATCTATATGAATCCTCTGTGGTAAATGAGTATTTTTTGATGTAGATTCTCTTGTAATTGTAGACCATTAAATGTTGCATGAAGATTTCCAAGAAAATCCTAATAGGTCTTCTCTAGCTGAATGTTGCGATTTTGATTTTCTTTTTCTATGGAAAGGCTTGCAACTACAGAATATTTGTGACCTTTTAATTCAAAGAGTTTGTTTCGAGTTTTAAACGCTTAGCTGATTTTATTTTCTGTTAGTAATTTCTTCATTTTGGTGAAATTGTGGAATGTACTATTGGCAACAATAAACTTCAATATTTTCTTATATCTTTAAAATTAATTTATTAAATGATTTAGTTATTTTTGTCATGGAAGATTCATCTGATGTCAGCACAGTATTATCTCTCAAATGTGGCATGTTATAATAATTTCTTACATAAATAATACCAAAGTTTCAAGAATTAATATTATCGTGGATATAGGGATGTAAAACATTGTTAAATGTCAAATAAAATATTGAGTGAATTGATCATTTTCTTTACTTATTAAATTTCATTCTCTTTCCCTTTTCGATGTTGAAAAGCAATGAATAAAAAAGTACTGTAAAATTAAATTGGTGGAGTTGAGAGTGAGGTGACAGGAGATTGTCTATGGTGGCAGAGATAGTGGAAGAGTTTTTTAGAGTAGAGTTGACTTTAACCAGAAGATGTGGCTTTGGACTGTATTTTCACAGTTTTTGTAGTGTCAGATTTGAGAGGTTATACTGTGGCTATTTATTATCTTAGCTTGAACTTTTAACATTATGATTAGCTATGATGAAATATTGAAGCTGAAATAATTTATCCTTTTTATGTATTGTATAGGACTTTCGCAAGGGAATGAATACATATTTGACACGCCATCAGTATGGAAATACTTTCACGGAGGACTTGTGGGCAGCTCTGGAGGAAGCAAGCCACAAGCCTGTTGGTGCAGTGATGTCAACATGGACAAAGCAGATGGGATTTCCTACAGTCAAGGTGGTAGAGCAAAAGCAAGAAGGTGCTAACCAAAGACGTCTTAAAGTCATGCAGCACAAATTTTGTGCTGATGGTTCAACTCAGGGTAAGAGTTTGCCTTTCTAATTAATTTCAAGCTATAGTCACTTTTTTCTGAGTATTTAGTTTAAATTACTATATATCCTGAGATCCAAGTCATCAATGTTTTGGCATGAAAGTGTATGTGTAGGCATATACTCACAGTATAAATCAACTCATCTCTTTTTCTTAACAAATACTTTTCTGAAAATCTTTCTTCGGACAGAATCAAGATCCCATACAATGTAAAGATTAGAAAAAATAATGTAGAGATAAACATGTCAATTAAATATAGACAAAATTAGATCTTGTACAAATAAAGTTAAATAAAACATGGAAGTAAGCTCCTTAACAATTAGTAGCTGTTTTGTTTATCAGGGATTATGCTGGATACTAGAGTATAACCCATTGAAATTCAACGGGAAACATAAAGGAGAAGGCTAATAGTTATGGATTATAATTTATATTTTTGCAGTAAGGCTAGCATTTACAGATAAAAAGAGTAGTTTTCTTATGCCAGAGAGGAATGTCTACATGGATCCGAACATGGGATAGATTTTAATTTGTTGTCGCATCATCAGTCTAAGCAAGATATGATTAGATTATCAAAAATTGATTTTTTATCTCGCTTTCTTATCGAGTTATTTGTAACCTTGAATTTTATGTGTTATCTTATGGGAAATCTGTCAGGAGTGCAGGCTGTGACTGAAATGGAGACTATTGTCATCATTCAATTTTTAAATCAGGATTGGATATGGGTTCAAAGTATCTTTGTACTATCAAGAATAATTTTTGAAATCCTCGCGTTTTTCTTGAGCCTTCCCAACAAATGGGTCTGTTAACAGGTTTAGACTACCCGCAGTTTACCCGACCCGCGGGTACCTGCAGCGAAAGTTGCAGGTCAGGTCGGGTATAGAGTGCTTCCATGTGGGTACGGCTCGGGTTCGGACACAAAAGGCACCGGTGCAGGTAAAGCGCGGGTACGAAAACTATTTTTAGTTCCAATTCAATTTGCCTCGCCAATGTAGGCACAGGAACTTTTCACATGCCTTTTACTGATAGTAAAGCCCACCCTCGCGGTCAGAAGTAGTGTTATAAAGGGAGATACAAATTTGCGATTTATGCAGGTCGGCAGATTGCAGGCTTTGTGTATCATGTGTCGGACAAAAAACAATTCCTTTTCTTATATAAATAGATACAAAGTTGCAATTTACAAACGATTGTCGATTACTTGCTTTAATTTCAGAAGTGCAGAAAATTTGTGAAATATTTTTAAAAATCAGGCTTACAAGGTGCGCTGAAATCTACATTGAAAGGAGACATCAAGACACACTGGAATTCAATTCTTCGTATCATCTCTTCAATACTTGAAAATTGGGAGGTTATTTACAATATTTTAATTGAAAAAAAGATGAGCGATATGATTTGTGAGGTTGAAAAGAAAGATTTAGTAGAATACCTCAATCCATTCCAGAAAGCATTGATTGAATTGGAGGGAGAAAAATATTCAACAATATTTTTGGTTTGCTTGTGGCATTTGAAAATAAATGATCATTTAGAAATAGGTTCAACAGAATCTAACATCATGAAATTTTTAAAAACTTCAGATAAAACCTATTATGATGACATTAAAAAGGAGAAGGGATATGAAATCTAATCCATGACATCAAATCCGTGTTCGCTTGTAGAGCAACCGATGAAAAGGTATAAAATCTCAGACACCTTAGTTCAGTTTATGGATACAGGCACAGTAAATGGTCATATTTCTCCGATGAATTGACTGTATATATTGACTTAAAACTATCTGACGACATTACTAATTATTTTGATTTGATGAAATGGTGGGATAAGCAAAAGAATTGTTTGCCAAATTTAGGTATTTTAGCTAATCGTCTTTTTGTAATACCAGCGACCAGTGCTCCATCAGAGAGGTGTTTTTTATTGGCAGGACATGTTGTTAGTGAAAGAAGAAGCAGTTTAGGTCCCGAAAATGTGGATGATGTCCTATTTTTAAATATTCATTTTAAATCTCAGGGTACTATTAATTAATGTTTCCTTTTTTCAATTAAATTATTTTGTAAAATTTTTAATTTTTGTAAAAATAAATCGTAGATAATTTAAATACATTTTTTCGATCCTAAAAATGAATGTTATGTGGTAGCTCAAAAACTTCTGGCTCAGTCGATGTTTTAGTAGCAAAAAAACGACAATCCTTTCATTTTTTGGCTAAATGAGTTTACGCTACTAAAACATTAAAAATGAATGTTAATGTACAATTGCATTTCATTTTAATTTACACAAAATAAATGACTGACTCAGAAATAATATTTTTATTTTTTCACGATTTATTGCTATGGATTAGTATCTCGAGGACCAGACAGTTAAAAAATATGGTCAGGTCGGACAAGTAGGCCTTCTGTACGGTTGCAAGCCTACAGGTAGGGGTCGGGTGTGGGTTAATATTCTGCAGGTATGGGTTAGTAGTCTGTGGGTACGGGTTAGTAGTCTGTGGGTACGGGTTAGTAGTCTGTGGGTACGGGTTAGTAGTCTGCGGGTATGGGTCGGGTATGGATGGAAAATATCATACCCATGCAGGGCTCTAGTTTAGACTACAATAACTACTCTCCCAAGGTAAAATGCATAATTGTACATATACTTGGAAATAAGCTTTTCATATCTTAAAAATTTCAAAATATTATTTCCAAATTTGAAAACAAGAGGGACATTTTTTTAGTATCTTGCATTCTTAACTGCAAAATCATGTTAAGGAATGCATTATTTTTTAATTTAAAATTTTATCAGTTTGCAACTTAGTTAACAACATCTTACATGTTTTGTGTGGGAAAACATATATACAGTAAAACCCCTCATTTACACTTTTCTAGGGACCTGGGAAAAAGTGTAAATTGCAGGAAAGCGCAAATTGAGGGAAAAGGAAAATAGGTAAACTGATTTTACTTTTAAACTCGCTCATTTGTTGTACTAAGACTAACAATAAAATCAGTGTTAAAAGAGCTAAGTTTATATAGAGTATATCTATTTATTCGTTTACTTAACCAGCACACTTTTTTAATAATAATAATATTAAAATAAATGCCTACTTAAAATGCTAGTATAGTATGCTTGGGTTTCCATTACATTCCCCACATTACATTTATCTGGAAAATTGTACAGGGAGCAGAGGGAGACTTCCCCCCGGGGATGAAGGAGAACCTAGCTATGCCACTGACCCAACCTTTAAACATACTCAGTCATCAATGCCATTCTCATTTTTTGATGTACCTCATACTAGAGGTTTCTATTCTGTTCGCGGACAAGACGGCTGCAGCCATCATGGCTAATGCAGTCCCAATGACATGACGGTGGCTGCCATCCATTTTCAAGAGAGCAGATGAAGCATGATGGCTATTTCTGTTGAACAACACATTAGCGGTACATGTAGACAGTGGTTTAGTGTCCCAGGAGGTGAAATAAATTGTGAACTGTCCCTGCAAGAAATAGTTCATATTTCTGCCTCTATGGGCACTGTTCCTACTCTGCCAACGTTTTCGAAATCTTGGTCCAAAAGAGTTCGGATTGTTTTGCAAAGCTAAGCCGAAAATGTTTTTTTAAACTTGGAAATCGCATGCTAAATTGTTTTTTAAAAAATGGAAATTCTAACATAAAATGACGCGAATAGCAGGAAAACTTAAAATGAAATAATGTAAATACAGGGTTTAACTTACATTGGAATCATAGGAAATTTGATGGGACCCATAATAAAAGCTGTAAATAGCAGGAAAATGTACATTCCGATAATGAAAATGCAGGGTTTTAGTGTAAACAACTGAATTTATAGTTGATAAATTTTTATAACATTGTATTTTTATCATCCTAATTGGAATGGAATGGCAAGTTTCGGCTCACACTAAGAAGAATGGTAAGAATAGCTTATGTTTGGCTCTCTTCGCTTCAATTCATTATCTCTTAGTGTGTGTGCTATGTAAAAAGAAATCTACAAAACTCTCTGTCAGTAATCAAGTTAACACCTTAATTTTTTATTTTGTTCTCCTCAGATCAGCAAATTGGTGTTATGTAATACTTGTAGTATCAAAGTATATTGTAATATCAAATGTTTGTTAACACTAATTTAGTGGTTTCTAGGATAAACAAGGTTTTTTTTTTGTCACTAAGGATCTTGAATACAAAAATCCATTCAATCATCAGGGGAACCTTTCCCTAAAAATGCAATATTTTGTCAAAATATTGAATTCTTAAGCAAACTTTGAGCAATTTCGAACCAAAGGCAAAAATTGACGATAAGAATAAGAATCTGTTTATTTTTCTTTAAAATGATCCTTGTCCGAAGATAGTAGGTCATTTATTTCTAATTTAATTTTGCTAAAGAAAAATAGCCTGCAAGTGAAAAACAGGATTTTTAAGTGTTCTCTTATGGGGATTTGTATCGAGCGTTCTGGAAAAATGTACCAACAGAACCTGGGCTTGTATTATATTAATTATTATCTGCAAATATGCAAGAAATTCCCTGAGTTTCTCCTGACATACATCATACTGTATTTTTCTTAGATATCTGTAGTTATTTACCGTAGGATTTATTTATACAGGAGATTAATATCATCATTGTAGCCTTGCCAATCAATAGAAAGTAGTATGAAGCTAGTTTCAAGTTAAAAGTTTTAGAGTTTGCTAATAAATAACTTTTATAGTGAAGGAATTCAGTGTTAGTGAAAACCTGGTGCAAGATATGAGAGAGAATGAGTCCATCATAATGGAGATGATGCCTTAGGCCAAATGTGCAATGAGAACAGGCAGCAGCATTGGTCTGTAATTACAGTTTTTATACTTGTCATTCAGCGCCCCAGGTTGGGTTAAGTGTTTGGGGATTTGGTTGGTTCCATTTTCCTCCCCATGCTGGGTTATGTGGTTGGGGGTTTGGTTTGTTATATTTTCCTCCCCCGTGTTGGATTATGTGTTTGGAAGTTTGATTCGTTCCATTTTCCTCCCCTGGGTTGGGGTTGGTTCGTTCCATTTTCCTCCCCTTGGTTGGGTTAAGTGGTTGGTGATTTGGATCTTTCCAATTTACTCCTCCAGGTTTGGTTAAGTGCTTAGGAGAGTACAATTTTTTAACTTTTTTTTCTTGCATTTTAATTTAAAAGTTGTTTTTAAAATAATGCCATTTCATTGAAATATTACCATCTCAGTAGTTAAGTCAACTTAGCCAAATTCGCTTAATAGTTGTAATATCTTTTTATTATCACACCATTTCCGCCAAATATTGCTGGTACTGTGCCAAGTGTAATCCTGCTGGCACCGAACTCTCCTGTCGCCAAATCATCCCGAGCCAAAATGGATGCATCGAACTGTCCTATACTTGAATCTACTATAAACTTGGAGATCACCAAGATCTCCCCAAACACATTTAGCTATATGCCCGGGCAAACTCAGAATCTGACATTTACTTCGGGATTTGACCATTAAGTATATTTGGGCTAATCTAGATTTACCTGGGCATATCTAGATCTGCCCAAACACTTGTGGGCAATTCACGATATGCCCAATTTCGGGATTTGCCTGTAACATATATATATACAGTAAAACCTCTCATTAACGAATATCAAGGGACCCAATTTTTCGTCTATTCGTTATTCGGAAATTCGTTGATCGGAGGTTATTGGGCGTTGCATAACTTCAGGGGCACATTGCCTGTTAGATTATACGGGAGCAACGGGGCTATCCAAATGAAGGCATATGCTCAGAAACGGAGTAACTTTACTAAATTATGTCCATTACATCTTTTCAGGAAAAAGTATCACATAAGTGGACGATATTCAAAACGCGCCCTCATGTTTAATAATCGGCCATATTGATTTGAAGCTCCGACGACACAATGCTTTCTTATGGGAAAAAGGGCCACTTTCATTCATCTCATTTTGCAATGTTTGACAGTGGCAAGCACCGAATAACTCGGAAATGCAATGTTATTTTTTCTAGCATTGATTGGCAGGTTCTGCACGAAAACATCTGCAATTTTTTATTATGCGACTTTTTTCGAGGTTGCAATGCATGATACTCGCTGCGCCTATCCTAAAGCATCTGTTGAGTCGCTAAGTTTATAAAAAATATTGACAGCATCGCCACTTCTTAACGCCAATTAATAAACTACTATTTGACCACCACGGAGCGGGTTGCAAATATTTCAAAACGAAATGAAAGAAAGCAGCATTTTCCCCATAAGAAAGCACTAACTGTCGTTGGCACTCCAAATCAAGACTCCAATATTTTTCACTAACATTCTTAACAACACTCCAGCTCCGTCTCTGACGAATAAATTATCTATCACAAAAAAGTGCATAGGAACCACCTCACCATGATACATACCTCATTGCTGCAATCTTTTGTTGAAATTCTCTCTAAAAGGATTAGGGGATTAATTTAATCGGGAATGATTTCAAATACAACACTTTTTTAAAAGATTTATTAATAAATCAACATTTTTTAAAAAACGAGTCTATTTTTTTCTGTTTTAAATTCTTCGTAAATTCTCGGGAAATGGCAGTCTCCACTTCCCTGAAAGTGTGCATAGCTGCAGCACTACAACTCTCGGATGAGAGTAAATATCTTTCCACTACATCCAGTGCTGCACATACGTCGCTCGACTCGACAATGAAGAGCAGCAAGCAAAAAGCTAAAAGTTAGCGTTGTGAACCACCGTTAAGCACTAAATATCAAAAGGAATTGATATTTAACGCACTTCTTCTCACTCAATAACTTGTCGCACTTTTACACCTTCTCTCACCTAGGACACACCGGTCAATGGCGCGAAAATGCCGGAAACACAGGAAATACGTCATGATGCTAGAAAACGTGCTATGATTGGCTTGTTGTAAGCTTAACGCTAATTGGCGCGTTGACGACTGTTTTCAATAGTTTTCCGTAATTATGTAACTGAAAAAAATGTTTAGCGAGCAAAATTTCGTTCTAAAGAGGTAAATAAAAACGGGAGGGACCACTTTTTTCCTTCGTTGTTCGGAAGTTTTCGTAGTACGGAAGTTCGTAGTAAAGAGGTTATAATTAGGGATTTTGTATACAAGTTTGGCGGGACCCCGTCAATTGTTCGTTATTCGGAGGTCTTCGCTATAAAGGGGTTCGTAAGGTAGAGGTTTTACTGTATATATATATATATATATATATATATATATATATATATATATATATATATATATATATATATATATATACATATATACACACACGCCATATTGTATCTTTTTTTGGGTACATCAGTGAAACTTTTCTGTGTACTATTGACAAACATTTTTTTAACCAAAAATATATTTGAAATTGTTTTCATACATTTCATTTTCTTTCAGATGACTCTCCTCTCTGGATGATACCTCTTACATTTAGCACTTCTAAAAATCCATCCATGGTTGCTCATCAAATGGTCCTCGAGACAAAATCTTCTGAAGTGTTGGTCAATAATGTTTCATCAAGTGGCTGGGTTAAGGTATGCTCTACTTTTTATCTATATATCTGTTTATTTAGTCTGTATTGTTTTATCCCTAGAATTAGCTTTCCTCAGTTCTCATCCATTTTTATGAGATTTTATAGTTCTTTAACCCTTAAACATCAGATTTAAATGCCAAATTCTCACTGCCTGGATTTAAATAATATTATTGAAATATCGTTACATATTTTCATAAAAATACTCATATCTACTGAACTTTGTCAGTATATATTCAAATTAAGACCATTTTAACCTTTAAATGTCGAATGTATCCAAAGAGTCCCATAAAACGAGAGCACCCCAGAAGAATTACATCATGGCAGACCGAGGCAAGAATGCTGACAGAAGCATCTAATTCTTCATTATTTTTACAATGAAGCCCTTTTTATTTGAACATTTTATTCATGAGATATGCAATTTTCCAGAAAATGAACAACAATACTTTATATACCGCAAAATAAATCTGGCATTTAAAGGTTAAAGGAAAAGCAATGATAAATTACCTCATGTAATGCTTGTTATGAAAAAATATTTTTTCATTATATTAAAGGGACTGAAAATAAGATAAAACCGATAGCCCTAGAATATGCCATTACAAAATTCCCTTCCTTCCATTTTCACTTTTTAATCGCTTTCAAAGAGAGGAAATATTACTCTTCCTTCCTTACCACTTAAGTTTAGTAAAGAAAAACCTTCCTTAGACAGCTGCTATATAGAGAAGCAAATCAGACACAGCTATGTCATAAATCTTTTGACAATTTGAGTCATAAAAGTATTTTTTAAACCTTTGTTTGCCTATTTGTGAAATACTTCAAAGGCAAAGCATCCTACAATTACCTAGAAAGCATTAAATGAAGTTTGAAGTGACTCATTAAATGCAAGAGCATAGAATCTCTGTCATGTATAGTACAGTATATGCACCGAAAGTCATTTTAGAGATGCTTTTTGCTGGTATATATGTTGTAAAACGGTGTTCATAGACTAGAGCTTTACACCAATCCATGCAATTAATTATCTAAGGTACGCACATACGTACGTGAAACATTCTTGTCAGTGCTTTACTTGGATAAAAATAAATGCCGGTACTCTCCGTAACAGCAGACGGGGAAAATGCAGCACACATTGCAATTCACTTTTATTATTTTTTTTGTTGTGGGAACAGCGATTCATTTAGCAGTTGGATGAATTGAAAATATGGCTGAACAACATTTGGATTCATATTAAGAAACATTTATTAAATAGATTTCAAATATAATACAATACAATTATAATTTAATGTTACTTTAATTGGATTTACAAAAAAAAATAGAAAAAATTTTTATTTCATTAATTTCCAAATTGATAGATATGGAAAGTTTCCTCCTTTTGGGCCGATTTGTGGCAAGCCATTTCATCAGCCATCCTTCTTCCTTTCATGATCCACGATTCTACATACGGTTGTGGATTAAACAGGTGCAAAGGTGGTCCAACACAGTGGATGAAAATCAACGATGATATACGAGAGACCAACAGACAACTTCGTCTAGGTGAAGCTGCATATAATCTGCACTCACAATTTCTCCGTTAAATAATTTTCCAATTTTAATAGCGAGTTTAGACTTTCCAGGGGAAACAATTGAAGAATGATATTTCCAGCGAATATGAGAGAATATGAACTATTCTTATGTTTTACCGTGAGGCAAACTTCCGAAAGTTTTAACATAGGCTTGGGTTTAGTTGAGTAATTTAGATGACAGATTGGTAATAGTACTGGTACATTAGAAATTAATTTTAAAACTGCTGGTACGCTAAAAGTTGAAATTTTAACTGCCGGGAAAGTACTGGCTCAAGTAAAGCACTGATTATTGTGCGAGGCCAGAGCAGTGCCATTCAACAGGGTAAGCAAGCACTAGCAAGCTCGCCCCCCCCGATTCCCTAGTAGTTTATAAATTTTCCAATTTTTTTCACTGAAAAAAATTAAATTTGTCTTTGCATGGTTGTTGATTTTTAATTTTATTTGGTTAAGGAAAAATGTTCTCTTCATTCTTTTTCTTGGTTAACGAAATACTTTATGCAAAATTCAGAATAATTATATAATTAATAATTTTTTGAACTCTTTATCTGCAGGTAAATCCAGGAACAGTAGGCTTCTATCGAACGCAGTATCCTTCAGAAATGCTTGCGCAGTTTGTTCCAGCTATTAGGGATCGTAGTATGCCACCTCTTGACCGACTCGGTCTTTTAGATGACCTGTTTGCAATGGTAAGCATATTCTTTTTTTAACATTCCTGTAAATCAAGGATTGCCTTTCCTTATAAATCTATAAAAATATATATAAATTTTATTGTTTTAACATCGTGATATGAACCAGTGTGCTCTAGAACTTTTGTTAACGATGAGTTTTCATCTACAATTGGCAGCAAATAGCATCAATAAATTAAACTTAATTTCATTGAAATAAAAATAATATATTAACTAGCTGAGACGCACGCAATTAATTTTACATTGCATAATATAATTAAAAAACTCGACAATTATTATGCTGAGTTTTTCGATTATTTTATGTACAAGAGATTACATAAAAATGTATTTTTATAACTACTTCTATATCATTAATATCTTTATTTGCGTAAAAATTATGATATTAAAATTTTCCAATATACTTATAGCTTATGCGACAAAAATTTTAATAGTTCCTTATATCACATCAAGTCTCAATAGCTTTCATGTTAATTCTCAATCAATTATTGTTCTTCATGCATGTTTTCAAGTGTAAGCTCTGTGCAAATGCACTAAAAACACCAAGGACAACAATGCCAGTAATCTTGGTAACCTCCTTCTGAAATATGGAAAAATTCTACTACAAACTTAAAATTTGAGCAAATTTGAAATAGATAAGTGAATAGGCAATGAGAATAAGAATCTTGATTCTTTTCTGTGTAAAATAATGCAAATTCTGCGATGATATCTCAATTATGAGACATTTAAAAATCTTAAAGTCTCTAGGTCTACACATCAGATTCCAGCCGATTACATGTTAATCAAATGGAAAAATTAAATGCATCTGGACTTGAACCAACAAACTTGAGAAAAAATGAGACCCATCGTACCTTCGGTGGTTTTCAACCATACCACATTTAAAGGGATTTTGTCTTCCATTTTCAAGAAAAAGGGAACCACACCTACAAACAAACCCACACTCTGAAATAATAAATAAGACTAGCATAATTGCCATCAAATATGATGAGTATGCATGAATTAAGTATTAAGCTAAAATAAAATTGAAATAAAATATTAATGAAACCTACTTTTATGTACACTAACAAGTAATCAAGTGATATAAAATTCACATAATGAGTGCTCCAAAGAGTTTTAGGCAAATAGAAATTTTATAACAAAGAAATACATTATATACAATTCATATATACCCAAAATTATTTTTAATTTATGGAACATTTAATTTTGTCTCTTACTCCCTCAACCTTTGTCTCTCTTTCTCTATCGGCCTTTGTCTCTCTTCCTCTCTCTCGTATTAAATCATCATAAAATTATTACAAAGATATTTGATATTGTTATGAAAAATCAGTAAATTTTGTTTGGCTTTCATGCACAATCAAATCAGTGTTTTTGAAAGTTATTTGTTTTAATTATATTGTTTAAATAAATATCAGGGAGGCCAAAAGATTAACCAAATATTTGTTGAACATAAGAGCAAAATCGAAATAATAAGATATAATGTATAAAGAATCTACAGAAATTTACTTGGAAATATTTGAGCATATATAAATTATTTAAAATGTATAGAATTTAACTTAATAATTGAATTATGTTACTCTTTTTAACACATAAATACAGGATTAAAGGTGAATGAACAGTCAATTGACCATCAAAAAAGTGTAGTAACTTATTATGAACTAATTTGAGTTGGAGGCTTTCGCAGCATTGTTGAATGCTGGTGGCCACTTTTGGGTTTCACTGCATTGAGGACATTTCTGACTGCAGAGTACTATGAACTAGATACTTATATGGACCGCAATGAGTTTTAACTATATTTTATGATCGCAATTTTCTTTTAACTATAGTAGTTATGAAGTTTTTCATTAAATTGGCTTTATTTAAAGAAATTTAAATAAAAGTCGTAAAATGTTATTTTTTCAATCCTATTAGAAATTTTGTTTGAAATATTTATGGTATTATCATTTAAATAAATCCATTGAAAATAATGTTATACTGTATCTGCCAAAGTACAAGTCGGTTTTTTGTCAAAATCTATTATGAAAAAATCACCCCTCAGATTAAAAGTGAGTCTGAGAAAAAATTTGGGTTTAGGGTTAAGTCTGTTAGTCACCTATAGCATGTTTTTCATTGCCATCACATTCAAATGATAGTACTATAATTTATAATGAAGTAAATATTTGAGCTACAATGAATATTAATGAATAAATAATAATGCTAGAATATTGAATTTAGCAGTACCTGTGTTTTGTTACCATTATAAGCTGTTCTTTCATTTCTAAATGCTATTGGATATTTTCTTTCGTTTCTTAGGGCTATACATATGTATCATTAAGAATAGTTAGCAATTTGTATTATTTTTCATTATCCATTAAAAGAAGTTCCTATTAGTTTTACTTGGCAAATGTAGTTATTGCTATAGTCATTGTAACATTTATATGCATGTTAAAACCTCATTCATGGAATCTGTTAAAATTGCGTACATTGACTACTGAGATGCAACTGTCTCATTTTACATTAATCTCTCGTAATTCGCAAAGTACTTGGAATAGAAAAATGATACGTTACCCCTTAGGTGACACTTCTGCTGCCAACAGGAAATCAAATATAACGCAATGGCAAAATGACTAGGAAATGCTTTCAACTATATTGGAGTGATGTTATACAAAGCAGAAATATACAAAGATACTTAATAGAATTGTCCACTTGGAGGGATAACAAATGGTACGAAAATTAATGGACTAACAGGGAAATCTTCCGCTGGCTGGTTTAAGGCTCCTCTCTCTCCGTGTCTCCTTCCTCGTTCTTTCTCTCTGTCTCCCATTCAGGTTCGACACTCGTGACTGCCGGCTGCCAGTCCGTGACATTGTCAGATCGGAAGTCCGCTAGTTTGCTCTGTTCTCCGGGAAGAGGGCACATCACTCACGAAAGTCTATTGGTTAAATCGCACGATGGTAGCGTTCTCCTCTGGGCTAATGTCTGTTGCTTATAAAAGTAGATAGTCTGTACGTACGCGCAAAGCGAAAGTACTTGCGTTTGCAGAAGTACGAACGTTTGCAGGGGTGCATCGTTTGCTGGAGTTTGTCGAAAAACTGAGGGGGAACTCAATAAACTGTCAGAGGGTAAAATGTTGCACTACGCAGACAATTACGGAAATTGCGATGGTGGCCATTGATGCTCAACTATTTGAATTTTGGTAAAACTTTACATGGAACGTGTATAATTTAAAAAAAATCTGATGTGTCCACCATATGACTTTCTCCATACCTGTAATATTTCTAAAAATTCCAAATAGGTTACATAATAATAAATATTTCAAGAAACTGCAAGAAAATTTTAGACTTTACAAAGAAAAGAAATAAACTCAGACTTTATGATATTGGATATAGCCAAAAAGCTCCAACAATTAAGAAAATAAAGAGGAGGTTGAGAAAATTAAATTTCCTACAACTTTTATTCCGATACATTTTTACATTTATCAAATATTAAAGCAAATATCTCAAAATAACAGATAAGTGACGAGTAAACACCCACTTCTGGTTCATTTTTTAGATATAATTTTTAAAAAATGGGTATTTTTTTTAAAAGCCATATCAGTCAACTACATATTCATATATAGGAAAACTGCACTTATAACATAAATATTATAGATATGAGGTAGTTATTACTCTCCAAGTATGTTGTTGTTTAGCAGTGATTTTTCTAAAACTGGTGGTGCATCTCTGAATACTGTCTCTAACTAACACTATTAAATACATACACTATTTACAGTTAATTGAATATTTGCATCTGTTTGCACTCCACTACTCCTCAAATATTTTTCTTTGTGTGATAGTCCTCAATGCAATTGGAAAATAGCATGAGAAAATCATTTAAAGAAAAAACATCGCCAAAAAATTGCATTTGCTTGATCCATTCTGTACTGAAATATTCTTGTATTTCAGTCTTTGGATTTAGGCCCATGTTTATAGTTACGCCAAGGAAGGCCTCGATATCACAAGATTCACTACTCTTCCAATTAGCGAGACGTGATGTAGGCGAATTCTGCTTGGCCAATTTTCTGTTTTTGCCATAGAGATTGGTTTCATCGCGTATTAGACTGATCATTTCATCTCCAAGAAAAGTCGGAAATATTGTATAGGTTCGCTGTGAATATTAAAATCACTTGGAAGAATTATTCCCGGTGTAACCTCACTAAAATCAGGTTGAAAACTTGGACCAGGGTCATTAGAAACGATGTCCAACCAACCTGTCGTAAGTCTTGGCATAGGTTCACCATTTAACACGATTTCCTCCTCATCTTCGTCTAATTCCCTTTCACTATTCATCAGACTATCTGATTCATCACTAAAACTATAGAAATATTCTTCATCATCACTTATTTCAGCTAATAATTGGACCAAATCCGATACTTCAAAGTCCGTCATGACGGATGTTTACGTTCTCAAATAGGAAATTCAAGTTCAAAAAATGTAAATTTTATGGGTTATTTTGACTTGCTCGGTGCTTTGACGTCACTACCAGTATTCTCTTTCGAAAGCGACCATCTCCTGTCATCTAGTATCACTTACAGAAGGTAGAATAAAAGCTATGTTAGTGAATGGCAGAATGCCGAATATATCGTATTCGACACAGGAAGGGTTAATTGGAGTAATATTTCAAAATGTCAACTGACCCATTTTCCACTCTTTTCTTCAATCTGAAATAATATATTCTAGGCCGTGTATGCATGTCCAGCACACTTCAGCATAAAAATCTACAAAATTGACGTTTTTGTCAAAAAATTGTGGAAATTTTTGGGCAGATACAGTATTTAGTTTTATGAAATACCACCATTTGGCAATGGCACATGATTCAATCATATAAAATGTTTTATAATCAATTATAATATATTATTGTTATTTTTGTACTGCAGCTTCTCTTTTCCTTCCTCCATCTAACTACTTAATAGATTCACTATATGTGTTATACCAGTGTATAAAAGTCTTATCTGTATTGAAGCATGAAAATGGTTCATTTATGAAACATGAATATGAGTACAAGAATAGAATTCAGCAATTGGGACAACAATGGCCCAATATAAATAAAATGCTTAAAAACTTGAAAAAATCATATGAAAACGTACTTTTGGAGATTTAATTTTTTTCTCCGCATAACTAAGCTAAATATCTCATCCTTGAGATATTTTAAAATGTTAACGAAAAAGGTCTGCATGGAAATGGCTTTTTGCTTGTCATATATGCGATGTGAATTTACTGCTTCAGTAAATTATAATGTACACTGCAAAAATAACTATAAAAATAGTTAATTGCAAAAAATGTCCATATGAAGTTAACTGAAAATAAATTAATGAAAAAAATGATTTTAATTATAAAAAATTCGGGCGCCTTCTCTCTCTCGTACTAAAGCATTCATATCACAGTTTCTTTATGCATATTGTATAGAACTGTGACGACAATACAATATTGAGGTTTAACAATGACACGGTCGGCAAGGCAACATATCGTTAAAAAAGCTTAAATTTTTCCATTAAATATGATTTAAACGTATAACATGAGCGATTTCGAATCGTAGACAAAATTTGACAGTAAAAATAAGAAGCTTTATTTATTTTTCTTTAAAACGGTCTAGGTCTAAAGATCGTAGGTCAATTATTTCTAATTTTAATTTGCAAAAGAGTAAAAGCCTGTAAGTCAAAAAATCGAGTTCTACATGTTATCATATGGGAAATAGAAATTATCTCCTGGAGTCAAACCCAGGTCTTTTTTGGGGATTTTTTTGTAAATGACGTTTGCTATAAGAATTGTGCAACTTTTCAGGTCCAAGCTGGTCAAACACCCACTGTGGAAGTTTTACGGCTCATGGAAGCATTTGGTGCAGAGGAAGACAACTTTACAGTGTGGAGTAGTATAAGTAATTGCCTTGGAAAACTTGGAGTCCTCCTCTCCCATACGGACTTTCTCCCTCTGTTTCACACCTATGGCCGGCGTCTTCTTGCCAATGTGGCTGCTCGCCTTGGATGGGATCAGAAACCTGATGAAAGTAAGTAGTTGTTTGAAATAGTATTGGGTTTGTTGGTAACAATTTTTGCTTGATTGCTAGGTCATGGCGACCTGAACATTTTTAAAAAAATCCTTATTTGACTGAGTTCATAGTCCATGTCTAACTGATAATTGCATACATCTTATAAATATTTTAGAGTGTGTGTGTGTATGTTCTTTAGACGTTTTTACACCATTGAAGCTATTGAATTCAAAAGTTTCATGGGCAAACCTTTGGACCAAAGGAAGAACTTGGTCTAGATTTGCAGACCATGGAGTCTCTTATACACCATGAGGTCAACAAAATACTATTTCCATAAGAATGCATGGGAAATGGTGTGGAGAAACCCCAAAACGCCATGCAGCCCTTCACTGATGTGGATATAAATATACCTAAATATTAACTTACAATCATGGAAAATGGCTAATTTTATGCACAAACGAGTGAATATTTTAATTCTGTTCATGTTTTGTCGTATTACATGCTAAATCGCTCGAAATGTTTCTTTAAGTGCAAAATTTATCGGTTTAGATTACCATTTTCCAGGCGGCAGCAAAGCTAAATTTCTTAATTGTTGTCCTCTACAAAGGGAGGTAGCCACGTAAAGATTAATGAAGTAAAATCCACGCTGTGGTGTGCCGCAGAGGAAGAATAGCCAATGCCAAGATAAAGGGTAGAAATGGATTCATGTCTAAATATAGTCTATGAATACTTTTAAAGTGAGTTAAATTTTTAAGTAATATTAGAACATTGTTATCTTTTACCATTAACATTGAAAGATATGTTGCAACATAAATCAATACATCTACTTAAATTTGTTCAGTAACCAAGACGTTTTGGCTAATAGTATTGACATAATCCACATAATTTTATTACTGCTTTAAAGGCTTTGGTGCATTTATCCATGTGAATATTAAGTAAGACGTTAATGCATAATTATATTAATGGTAAAACTTTACAATACAATACATAAAGTAGTAAATGTTAATGTAAACATCACTTGCATAATTAAGTAGTGGGGAATGTTTGGTAAAGTTAGGATCTTTTTTGTGGGCCCCCCCCCCCAAACCCCCGAACCAGCAATTCAAAACTCGGGGTACCCAACAGCAAAAGTAAGTAAATTTCAAAATTTATTGTATTATTTTTATTGTAATATGACATCAAGAGTGATATCAATAAAAATAATAAATAATAAAAATTTTTTGCTCCTTAAAAGAAAATGCTTTCCCGAGCAAAGCCGGGCGTTTCAGCTAGTTTTTTTATAATGTGCAGACATTGAATGGAGTTTTGCCATTGCTGATTCAGAGAATTCATGTTTATTCCACATTTTGTGTACAATGAGCCTTCCAAACAACCCTTAGCATATACCATATTAACCCGAAAGGAAGACAACTTCGAATTTGAGATGACCACAATAAAAATAAGGTCTATTCAGGAAAAACCTTTCTAATACCAATTTAAAAAATAACATGGTGGTAGCCATATGCTAACATTGCCAGCATTCCAGTGATGTGCACTTCCTAATTCCCTGAAGTTTTTATTATGATCTTTTTTGCTATAGTGCGTTTCAAATGTCATTGCGACTGACATTTCATTCATACTTGGGATCACTCGTATGTCTCCACTGCTAGGGGGTGGGGCATTGTCTTCTACCAAAGAACTCAAACTCGGTTTTGCCATATCTACTACACTGGAGTGCACCTTGCAGTGGGCTCGTGAGGAAAAGGGAACTGCACAACTTCGGCAGCGTAAGCACTTGACAACACAGCGCCCACAGACTTGGGAGAGACCTGAGAGAATGAATTTTCATCCGCAGAGGCCCCACCTACTTCATTCTTATTGGTTCCCTCAAGGTCATGCTTTCGGAAGCTTCAACGTCTCTCTCTCTAAACCTCCAAGTTATATGAAATGTACTATAACTGTGTAATTGGATGGCATGTCGAAATAAGTAGATATCTCCTCTGGCTCAGTAGGTAATCGTGAATTTTCCACAATGCAATTACATGCTTCTGGAAAGCAATAAGTTCAGCCATCTAGTTGGAAGAAAACAGGCAAAGAGAAACTCTTTGTTGCAGGCAAAAACCATTACAATGCATCATCTGTATGCACCAACCATTACTAGCCTTGAATTCTTGCCGTGGGATGTATAGTGATCATGCTAATTCATGAACTTTCAGTTTAATGATTTCTCATGACACTGGTTTTATTTCTGTTCTTTGAGTATGCACAAATTTTACAGTTTCTTCTAATTCATGAAATCAACCTCATTTAGGTCTACTAAATGACTTCCATATTGAGTTTAGTACCTTCAAGATTCTGTTTTGTTTGCTTCCACCTTCGCACATTTGCCTCCGTTGCATTATATTTCCTCCCACCCTCATAATTGTTAGTTTCTTCAGCATAATGCACCACCATTAGATTAAAATTTCTATCAAAACTTCATCTTATACCTTGTGATATATTCCCCTTTACAGAGGTTCCTTTCTTCTCTACATGATTTCTCATTTCAGTCCTAAGATTTAGGGTAACTTATTTAAAACTATTAAAAATAATTAGTCCTCACTTCTTTTTAAAACTTAGCGAAGTTTGGCTCAATTGCGTGCTCTCATAATGGTTATACTCTTCAATCTGCTGATGCATTTGTCGTCTGCTGCTGGCACACCAGTTGAAATGTAACAAATATGTTTAAATTGTAACAAGACGCGTAAAATTCTGGCAATCTTAGTGTAGCAATTTTCAATGCCATAGGTATCAAATTTTCTATCCTGCCAATTACAAGTTCAGACATAGGTTTGTCAACACTCCCCTCCCATCAGTACCAATGAAGTGGAAAGCCACTCGTTTGCACAACGTGAACTTCAAGTATATGAATTAAATCTATTAATAAATTATTGTATGTATGTATTGTGTATGTATAAATTTCATGGACATGGAATCAGTGTCACAGTGTTCCATATGGCACTAAACTTTGTATTTGATTTTATGGTGATCCATCATTTTTTTACCAAAATTTTTTGGAAGAAACCTTGTCTTCCTTTTGGGTTAATATGGTATATGGCTTTGACACTGTCTATGTATCAGTTTTGCAAGCTATGAATGTTGAAAATGTAGGAACTTTTTGGAATCAACTAGCTGATTACATCAGGAAAATCCCACACTTGAACCGTATCTCCTATCAAGAAAGTTAAGTAATTTTATCATTTAGCTTAATCAAAATTGTAATAATTTCAAAAGTATTGTTATTCCTAGCATAAGAAACACTTCAATGTCTGGCTATTTATACATATATGCAAAATACTGGGCACGCAGTATGCTGGCCGACTGTCAAGGTCACCTAAATTAACAAAATATTTTCTGTATATAGGAGATAATTTTATAGAAACCACAATATAACCTTGTAATGAAAATGTAACGAAATAGTTATCAAAGTTGCTTATTGGTATATCTTGATTAATCATTTTCATTTCTGTCGGATTATTTCTTATGATTAAATTTATCATAGTCTTGTTTCTCAAAAAGTTATCATTTGAAAGCTGCTTGTTGGTCTTTTGTTACTTGATAATCTCACATAAATTCATGTGTATTTTCTTGTACATATTGATATGATCTTTTCAAATATAATTGTGTAATTTTAAATCATGCTTCAAGTGATGTCACTTGTAATTATCGAAAAATTATTTGTGATAGATCTTATTGAAAATTAAATCATATTTTTGCAAAAGCTCACTTCTACTTATGTTTCCTTAAAATTGTAAATATAATGAAATTTACATGTTAAAATATTAAAAAATGTAGCAGTTTAGGTGGCACATTTATTGCCAAATTGGAGATAATGTTTGTTTGTTGTGATATTTTGCCTGATTGTAAGCCGACCACCATTTTTACCAACCCCAAAAAATTAATATCACCAATTGACCGTACTTATTGTGACAGATGAACCACCCTTCTGCACGGCATATGTGAGTGAATAATACCGTTAGAAATACAGACATTTCTTGCATAATGATGTTGTTTTATTCCATGACAAAGTGTGGTTTTTCAAAAACCAAAGCGGTAGTGCTGAGACTACATATCAAGAATGAAATGCGTAACGACAAGCCCCAGTGTTGCCACCACGAATTGGCCGTGCTGAAAAAGCACAAATGTCGCAATAATAGGCATTGTAGTCATTGAGTGACTGTTGCTATGTGAGGGATGGCTGTAAATCAAATTACAGTCCAGGGACTCGTTGATCTGTGTCATTAGTGCTGACCCGAGCTCAGAAATTGCAGGATGAAAAAATATTCAGTTAGGGAAACATAAAATTTCCACATCTCTTTTTGAACAAATGTACAATATCATATCTGCTTCTATTGATACAACTGGAACAACTATTTTGTTATGCCTCATGGAAGATTGTTATTAACGATTATATAAATGATAAAAATATGTTAATCATATGCTTTTAAAAATTTAATAACATTATTCTTTCTGCAAATTTTTTTCTGGGGACATGAAAAACTTGGTCTGCAGGAAAATTTTTCTGTAATTGATTTAGAGGGATACATTAAGCAAATGAAATTTGCAGAAATGTTTAAATTTATTTTTGAAAAAGGACTCCATTACAATAACTTTTTCTTCTCACGATATGGTCGTATAAACAAAAGTGTAGTATGCACTCATAGGAGATCGATTGTTGAGAATCTTCGGCAGAGGATATTCCCCTGGTGTCACCCAGCTACATCCGAAATTCAGATTAAAAATGCAGGATGTTGTGATCCTATTGCAGGTGACACTGAAACACAGTGCCTTGGTTAACTCGGATGGGAAAATTTCATGTGTGTGACCACTTTGCTTTGTTTCCATTGAATCCATTCACTACTTTTTTCCCGTCCATACTCTATTGGGAAAAAATGTTCGTGTGGCCATACCTTCAAGGTGCGAGTAGACAAGAATGGGCAAAGACAAAGTTGTTTGTTAATACCAAATTTTCGATTATTATCAATAAATAATGGATATTGTGTTATATTTTGCGCATCTCTTTTTGTTCCAACCTGTGACACACTCACCCCAATGTACCCCTTGAGTTTTAAGTTCGCTCTATTTTTAAATTGATTTTAGAATGAACTCGATTGTAAGCTGAGAGGTGTGTATGAATAGGGGAAAAAGGTAGAAAAAGGTTGGTTAACAGTTAAGTAAATATGATATTTGTGTTTTGTTTATTCACCACACTGATGAAAATCACTAATTAAAAGTTTCAGTAAAAATTTAAATGGGATGTATATGGCACAAGAGTTAAAAGTTGTATTTCATTTGAGATGTCAGTGTCATATGTTGTGTTCTTTAAACTTTAGGCCACTTGGATACACTCCTACGCTCCCTGGTGCTTAGTAGGCTGGGCTGGTATGGAGAGGAGAACACACTAGCTGAGGCGAATAAGCGTTTTAAGAGTCATGCATCAGGAGACAAACTTATACCTGCTGACTTGAGAGCTCCAGTTTACAAGGCTGTCTTATCATCTGGAGATCAATCAACGTATGACACTATGCTCAGGGTTGGTATCCATTTCATTTTATGAGATTTTATCCAAGTTTTTTTTTTCTGGATTCAAATGGATTGAGCTCATCTGTTTGTTTCAGTTTTGCTTAGTTTAATTTAAGATTTGAAACACTAAATCTCTCTTTGGGTTGGTTTCTAATTCTAAGATGTCTAATTTTTATCACATTCTCGATCTTAGTTTCTATCTCTCTGAATATTTAGTGTGACTCAGAATGATCTCACAAAATTATTAAGTGAGGGAAGAATTGCAGACCAAATTACATGAGGGACTTTTCACTACATTTGTAGCGGCATGTACTTTTTTGCTATATTTTCCAATTACTCCCCAGCAGCTGATCTTAGCTATACCAAATTTATATCATATATAGCCGTAATGTAAAGCTGTATAATATGGAATTTTGGCATTTGTAACTTAAGTCATTTGTGAGTTATTTTGTACACAGATGGACGGATGAACCAAAGACATAAGCTATTCTTTTAGAGAAAAAGTGCTACAAATTAATGAAACCAACATTTATATTCAATAAAAAGTAAACAGTATATGTAAAATTTACAAAATTTTTTAAAAAATTTCACTTACTGGAACATTCAGTTACGTAAATTTTAGATGTTTTTATTTTTTAGTGCATGTAAAATGTGATCTCATTAAAATAAAT
The DNA here is from genome assembly GCA_028673005.1 of Tanypteryx hageni. NCBI lineage: Eukaryota > Metazoa > Arthropoda > Insecta > Odonata > Petaluridae > Tanypteryx > Tanypteryx hageni. The sequence goes on along the minus strand of CM054115.1, from coordinate 51,458,901 downwards.
TTATAGAAATTTTCCTCCGACCTTCGCAAATACAGCAATTTCAATCACTATATCTGACTTTATTAACACAATATCAACAAAAAACAATATTGATTTATTTTTATTGCCATCATATTATTTATCACAACCAAGCTATTGTTTAAACTTCAAAAATATATGCCAGGCGAACTTATTATCCAAACCATTCGTACGCAATTACACAAAGCTGGCAGCAATGCAGATCACCTTCATGAAAGATTTTAACGGAAGAATGCATCAAATTTTTGCGTTAAAAACCAATTTGTTGGTTGATACGACGTATATTAAAAAATTGATGGCAGGAAAATGAAATTTCGTTCTTTTAGATGTTCATTGTCTCAAGTCTCGAACTCTTACAGTAATTCTTAGTAATTTTAACATGCGAATTATTAATGTGCTACACTGTTCGCCGTGTTAATCGAATGAAGAAAATAAACGCTCCTGCAATCAAACACATGAATTCAATGTTGAGGCTAGCCACTTTAAAAGGTTGTGCAGCTAAGTAATTTCTGAAAGCCTGATTGTGAAAGAATGAAAAGTTTTATAGTTATTAGCGGTTTTCTCATTCCACCATTTAACTCCAGAGACAAATATCTTTGAGTTATTTTGTACACGGATGGATGAACCAAATACATGAGTGGTTTTTTTTTTTTAATGATGTGTCCAGCACGTGACTTTCTCCATGCGGAGTGATAAATATTATTGCAATAGCACTTACAGACTGCTGTCAACAACAGCATCCTCAAAAATAACTATTGGCAATTGCACTCGTGAATAATTTTCACAATGGAAAATGCTTTGAGTTTTGTTCCACAATGAAGGAACAATAAGTAAATAACATTGTTATTTGTTGCTGTGGATAACAAAATATAGGTTAATATTGGCAGTGCTGCTGTCTCTCTCAACAATTCAAAAAATTTATTATAGCTATCACCTAATAACTTTCAATGTATGGAACATAAATTCAGACAGTTAATCAAAATCTCTCTGATTCAGTCTGTTCTATAAAAAATGCTTCCAACAAAATTATGTGTACAACTTTGATTATGACAAATATTTGCATTAGCGAAGCCCTAAAGGAGATATTAGGCAAAAAGGGAAAAATTACATTAGTAAATCTCCACTTCTGGTTGACCAATTTTTGCTGAAATCTAATTAGACCTTGAATTTCTAATAAAAATATTAAATAGAAAGTTTTGTGCTGATCTGATTATTATTTTTTGAATTAAGAGTACCTGCAAAATTCCTATCACACAGACAATAAAAAAAAACGGGAAAACATTCAGGGAACCTTAAAACGTGATATTTCCATTGAAATCTCCAATTCGATTTTTGTCATGAAAACAATACTTTCTCTCTACTGTGTATGGAGAAAGTAAAAATATTTTCCTGGGAAGCAATGCCCGTTTAACCCCTTATTACATCATGCATCTCGGTAAGATTTTTTCATTACATAGTGTGATTTGTCATAACTTTCTCATTACTTCCTGTCTGTAGCTTTATCGAGAGGCTGATCTTCATGAGGAAAAAGATCGAATTTCTAGAGCTCTGGGTGCCATCAAAGATGAAGGTTTGCTGAAGAGGGTTCTGGAGTTTGCTATGTCAGTAAGTAACTTTTGATATAATTCGTACAGGATATTATTATCCAATACTTTTATATTATTTCCAACTAACATACATTAGATCCCTTTCTGTATTTTGCATTTTTTTCACAATTATTTTAATTGAATATTTTTGATATTTTTTCCTTCTTTGGACTCTTAATACACTACTTATAAATGTTGATATACAACTGATTCATTCTGCAGGATGAAGTAAGATCACAGGATACAGTTTTTGTCATAATATCTGTGGCAATGACAAAGGTTGGCCGAGAACTGGCATGGAACTTTCTGCAAGAGAATTGGCAAGTTTTAATGGAGCGTTATCAGGTTGGTTTGTTTTACAATTGATTGGGATGATTTTAAGTGAAGTGGCTATGAATAAGTTTTCTCAACCGAAGCTTTCATAATTTGATATGTTCGTTCTTTCTCTAACTACCGCATCTGCCTGATTATAAGCCAATATTTTTTGTCAAAATCTATCATGAAAAAATCATCCGTTGGTTTAAATGAGAGTTCGAGAAAAAATTTGGGGTTAGGGTTAAGTCTCGTAGTCACCCATACATGGCAGCACATCTCTCATTGCCATCTAGAATATTGAATTTAGCAGTACCCATGTTTTGTTGCCATTGCTACCTGTTCTTTCATTTCTAAATGTTATTGGATATTTTCTTTCATTACTCAGGGCTATGCATATGTATCATTAAGATTAGTTAGCAATTTGTATTATTTTTCATTATCCATTAAAAGAAGTTCCTATTAGTTTTACTTGACTATTGTAGTTATTGTTATAGCCAATGTTATGTTTATATGCATGTTAAAACCTCATTCATGGAATCTATTAAAATTATGTACATTGACTACGCAGATTACGCAAAATGCTATGACGGCTTTTGATGCCCAACTATTTGAATTACAGTAAAACTTGTGTGTAAAGTTATGTATGATATACCATATACGATAAATCGATATGAAAATCGGTAATTATGAAATGCAATTTCTTAAGGCAATGTAAATACTAATTTCATAGGAAATAGACTTGGATTAAAAATTTTCTTTGCAAGGTTGATATTGCTTTATTTGACCTTGTGTGAAAATGAAGATGAATGAAATTATCATAACTAAATGTGGAACATTATTCAACAACGCAAAATTATTAATTGGAGTAATATTTCAAATGTCAACAACTAAACTATTTCCCACTCTATTCTTCGATCTCCAATAATGTATTCTAGGCCGTGCATGCGTGCCTGGCACACTTCAGCATAAAATCTAAGAATTTTACTTTTTTGTCAAAAAATGGTGGAAATTTTTAGGGGGTTGGCTTATATTCGGGCAGTTATGGTATTCTTAAAATCCAATTGAATAATTATTCAATAATTTTTATTTTTATTTCTTTTTTATTTAAGTAACATGTTTTCTTTGATTTATCATTTGGCAAAAGAAAATATGCACTATATTGCAAGTCATTTCCACCTTTTGCTAAATTTTGTATAAGTGAAGTTTATAGTAAGAATTTTAGATTAACATTCATACTGTGATCCTTAACCAATCCTTTATAAACTGCAGGGTGGATTCCTTATTGCAAGATTGGTCAAATCAACGACTGAAAACTTTGCCAGCGAAGAACGTGCTCAGGAGCTAGAGGCTTTCTTCCGTGAGCATCCTTCTCCTGGGACAGAACGCACAGTTCAGCAAAGCGCAGAGACCATCAGGTTGAACGCAGCATGGCTAGCTAGAGACAAGGAAGGCATTAAAACATACCTTACAAATCTATCCAATTAAGGACTGAAATTCTTTAGCTGCATTTGGCTGAATGAGGAATTTCAGATGCATCAGGGAAGGTTTTTTTTACATAGGAAGCAAAATTATTTGCTAATTTGGAGTGTATCAGTATAAGTGTCCAATGTAATCAAGACCCCAAGTGTATGTTTGGAAGACTAATTTGAGAATTTATAGTGTGAAGAAGTTTGGTTGCATTGCAAGTGTTTCAGGTATGGCTTAAATAATTTTTTAATGCTACAAAGAATGCATGGCATTGAAATTTTGAAGTTGTATGTAAAATTAAATTCAAGGTAAATAATATATGTTGAAATACCATAGGAAGCAAAATTCCAGTTATGCATGTAGACATTTAATGCTGTTGGTGAAGTAAAATGTTCCATAGATTCTGCCAAATTTCCGTGAAAACTTGTTTTTATGATGGATGACTGCTTGGCGATGTGGTGCTTCATAATATTTCTGTTCACAGCAGTCAGCTTCTGTCATGACTTGATGCACCTGTTAGACACTTCGAAAGATTGCTTTGTCCTAAATGTTATTTAAATGAAGAAGTATAACAAAGGGGTACAGACCAAATGAACATATGTAATGGAACTCTTTATGTAAAACATACACATACAACAGCTTCTGTAATTTAGGCTAGACATGATTGTATAGATGGGGCTGAATTTTCTCAACATTGAGTTTGTGGCTCTTCAGTTCAACTTAAGTATTTAATTATAAACTGTATGCAACTGATGTGGCCCTAGTGAAATATATGATTTGAAGGAAAGCCTTTTCAAGGCATGGGAGTAAACTAAATTTCAAATAAAAAGACGGTGCTAAGTGACATCCGTTCTTACTGGCAGAAGAAAGAACGACCAAGCTTTGACATAGTATTTCTGGGATTCAGGAAGATAAACACCCCAATGAATTGTTTCCCAGTGTGCTTAAAAGAATATTGGAAGAAATGCAAGTAGTGGAATCCTGACTAAGTAAACTTTGTACAAGTTCAAAATTAAGAGTATGTTTTTATGACTTCTAAAGTTGTGCATGTGTGGTAATAAATTTTATCGAAGAACTATTAGCCTCACCAAGATATGTGCTGCACTGTCTTCGAGCCAAGCTAGAAAAAAATAGTCATGCAACGCCACACAAATGTAGGGTTGTGTAAATTTTATTGTATAAGTGAGCTTGAGGATCAGTGTGGTAAAAAATAAAGCTTAATCCACATGTACTTACTCATGTAACACTACCTTTTTAAGTTTACGTGTTTGATGAAACAGATTGGGGGCTTGTACTGTGTGTCTTTGCTTATGCCCTTTACGTAGGATGTGATCCTAAATTTACAAGTGGAAAATTGCTTGTCAGATCACAAACGGCCAGTAACAAGTGATTGTGGCGTGTTTTAAGCTTATTAGCTGAAAAGGAAAGGGTGTGAGTGTGAAATTGGCAAGTTTATCTCACCGTAAATATTTTGTAATTTTTTTTCATTTGAAAGGGAAAAAATGAATTTATATGTACAAAATATAATTTCAGCCAAAAAATGTACATATTATTATCCATTGTGCTTAAAAATGTTAAAATTTCCAGTGCCTAGTATAATGACATTTTGAATCGCTTGTTCGTGCCTCTTACATTATTTTATTTCTTGAGTAGTTGTGACTAAATTATTTTTACCTTTGCTGTTATTCTATGTTCATTATATTTCAAAATCTCTCATCTCATTATTACCTAATAATTATTTTACCGAAAAAATCAAAACCTATCTCTCTTCAAAATGTTTTCAAATTCACATGAATAACTTTTACAAACATGTTTGTGTGATTGATCCTTGAAAAAGCAACAAGTGGTTGCAAAGAATGCCTATACTACTTTAAAATGTTTATTTCAAATAAAACTATCCATACGAAGAATGAAAATTTGTATTTCTCCAACCCAGAGGGTTGAAAAAGTAATCCTTCTATTGTAATTTACATGTTAAAATTGTCACTAAGTATTTGTGAATAATTATGTAAAGTTATAAAAAAACTTGCATACTTCACAACAACATTCCTAATTTTTTAAATTCAGCTGCATGAGCATATAAAATTCTTAAGCAAAGATAAGACACCTATATTAATTTTGTCATTTTGAAATATTTTTACCATATATTCCATCCCAGAGAACTAAGGAATGAACACAATTAAGCAAATGTCATTAATTGGTAGTCCGTCTAATTGACATTAAAATATCAAGGTAGGTATGCAGCTCATGTACTAAATCTATTGTAAAACAATGATCAGTATACATAAAATTAGCATAAAAGGCCAGGGGTCTCAAACTCTTATTGCGTGAGCACCAAATAACCTCTAAATATTTGGCGGGTCACATATCATTATAATTAGCCAAAGTTTTTGTTGAATGTTAAACGCCTCACTGAAAAAGGCATATTTCAATTAAAAACAAACTTACATTTCCTTGACGTTAAATATATATATATATATGTAGTTTATCCTTTTTTAACTCCAGGAGTGCCTTGTACACTCGTCTTCTACATAATTACGGTGAAGTAATAAGGGGACAGCGTGTTTGAGACCACTGCTAGGCTCAAGCAATTACGACGAAAGAAGATAAATATCACTTTAAATCTTTTACATTCTTTGATAATTTGAAGAATATAATGATGAATGTTTACCATTCTCTAGCACTAAATTCTACGCAATGGGGCATACTGCTCTGAAGTGAAAGGATGTACAATTTGCTGCATAATTATTAGGCAAAAATGCGAGGCCGATTTCATAATGCACAATTTGGGTTTAGACAAAGATTGGGAACGCAGGAAGCACTATTCAGCCTTAATATTCTTTTACAGAAATGTAGAGACTAACAAAAAGATATATACGCATGTTTCATTGATTATGAGAAGGCTTTCGACAATGTGAGACACACGATCTTATTAAGATTATTAAAAGAGAAAGGACTCGATGAGGAAGATATAAAATTCATCCGGAATTTGTATTGGGGACAAACCGCAGAATTTAAGGCGAAAACACAAAAATGTCCTCAGTAAAGAGAGGCGTCAGACAAGGCTGTCTCTTCACCGTTGCCTTTTAACATCCACACACAAGAAATCTTTCAGAAAGCCTTGCAAAACAGCATTGATGGCATTCAAGTCAACGGTGAACTTATAAACAACCTGCGATATGCAGATTACACATATTTGCAGAGAGCCCGGAGGGATTACAACGTCTAATGAAAACATTAATCAGAGAAGGAGGTTATGTAGAAAGTTTTTAAACGAACATGATGCAAACCTGAGTTGGCTTTTAAAGCTACTTGGAGTAATTAAATATTCAAAACTTTATTTGAGATTTTTTCGAGCAACTTAAATGGCTCTATCCATTGAGAAATTGGACTAATCTATGTTAAATGACACGAATTAACCAGCAATATAATAAGAAAACTCGAATAATCTGCACCAAGTAAACAGTTGCAAGTGGCGCCACTTTTACTCTACTGAAGAAAAAAAAGCAATCATTCTTCCGTGAAGTTCATGTGTTTGAAAGAGCGGTCCTGTGTAGTGAGGGTACAATTAATTTTGAGTCATCAATTATCATTTCGTAATGGGCCAAGTTATATCAGCTTTTGTTCAATTTGTGCCTAATCTTCCAGTTTGGATACTTGGATTGGATAATCCTGGGTGAGTATTTATATTATTCTATATTGTATTAGTCGTATGAACTTAACACAAGTTAATTTAGACAACGAAGCACAGTTGTCATTATTGAGTACCAATGAAATTTGGTCACAATAAAAATCTGACTATAAATAAATTATTCTATCGAGATAAATTTCGTATTGAATTTATGAAATATTTTCGTTTCAAAATTTGAAGACCAAGTCATTGATTAAGATGTTTTATTACGGGTTTTGTGTTATGTTACATTTGAGAAACAATTGAATCGGTCTATTTAACATTCTTGTGTTACCCCTGCCCCCTTCGATCTATCTTTGTATCAGAGTAATAATTAGATTGTTGGATTATCCTTTCCGAATTAGCTATTTTCAGAATGCGATTCCAGAACTTTTCATGACGTTTGGGCTCGTACATAAGAAAGCAGTGTTCGGAATGCCTTTGAAACAGATTTTTAATCACAAATAGCTGCACCATGAATTAAACGCGTGTTAATCTGTTAGGTGAGAGAGGAGCATTAACTGTCGATATAGTTTGGGTTCTTTGTATGATGTAGCACGATTTCATTTTCTGTCGCTGCTTTTAAAAGAAGAGAAATGTATTATATCGAAATGCTTAATTTTTGGCGATTTCTAAATTGACAACTCGGTTGTAGGAAACCATGTGTCTTTCTGCGACCTATCGGATGTATTTTCTGCAATATAACGAGATGATTTTATGGGAGAGATAATAAGGAAGCGAACGGAGAGAAACCTTCAATTTTTTCTCGCACTTTCATGCTCCGATGCTAATCTTATTTTGTATAAAGATACAGGGACTCATTTCATAGAGAAATATTCAGTTAGTGAACAGAATATAAATCAATTACTTTCCGTCTCTTATGTAAACATTAGGCAATTATAAGTGATACGTTAATAAAATGTCAATGCCAGTTTTCAGTAGATCTCATTGGCTCAAGTGACAGTTTTGAGTTCAAGAATCAGCACAAAAATACTCGTTTAAGATATCTCCAGTTCTAAGATACTATTTTCGGTGAATTACCGCTAAAGATGGTTGCTTTGTAGGCGAAATGCGCCTCTGGTTTTTTATAACCTTGTTGTGGCTGTCGGAGATAGGTACCATAGACGTATTTTTGAAGTGCTCTAGCTCGATAATTCCCTGTAGAACAGTTTTGGGTGTTTTTAGTCTTGTGTTCCCTTTACGCATTTTGTATCTATACGTAAAATTACGGTCACAAAAACACCGTGAGTGATTGAAAAAGAATACCATAAGAATTCGCGAGCCGCCTGACAATCTACGAGCAGCAATCATTCCGTTCGTATGTTTAACAAACCAATTTGCTGTTTCAAACAACCTTTCATTCACCGGCCTTGTGATAGTTTAAGTGCGCCTTTAAGAGGAAGTTAATAATGAAATTAGAAACCTTAAGCGTCAATTCCAAAATTCTTAGTTGGATCTGTAAATTTTTAAATCATAGGAAACAGAAGGTTGTTATAGATGGAAAATCCTCGAACTTAGTGGATGTTGTCTCTGGCGTTCCACAGGGTAGTGAAATTGGTTCGTTATTATTTCTAATTTATATAAACGATATCAGCTCAGTAGTCAGAAGTAATATTAGGCATTTCCCGGACGACACCGTCATTTATAGAGAAATAAGCAATTCGGAAGACCATCAGTGTCCCCAAAATGGTCTAGAAGCTATTTCTGCATGGTGTAAGGAATGGCAGTTGGAGATCAACCAAAAGTAAAGCTGCGTAATCAATTTCTGGAGAACCAAGAATATCTTGTTGGATAATAATTATTCGGTGGATGGAGTAGAGATTCCAGTTTCAGACTCGGTTAAATATCTAGGAGTCACGATCTCGTGGGACGTCCACATTCGCCGATTGATAGGTGCCGCTAACAAAAAGCTGGCCTTTATGGGGAGAATAGTTCGAAGTAGCTTCGAAAACGTGAAAGAATTATGTTATTTATCCTTGGTTCGACCGCAGGTCGAATATGCGTCAGCTATGTGGGATCCCTACAAAAAGGGACTCACTAACGAGATAAAAAAGATTCAGCGTAGTGCAGCTAAATTTGTAAAGAGAAATTACGATAGTAAACAGAGCGTAGCACCGTTAATAGAAAATCTGAAATGGACATCGTTAGAGAAACGTAGTTTGCCGGCTAGATTTAAACTTCTGGAAAATTTTGTCGGAGGAGCTAGTGAATGAGGTTGTAGATCTTATCAGAAGCCCGACGTATCTCGGAAGGTAGGACAGCGAGGATAAAATTCGCGAGAATGATTGTAGAACGGAGCGATATAGAGGATCGTTTTTCCCTAGGGCGATAATAGAACATAATAGGAAAAGATAACGTAGGAAAACTAGGAACCTTTGGTGCACTGCACCCCCTGCCATCCACCAAAAAGGTAACTTGCAGGGTATCATGTAAATGTAGATAAAGAGCCTTAAGCACAGATTATAATGCCTGGCATTAAAGAGGCGGTATTTCGCTAGCTGTCTGGCGTATGCTTATGCAAAATGGTCTGATTTGTCTTAAATGTGTATGTATTGATAACGAGACCAGATGGCAGCACAATCCCAGATTCGCCTTCATAACATAAAGTATACCGGAAGTTTCCAAGTATAATTGTTCTTTGAACCAGTGCTTCTCAGCCGTTGAGACACGTTTCGCCAATTTAGTGTTTCCCAAGCAGTGGTTTGCGAAAACCTTGTAGGCTCGCGAAATGTTTTAATGGGTTCGCCAAAAAATATGCGCGACAGAATTTTTATCTATTAAATCCAGTGCAATCGGTGAACTTCCTGATTCATCTTTTTGAATTTTATCCTGGGAAAATTATGCTTAGTGTTTTCGTAATTTTTTCCGTTTGCTTCATTGTTGTTGTTGCTCTTACCTTCGAACTTGCCGGGTCTTTTGAGGGATTGTTGGATTCATTCAGCGTGGTCGTCTTAACTAACGATCCATTTGAAGTTCCAGGAAACCGTCGATCACCCGCATCAGCACTCCTCCGTTCGACAATTCTTCGTTGCCCATCACCTCCACGCCCTCCCACTTGCCCAAGGCTCCGGAGAGGCTTCCGTCTTACATGGATCTTATACGCGAGGAGGACACCACACTCTCGCCCATCTTGAAGGATTCCACGTCGGGACAAGAGAAAATCCTGTCCTTTCCGAGTGTGTCGGAGAACGAAGTCGATGGGTGCGATTCTTCTGACCCACCCATCGAGATTCGCTTTCGCCGTCCGCTTACGAACATGCTGAACACCAATCCATTTTTGGCGAGATCACAGAAGCGTCTCAGGGTGTGAATCTGCCTCTCTCTTTTCGTATGTTGTGCGTCGAACGAGTGGCTCGTTTTTTTAAATAAGTATGCTATCCTCCAGTTTTGAATGGTCGAACTGTGATGGGATACACGTGCCGCGGGGAACAAGTCTCTGGTTACAATTAAACATTCGAATCGTTTTATATCTTTTTATCCGATACATTTGTGGTGAGTAATTGAAACTCGATTGAAGCAAGAAAGAAGAAAATCGAGGATGTTGTGGAATGTTGGAATATTATCCTTTCCAGGAAATAGCTTTGTCTTTCAGAGAATGTTGTCTTGCCTATAATGTTTCGAGTATTTTGAGTGAAGAATTGAAAATCCCAGACAGTGTATATCCTTTCATTTCTGTGAATCGGAAAGGTTTTAATTTTTTTAAACATTTTCTTTGAATACGTTTTTGTTGAGTAGATTCTTGTAATGGAAAAAGATCAAATCTACTTTTGTGTTATCCCCACCTTTCAATTATTTAGTTTATTGCCCGTGTCATTTTCTATAGTTCACGGAAAGGGTGGTTGGTGGCAGCTTTGTTTTATTTGTTCGTTTTCTTTAAACAATCATATTTGAAAAGAGTGTTATCTGTTTGTATTCTCTTGTGCAATAAATCTTAGTTCAGATGATGATTTTCTTTTGAGGTATTATGCTGCGTTTATTTTGTTTCGCATACGTTGCAGTTGTCATCTTCAGGTCGAAGTGCAGCGTCGGCGAAACATCTGAAGACATTACAAACGCGACATTATATCCCAGATGAAAATAATCATTCGACGCAATCCAACCGCTGCGAAAGACTCCGCTAGAAACGTCTTAGTTGAAATTAAATTTTGAAATAAAAACTTTATACAGACTCATCAGCCTAGGAGCTTCAATTTTACTGTGTCTATGCTTTAAACGCTTTTAAGTCGCCACAGTATGCTGAATAATGTTCAATTATGAACATCCGCTGCGCCTGGGTAAACGAAATGTTCCTCCCGCTGTAGACCAGTAGTGCCCAAACTTTTCTAATGGCGGGCCACATCAGTGCTTGCGAATCCCTTGGCGGGCCGCATTGGAAGTTGCCAATTCTTCGGCGGGTCGGATTAGAGTTTAAATAAGAAATTTTCTATATATCCTGAGGTGCCACGTAAGTGAAAATCAAATCTAAATAACGTTTTCATGGCTAACATTTCAATATTTAAAGTTTTATTATCAAAATTTTCATAAAATGCATGAATTTGTTTGTTAAATTTTTTAAATTGCTTTTCCGCCATGGCTTCGCGGGCCGCACAAAATCCTTCGCGGCCCGTACTTTGGGCACCACTGCTGTAGACAAAGCACTAGTGGCGCTGGATGGGACACCTGTCACTACCCGTTGGCGACTGTTGAGTCATCACGACACAGGAGGTACCAACTGTTGCCCACAGGACAAGTGCCAGCACGTTGTTACGGATTACCAGTCCCCTAAATGTTAGGTTGTTTGACTTTTGAATCACCCTGTAGTTCCAGGAAATTACGAACCATTGTATTTCTCTGTCCTACAACCGACCTGACATATTTTATAGTAGTTGGCGTGCTCTTATATATGAGGAATGTCGATTACTGTTCATAAAGAAACTTTTCAGCTATCCCCTCAAACCTAAATTTCTCTCTAATTTTAAAATCCAGCGTTGTATCGGTGTTCTTCTATGATATCCAAATGATAGTAGCATCACGCCTTCATGGACTTTTTAATCGTGCTACTTTTCGCCTTAACTGCTCTCTTAATTACAATAATAGGTTCTCGTATTGCAAAACCTATGTATTGAACGCATATTTACTCTGCTGTCCAGAAGGAGAACTCAAACACACTTATGAAAAGCTAAAGTTTGTAATTGGTTTATAATATTCAGCTTTCAAATTGCTTTGATTTTTGTGTCTTGATCTTTTCAAATTTAAGTAATTTCTTTATTTAAAAAATCAAACTTCTGGGTTCGTAATATAGAATATGTCAAATTATGCTGCGCTGGAGTGATTTAAATACCATACGCAATTATCGACACATTTTAATGTGATCAGTCAGACATTTTACTAAGATGAATGAGAAATAAACAGCAACTTAGACAAGTGGTAGAAAACATCAAAATGTAAATTTCAATTAAATAGATTTCAATGACAATTTTCTGCATCGGTTTTGTGCGATCCTTGCGGAAGAGATTTAGCGCGCGATTCTTGCTTTTTTAACTAGCCTGGTTACTACTTGCGTCTGAAAACTCGGCTTTCACATTCGGCACTCGCTGGAGCAAGTTACGACACAAAATGTGTCAAAAATCGCTGGATGCATTCCATTATTCGGGAAAATTGCTTGTAAAAACCGATGTGGTTTGAGTATGTGGGTGGTTTTATGCTTGTAAGATAGGTTTAGTTTTCATAAAAAAAAACATGCTTCGAAACTGCGCCGCTGAAATATTCACTCAGCTCGTCCATTAAATGCACAGAACGGTGCGCGTCAATCCTTTGTGAGTCCGGTATACACTGAATTGCACTGGTGAAAGTGAATTTCACATCAGAAACGTCCTCCAAAAATTATATATACGACACGACCGCAAGGCAAAACAGAAAAATCAGAAACACTTCCTGTGGACAATGTTCGGACCGATCTCGTCGTATTCTTTCCTGGTAATCCACATCTGCTGGAATGTGGGCAGGGCGGCCAGTATCGAGCCTCCTATCCAGACGGAGTATTTCCTCTCCGGCGGAGCTATTATTTTGACCGGCATTTTGGGTGGCGCCAACGCGGAGATCTCCTTGTGGAGTCTCTCCGGGAGGCCGGGAAACATGGTGGTCCCTCCGGTCAGGACAATGTTGGAGTAAAGGTCTCTCCTCACGTCGCGGTCGCAGCTGGTGATGGTGTCGAAGATGGTTCGGTGGATTCCCTCGGCCTCCATCCCCCTCAAAGCGGGATCGAACAGGACTTCGGGGACTCGGAATCTCTCGTCAGATATTTTGATCTCCTGAAGATAAATGTAAAAAAATAATGATCCTATTCGATGGCGCGACTAGGTTATAACGTGAAGAAAATATTTTATCCTTGAAAAAATTGAGATTTTTTAAAAAGGTAGAAACTATCGGGTTGAATATTCATTCGTGCTAAATTTTAGAAAGCCACCTTCCAATCTTGTGAATAATGCGATATTAAAAAAGTTCTTTTTTAACGTTTTGGTATTAAAAATAAAATTGCATATTTAAGTTATGGGCATATTTGGTAGAGCAAGGAGACTCGTTAGTTATACTGGTAATATTCGGTATGTTATGTCAACAGCAGTATAGCTTGGTAAATGCGAAGAATTTTAATGCTTGATAATAGCTAACACAAATTGGACCTCGTAAGTTAAATGAGAAACTTTTACATTGAGAGCTGGAATTCAACCAGCCTTAGAGAAAATAAAATTTTTATCTCGTATCCTTCATATTATGCACCCCAAGCAACGCTTGATTATTATTATTATTAGGGGTTACCCGCAGACGTGATTTTCGACATGGTAGCAATTATATTAATGCAGCGGACTTGACTCCCAAAATATCTATGACCAAAAAGGGCTATGAGATAACATTTTATCGCGCTTATATTTACCATGAACTGTTTTCCTGTCTTACTTTAAAATTTCTAAATTGTTTATGCCCTTCGATGGTGATGCAAATCCACGGAAAAATAATAAATTTCGTCCTATTTTTTGGAACTTTAAAAATATAATTACCAATAGGTTAGTAAGTATATTTTCAAATCGACATTCATCGTATTTTCAAAGCACCGAAACAATTATCGTGGAATAATTTGTTTAGAATTTGAAGTGGATTTCAGCGGGGGAAAATCCTGTTTGAATTCTAATGCTGTATGCTATCAAACTTTTCTCTCCCTTTATTTCCACTCGCCTGTCCGTCAGGTAACGTGTAGGTCTCCTCCAAAGAGCAGGAACATTCCGCCTTTTTCGTCTCTTCCTCGAAGTCTAAAGCGACGTAACAAAGCTTTTCCTTGATGTCACGGGCGATTTCCTTCTCGGACGAGGTGGTGAACATATGTCCCGATTCCATCAAAATCCGGGTGAGGGCTTTGGTCAAGTCGCGACCTCCCAAATTCATCCTTGAGATCGCGTGAGCCAATGAGTAACCTGCCAAATTAGTTGAAATTTGTTAACATTTAATTTTCACAGAAAAAATTGATTGTACGCGAATGATGTCATAACACCGTAAAATGAGCTTTAATTTTGTGCATTCCTGAAGCAACCTTAATTGTATTCGGCCATAGATTCGTTGTGTGTTAATCTGCAAAGTTATCGATAAGCATACTTTCTGCGACATCGTAATAAGTTGTGTTGTCCACCAGAAAGATTATATTATGCTAAAAATCTTATGTGGCCACCACATGACTTTTTCCATACCTGTAGTATTTCTAAAATTTCCAAAGAGGTTAAATGATAAGTATTTTAAGGAACTGCGAGGAAATTTTAAATATTTAACAATGAACAGAAATTAACTCAAACCGTAACCTTCTGATGTTGGATATAACCAGGAAGCTCCAACAATTAAGAAAATAAAAAGGAAGGTAACTAAGCGTAAAGTCTTTACAATAGTCGCCGGTAGGTGGTGTGGTGGTGGCAGCTAAAAAAATTAGTTTTTAGTCAAAAAAATGACAAGAGTAAACGCCCACTTCCGGTTGACCAATTTTTTCCAATAACCAATCAGTTCTTGTTCCTTTATCATATATAAAATTTCGCATTGACTTGATTAATAGTTTTTGAGTTAGAGCACCCACAAAATTCCAGTGGCAGACGCAAAAAGAATTTTAACCAAAAATATTAAAAATCACTTAATGAAGAGTTATCTTCTGATCTATTTTTAATAGTTTTCACAGATTATATTGCGATGTTGACCACGTACAAACTGTTTGCATGATGTGCACTTCACTTGCTATATAAAAGCCCAAAAAAATGCTTTGAGCTCCATTATAGAAAGATCTCGAAGAGAACGACACGCTATGACCAAGGTATAAAAGCAAAGTGACCACAGTAGGAGAAGGCATGTTTACTCCGTGCATTCTTGAGTTATAAGTAAACACAGCTGCCCTGGGTGTTTTTTCATCCATAATGTAGTATGTATTTGAGGGTTATAGAAAGAATCTCCAACCAAATTCTGTAGCCCAGAGTTATTACCGCTATTAATTTATGCGTTACCAGTTTGAAAGTTGCTTAATACAAGATTGAAAAGGTGTACTCCATGTCGGAGTACACAGTTTCCAAATGCGTTCTTTGAGATTTCTCAATATTTTCACACAGATGAGTATTTAACGAAAAGCTAGCGAGGTACTTTGTAAAATACATGTAGGTCTCCATGTAAAGTGGTCGTAATTGTTCTCCGATTTTAACCAAAATTGGAATCGGTCGACAAATTTTACTAAAACTCCCCAATACCAAATTTCATCAAAATTCGTCCAGCGGTTCACGAGTTGAAACAAAGGAACTTTGCTGTTCCCGAGTTTTAACATACGGACGGACGGAAACGACCTCCCTTATATGCGTTCACTTCGTGCAAAGAACGCATAAAACGTCACTAGAAATATTTTGATAAGTTTCGGAAATCTTATAAGAAAATTGTGCAATTATGAATGCCTTGTACTTACGGTTCTTATTAATATGAAGTCGCCAGGGTAAACTTACCTTCGTATATCGGTACAGTATACGTAACGCCGTCTCCAGAATCGAGCACGACCCCTGTAGTCCTTCCTGTAGCATAGAGCGATAAAACTGCTTGAATGCCGACGTATATGGCGGGAGAGTTGAACTTTTCGAACATAATCTAGAAAAGAAATCTTAACTAAATGCCTTGGAAAATTAGCAACATTTTATTCAGAGAAGCTCCTCACGTAAATTTGTTTGAAAATTTTCGCGTAACGTACACGACGTTAAATTGCGCAATGAACTTTTCTTTTATTACCTTATTAAGTTCATTGTACTTTATAAGTCATGTTTTTGAACATTTTTAGAATTATTTCTCAGACAAATCCTTCGGTGGTAGGATTTAAAATTAAATATGTGCTTGAAGAAATAGTTTTGCTGTTATTGCCTGAATTTTATTTTTGTGTTTAAGATTTGGTTGTCAAAATCCCAATTGGGAACGATTTAAAATTTTAGTCGTAAGGGTACTACGCCACTTTTAGTGATAAATAATGCAAATCCTTCGTATTTATGTACATATTTTACCACTGGAAAATCGTAAATATATTGGATTTCTATTTGCTTTTTAACAGACGGAGGCCAAATTTCTTGGAATAATGGGATAACATTTCTTTAGCCTAAAAATTCAATAATATTTACATACTGTACGAATTTTGAGTGGCATATATTAATCAAATAGATTTATAAATAGATAAACAATACATAATTTATCTCGTTTCACGCAACTTATGTAAGAACAGAAAAAATTTCCATTTAAAATTTATTTCTGTTATTTAATGTCTCTTGCATCAGACTTAGGGACACTAATTTTTTCAAATGCTTTTATTGTTTTTATTATATCTGCACTCACGTTAGCCATTTTCACCCTGTTTTCCTTCGGATTCAACGGAGCCTCCGAGATCAGTATCGGATGCTCCTTTGGTTCCGTCCTCAGTTCGTTGTCGAACATGTGTTTCCAAACCTTCTCCATCTCATCCCAGTTTTTCACTATCCCGTGTTCGATTGGATAAACTATCTTGTGGATCCCCCTCTTAATCAGGGCGGCGTCTCCGTAAAGATCTCTCTTTTGGACCGAGTTCATCCTTTTCTGTTGAAATGAAAAAACAATCGAAGAATCAGAGCAAATTTTATAGCTATTCCCATAGATGGAGTGACCGATAAGGATACGGCCATCCTGAGCGAAACCGAGGATGTATGTTTTTGTTTTGTCTTTCGGATATATAATATGCAGTTAAACATAAAATAAACAAATTCTTTGTTTGTAATGTATTTTATTTGACTGAACTTATTAGTTCTCCATCCAAACAATAAGCCGAAAACACTTATTTTTATTTATGTATCCAATACATGACTTACGTTTGTTGGCTCTATCAGTAATCTGAATCGTTTATTTTTTCATTTAAGCTGTGGAAATCAAAAAGAAAATATGATAGAGCATCGATTATCCGAAGCTTTGATTATCCGAACATTATTTTCTTTTAAAATTAAGATTTAGATTTTGAGATTTAAAACTAATTGTTTTTTTCGAATAAAATGTCACAAACTAGTTCATTCTTGTTTCACGCTACAATATTCCCGTGAGTATTGTCAAAACATGATACAAATAATGTATATGTATATATATATATAAATATATATATAGTTCATTAATCTTCGTTTCCATTATACAGCCATACCCCGCTTTATGCGACAGATAGGTTCCTGAAAATTTCGCGCTAAGCGAAATTGCGCAAAACGGGATCATTACACCAAGTAGGATAGTTTCCATGGACGCGAAAACTAAAGTGTAATATTAATAAAAATAAGCTGTTAACCTGAACGAACAGCTTCTTGTCGGCTTCCATCCATCAATGCCTGGTGCTAATATTTACATTTTTCAATAACCTACCTTCATCGGTAGTTTTAAAGTTGGATAAAAAACTAATAACTTCATTATATTCAGGTAAAAATGCAAATATCATCTGTATGAATTAAATCCTAAATAAATCAGCGAGTAAGTTTTATTCGTCATGTATAACGCCGAAATAAGCCTCGATCGAATGATGAAAACGGTGTGCCATCGTGGGGGGTTTCTTTTATAGCATGAAGTGGGCCACAAACTGGCCCTATAAGGGGATACAAAGACGATTTTACTAAAATCCGCAAGCCTGAAAAAATGGAATTTCGAATGCAGTTATAGTTTTTGAACAACTGATAGCTGCGAGCCTGCTTCGCGCTATGTAGAAATCAGCTTAAAACGGGGTCGCACAAAGCGAGATATGACTGTAGTTCGATTAGCAGAATAAATCGATATTCTTGTCTAGATTCGACCCCAATCACTTCGGATAACCAACGCCCAGTGGCGTAGCTGGGTTCTCCTTCGCCCGGGGGCAAGTCATGGAGTTGCGCCCCCCCCCCCCCCTCCCTTTGCTCCCTGTACAATTTTCCAGATAAATGTAATGTGGGGAATGTGATGGAAACCCAAGCATACTATACTGGCATTTTAATTCGGCATGTATTATAATATTATTATTGTTTATAAACAGAAACGTTAATTTTCGGTCCATGATTTTGCGCCCCTTCAGCGCCGCACCCGGGGGCAACTGCCTACCTCTGCTCCTCCCTCGCTACGCCACTGTCAACACTATAATGTATGTTTCTAGTTATAAAATGAAATGCACTGTTAAATTGAACAGAGGGAATTAATCGTAACTTGTCTTTTAAAAGACGTGAAAGCGATGGAGATTAAGATAAGATAAATAAATACATTCATTCACACATGGCGTTCTATATAGGTCGTAATCTGTCGCGTGATGGATGTTGTCAATGCCAACATTTTTCTACAGTTAAAATAAAATGAATCACTCAAAAATAAAAAATTGATTCTGAGTAGGATTTTATGCAGCTGACGTCAAGTTATGATCTGGAGACAGACCATTACATAACGCAGGTCCACGAACGGGACGGACATTGGCAAGATTGGGCCTGCAGTGCCAATTTCCTTAAAAAGACGCATATCGGTAGGAAAACAAATGACATTGCTCATAGTTTCAGAACATATGTTTTTCCAGTTTTTAAGCAATCACGCCCCCATCCTCCTCCCTCGATTTATCTGCGACTGCTTCTCCTTCCGTGGCGAGGACGGTCTCGATATCACTTTTTTCATTCCAAAAGTAAAGTTTGGAAAAAAACAATTGGTTAAATTGTCGCCGGTGAAGGCTTCTTTGCAGTTGAGACGCTTATGTGACCGACTCTATCCTTTTATGACTACTGGATCGATTTACATCATTAATTTCAATACGTTTAGCGTCGAATTTAGTTATAGACGACATTAATATTCTGCTAACTCACAGAAATGTGGATCTCTTAGGGCAGTGGTTCTCATCCTTTTGCATCTTGCGTCCCACCAACCATTTTGTCAAAAAAAACCTTGGTCCCACCATCATAAAAACAAACTCCACCTTTTCCAAGAAGTGGATTTTTGAGTCAACAGCATTTCAGTATTATATGTATTTAGTCATCGATGAAAATTTTTAAGGACCTTAAATATTGCAGATGTTTTGTTGAGAAAAAGTTTTATAATAATTATCTTAGAATCTTCGCGTTCCACCGTTTGATAAACACTGTCTTAGGTCACTCCATGAATATTTTACAGTTGATTTTAGCATTATACCCAAGAAAATCTGACGTGATCAGCCCCAATCGGACTGATCGAGCGTCACAACCGATCCAACGTTTAAAATACTATACAAAAGACTCACCCCGAAGAGCAGTTTTCCGACCACCATGGGGAACACGGATCTCGGCACATCTTCTCCCGCGAACCCGGCCTTGCAGACTCCGGAGCCGTTATCCACCACAATGGCCACATTCTCGCGTTCGCACATTACTTTCTTTCTCGGCGTATAAATTAGGGAAATAAAAGAGCCCTCCAAAGAGGCTATGAAACAATCGATTCAGTCGCCGCCTCGATTCCTAGCGCCGGAATACGCGAGCATTGGAGAGAGAGAAAGAGAGATAACGGTGTTGATGCCCAACCCTCTCCTTCCTTTTACTTAGGCCGACCAAAGATAATTGCGAATTTATCTACGCACTAGAGATATCGCAAAAAAACTGAAAGATTGCGAGAGAAAGAGATTCTCGGCTCCTTTTTTTTGTTCCGAAAGCGCCTCTTTTTGTTTTTTACGCAATGCTTGTCGGTATGAGAATGTGGTTTTTTGCCATGCACGGATGATCCTACGGCAGTTTTAATGCGTACATTGGTGACTCATTTATAGGAGTTTTTGATTGGTCTCGTCACGGGCCGATTTCGTTTATTGGTTGCAGTATTTTTTTTATGAAATGCCCGCGACCGAGATGGATGGGACTCCTTTTATCTCCGCTGTATTACTCATCATTTTTAAATAATGCGCTCTAAATGTTTTATTCTTTTCATCCTTTTCAAACAGTCCTTATGCGCATGTTTGCCCCACTCGTTCACTCGACGCAGGACAGCAAAATTTCCACTAGAGTGCTCTTTCAACGCAGAAGATGTCGATTCGAAAGCGTGGTTCTGAATATTTTCGCGAAAACGAGTAATTTTGCGTGAGGATTGAAGCGGTCGTACCTCTTTGACACCGCAATGGGTGTCATATTTCGACCATGGTAGGTCTTTTTTAGATTAGAGAGTAGGGTAGGGTGTAGGCGTATTAGGAGATTTCATAGGGGCATCGAGTGTAATACAGTTTCTGGTCGCAAAGTGAGAGAGTCCACCTGCGAAAGCCGTAATAGAGCAGTTAATGCTTCGGGCGATAACGAGAAATTAAATATTATAGTCTTAAACTGCCGCAGCATTCGTAGGAAGTCTGCCGAACTCGAACACGTAATTCGCACGTTGCATGCGGATGTAGTTATAGGTACGGAAAGTTGGCTCACTGAAGATATTGCTAGCCAAGAAATTTTTCCGAAAAGCTATAGAGTATACAGAAAAGACCGCGCCAATAGAATAGGTGGCGGAGTATTTTTGGCAATAAGTGAAAAGTACGATAGTTGTCAGATCCCTATTATCGATGAAACGACCGAGAGCGTGTGGTGCCGCCTAGGTAAGGATAATTCGAAAAAGATATATTTATGCTCATTTTACAGACCACCTAATGCCAAAGTTGATTATATTTTAAGTTTAGAGAGGCAATTAGCCGAGCTTAGATCTATTATGAACGACGGTTACGTGATAATTGGAGGCGATTTTAACTTACCGTCAATCGATTGGGAAAACCTATGTTTCGTTACGGGAGGTAAAGAACGCGAATCGTGTGAAGCCTTAATTGACACGTTTCATGAATATTCCTTAATCCAGATGGTACAAAAAGCCACGCGTTCGGGCAATGTTCTCGACTTGCTTGCTTCTAACATCCCGCATAGGATAACTAAGGTATCCACAGAGGAGGGACTTAGCGACCATCGAGCTGTGTATGCGGAGTGCGAATTAAAGCTCAAAAGACATCCTAAGCCTCTTCGGAATGTATCGCACAGCTATAGTCCATGAGTATAACAGTGCCCGCGTACTAGCGAGAAAAACCATGCGTAACGCATTTAACACCTTCCGGAATGAGGTATTAAATACAAAATTGAAGGAGGATCCAAAAGCGTTCTGGTCCTACGTAAGAGAAGTCAAGGGAGTGGGTCCTTCAATACCCTCCCTGCGATGTGATTCCGGAGACATCCTTCACGATGGGGAGGATAAAGCTAATCTACTAAACGTTTACTTCGCGAAGGCGTTCACGGCAGGTGGAAATATACTTAAAGATAATCTTATTCCCGATGGATGTACTCGGATGGATAATATTAAAATCTCTGAGGCAGGAATAGCGAAGCAACTGAGTGCGATAAAGCCCAACAAAAATCCTGGACCAGAAGGAATTCCCGCGCGTGTATTAAAAGAACAAGCAGAAGATATAGCTCCCTTCCTTCGGATAGTTTTCGAGAAATCTCTTACCCTCTGTGAGGTTCCTGATGATTGGAAACTAGCACACGTCACACCCATTCATAAGGGAGGTGACAAAGAAAACCCCGAAAATTATAGGCCGATTTCTCTAACATCATTATCATGTAAGATTTTGGAGCACATTATTGTTAGCAACACAATGCGTTATCTTGAGAGTAGATCGCTCTTAGTCAGCTGTCAACATGGCTTCAGAAAAGGTAGATCCTGTGACACCCAACTCGGTCTGTTTGTGAATGATGTTTTATCATGCGGCGAAAATAATAAGCAGGTCGATGCAGTGTTCCTTGATTTTAGAAAAGCTTTTGACAAGGTTCCCCACCGTAAGTTGTTATTAAAATTGGGAAATCTTGGCGTTAATGTTAAAGTCATTAACTGGGTTCGCGCTTTCCTTTGGATTAGAAAACAAAAAGTAGTCATCGATGGTAAGTCCTCGAGTGTGGCAGATGTAGTCTCTGGAGTGCCGCAGGGTAGTGTGATCGGACCTATGCTTTTCTTGCTTTATATAAACGACATCAGCTCAGTTGTAAAAAGTAATATCAGGCTTTTTGCGGATGACACCGTAGTCTATAGAGAAATTAGTGGTCCTAGCGACCATCGTCAGCTTCAGGATGATCTGGATGCGTTATCTGTTTGGTGCAAGGAATGGCAGCTAGAAATCAATCAGAAAAAGAGTAACGTTCTAAACTTTTGGAAATCTAGAAGCCCATCGTCCGTGTTTACCTACTCGATAGATGGTGAGATCATTCCTGTTTCGGAATCCGTGAAATACCTCGGGGTAACCTTGAATCGTGACCTGTCTTGGGACACCCACATAAGACGAGTGATAGGTGCGGCAAATAAGAAGTTGGCTTTTGTGCGTAGGATAGTCAGGAAAAGCACGGAAAAGGTGAGAGAATCCTGTTATTTATCGTTGGTTAGACCTCAAATGGAATACGCAGCAGCGGTTTGGGATCCATATCAGAGGGGACTCATAAAGGATTTAGAAAAAATACAGCGGCGAGCAGCTAGATTCGTGAAAAAGAATTACGATAAAAAACAGAGCGTTACGTTACTCATTGATGAGTTGAGTTGGCCATCGTTGAAAGATCGTAGATTACAGGCGAGACTTAAACTTCTAGATAAATATAGGTCGGAGATATTCGTAAATGAAATGAAGGATATTATTCGACAACCAACGTATATCGGACGGAGGGATAATGACGACAAGATTCGCGAAATAGATAGTAGGACGGAGAGGTATAAGGAGTCCTTTTTCCCTAGGACAATACGTGACCACAATAGATAACAGTGAATAATAATTAGTTAGGAACTTGGTGCGCGGCACCCCCTGCCATCCACCGTCAAGGTGACTTGCAGGGTAATATGTAGATGTAGATGTAGATATTCCATTTCAGGAACTTCTCTTTTCCTTGAGTTTCACATTCACTTAAGATTGCTAGTATAAATATGTATAGCATATATTTTGTGAGATCGTCAAGATTTATTTAATCGATTAATTCTTTACTATCTCTTTGAACTGGATTTAAGTTTTCTCCAATCTAGAATGAAATTTGTTGCTATAACGCCAAGAATTACAAAATTCTGCTGTAGAAATCTACTGCAAAAAAGTTTTGATCAAAACGTCTTCTCAATTCCATTACTGTTTTTTCTTGGGAGAAGGTTATGCTTTCCTTTAAAACCACAACAAAAATATGGGTTCTCATCTTAGAGTGGTTGGTTTTGGTCCCCTTCTTCAAAAACAAAGAGATTCGATTTAATTTTGCGTACTTACAGTAAAACGCAGATTCAGCCTTTCTGTTTGTTGGAGCGCATATGGAACGCAGCAGCCCGTCTTCCAAAGGCATGCCGTGGCTCTTTAAGTGATCCTAGTAATAAGACGGCCACTAATAACCTGATTACATCATCAGCAACTTCACTCTCGGCGTCTCTTGAATCAAGATTTTAGGCGACTTCTACATTTTCTAGAATGTTTTCCTCTAAGAGATTCGAAAGGACACATAACAACAACATGCAGTAGTGGTAAAGAACCGTCAAACGATAAGGAAATAATCACATTTAAAAGTTATGCCGCTTTTTTTTAGTTTCGCATCGGACGGCCAAAAACGTCGCCGATCCATACTTTTGAATAGAACTCTGAAATTCTACTCTAATTCATTTTTGTGACAGATATCGAATATGAAACCGAAAAGAGGAATAGTTAACATAATCGTTATTTTTTTCGAAATAAGCACTAAAGACGCGTTAGACATTAAAAATAAATTCTCCTGAACATAAGAGCGATGATAATTGCAGTGAAACCGCCATCGTATGAGGAATTTAATCGATAAAACATTTATATGAATTGAAAATTTTCATCCGAGTAAATGTGAAGAATATATATATATACCGAATTTATCCGACTGTGACACTACCCCTCTTTAAAGAAAACGAAAAAACTATTTTAAGGCATTCTGCAGAAATCAATTAAAGGATATTTTTGGAGCATTTTTATTTAAATCTCTAATAATTATCATCACAATGTGAAATCCAAAGATAAATGTGATTTAAATCATGCTGGATTAGTCACAATCACTGTTACTATTTTTTATATATTTAATTCTTTGTTCGCGAATATAAGACGACCCCCAACTTATCACTGAAAAAAAAAAACAAAAACCTAGTCTTATAGTCAGGTAAATATGTGTGTATGTGTGGCTTATTCATCAGCAACTGTAAAGCGGTATCGGGAATGTGAGGGAGGGAAATGCGAGGGAACTGATAATAATTGCATTTGGATTGGGGAGCTGGCTGATGGCTGTCAATCGCGATGACGTGCTAGAGAAGTCTTTAATTTACAGCCCAATCGTATAAACTAAAGGATAAAATAAAACGTGTTTAGCTGAACTCTCTCTTTCGCGTCGTACAAAATTTAAAAACAAAATTTACGACCTCCTGATTCCCTCTTGCCAAAGTGTATTGAATAACTGGTCAGGTCTTCCATTTTAAAGTATCAGCAGCACAAAATTTTATAAACAGCGCTTTAATATTTCATCGCATTTGTTATAGTTGGATGTTATCAACTGTACATAGGTCATACTTATTTGGGTGATGTCTAAAGGATTGAATTTAGTCAAATCTTTGTGATTCAGCCTATAGTTAAGTGGCACCATTTGTTCAATTATTTTTGATACCTGTGTTCGCAACTGAAATAGTAAAAATTTCAATGAAAGGAGGCATTTTTGTAAACATCTTTCAAGTATGGGTTGCCTAAAATTAGGAGATGCTGCCATATTTTACCAAGACATCGAACCAAAGTAGCGTCTTCGAGGATTACTTTCCTGAAAAACGCAACTCGATATTAAGTCCATTGTACAAACCTTATTCTTTAAATAAATAATACAAATTGTTGGTGGATTCGTTATATAGTTCGTTATCGTGACCATCAGAAGCACTTCCTGTGGACTATACGCGGTCCGCATTCTTCGTATTCCTTTTTGGAAATCCACATATTTTTGAAGGTCGAGAGAGAGGCCAGTATCGAACCCCCGATCCACGTGGCGTACTTCCTCTCCGGAGGGGCAATCACCTTGACAGCAACGTTCTGAGGGACTAACGAGGTCAGCTCTTTGTTCATCCTTTCGGCCAATCCGGGGAACATGGTCGACCCTCCGGAGAGCACCACGTTCCCCGCCAGCGCCCTCCTGATGTCGCGGTCACATCCCATCAGGGAGTTGTAGACCAGTTCGTGGATGCCGGCGCTTTCTATTCCGAGGAGCGAAGGACGGAAGAGCGCTTCCGGAGTGCGGAACCTCTCGGTGTCTATGGTGATGACCTAAAGAGAACATTGGGAGATGCGTTGTTATAACAGTAAAACTAGCAGGAGTAATGCAGGCGAGAAACTTGCCGTTGATTTGAGGCGTTTAAGGAAAGAATTCTTAGATTCAGGAGTTTAGATTTCAGATTCTATCTCCGTAAAAGTGGCACCCCCGGCAGAGTGACGTGATTCATATATTCCAATCAGGAGCGGCCTGAGGAATTTTGGCGCCCCAGGCGAGATAGCACTCCAGCGCCCCCCTCCGTAAATTTTTGTTAAGATATCTTCAAATGACATGTTAATTTATTCATCGCTCTATGGAAATTATTGATAATGAAAAAATAAAAGGAATTCAATCAGGATTCCAGGCTGTTCCACGATATAAAGTGGTATCCAATATTTATCCACTTGCAAGTAACGCATAGAGCAGTGTTTCTCAATCAGGGTGACATCACACCCTAGGGTGACGCGAGAGTTATTGAAGGGTGACGCAAATATGTGATAAATTCACAGTGTATCATATTCTGGCTTATAAAAATAAATAAAACCAGAAGAATACCTGCCTCTGCTTCTTTGAACGCATAAATTTTGATCCTTATGTTGTAGATAAAGCCTAATTTATCTTTAAAGATGGAAATGGAATAGTGAACGGGGTGACGCAGGACAGAAATGGGGTGACGCAAACAAAAAAAGGTTGAGAAACACTGGCATAGAGACATGATCGGGATAGCGGTCCCAAGACTATGGCGCCCCGGGCAGCCGCCCGACTCGCCCATACCTCGAGCCGGCCCTGAATACCAAATCTAATGAAATTCTGCCATAGAACTTAGAAGATGAAATTTATTATGTGTGTTTTTAGTAATACGGTAGCCGTGATGGTTTGATATGACCCGAGCATTCTCTTCTTCTACTTTGATGAAAATATTAAATCGCCAATTTCTTCAAAAATTTTTCGTCGTTAAACAAGGTACAGAGTGAAGGACCGAATAGGTGTTCTTTCTGAAAGAGTTAGAAATAGGAGAGTTAACGTGTTTGTGTTGTGTATGTTGTTATCCATATTTTTTTAAAAAGTCGTGAATGGCAAAGAGCTATTGATATGATGATAAATGCCGTTTACGGAATAATTTGTGTCTGCACTATGATTAGCTTTGACATCTATTAATCAGTTTTTCGATAAGCTGGTATCGATATTTTTACAGTCCTTTATCCTGCTTATTGAATTGCATTTGCATGAGTAGAGTTCTTTTATTACTTTAATTATTTTTTGCCCCTTAAGATTCGATAGCGTAATCTTTTCGGAAACAACCGTTTTATCAAATACATTGACAGCTCTTAAAAATCAGAATATAGATTTTCCTCGCTGAAAAACGCGTTCGGATTTCGCCGCGATTTTTCTTTAAGCTCGGCAAAACCGATCGACTGCATGCCAGCTCAGTCCCGGGATGTTGTTATTCGAAAAGGTCGCAAACTAGCTCAGTCCCGCGGTTGTTAGAGGCCCATTTTAACTCCGTCCCCGGCACAGGCACTAGATTCAGTAGACATAAAAAGTAATCGACAAGAGAAATGTATGTTTATGAATGACAGCGTCGAAAGCATAGTTGGTTTTTCGACCAATGCAAACTTAGGACTTTTAGTTAGTATGGATACTATTTTCGTTGACACATTTAAAAGTCCAAAATATTTCTGTCAGCTTTTTGCTGTCCACGGCATAATGGACGTACCTTTGGTGTTTTTCTTGCTTCCTAATAAAAGTGCTGAAGTGCATGTAGAGGCTTTTCAATATTTAGTCTCCGAATGCTTTTAACTCCAGTTAAAATTTTCACCAAGTATAGTGTACGCGGATTTCGAGAAAGCTAAATTTAGTACAGACAGTCCTAAGTCTGTGGAAAATGGGAAGGAAACTTCTGTTTCGTGATGGGACCGAGTTAGTATGTCCTTCCGAAAACCGTGGGACTGATTTAGTATGTTTTTTTTTTTTTTGATCGTCGGTCTGAATTAGTGTACACCGAACCGATCCTTTGATAGGCCTTTTAAAGGCCGCGGTCGCTTATACGCGACCATAATTCAAATGCATTCAAACCTGCTGTAGCGTGTAGTTGTTCTAAATACCCGTTAGGAATATTAGTGTCGCGCTAAGTAAGTTTTTCCCGAACTGGGTGCCGCAACTTATTGTTAATAGTGGCGCGAAAAACGCTGTTAAATAAGC
The DNA here is from genome assembly GCA_028673005.1 of Tanypteryx hageni. Taxonomy (NCBI): domain Eukaryota; kingdom Metazoa; phylum Arthropoda; class Insecta; order Odonata; family Petaluridae; genus Tanypteryx; species Tanypteryx hageni. Next base: position 51,430,876 of record CM054115.1, on the reverse strand, counting down.
ATCTATTTTATTCATAAGCATGCAATTTAAAAATACTTGTTTCAGATATCTCCAAAAGCCAAAACAAGGTTATAAAAACCAGATGCGCATTTCAGCTACAAAGCAGCCGTCTTCAGTGGTAATTCGCCGAAATTAGATTCTTTTAGACTTTTATAACCTTATTGTGGCTATTGGAGATACCTAAGACAAGTATTTTTTAAGTGCTCGTTCTTGGATTTTTTCAGCCATAAGACGAGCTCGATAATTTCCTGTTGAATGAACTATTTTAATGTTGACAGGCCATTGCGGCAATAATTTTTCCTCTAATAACATTGATGATTATGTTGTGCCAACAAACGTGTCCTAAAAATAAATATCCTTCATACATTACACCCTGCTTATCTTCGAAAGGGTGCCGCGCCAGCAGAAATTCGTCGTGTGTCGATGCTTGCAAAATATAATGTTGTCGAGTAAAAAATATTTTTTAATCTTCTCCTATTCCTTCTAACCTATTCTTTAGATAACCCCTAAAGGATTCATGGCTTACTTCCAAAAGCGTTACAACAATTCCCAACTCATACAGATGGTTACTTGCCTGTCCGTCCGGCAATTGGTAGTGATTTTCGACGTCGGATCTCGCGCGTATGTCCCTCATCTCCTGGTCGAAGTCCAGGGCCACGTAGCACATCTTCTCCTTTATTTCCCTGGTTATTTCCAATTCGGCCGTCGTGGTGAACGAGTAACCCTTCTCGGACATTATGGTGGCTAGATATCTGGTCACGTCACGGCCTCCCAAGTTGAGTCTCCGTATGGAGTGCCTCGTGGAGTAACCTGCACATAACAAGGTCAAATTTCATTCCAAGTAGAAATTTAAAAAAATAATAGTTTAGAGAAAATTGATTTTTTGCGATGCCATAAAAAACATTTCGATCATCAATTTACACATGGGACATATTTCTCAGTGAAATATTTGTATGCATATTCCTGTCGAGCTAATTGAGAACAGTTTCATCCAAAATAAATTTTCTCTACCATTTGCCGTCGTAGCTTGAAAATCTACGAGGAGGCATTATTCATTTGGCGTGGTTTTGCCCAGTGGCAACAAACTATCGGCCTTCTCGCGAAAATTATTTTTGGATCGCTTCATAATTCGTCGTTTAATGTAATATATAGATGAACCTGCATGGCCCTCTAAATCTTTTATCCCCTTTGCTCGCGTACATAGCTGTATTAAGGTTGATTCACATTTAAAGACACGATAACGACAAGTGGCGACAAGACACGACAAAAATCTATCTACCCAATTCGTTGTTTGTTTCTTGACAAGATATCTGTAAACATGTTCTCTGAAGAGGAATTAATTTCCATCGCAGTGCTTCTAGATGAAGATAATCGCCAGAAACAATCAATAGATAAACGAAAGAGGAAATAAATGCTTTAAAGTTTGTTGCAAAGAAAGGAAGAAGGAGAATATTGTACTAGGTTGATTTAATTTTCTGTCTATATCATTCCACGCCTTGTTCTTGATTTTTAGTATCACTGAACTTGGGATGCTACCTGCCACTCATTTCCTCGTGTTCTCGCACAAGTTTAATAAGCTGCTCTTCATCAGCGGATTCCTCGTACCTTCGTATATGGGAACTGTGTGAGTCACGCCGTCTCCTGAGTCCAGAACTAATCCAATTCCCCTTCCGGATGCAAAGATGGCGAGCACAGCTTGGATGCACACGAACAAGGCTGGAACGTCGAACGATTCGAACATGATCTGGAAAATCGTCAGGATATCGACATTAATCCTGAGAGGTTCCGGAATCGGGAACCCATTTCCAAAATATTATTATCATTTTATGTCTTCACAAGTTTGACGATTGTTTGATTTTATCGTTTCGGCAGTAATGAAACAAAATATCAGTGATGAATCGAATAACATCGAACATAAAATGTAGAATGTGTTTTATTTTCAATTCTTTTTATAATTTTTGCTGGCTGTTTCAGTGAGAATCCGCTAACATTTAACGTCCCAAGGACCATTGTTAATTATTATTTTCTCAAATGCATCATGTCACTTTTTTTGAAACTGTGGAATTGTTGATTCTGTTTAAGACAAATTTTCCTTTTTACAGAATGGTTTTTTATATTGCAATGTTTGATTTTAAAATTGGATTAAATCGATACTTAAAATATGTGTTAATATTAGAGCTGATTTATTTTCCACACTAGAAAGTAACTTTCTCGGTGCGCTACAAATTGGCATAAATTTACGCAAAATTGTCAGGTTTCCTAGAGAAGATTCTCGCTGGTGTTCTTTCCACACCAGGGAATAAATTCCAAAAGGCTTTGCTCGCAATTTTTTTCACTCAAAGTGTAGGCTTCAATACTTAATATATTTGTTTCTTATTCAACATCGCTTTAGAAAAGAATTCACTGAGATAGTTGTGCCACAAATATTTTTCGTAACCTTTTCTTCAAATGAGCTCTTCAATAGTTTCTTTAACGCTTACCCTCGTCATGTTTTCCCTGTTTTTCAAGGGGTTGAGTGGTGCTTCGGTGAGAAGCACCGGGTGTTCCTCTGGTGGAACTCTTAGCTCGTTGTAGAAGGTGTGGTGCCAGATCTTCTCCATATCATCCCAGTCAGTGACTACCCCGTGTTCTATAGGATAACGGAGCGACAGCATTCCCCTCTTCGTATCTGCCTCGTTCCCCACGTAGCTGTCCTTGACGCTTGTTCCGACCATAACACCCTGAAAATGATTCAAGTAGGCTGTATCAGATTTGATGAAATTGTCTCGAATTAATGCAGTGTGAAGAAAAGACGTCTATGGGTGGATTCAAGGAATTTCTTGCAGTAAAAAATTCCTAAATAAATACCAAGCCACAACTCAATGTTATTTTCTAAGAAATTAATTGTTTATTCTCATTTAAGTGGCCAAAATCAAAGATTAGTGTAATTATGACAATTTACTAGTTTTTAAAACGAAAATAGTGCAAATATGTTTTATCTTTCTCAACCATGCGTAGATTTTTAGATATATTGTCATAAAAAGAATCGGGATTTTCTTTATATTTTAAGGTAAAAGTCGAAAATTGACTCCAATCACTGCGATTGATGAAGTTTCGTTAATTTAGAATCTTGTGAATTATATTCCAGTAATTTTCTCAATAGGTTTTTGGCTAAATGTTTTATATAAGTTATTAATTCAAGCCAATCCAACTTTTTGAAGTGCTTCCGATACGAAATCGATGTCTCTTAAAATATTACGTAAAGAGAATTTATTGCTAACGTTAATTAGTGCAGAGAATTTCTCAGATTCTTGCGAGGAGTCCAAAAGTGTCAACTTCTCTTGCCTTTACATAATTGACTTAATTAACTCTTATTGCAACATCAATCGATCTAGAGCAGGGGTCGGCAAACTTTTCTGCATGGCGGGCCACAGTTGCAGTTGTGAATGTTTCGGAGGGCCGCATTGGGAGTCAAGAAAGCCTCGGCGGGCCGTATGAGCGAATAAATCAGAAGTTTTCTAGAGATTCTGTGATTTCATACGAACGAAATCAAGTCTCCGTAATTTACTAGCGTTAAAACTTCACCAGAAAAGGCTTTGAGACCATAATTTTACTCAAAAAATATAAAATTGCCCATGAGAAATTTTCCTGATCACTTTTCCATTACAGCTTTGCGGGCCGCATAAAGCGTTCTAGAGGGTCGCACGTGGCCCGCGGTCCGTAGGTTGCTGACCCCTGATCTAGAGAATGGTATGCTCATTTCAGTTGCATGGTTGCCAAAATCAACTGGATTATTTATGAAGACTACTAATTCCTGGTTAAAAAATGCGTGTGATCTATTGAAAACTTTTATGGCCGTGGCAGTTAACTACATGCTTTATTTGATGTTGAGATTTAATTTAATCGCGGAGTTGGTCCCTTCAAAACCAATATTATCGCTGTATTTTTTTACCGTTCTGCATGCATTGGTTCAGACGTCATCGATCTCAAATCTCTCTTCATTAAAACCAACCAACAGGATTGGCCGAAATATATTTCGGTGCTTTTTATGAGATTGTGACTAACCTCGTAACGCGGACGTCCCACCGTGGTCGGAAATGTCACCCGTGGAGTGTCCTCTCCGGCGAATCCAGCTTTCATGATACCGGAGCCATTGTCTATCACCACAGGCATGACATCGTCGTCACACATCTTGAAAGAGATGCTTCATCCTATATTTTTTCAAATACGACGTCGTATAACTTGATCACTTACTTATTCCTTTATGAAATAACCCTATTTATTTTTAAAATTCGTTTCTTTAAAAGAAAATTGTCGTTGGCTCTGGTCTGCCCTTGGGTATGTATGCATGTCTCAGAATCTGTGGGCGAAGGGTAATTCTGAGGTGACACGGCATTTAAGTTTCTTGGCGAAATGATAAGCGTGAAACACATATCTCAATTAACCGAGGAAATGGGCCTCTTGCTTAAAATCGTCAAGTATTCATAAGAGAAGCATTTCTTTTAAAAATTGCCTAGCTGGATAAGTGACTATTTCCTCAGATGTTCATTCTTAATTTAGATTGTGGGTACTGGCTGAAATGCTTTTACAATGCTAGTTACTACGCTAAAGATCACTGATTCACCTGACATCCTAGGATTAGTGAGTACATTTATTCTGCCGCTAAGCGATCCGTGAAGTTTAACACAGACAACTTCGTATTTTTCAATTCAAATTGTGGCTTCGAAACTTTAATAGGGCGAAGTTTGAATTAATTATTTATACTTTACTTTCAGGACTATGAGCAGTCACCTTCACAAATAGCTGTAAATTCTCATTCTGTATCACTGTACTCGAATAGTTCACTATAGGTAGAGAGATACTCTCTCAAAATCGCGACGGCTAACAATTTCTCTTCCCTCCGTTACTCAATTCCACAACGAAAGACTCCATTGATCTTATTACTACAAAATTTTAGGTGCGTATTATGCGTATGATAAGACAATATCTATATTTCACTCGTGAAAACCGTCGTGCATATTATATTGGGTGCGTATTATATTTGATGCGTTTCATAATGGGTGCGTATTATATTTGGTACGTATTATGTTGGATGCGTATTATATTGGGTGCGTATTATACACGGGAAATTACGATAGTGCGTGATTATGTACTTTCCCGTTTCAGACGACCGTCGAAAACGGGAGACACGTATTTGGAATTCATGAAAACATCGTATATATCCACCGGGTGATTCTGTTTTCGCAAATTTTCAACAAGACAAAAAAGACAATTTCGTGCCCGATAAAATCCGCCAGTATTATGAGAGAGACGAAAAAATCTTATGTCCGTCAAGCAAGCATGAGGGAAATCGAACGCTACGGTTTCCGAATATCACATATAAAAACCTGTTTATGTACCGACATCTTCTCCACGCATCAATAAATTTAAAATTATGTCGGCGTTTGCCCGATAAACTTGGGTGATTCCTGTAGCTTTGAAGCGGTTGAATAAGCACCGAGCTCATTTCAGCCACCGAGTAAACTACTCTCGGATATGATTCGCTCGTCGTTGTTTCTGATAATCACTTGGTATTTTAAACTTATCAAGTGGTTCACTCAGTCGCTTTTAAGCTGCAGGAGTTATCTTTATGATATATTTAATACGTGATTAACTCGGTAATCCACTTTTTTGAGGACTTACCGGTTTCTGAGTGTTACTCCGAAATATCGTCGCTCCACTCCTCCACGAGATTTTACGCGCCCATTTTGCGATCGATATGGCGTCTGTTAGAGAGAGCGTCGAATTAAAAAGCGACAATAGAGGACCGACGAGATCAGAGAGAGAGAGAGATGTAATCTTCCGCTTATCGAGTCACCACGAAGCGATAAGCTGGAGATACTTAATTGACAAACTATGTCTCTCCGATAGGTTGGGAAAACCAGGTGCTCTCTTCGGATACAAAGCAGCCGTCATCAGTTGCCGCTCAGCGATAGTGGATTCGAAATTTTTAGAATCCGCTTCGGGCGAATCATCACTTTTTTACGAAAAAAAGTTGTGCGATCCTCAAAGAGGACAAAAACATACAAAAAGGGTAGATGAGGAAAGAATAACGCGGGTGTATGTTTTAGGTAGCGCATGATTCTAAATGGAATAAGGTGTCTTCCAATAAAAAAGGAGACCCTACAACAGGGATGGCAAACCTATGGCACGCGAGACGATTTCGGTTTGCACGCAACTGGAAAATATTGTTCGTTGTGTGTCTCCTTAATGTTTTTCCATTTCTGAAACAAGAGATAAGAGCCATTTCTAGCGAGGTTGAAATCATGTTGATAAAATAACTGACTAATAGTGACATTTTGTCCAAGAATGAAATGCTTGTTGCTACATCTACATGATACCCTGCAAGTCACCTTTTTGCTGGATGGCAGGGGGTGCAGTGCACCAAAGATCTCTAATTTTCCTGTTATATTTTCCAATTATGTTCAAATTGTCTCTCGGCCATAAATAATCCGGGACAATGTCTTTTCAGATGGTAAATGAAATTTTATATAAACAATCGATCGTTTTCTGACCTCTAAATCTGGGAATAAGTGATCATAGTTAAACCATAAAGTTATTTCTTTTTAGACATATTTTAATTTGTCAGATTAGTTACAAAAGTAAAGGCAATTTTTGTAATTTTGGCACGCGAGCAAAAAAAGGGTTTGCCATCCCTGCTTTAAACTATATGCTATATTATCTATAGTTGTAAAACAATTCTAATTTAATTTGTAAGCGTTGAAATGTGTTTAACTATCATTCTTGAGTGCAGGCGTGATAATAGTGTACAGTAAATTTTTGATATGGAGCGTATCATAGTATGGATATCTAGACTTTGAGCTCTCGTCGGTGAGATTTGATATGAAGCCTCGTTGCGTGAGAGCGGCGAAGGAAATGAGTCGGAGTGACAAGTAAACAAATTAATTATGGTTGCATACGAAAGGATTTCAGCAAACATGAGAAATGTAGGCAGAGGACATGCTGAATCCTTTTTTGAGAAAGATTATTTTTAGGAAAGAAAATGGGATGAAGATGATGGAAAATCGAGAATGGAAGGAGCTAAGTTGAAAGATTAGGCAAATTACTTAATAAATTGAGAATTGGAGTGATTATCCTATTGCACCGAGAGGTAGGAAAAGCTAGCTTTTATTTATAATCTAAGGAATTTGGCCCAACTTTGTGATGAGTGATAATCATATTTCAGAGGAAAAGAACAACTGCGTAACTTCCACACAAATTTATTTGCACGACCGGTTTCGCTAATTAACTAAGATCATCATCTGAAGCGAAACCGGTAGTGCAAATAAATTTGTGTTAAAGTAACAGTTATTATTTTCTTTCTAGTTTTTATATATTTAATTATGAAGCATAATCGAAGATAATGGAAGAAGTGGAAAAGAGGTAAGAGAGAGAGAGAGAGGATAAGAATGGCAAAAGAAGTTTTCAAGCGAAGAAGAGGACGTTATGCGGACCACTGAAAATGGAATCGAGAAAAAGACTGATTAAGCGCTTAGTGTGGATTGTAGCACTATATGGAACAGAGACGTGGTCACTGAGAAAGGAAGATATACAGAGGCTGGAAGCGTTTTAAATGTGGACTTGGAGGCGTATGGAGAGAGTGAGCTGGATGGAAAGAATGAGTACCCTGGAAGTATTGGAAAAGGGTATGTACAAGGAGAAAGGACGTTAATAGAAATCATTAGGAAGAGGGACTGGATAGGGCACGAGGTGAGAGCGGCTGACAACGAGTGCTGAAAGCGGCTTTGGAAGGAACAGTTATGGGAGGAAGAAGAAAGGAAGACGAAGAATAAAGAGATGTTGGAACGCAGTGTTTCTCAGCCGATGGGACGCGAAGTTTCGATGGTAATTTATGTATAGCTTTTTCTCAAGAAAATTACTCCGATATTTCAAGTTTTTAAAAATGTCCATAAGGATTAATATGGTTCTGAAATGCAGTCGACATAAAAATCCACTTCTTGGAAAAGATGGAGTTTGTATTTATCATGGTTGGACCAAGGCCTTTCGGCAAAATGGTTGGTGGGGCCTAGGTTCTTTGACAGAATGGTAGGTGCGACGCAAGATATCCGATAGTTTGAAGGGGAAGAACAGTTATCGCGAAATGAAGGAAAAAGCGTGAAAACGGGAAGAATGAAGGAGAGGAAATTGAAGAAGGGCTGGCTGAATCATGGACCTGTCATAAGACAGAACACTAGTGAGGACGAATTCACATACGGAGCTTAAACGTTTTTAGCAAAACGCAGAGAGGATGGAAGAAACAAAACCGTTAAGGATAACAATAAATGAAACGAACAATATAGGTTACAAGTTTTTTTACGACCTACTGATTCCCTCTTGCCTACGCGCAATGGGTATCTGAGAGGGCAATGAATAGCTGGTCAATAAATGAAAGAACTCCTTAAGCCAAAAAACAAGGGTTAATAAATGAGCCCAATGCATTTCACCCACAATGTGGAAGATGCCCACATTGTGGGTGAAATGCATTGTGCTCATTTATTAACCCTTGTTTTTTGGCTTAAGGGGTTCTTTCATTTATTAATTACAAGCCAAAGTGTTGAGCTATATTTATGTTCAATAGCTGGTCAGTTAAAATTTTTAGGAAGGACGTTGTCTTTTCCGTAACTATATATGATTTGCATTCAATTACAAGTTTTGTTTGTTTGTTTGAGTGCCCAGTCAATTCGCCTCTCTTACAGCACAAATGGGTATCTCAGAGGTAGTGCAATGAATAACCGGGGAAGGGAGGAGGGAAATCCGGTGCCGGCATTTACCTGCTCTTACGAAGAACACCAGGGGGGCCAACAGCTTAACGTCCCTTCCGAAGGACGGAACAGCTGAATTTGCGCGGTCTCCTCAAACCACACAAACAGGGGGCCGGGCGACCTTGGAAAAATCCTACTTGCGCAGGATTCGTACCCGATGACTTTTTCAAGCATCAGGAGAGTATCAGCCAGCGTCCTAACCACTACACCACCGGCACCCCCGATTACAAGTTTTAATTTTAGAAGGGCATGATTTTAGTTAGGAAACCAAAATTATGGGACAGATGCTCCTGGAGACCAGTTTTAGAATTTATTACGTTATAAAAAATGGATGCACCACAATCAGTCGTAGGAAAATGAAAAATCGAATCAACAAATGTGACGCGATTTCTCAATCCATTTTCCAGAAGATAGACACGATAGGATTTTAACTTTAAGAAAAATAATTATTTTTATTTCCCAACGCCATCTTCTACATCTACATCTACAAGTTACCCTGCAATTCACCAAGTTGGTGGGTGGCAGGGGGTGCAATGCACCAATCCTACCTAAAGATTGTCTAACGCAATTCGAAATTTCCTATTGTGATCTCTTATTGTCCTCGGAAAGAACGAGCCTAGATAACGTTCCGTCCTACAATCGATCTCACGTATTTTATCGTCTCGATCATTTCTACCTATATACGTCGGTGCCACAATTATTCCCACTACCTCCTCTTTTAGACATTCTGACCTATATTTCTCTAGAAGTTTCAACCTTGAGTGCAATCTACGCTCCTCCAGTGATACCCAGTTCAAATCGCTCAATAAAGAGGTGACGCTTTCCTTATGTCCGTACTTTTGTTTTACAAATCTGGCTGCTCTGCGCTGTACTCTTTCTAGTTGAATTATGTGTCCCTTCTCGTACGGATCCCATATGCTCGCTGCGTATTCCACTTGTGGTCTTACCAGTGATAAGTAGCATGTTTCGCGTACTTTCTCTGTAGTGTTCCGTACTATTCTACCTATGAATGCCAGTTTCTTGTTGGCCGCGCCTATAACTCGACGAATGTGCATGTCCCACGAAAGATCTCGACAAATGGTTACTCCTAAATATTTTACATACTCAGCTTGTCGAATACTCATTTCATCTATTTTATATTCGAAACCTAAATCTTTGTTCTTACTTTTCCAGAACGTGACTGCGGCACATTTAGTATAATTAATTTCGATTTGCCATTCTTTGCACCACGCTGAAATGGCTCTTAAGTCTTCACACAGAGACTGATGGTCCTCCTGATTTTTTATTTCATTATATAGAACGGTGTCATCGGCGAAAAGCCTAATTTTACTACGAACAACCGAGCACATATCATTTACATAGATTAAGAAGAGCAGAGGGCCCAATACACTTCCCTGAGGAACACCCGAAGCAACTTTAACGGGGGACGAGTATTTCCCATCGATGACAACTATCTGTTCCCTATTCGAGAGGAAGTCTCTCACCCAACCGACAACTTTCGAATTGATACCACATTGTCCTAACTTCGCAATTAATTTCCTATGAGATACTTTATCGAACGCCTTCCTGAAATCAATGAATATGGCATTGACCTGAGTATTTTTCTCTCCGCATCGCAACAAATCGTCCACGAACAGGCCGAGCTGCGTTTCGCATGATCTACCTCTCCGGAATCCGTGTTGGCATCCGCTAAGCAATGAATGACTATCTAAATAGCGCATTACAGAGCTAAAGACTATGTGCTCAAGTATCTTGCACGATAATGAAGTTAAGGATATCGGCCTATAATTTTCGGGGTTCTCTCTGTCGCCACTCTTATGGATGGGCGTAACATGTGCCACCTTCCAATCTTTAGGAACTACTCCTTCTCTAATGGATTTCTCGAATATAATTTTCAAATACGGCGCGATTTCAGCAGCTAATTCTTTCATTACACGCGCGGGAATTTCCTCCGGTCCAGGAGATTTATTTGGCTTAATTGAATGAAGTTGGAGCGCGATGCCATTTTCCGAAAATACCAAATCTTCCATCGAATCGCCCTGACGCATAGGAATAGGGGTTTCACATTCATCGTCATCACGAGTAAAAGCTTTCTGAAAGTGATGATTTAATAGGTTTGCTTTATCCATACTATCGTGAACTACGTTTCCCGTTTCCGACCGCAGTGACGCAATAGTGGGGCCCCTACCTTGAACTTCCCTGACGTAAGACCAAAATGCTTTTGGGTTCTCTTTCAAGTTTTCCTGTAAAACCTTCTTTTTATAATTGTTAAACGCATTACGCATTGCTACTCTGGCTATGGAGCGCGCCTCCTTGTATTGATGCCTTATTATTGCATTCTGTTCGACCGTAGCTGTTGAGGATGTGTTATTTACGGTAAGATCTGATGAAAACAGACAGTAAATGACGTCCTCATTGGTAGACGAATGGGATACACTCGATAAACATTAAATAAACGAAAAATATGTCCTACAAAAATAAAAGACGTATCTTTTTGGTTTAGAAAAGAAATAATGATTTAATGACTTAATCTTCTTAGTATCGAAAGTGAATACTCATTTAAACTAATCATTAAAAATTTTGACGGATATCTTTGTTTAAGCCGGCTATACTACGGTTATCAGCAATATATTTCATAAGTAGTTCAAAGGTTTTTACTTCTGCATATAAGGACAGTGATTATTAATCGTGAGATTTTCTAATGAAGTTTTACCTCATCTATAGCTACCAAGATTAAAGTATTGGGTATTTTTCAATGAGGAGATATTCACACAGATTTATTGTTAAAGATTGTCTATGCCTGTTGTCTTATCGTTTCGACATATTAAATTCGAAGTACCACAAATAAGATCCTTTCGATTACCTGAATGTAGGCAATATTTGTGAACAAGGCTATCGGAGGCTCAAACCAAGAAAATAAAATTAGAAAGTGTGTGGACAAATTAATATTTCTCCACATCCAGGTGACTTTGTACGTATTTTGTTATGAAATTTGGTCTTGATCTTTAGCACGGGTGATTAACACCATTAAAATTAAAGGTACCACCTGACATGGCCTGAGTGACTGTGCTTTAAAAGAAAACAATAATAAAGCTATAGCGTTATTACTATGTGGTAGACTCTTCGGAGAAGTGGTGCCCAAACAGCGACCCGAAGGTCACATCAGGCCCGCCATGAATTTATCACTTAAAGGACACAATGTAGCATACAATTAAAATAGGAAATTATAAAAGCTACATACAGTAAAGCCTCGCTAATTCTAACTAATTTGGTCTCGGGTATGTTCGGATTAGTGAATTTTCGGATTAACCTGGTTTTACAAAATACACGGCGGGGAAGGGGGGTCGGAGTTCCCGCGCTCTCGAGTGAAGGTCACAGCAGACCACTGTATTCATTGCTCAGTGATGTTTCTACCGCCTTAGCGTACAGCTGTGAAATGTAGTGCAGGTCAATTCCCAGTGTTTTAAATTACTGTCGCCATTTTGCCCATCTTGTAGAAATGTCCAAAAAGCGTAAGCACAGTTCGTGTTTGTTAAAAGATAAGTTGGTTTTGCACAAAATCCTACCTAAGAAAAAAATTCGAATCTCCAGCTCAGTTTAACAATGACACGGTCGGCAAGGCAGCATATTGTTAAAAAGCTTAAAATTTTCCAATAAATATGATTTAAACGTATAACTTGAGCGATTTCGAATGGTAGGCAAAACGTGACGATAAGAATAAGATATTGTATTTATTTTTCTTTAAAATGGTACAGGTCTGAAGATTGTAATTTTTCAGCAAGCGTTGAGATGAACGTCAGCAGTAGATCAGATGGTAGGTTAGGATGTAAGCAGTTTACAGGTACGGGATTAATAGAGAGCACAATAGAGGATAATGTAAGAAATCCGTGCGGTAACAGAGTTATCGATTGTATGGGGATAAACGATTTTCCATGCAACAGTTCCGTAGATAATGCGTGCGACCTTAATAGCGCTATAAACCCGACGTTAAGTAACAGTAGAAATAGTCGACATAGTAGGAAGGATAAGGAGGCAGTAAATAATGATAATAATTATAATACTAATAATAATAACAATAATAATAGCTCAGTAGAGCGCGAGGAATCGTTACGTAGTCTTAGCGAAAAACTAAATATCATTACGGTTAATTGTCGCAGCATTCGCAGGAAGGAGGCCGAACTTTAACATCTTATTCGTAGTATGCATGCTGACGTAGTGATAGGTACAGAAAGTTGGCTAATGGCGGACATAGCCAGTCCTCGTGACTATAGCGTTTTTAGAAAAGATCGCTGTATCCGGTCGGGAGGTGGAGTCTTTATAGCAGTTAGCAATAAATACGAAAGTTACCCAATACAGATTAACGACGACGAAGTCGAAAGTGTTTGGTGTCGTGTGAAAGGAAGCGACTCAAACACTATAAATATATGCGCTTTTTATAGACCCACAAATGCGAGCGTGGAAACTATTCATTCTCTGGAGAAACAAGTGGCGACGCTAAATTCGTCTAATAAAGATAAAGCCATTATAATAGGGGGCGATTTCAATCTTCCGTCAAGTGATTGGAGCCATCATTGCTTTTATCCCGGAGGTAGAGAGCGTGAATCGTGCGAGGCTTTACTAGAAACTTTCGGTAAGCACTCATTGTATCAGTTAGTGAGATTTCCTACGAGATTTAATAATATATTAGATTTATTTGATACTAATCTTCCTGAGCGTATGAATAGAGTATCTGATGCTGAGGGAATAAGCGATCACAAGGCAGTGTACGTGGAATTTCAGTTAAATATTGAGAAACAGGTTAAGGCTAAAAGAAAACTTTATGTATTCGCCAAAGCCGATTTCATAAGATTTAGGTCTTTTCTGCGAAATAAATATAATAATTTCAGCGATTTAACCGATAGTGCAGACGCGGAGGAATCCTGGTGCATGTTCAGAGATATGATGCGAGAGTGTACAGATAGATTTATTCCGAGCAAACTGAAGCGTGATAGTGCAGAACCTATATGGTACAACCAGGAAGTAAGAAGCGCTCTCCGACGACAAAGGAAACTCCACTCTCGCGTAAATAACACATCCTCAACAGCTACGGTCGAACAGATTGCAATAATAAGGCAGCAATACAAGGAGGCGCGCTCCATAGCCAGAGTAGCAATACGTAATGCGTTTAACAATAATAAAAAGAAGGTTTTACAGGATAACTTGAAAGAGAACCCGAAAGCATTTTGGTCTTACGTCAGGGAAGTTCAAAGTAGGGACCCCACTATTGCGTCACTGCTATCGGAAACGGGAAACGTAGTTCACGATAGTACGGATAAAGCAAACCTATTAAACCATCACTTTCAGAAAGCTTTTACTCGTGATGACGATGAATGTGAAACCTCTATTCCTTTGCATCAGGGCGATTCGATGGAAGATTTGGTATTTTCGGAAAATGGCATCGCGCTCCAACTTCATTCGATTAAGCCAAATAAATCTCCTGGACCGGAGGAAATACCCGCGCGAGTATTGAAAGAGTTAGCTTATAAAATCGCGCCGTATTTGAAAATTATATTCGAGAAATCCATTACGGAAGGTGTAGTTCCTAAAGATTGGATGATGGCACACGTTACGCCCATCCATAAGGGCGGCGACAAAGAGAACCCCGAAAATTATTGGCCAATTTCCTTAACTTCATTATCGTGCAAGATACTTGAGCACATAGTCTTTAGCTCTGTAATGCGCTATTTAGATAGTCACTCATTGCATAGCGGATGCCAGCACGGATTCCGGAGAGGTAGATCATGCGAAACGCAGCTCGGCCTGTTCGTGGATGATTTGTTGCGATGCGGAGAGAAAAATATTCAGGTCGATGCCATATCCATTGACTTCAGGAAGGCGTTTGATAAAGTATCTCATAAGAAATTAATTGCGAAGTTAGGACAATATGGTATCAATCCGAAAGTTGTCAGTTGGGTGAGAGACTTCCTCTCAAATAGAGAACAGAATGTTGTCCTCGATGGGAAATATTCGTCCCCTGTTAAAGTTGCGTCGGGTGTTCCCCAGGGAAGTGTATTGAGCCCTCTACTTTAATTAATTTATGTGAATGATATCTGCTTGGTAGGTCGTAGTAAAATTAGTCTTTTTGCCGATGATACCGTTATATATAAAGAAATAAAAAATCAGAACCATCAGTCGCTGCGTGAAGACTTAAGAACCATGTCAACGTGGTACAAAGAATGGCAAATTGAAATTAATTACAGTAAATGTGCCGCAGTTACGTTCTGGAAAAGTAAAAACATAGAAGTAGGTTTAGAGTATAAAATAGATGGAATAAATATTCAAACAGCCGAGTATGTAAAATATTTAGGAGTAACCATTTGTCGAAATCATTCATGGGGCATGCACATTCGTCGAATTATAGGCGTGGCCAACAAGAAACTGGCTTTCATAGGTAGAATAGTACGGAACACTACAGAAAAAGTACGCGAAACATGTTACTTATCACTGGTTAGACCACAAGTGGAATACCACCTCATGCATATGGAATCCGTACGAGAAGGGACATATAATACAATTAAAAAGAGTTCAGCGCAGTGCAGCCAGATTCGTAAAACAAAAGTACGAACATAAGGAAAGAGTCACTTCATTATTGAAGGGATTTGAACTGGGTACCACTGGAGGATAGTAGATTGAACTCAAGGTTTCGGCTTCTGGAGAAATATAGATTGGAATGTCAAAAAGATGAGATTGTAAGAGCAATTGAGGCACCAACGTATATAGGTAGAAACGACCGTGACGATAAGATACGTGAGATCGATTGTAGGACGGAGCGTTATCTAGTCTCGTTCTTTCCGAGAACAATACGAGATCACAATAGAAAATTTCAACCTGCGATAGACAATCTTTAGGTAGTTTTGCTGCATTGCACCCACTGCCACCCACCAGTTAGGTGACTTGCAGGATAACATGTAGATGCAGAAAAGAATCAAACATTCCTACCAAAATTCAATCTTCAACATACTCGGAGTTTGTTAAAAATATCATTACATTCAGTCGTAAATTTCTTATTTGAATCTCCATTGACATAATAGATGAATAAATTTAAACTGAATCTGTCAATATCAGCCCTCAACTATATTCTTTTAGTTTCCTTAAATTATCCCTCAGCTGTACTTTTGACTGCGTGCGGCCAGCATTGAGATTGGAATTGGGCTAATTTGGCACTCAAGACGAAAGGTTTGGGCGCCAATGCTCTAGAGCAGCAGTTCTCAACCTTTATCACTTCGCGAACCCTTTGAGTTGCAACAGTTTTGGCGGCGAACTCTTTATAATGGAGAGTAAAATTTTCAAAAACAAATATTTTCGAACGCGTTTAATTCATGAAAAATAAACTGATGTGGGCAACACTTGACTTTCTCCATATTTATATGGCATTATGCATTATATGGGAAAATGTATCAAACAAAGGTTGTAGAAAAGAAAATTCCCTACAACTTTTATTCTAGAACATTTTTACATTTATCAAATATTATTATTACTGAAGATGACAGCGTAGCAATCGAAACACCGTGCCTAGTTTAAAATTTTTTGGTTTGAGTCTACAGTGTGAGTGCCTTTTTGGAGTATGTGTGTGCGTGCCTGTGTCTTCATCAAGGATTAGGTCCCCGACGTTCCCAACGGAGACCTGCAGCGCGTACGTGAGTTTTCTCTTTCCTTTTAATTGACGGTGAAGGATCTTTCACTTTTTATTTATCAAATGTTAAAGCAAATGTTTTAAAATAACGGATAAGTGACAAGAGTAAACACCCACTTCCGACCTACTGATTTTTACCAAAAACTAATCAGGTCTTCTAACTTTTATAAAAATGTTAAATATAAAATTTTGCGTTGATCTGGTTAATAGTTTTTGAGTTAGAGCGCCTACAAATATCTATCACATACAGACAGACAGACATCATCGAGAAAATAGTCAAAACGTGTTCAGTGGACCTTAAAACATGTATTTCCGTTGAAATCTCGAATTGGGTTTTTTTCATGAAAACAATTCTTTCTCTATACTTCGTATATGGTGAAAGTAATATATGGCACACAGTACGTAAACGTTCACAACAAAGTCAGAATCTCAGATATTGTCATCAGTTTATAGTTAGTACCCTGTAAAATTCAAATATAATTCTTGAAGCATAAGAAAAATTGAAAATAAAACCATGCAACTAATTTGAATTAAATTAAAATAATATTAAGAATTATAGAACCAAGAAAGTGAAAAAAAGACGCCATTACCAAATTTTTCTCGTGGACCCCTCAGATATATTCCATGAGCCCCTAGGGGTACGCGATCCACCGATTGGGAAACGCTCCTTTAGAAGGACCGCAAAATTATTTTGGATGCAAGGTGTAATGTCGAAAAATAGACGTTTTCACGAACAATTAAATTTTATCAGGGCATTTTTGGTAAAACAAATGTGACAAATTATTAATAGTAACATAAAATGAAGAAATTTGCAATCAAGTTTCTTATTTTTACTACTTTCAATTCAAATGGGGCCGCATGATATTCAAGGGGGCCTCGACAATTGAAAATTTGAGAACCACTGCCCTAGAGCAGGGATCGGCAGCACGCGGCCCCCGAGAGCGATTTATGCGGCCCGCGAAGCCATGATTAAAAAGTGATAGGTAAAAGCTAACATGGACAATTTCATATTTTATCAGTCAAGTTATGGTCTCAAAGCTTGTTCGGGTGAAGTTTTAACGTAATTTTGTTAGTAAATATTTTTATGAGCTCTAATCATTTGAGTCATGACTTTTTTCAGATGAAAAACAAAAATAATGATTTAAACCTTTCAGCAAGTAAATTTCGGTGTAAATGTTAGTGCATTCCACTAATTTAAGTGGCGAAATTGTTTATGCAAAATTTGGTATATGTAGGTCATCGCGGAGTATGACTTTATTTCAGGGGCGGATCTAAAAAAGGGCGATTTCCCCCAAGTAGTAGGCGATTCTCATAATTTTGTACAAGCAAATACTGATACCTGAAATGACCCGTGTAACTACTAATATGTTAAATAATGGAGAAAGCAACCGACCGTTGTTTATTGTCGAAATAAAGGTCTACTGTCACGAAAGGGCGATATTTATCTAAGAGAATAGGTTTTAGGATGCGCCCACAGAGGTGGGAGAGATCCCCCCCTCTCCCTTTGCATCTGCCACTGCTTTATTTTTCACAAGCAAATCCACAAGCAAACAAGCTCTTCAAAATATTTAGTAGATGTGCTGATAATTTTGTCATAGGTAGAAAGTCAATCAAGCAAATTAGTTGAAAAAAATAGGTGTGCGCTACTACCTTGTATTCTAAGCGCTGGGATGTTTATGTTACAAGTTGATTATCCAATAACTCCTTAGGCGTGCCCCCGATGAAGCACTGGCAAAATGAGGCTAACTTACATTTTTCAGTTTCTAGATAGACTATATGAAAAAGTAGGTTGTTCATAGTTAAATAAGCGAGATAAAATCTATATGGATAAAATATGAAATTCAATACTAATTGTTTTAGCTACGATGAACCGGTCTAATAAAGCCGGAACTTTTCTGGAATAGAAGATCCACTGAAAGGCTGTTACCACTGCAATAGACCAAAAGAAACTCAACTGCGGAATATCTCGAAAAAGGTCAAGTTTTTCCCAGGACAGTGTTTATGACCGCAAAAGAGGGGCGAAAAAGCAGAAGAACCAAGTGCCTTTTATTATAGAAATTTCTTAAGATTTTTTTTGGAAGGCGGCTCTCGATGGGAAATAAAATTCGGCTTTTTTAGACAAAATTTTCAGCTGGACATGAACTCCTTAGCGGCTTCAAGGGTAAAAGGATCAACCGAGGTGGCACGCTTAACCATAAACCGAAGCTGGTAGTAAAGGTTTCCACCTAATTTGAGAGAAGATGAGGAAAAGGAAGAGAGAGGGATACACACAGGAACGTTACAGAGGTAAGAAGAGAGTACAGAAAGGGAGAGAGAGAAATAAGTGTATTAGGTTTGCACCCTGTAATTACACTAGTTCTTCATATAATAAATATATAATTCCGAATCCGTGGCACGTTAATAAAATGTATACAGATATGATGTTCAGATGTCATTCAGAAACGATGATGCGGAAGTCGGATATATAGCTAAAATAATTTACTGAATCACTATGGAAAACGTCGATTTAATGCGAAACCCAGGACTTTAAATATTCACCATTGGAGTTGTAATGTCATGCTACGTCTACATCTCTATATAACTGTATATCTTTCTGCTATCAAGATTAAAACCTGCGGTCAATAATGGGAACAGAGAAGTCAATAGCACGCTATTTGTTATTCGTGTCTTATCTTACAAATGAAACCACTAACCAGATAAACTCCAAAATGCTAGACGGAGAGATTGTAGTAGCAGAAGATTGCTTCTTCGATAAAAGACTAAACAAAACTAAAGGAGAGGAGATTTGAAAATACTAAATCGGAAAGTAAAACCCGCGAAGCGTGAAAGATCGAGAATTGTATTTAATCCGGCACTGCTTATTTGAGCAGCGGATAGGAATGAAAAAGAAGTCGCAAAAGGATGCTTTCGCGATGAAGGAATGATAAGTAACAGGAGCATACCAAAATTTTGTTTGCGTGCAATCAATGCAGCGGAGTGGTTTAATCTCAATAGTAAAAAAGAGAGTTTAATTTCTTTCCATGACCCCGTGAATCCACAAAGAACGAAAATTTCTCTCCCAAACAGTTTTTTTATTCTCAAACGCAGGGGTCCCGTCAAAATTCGATCGCATGTGACCGCATGGGGAAACAAAGAAGGGCGATGGTGAGGAAGGCGAAGGACGTGAAGGTGGGCGTGGAAACAGAAGTCCTAAGAAGTGAGTCAAACCAACACCTTCTGTATTATATTCTGTGTTGATAAAACCCACAATTTTAGTGTGGTGGGCAGAAGAAAACCCAGGTGCCGCCTTTAATTATCGGTCGCTGGGGCAGGTAGAAGGTGAAGGCTTGCAGTGCTGCCAGTTTTCGTATTCACATCTGTTCCTTATTCTCAGCCTACTCATCCGTATTCGATTGACTGCGACGACGGCGAGTAAATGCGGCCCTACAATCTCTGTTTCGTGAAAAGTTTTATCCGAACGGGTAAGTCTGTACGGGTAAAACGGAGAGTGTGTAGATGTCTGGCGGAATGGACTGGGACGAACGAAATCTGTCGCTGCTTGGCTTTTGCTCGGTTGCAGTCACGGTGTACGGGCAAGTCTGTCAGTGTGTAGTTAAATTCGTGTTCGTTCCAAAACTGTCCGGTTTTCTGAATTCATTGTGTTGCATCATAATCCAGAGCAAGTTTGTCTCAATTTTAATATTGTGTTCTTTTTGTGCCGATTTTATTTTATATTCTCAAGGTATGTATTTTAATTTTTACTGCGTTTGTTTAAAATTAAATTATTTCAGTTTTCGTTTTTTATTGGCTTAGGAAATCCGAAGGTGGAGGTTCTGTTCAAGACAATTAATCAACTATCAACTAGTCAATTATTTTTTTCAATCAATCTGTTTTGGAAAATGACCTTATTGACAATGGAATGCGAGCCATATAATCTAAATCTACATGTTACCCTGCAATTCACCTAATTGGTGGGTGGCAGGGGGTGCAATGCAGCAAAACCTACATAAAGATTGTCTATCGCAGGTTGAAATTTTCTATTGTGATCTCGTATTGTCCTCGGAAAGAACTAGCCTAGATAACGCTCCGTCCTACAATTGATCTCATGTATCTTATCGTCACGGACGTTTCTACCTATATACGTTGGTGCCTCAATTAAATGTCACATTTGAATATTAAATTAATACCTATTTATCGGAAAATAAACTTTTGGCATGTTTTGAGGGAACGCTTGGCGCCTTTTGAAGGCGGCGCCTATAGCAAATGTCACCTTCGCCATACCCTAGTTACGCCACTGCAAGGTAACCCTACACGCTTCCTTGAAGGTTTGACACACCATGGAAACGAGCAGAGGTGAGCAAATTACGGCTCGCGAGCCACATGAGGTCTGCGAGGACACTTTATGCGGATCGCGTAATTTGCCTCGCAACTGTGGATGGACCAGCACGAACCTCAAAAATTTGGCACACCAAAGTAAATAAAACAATACAAATTATAATATGAAAACAACGTTTTAACGACTTTTTATTGCATTAGTCACACAAACGAAAGGTATTTTTTTATTAAGAACAAAAGTATACAATACATTATATTTCTATTTTAATGATAAGTCTAAAATATAATATCCAGCAGGTGAGGCAAAGGAGTAGAGGGAGCAGAGCTACCCGACCTCTTCCTTGTTACGTCTCTGGGCGAAACTATTATCAAAGCGAGCCGTAAGGTTGAATACAGATATCTCATATTTGTTACTTAAAATTGTCCTTTTCTAATGAGGTTATTGCGCTTTAATAGTATTTTCTGGTCGATTTTCACCTATGGGATCCCTAGCAGTATTTCGAGGAACTTCCAATATGAACAGTAATGCGACCCGCCTAAACATTCTCAACAGCTTGGTAAAATTTTCCCACCTCTGATGGAGGGTGCGTATCAGGTGATTGTGAAAAGCGCACGCTTTCCTTCAGTTTCGGCGAGGAGCGCGCAATCTGGCTAAATGGGTTAAGGGCGGAGCGCAAATCCTGCAAAAGAAATGCAGACGGGTGAAAGCATGTCTATAGTTTAGCGCGGCGCCTATGGCACCAGTAAGCATTTTCCCGCCGGATTGGAACTTGCCGTTCGAATCCTGCAGAAAAGAATCTTCACGCATGGCCGTCTAATAATTTCTGTTTTTCGGAATTTGTGTCTGTAAACCAAACGTTTTAAACTGGCTCTTAAATGGACCTCACCTTGATTTACATTGTTCTGAATGCACCGAAAACAATTACATGAAGAATTTGCGTTTTGAGTAAAATAACGTTAGGTTGAAAAGTTGTTAGCTTCAATTGCAAAAACCTCGAAAAAATGAACATTTGAGCGCATTTTGACTAAACGAAGTCGGTAGATTTTCATCTCATTTTCTTATGTAACATTTAGTTTTATAAAAAATGTATTTGTTCCGAAAAGTATGCGATTCTATACTATATAGGACAGCACTGCGTGTTTACCTAAATAACTAATATGTCACACAGAATGCTCTTTCTTGAGTTGTGCATATCAAATTTAAGCTGCGTTGCTGGGTATATTTACGTATTGTTTAAACGCGCATCAACGGTGTGGTTATTAGAGTAAAATGTAAAAAAGAAATAATTAATGTACAAGCATCGACATTTAAAAAATATTTTCAAGCTGTCATATTACAGTATTTTAATCAATTTCATAGCAAAATTAGTATATCGCACATATAGGAAATATTCGTCGTAGGTAAATCCGTTTTCAATTTCTGTACACAATTTTGATTTGTCTACATAGTAAAAAATAAGTTTTTGATTTTATCTTCAACCGTATTTTAGTGTTGCATTAAAGGAAACGATCTGGAAAATAATGAATGCAACTTTAATCAATGTTTAAAATCATGAGAGTACAGTAATAAGAATATAATTATCATATATTTTATAAGATCATTTACGTTTACAGTGAGCCTTACGCTGGTTTCTTTATTTTAAAATAACGGTAAGCTGAGGTCTGCATCTTGAATTCTTATTAAAATTGAATATTTTATACCCGCCGGTCATTTTTGACGTCCAACTACCGTAGTAAACAGAATAACTCGTATCGTCCCGCGTCCGCGCTGATGACCTCATTGACAATGGCACGCGAGCCATAAAATGAAGTGTGTGGGGTGACGAATCAGTTTCTTGGACTATTATCGGCCATAAAATGAAGATTTTTGGAAATTGAGCTCGCTTTTACGTTTTGGTGATTCGGTGTTAAAAAAGACACGCGGCTTGACCGCGGGTCGCTGGGCCATTTGCGGGCGAAAAAGTGTTCCTGCCGAAGTTAAAGGTGAAAGCCTTACCGTAGCGCTAAGCTCGGATAGGGACACAGGTGGCCCTGCCCTTCTCTCTGACATACCTGATTTTAAGGACAAGCGGAAATTTATACCAGTTCCCTGCACGGCAGAGAGATGGCAGTGAGGTGAAAATGCACGATGTTGATATTTTCTATCAAACTTTTTCTGTTCAAATTAGATTTTTAGACAAATGCTACTATCAGATACTAATACTTTATATTTTTATGTTTTATGGAATATTTGCGACCAAAAATAGGGACTAAAAATACTTTTAATGAAGTTTTAATAACGTAGTTAGCAGGCAATGGATCAGTGTAGTTCAATAATCATTCGGGGACTAATGCTTATTTTTATTTGTCACAGTGGGGTCAATCCTGACCACATTGATAATGATGAATGTGCTCAATGAATCATTCCGGTGATTATAGCACGCCACGCGTATGACATCGCAACGCATGCGTGTGGACTATCTGATACGTCATCACTGTGAACCAAAACTATTTCCTAAATAACCTATGAAAAAGAGAAGCATTCTCTAAAACATCTTTGTATTTTTATGTACTAATTCGCCATTGAAAAGTCCGGGGCGCTTCCCAGGTGTAGAAGCCGATCCGGTCGCTTCGGCTATGAAAACTGCAGCCTTTCTTTCTCGGTATTGCCTCCATTACAAATAAAAGCATCGTCACCTATGGGATAATTCCCCGGGTACTTGCTAATTGTTGCCTACGTTGCATATTATATATATATGGTTTTAAGGGATGATTCCGAGTTCAGCAGTCACGTCGGTAGTCATAGCCACAATCGGTTTTTCAAAACGAGTGAAAATAATCCCTTTTGGCGGAAACGAATGTATTATTAATCGAGTAAAACGCGTTAATGTGGAATTAATATCAGTATGTTTTCCCTTAAAATTTATAATATGCGCTTTCTTTATTGGTGAAGAATTCATAGAAGTGTTGATCATAAACCTGCTTTTTGTTGCTTCAGAATGTGGTTCATGAAAGACCGTGTTCAAAACCCAGTAAAGGTAGTTTCAATAATTTAGAAAAATAAAAAAGATTCACTTAACTTACGATTCTTTTCGTGTTTTTTTGTTGAATTTCAAAATCCTGCGACTAATCCAGTATATTTTATTTTCTCCAAGATGGTTTTGAAAAGAAAAATAACGTCGAGTACTTTTTGTCACGTGTCAGAAGAACAGCAAAATCTGTGAAAATCGAACGTTGCAGTGAATATGATTCTGATGACAAATTGTACACTTTCACATAAGGCTAAACGCTTTTAAATGGATACCAGTTATATGAGGGAAAGCGCGAACGCAGTCCCTACTATCAAAATTATGCGCCCGAATTGCCCACATTAGGGGCAATCGCAGGGGTCAGCCTACCCTAAGTGCAATGGGTAAACCTCACCCCGGGAGAACCGCCTGGCAGATCACGGCTTAACTCCCGCGCCAGGTAAGTATGAATAAAACGGAAACCACCCTTAAGGCCTTCTATTTTCGCGTCCTTCTTTTCCGCGCTGACTTTTAGAAAATATATCACCTCCACATATTCTTCCATAAAGATAGTCATAATGAAGTCTCTTCGCCTGTACCTCTATTTTATACGCCAAACTGTTATAAAAGTTATCTACGCAAAATTAACCTCACTCCGCCAACTTGGTTTTACGGCGGTCCAAATGTGATGATCTGCCGCGGAGCCCCCTTCTTCGCTCCTCCTTTCACTCGCTTTGAAACCGACTATTTTCAATTTTACTTCGAATAATCGGGCTTTATAGGGCAAATGTTCAATTAGGTGGCATCTAATTTTGTCGTCTATGCAGGACCAAGGTGGCGGATCGTTAAAATTTATTGGCATTGCAGTTGTCGGTCGCGGTCCTTCTTAAGGTCAACAATCGGAATCGGTGTCGAAGTTGAGACACCTCGATATCTGTGTTGGTATTCGTGATATCGAAGGTTTCGAGTTTCAGTTATTGTCAGTAATTGGACTGAAGTTGTAACGTCAAGATCCAATTGCTGGTCGATAGTAACAATAAGTGCGGAAGTTGTATGATAATTGGAGACTGTCAAATTATTTAATTGTTTTTTTAAATTCTTTGTAATTGACCTAATTACTCCCTGTGAATATTTTTTGTTAAATCGTCTTCGTTATGAAAAAAATATATTTAAACTAACTCATTTAAATATCCCGCGAAAACGGCATCCTGGTTGGAGAGAGAGAGAGAGTGGCAAAGACTAGTACCCCTATGGAAATACCGGAAACTTAATGCTAACGATAGTAAACAAAGCGTAACATCATTAATAGAAAATCTGAAATGGACATCGTTAGAGGAACGTAGGCTGCAGGCTAGAATTAAACTACTCGAAAAATTTATGTCGGAGGGACTAGCGAATGAGGTAGTAGGACTTATCAGAAGCCTGACGTATATCGGAAGGCAGGACAGTGAGGATAAGATTCGCGAGATCGACTGTAGAACGGAGCGATATAGAGGATCGTTTTTCCCTAGGACGATAAGAGACCATAATAGGAAAAGATAACGTAGGAAAACTATGGACCCTTGGTGCACCGCACCTCCTGCCATCCACCAAATAGGTGAATTGCAGGGTATAATGTAGATGTAGATGAACTTGTTAATGCTTTTCGTCAATGCTGAAAAGCACTATTATCTTCGTCATGTCCGTCCGTACGCATATACCAGGGAAGAATTTCTGAACCGATTTCTACCCTATATGGTACATAGAATATTTACATAATTTAATGACCAAAATGGCATATTTAGACCATTTCCCCATTTCCTTCGACACCTTTCATTTTCTACTGGGGCGTCTTTTCGTCGTTTACGATACTCTGCCCCAGAAGGTCGTTTAGAATTCATGATGCAGGGTCTTGTTCTGATAATATGAAATAAAGTAAATAATAAATGTATGAAATTATTAAATAAATAGGTCTCAGAGAGAAAATATTTAACAAAAACCATTCTAACAACCAAAACAACGAGAAAAAACGAAACGCAGCTCGTAACTCGGCAACTCTTGCTACAATACAAAGCAACAAGGGATGACCACTATTCTCGGAGAGAGCGGAAAGAGTGGGGGAGCCGTCTGGCCTGTATCTCCCGTTGGCCTCGGGTGAACATATACCGCGCCTCGTGATGTTCGCGACGAACATACGCGATATCACGCGAAGTTAGAAATTGCAATTTGGATTTATAAAAATGCACCCTTTTCTTAATGGTGTGCTAGGGATAGTAGAAGTAGATGTATAATAATTTTTATATATTTTTTCTGCGCCCCTCAGCCTAGCGCCAGAGGCAATTGCCTCGCCCTTGTTACGGCTCTGATTTTCGAATAGTTTCATACGTAATTTTAGTTCATAATGCTACGATTTATCATAAGAATTTTGTCGTGTCCATATATCAAACCAGAAAAAGAACACATTACAGGAATGAGAATACATTTGCCCTATCAAGCCAGATGTGGGCAGTGTTATAAGCAACCTCTGCTGCTAACTGTAACAACAAAATTTGTATTCTAAACAATCAACCTAATATATACTCAGCTAATATATAATATAAGATTTGGTATTTTCGGAAAATGGCATCGCGCTCCAACTTCATTCGATTAAGCCAAATAAATCTCCTGGACCGGAGGAAATTCCCGCGCGTGTAATGAAAGAATCAGCTGCTGAAATCGCGCCGTATTTGAAAATTATATTCGAGAAATCCGTTAGGGAAGGAGTAGTTCCTAAAGATTGGAAGGTGGCACACGTTACGCCCATCCATAAGGGTGGCGACAAAGAGAACCCCGAAAATTATAGGCCGATATCCTTAACTTCATTATCGTGCAAGATACTTGAGCACATAATCTTTAGTTCTGTAATGCGCTATTTAGATAGTCATTCATTGCTTAGCGGATGTCAACACGGATTCCGGAGAGGTAGATCATGCGAAACGCAGCTCGGTCTGTTTGTGGACGATTTGTTGCGATGCGGAGAGAAAAATACTCAGGTCGGTGCCATATCCATTGACTTCAGGAAGGCGTTTGATAAAGTATCTCATAAGAAATTAATTGCGAAGTTAGGACAATCGGAATCGGTGTCGAAGTTGAGACCTCGATATCTGTGTTGGTATTCGTGATATCGAAGGTTTCGAGTTTCAGATATTGTCAGTAATTGGACTGAAGTTGTAACGTCTAGATCCAATTGCTGGTCGATAGTAACAATAAGTGCTGAAGTTGTATGATAATTGGAGACTCAAAATATTTAATTGTTTTTTAAAATTCTTTTTAATTGACCTAATTACTCCCTGTGATTATTTTTTGTTAAATCGTCTTCGTTATGAAATAATATATTTAAAATAACTCTTTTAAATATCCTGCGAAAACGGCATCCTGGTTGGAGAGAGAGAGTGGCAAAGAATAGTACCCCTACGGAAAGACCGGAAACTTAATGCTATAAAGGCGACAATTAATGGGTCAACGGGAAAATTTGGAACTACGTGTTAACGAATGCTAGCGTGACGTCATCACAGGATGTCCCTAGCCCCTTTCCCCTCCCATTTTAATACGATAATCGTAGCACACATAAATTGCACGGACAGATGAATCGGACTTAAATGAAAGAATGGCATATAAGAAGTCAAATTTATTACCGTATATCACACATTGCGAGAGTACAAAGTCATTATCAAATTACATAACAGAGGTATTTTTACATAAATATTATACAATAAAGATATAAAAATGAATTATTGTAACAGAATTTTATAACGTTAATACCTTTTATGCATGAAACGTATTTAAGGGAAATTCACGTGGACGACGAAAAACGTCAAACTTTCACGTCAAGAATGAATTTGCGGAACAAGCAAAAATCTATTTGTAAAGTGATTTCTTCGGCCCTGGAACACATTCTCTTTCTGCTCCACCTGTAAAAAGAACGAAAATGAATTTCTAAGAATGTCAATCATTAAACATGCTAAACCTAATGGGCCGTAATCATAGTTTTGTTAGTACAGGTCTAAGGAAGTTAGTCCTGCATTTCTGCTAAAACGGTATTCATAGTGTCGTTTTAGCGAGGACTGGCGGTAGTCCCGGGTTACTTAGTCCTGGACGAGCTGAACCAACGATGAGCAGGTTTACCAGCGGTTTAAGCTGAGTTGGGACGCCATTGTTTCTCCAGCTGTTGAAGTGATAGTGGGTAATTTCGTAGGTTCAGTTAGTTTTCGGTGTATATTATTAGTTAGTGAGTTTAGTTAGTTTGTTTTATATCTTTAGTGGTGTCGGAGGTAGTAATTATATGTTAATACTAGTAGTTGGTGCTTGCATACTGCAAGCATTTCATCTCAGCATAAAAAAAATTCATATTTCATCATTACACATATATTTTTAATTCTAAATATATCACCTCCGCAGCGATTTTCGTTTTTCCCACATGTAAAAATAATAGTTTTAAACAATCCCCAAATGTTGCAATTTTAAAAATTTTACACTTTCTTCATTATGGGGTACTGATGCTACACATTTGAGCCAAATTTTAAAGTCGTAGCACTTCTAGAAGTAAAATAATATTTTTCAAATTGTTTAAATTTAAATAATTTTTAACGGCCGCCGAAATTCATGTATGGTCAAATTGAAATGTTTATTTGTGCAAATTCACTACTCTGTAAATAATTTGAAAATTTCAACTTCCTAACTCATCCTGCAGTACATAAACAGTTATCTATTTGTTTAAAATTTAAGAATTTTTAACTGCCAAACAAATTAAAATATCAAAATTTGTATAATCCCTATTTCGTTTTTTTAAGAATTCTACTTACAAAAAAATTTCAACTCCGTAGCACATGCGGAAATACATAAACCATGAAAATTTGTTTAAACAATTGCGAATTTTTATCGGCCGCATTGTTGCACTTTTTCAAGATTTTCGTTTTTTCTAGTTGGTTTTGCACAAAATCCTACCTAAGAAAAAAATTCGAATCTCCAGCTCAGTTTAACAATGACACGGTCGGCAAGGCAGCATATTGTTAAAAAGCTTAAAATTTTCCAATAAATATGATTTAAACGTATAACTTGAGCGATTTCGAATCGTAGGCAAAACGTGACGATAAGAATAAGATATTGTATTTATTTTTCTTTAAAATGGTACAGGTCTGAAGATTGTAATTTTTCAGCAAGCGTTGAGATGAACGTCAGCAGTAGATCAGATGGTAGGTTAGGATGTAAGCAGCTTACAGGTACGGGATTAATAGAGAGCACAATAGAGGATAATGTAAGAAATCCGTGCGGTAACAGAGTTATCGATTGTATGGGGATAAACGATTTTCCATGCAACAGTTCCGTAGATAATGCGTGCGACCTTAATAGCGCTATAAACCCGACGTTAAGTAACAGTAGAAATAGTCGACATAGTAGGAAGGATAAGGAGGCAGTAAATAATGATAATAATTATAATACTAATAATAATAACAATAATAATAGCCCAGTAGAGCGCGAGGAATCGTTACGTAGTCTTAGCGAAA
This sequence comes from Tanypteryx hageni, assembly GCA_028673005.1. Taxonomy (NCBI): domain Eukaryota; kingdom Metazoa; phylum Arthropoda; class Insecta; order Odonata; family Petaluridae; genus Tanypteryx; species Tanypteryx hageni. Next base: position 51,401,601 of record CM054115.1, on the reverse strand, counting down.
AACTAAATATCATTACGGTTAATTGTCGCAGCATTCGCAGGAAGGAGGCCGAACTTTAACATCTTATTCGTAGTATGCGTGCTGACGTAGTGATAGGTACAGAAAGTTGGCTAATGGCGGACATAGCCAGTCCTCGTGACTATAGCGTTTTTAGAAAAGATCGCTGTATCCGGTCGGGAGGTGGAGTCTTTATAGCAGTTAGCAATAAATCCGAAAGTTACCCAATACAGATTAACGACGACGAAGTCGAAAGTGTTTGGTGTCGTGTGAAAGGAAGCGACTCAAACACTATAAATATATGCGCTTTTTATAGACCCACAAATGCGAGCGTGGAAACTATTCATTCTCTGGAGAAACAAGTGGCGACGCTAAATTCGTCTAATAAAGATAAAGCCATTATAATCGGGGGCGATTTCAATCTTCCGTCAAGTGATTGGAGCCATCATTGCTTTTATCCCGGAGGTAGAGAGCGTGAATCGTGCGAGGCTTTACTAGAAACTTTCGGTAAGCACTCATTGTATCAGTTAGTGAGATTTCCTACGAGATTTAATAATATATTAGATTTATTTGATACTAATCTTCCTGAGCGTATGAATAGAGTATCTGATGCTGAGGGAATAAGCGATCACAAGGCAGTGTACGTGGAATTTCAGTTAAATATTGAGAAACAGATTAAGGCTAAAAGAAAACTTTATGTATTCGCCAAAGCCGATTTCACAAGATTTAGGTTTTTTTCAGCTAATTTCTGCGAGGTGACAGATATTGCAGACGCGGAAGAATCCTGGTGCATGTTCAGAGATATGATGCGAGAGTGTACAGATAGATTTATTCCGAGCAAACTGAAGCGTGATAGTGCAGAACCTATATGGTACAACCAGGAAGTAAGAAGCGCTCTCCGACGACAAAGGAAACTCCACTCTCGCGTAAATAACACATCCTCAACAGCTACGGTCGAACAGATTGCAATAATAAGGCAGCAATACAAGGAGGCGCGCTCCATAGCCAGAGTAGCAATACGTAATGCGTTTAACAATAATAAAAAGAAGGTTTTACAGGATAACTTGAAAGAGAACCCGAAAGCATTTTGGTCTTACGTCAGGGAAGTTCAAAGTAGGGACCCCACTATTGCGTCACTGCTATCGGAAACGGGAAACGTAGTTCACGATAGTACGGATAAAGCAAACCTATTAAACCATCACTTTCAGAAAGCTTTTACTCGTGATGACGATGAATGTGAAACCTCTATTCCTTTGCATCAGGGCGATTCGATGGAAGATTTGGTATTTTCGGAAAATGGCATCGCGCTCCAACTTCATTCGATTAAGCCAAATAAATCTCCTGGACCGGAGGAAATACCCGCGCGAGTATTGAAAGAGTTAGATTATAAAATCGCGCCGTATTTGAAAATTATATTCGAGAAATCCATTACGGAAGGTGTAGTTCCTAAAGATTGGATGATGGCACACGTTACGCCCATCCATAAGGGCGGCGACAAAGAGAACCCCGAAAATTATTGGCCAATTTCCTTAACTTCATTATCGTGCAAGATACTTGAGCACATAGTCTTTAGCTCTGTAATGCGCTATTTAGATAGTCACTCATTGCATAGCGGATGCCAGCACGGATTCCGGAGAGGTAGATCATGCGAAACGCAGCTCGGCCTGTTCGTGGATGATTTGTTGCGATGCGGAGAGAAAAATATTCAGGTCGATGCCATATCCATTGACTTCAGGAAGGCGTTTGATAAAGTATCTCATAAGAAATTAATTGCGAAGTTAGGACAATATGGTATCAATCCGAAAGTTGTCAGTTGGGTGAGAGACTTCCTCTCAAATAGAGAACAGAATGTTGTCCTCGATGGGAAATATTCGTCCCCTGTTAAAGTTGCGTCGGGTGTTCCTCAGGGAAGTGTATTGAGCCCTCTACTTTAATTAATTTATGTGAATGATATCTGCTTGGTAGGTCGTAGTAAAATTAGTCTTTTTGCCGATGATACCGTTATATATAAAGAAATAAAAAATCAGAACCATCTGTCGCTGCGTGAAGACTTAAGAGCCATGTCAACGTGGTACAATGAATGGCAAATTGAAATTAATTACAGTAAATGTGCCGCAGTTACGTTCTGGAAAAGTAAAAACATAGAAGTAGGTTTAGAGTATAAAATAGATGGAATAAATATTCAAACAGCCGAGTATGTAAAATATTTAGGAGTAACCATTTGTCGAAATCATTCATGGGGCATGCACATTCGTCGAATTATAGGCGTGGCCAACAAGAAACTGGCTTTCATAGGTAGAATAGTACGGAACACTACAGAAAAAGTACGCGAAACATGTTACTTATCACTGGTTAGACCACAAGTGGAATACCACCTCATGCATATGGAATCCGTACGAGAAGGGACATATAATACAATTAAAAAGAGTTCAGCGCAGTGCAGCCAGATTCGTAAAACAAAAGTACGAACATAAGGAAAGAGTCACTTCATTATTGAAGGGATTTGAACTGGGTACCACTGGAGGATAGTAGATTGAACTCAAGGTTTCGGCTTCTGGAGAAATATAGATTGGAATGTCAAAAAGATGAGATTGTAAGAGCAATTGAGGCACCAACGTATATAGGTAGAAACGACCGTGACGATAAGATACGTGAGATCGATTGTAGGACGGAGCGTTATCTAGTCTCGTTCTTTCCGAGAACAATACGAGATCACAATAGAAAATTTCAACCTGCGATAGACAATCTTTAGGTAGTTTTGCTGCATTGCACCCACTGCCACCCACCAGTTAGGTGACTTGCAGGATAACATGTAGATGCAGAAAAGAATCAAACATTCCTACCAAAATTCAATCTTCAACATACTCGGAGTTTGTTAAAAATATCATTACATTCAGTCGTAAATTTCTTATTTGAATCTCCATTGACATAATAGATGAATAAATTTAAACTGAATCTGTCAATATCAGCCCTCAACTATATTCTTTTAGTTTCCTTAAATTATCCCTCAGCTGTACTTTTGACTGCGTGCGGCCAGCATTGAGATTGGAATTGGGCTAATTTGGCACTCAAGACGAAAGGTTTGGGCGCCAATGCTCTAGAGCAGCAGTTCTCAACCTTTATCACTTCGCGAACCCTTTGAGTTGCAACAGTTTTGGCGGCGAACTCTTTATAATGGAGAGTAAAATTTTCAAAAACAAATATTTTCGAACGCGTTTAATTCATGAAAAATAAACTGATGTGGGCAACACTTGACTTTCTCCATATTTATATGGAAAATTACATGTTGTTAGCTCTGGGATCGTTGTCAATATTTACTTCCGGTTGACAATTAAGAAAAGAAAAGGGAGCGTTACTAAGACGTAACTAAGCGTCAATTGTTAACAATAGTCTTCGGTAGGTGGCGTGGTGGTGCCAGCTAAAGATATAAGATATCTCTTAAACAGTGCATTATATGGGAAAATGTATCAAACAAAGGTTGTAGAAAATAAAATTCCCTACAACTTTTATTCTAGTACATTTTTCCATTTATCAAATATTAGTATTACTGAAGATGACAGCGTAGCTATCGAAACACCGTGCCTAGTTTAAAAATTTTTTGGTTTGAGTCTACAGTGTGAGTGCCTCCTTGGAGTATGTGTGCGTGTCTGTGTCTTCATCAAGGATTTGGTCCCCGACGTTCCCAACGGAGACCTGCAGCGCGTACGTGAGTTTTCTCTTTCCTTTTAATTGACGGTGAAGGATCTTTCACTTTTTATTTATCAAATGTTAAAGCAAATGTTTTAAAATAACGGATAAGTGACAAGAGTAAACACCCACTTCCGACCTACCGATTTTTACCAAAAACTAATCAGGTCTTCTAACTTTTATAAAAATGTTAAATATAAAATTTTGCGTTGATCTGGTTAATAGTTTTTGAGTTAGAGCGCCTACAAATATCTATCACATACAGACAGACAGACATCATCGAGAAAATAGTCAAAACGTGTTCAGTGGACCTTAAAACATGTATTTCCGTTGAAATCTCGAATTGGATTTTTTTTCATGAAAACAATTCTTTCTCTATACTTCGTATATGGTGAAAGTAATATATGGCACACAGTACGTAAACGTTCACAACAAAGTCAGAATCTCAGATATTGTCATCAGTTTATAGTTAGTACCCTGTAAAAATCAAATATAATTCTTGAAGCATAAGAAAAATTGAAAATAAAACCATGCAACTAATTTGAATTAAATTAAAATAATATTAAGAATTATAGAACCAAGAAAGTGAAAAAAAGACGCCATTACCAAATTTTTCTCGTGGACCCCTCAGATATGAGCCCCTAGGGGTACGCGATCCACCGATTGGGAAACGCTCCTTTAGAAGGACCGCAAAATTATTTTGGATGCAAGGTGAAATGTCGAAAAATAGATGTTTTCACGAACAATTAAATTTGATCAGGGCATTTTTGGTAAAAAAATGTGACAAATTATTAATAGTAACATAAAATGAAGAAATTTGCAATCAAGTTTCTTATTTTTACTACTTTCAATTCAAATGGGGCCGCATGATATTCAAGGGGGCCTCGACAATTGAAAATTTGAGAACCACTGCCCTAGAGCAGGGATCGGCAGCACGCGGCCCCCGAGAGCGATTTATGCGGCCCGCGAAGCCATGATTAAAAAGTGATAGGTAAAAGCTAACATGGACAATTTCATATTTTATCAGTCAAGTTATGGTCTCAAAGCTTGTTCGGGTGAAGTTTTAACGTAATTTTGTTAGTAAATATTTTTATGAGCTCTAATCATTTGAGTCATGACTTTTTTCAGATGAAAAACAAAAATAATGATTTAAACCTTTCAGCAGGTATATTTCGGTGTAAATGTTAGTGCATTCCACTAATTTAAGTGGCGAAATTATTTATGCAAAATTTGGTATATGTAGGTCATCGCGGAGTATGACTTTATTTCAGGGGCGGATCTAAAAAAGGGCGATTTCCCCCAAGTAGTAGGCGATTCTCATAATTTTGTACAAGCAAATACTGATACCTGAAATGACCCGTGTAACTACTAATATGTTAAATAATGGAGAAAGCAACCAACCTTTGTTTATTGTCGAAATAAAGGTCGACTGTCACGAAAGAGCGATATTTATCTAAGACAATAGGTTTTAGATGCGCCCACAGAGGTGGGAGAGATCCCCTCTCCCTTTGGATCTGCCACTGCTTTACTTTTCACAAGCAAATCAATAAGTAAACAAACTCTTCAAAATATTTAGTAGATGTGCTGATAATTTTGTCTTAGGTAGAAAGCCAATCAAGCATATTAGTTGAAAAAAATTGGTGTGCGCTATTACCTTGTATTCTAAGCGCTGGGATGTTTATGTTACAAGTTGATTATCCAATAACTCCTTAGGCGTGCCCTCGATGAAGCACTGGCAAAATGAGGCTAACTTACATTTTTCAGTTTCTAGATAGACTATATGAAAAAGTAGGTTGTTCATAGTTAAATAAGCGAGATCAAAACTATATGGATAAAATATGAAATTCAATATTAATTGTTTTAGCTACGATGAACCGGTCTAATAAAGCCGGAGCTTTTCTGGAATAGAAGATCCACTGAAAGACCAAAAGAAACTCAACTGCGGAATATCTCGAAAAAGGTCAAGTTTTTCCCAGGACAGTGTTTATGACCGCAAAAGAGGGGCGAAAAAGCAGAAGAACCAAGTGCCTTTAATTATAGAAATTTTTTAAGAATTTTTTTGGAAGGCGGCTCTCGATGGGAAATAAAATTCGGCCTTTTTAGACAAAATTTTCAGCTGGACATGAACTCCTTAGCGGCTTCAAGGGTAAAAGGATCAACCGAGGTGGCACGCTTAACCATAAACCGAAGCTGGTAGTAAAGGTTTCCACCTAATTTGAGAGAAGATGAGGAAAAGGAAGAGAGAGGGATACACACAGGAACGTTAAAGAGGTAAGAAGAGAGTACAGAAAGGGAGAGAGAGAAATAAGTGTATTAGGTTTGCACCCTGTAATTACACTAGTTCTTCATATAATAATTATATAATTCCGAATCCGTGGCACGTTAATAAAATTTATACAGCTATGATGTTCAGATGTCATTCAGAAACGATGATGCGGAAGTCGGATATATAGCTAAAATAATTTACTGAATCACTATGGAAAACGTCGATTTAATGCGAAACCCAGGACTTTAAATATTCACCATTGGAGTTGTAATGTCATGCTACGTCTACATCTCTATATAACTGTATATCTTTCTGCTATCAAGATTAAAACCTGCGGTCAATAATGGGAACAGAGAAGTCAATAGCCCGCTATTTGTTATTCGTGTCTTATCTTACAAATGAAACCACTAACCAGATAAACTCCAAAATGCTAGACGGAGAGATTGTAGTAGCAGAAGATTGCTTCTTCGATAAAAGACCAAACAAAACTAAAGGAGAGGAGATTTGAAAATACTAAATCGGAAAGTAAAACCTGCGAAGCGTGAGAGATCGCGAATTGTATTTAATCCGGCGCTGCTTATTTGAGCGGCGGATAGGAATGAAAAAGAAGTCGCAAAAGGTTGCTTTCGCGATGAAGGAATGGATAAGTAACAGGAGCATACCAAAATTTTGTTTGCGTGCAATCAATGCAGCGGAGTGGTTTAATCTCAATAGTAAAAAAGGGAGTTTAATTTCTTTCCATGACCCCGTGAATCCACAAAGAACGAAAATTTCTCTCCCAAACAGTTTGTTTATTCTCAAACGCAGGGGTCCCGCCAAAATTCGATCGCATGTGACCGCATGGGGAAACAAAGAAGGGCGATGGTGAGGAAGGCGAAGGACGTGAAGGTGGGCGTGGAAACAGAAGTCCTAAGAAGTGAGTCAAACCAACACCTTCTGTATTATATTCTGTGTTGATAAAACCCACAATTTTAGTGTGGTGGGCAGAAGAAAACCCAGGTGCCGCCTTTTATTATCGGTCGCTGGGGCAGGTAGAAGGTGAAGGCTTGCAGTGCTGCCAGTTTTCGTATTCACATCTGTTCCTTATTCTCAGCCTACTCATCCGTATTCGATTGACTGCGACGACGGCGAGTAAATGCGGCCCTACAATCTCTGTTTCGTGAAAAGTTTTATCCGAACGGGTAACTCTGTACGGGTAAAACGGAGAGTGTGTAGATGTCTGGCGGAATGGACTGGGACGAACGAAATCTGTCGCTGCTTGGCTTTTGCTCGGTTGCAGTCACGGTGTACGGGCAAGTCTGTCAGTACAATTCGTGTTCGTTCCAAAACTGTCCAGTTTTCTGAATTCATTGTGTGTTGCATCATAATCCAGAGCAATTTTGTCTCAATTTTAATATTTTGTTCTTTTTGTGCCGATTTTATTTTATATTCTCAAGGTATGTATTTTAATTTTTACTGCGTTTGTTTAATGAATACAAATTATAATATGAAAACAATGTTTTACGACTTTTTATTGCATTAGTCACACAAACGAAAGGTATTTTTTTATTAAGAAAAAAAGTATACAATACATTATATTTCTATTTTAATAATAAGTCTAAAATATAATATCCAGCAGGTGAGGCAAAGGAGTAGAGGGAGCAGAGCTACCCGACCTCTTCCTTGTTACGTCTCTGGGCGAAACTATTATCAAAGCGAGCCGTAAGGTTGAATACAGATATCTCATATTTGTTACTTAAAATTGTCCTTTTCTAATGAGGTTATTGCGCTTTAATAGTATTTTCTGGTCGATTTTCACCTATGGGATCCCTAGCAGTATTTCGAGGAACTTCCAATATGAACAGTAATGCGACCCGCCTAAACATTCTCAACAGCTTCGTAAAATTTTCCCACCTCTGTTGGAGGGTGCGTATTAGGTGATTGTGAAAAGCGCACGCTTTCCTTCAGTTTCGTCGAGGAGCGCGAAATCTGGCTAAATGGGTTAAGGGCGGAGCGCAAATCCTGCAAAAGAAATGCAGACGGGTGAATGCATGTCTATAGTGTAGCGCGGCGCCTATGGCACCAGTAAGCATTTTCCCGCCGGATTGGAACTTGCCGTTCGAATCCTGCAGAAAAGAATCTTCACGCATGGCCGTCTAATAATTTCTGTTTTTCGGAATTTGTGTCTGTAAACCAAACGTTTTAAACTGGCTCTTAAATGGACCTCACCTTGATTTACATTGTTCTGAATGCACCGAAAACAATTACATGAAGAATTTGCGTTTTGAGTAAAATAACGTTAGGTTGAAAAGTTGTTAGCTTCAATTGCAAAAACCTCGAAAAAATGAACATTTGAGCGCATTTTCACTAAACGAAGTCGGTAGATTTTCATCTCATTTTCTTATATAACATTTAGTTTTATAAAAAAAGTATTTGTTCCGAAAAGTATGCGATTCTATACTATATAGGACAGCACTGCGTGTTTACCTAAATAACTAATATGTCACACAGAATGCTATTTCTTGAGTTGTGCATATCAAATTTAAGCTGCGCTGCTGGGTATATTTACGTATTATTTAAACGCGCATCAACGGTGTGGTTATTAGAGTAAAATGTAAAAAAGAAATAATTAATGTACAAGCATCGACATTTAAAAAATATTTTCAAGCTGTCATATTACAGTATTTTAGTCAATTTCATAGCAAAATTAGTATATCGCACATATAGGAAATATTCGTCGTAGGTAAATCCGTTTTCAATTTCTGTACACAATTTTGATTTGTCTACATAGTAAAAAATAAGTTTTTGATTTTATCTTCAACCGTATTTTAGTGTTGCATCATGAGAGTACAGTAATAAGAATATAATTATCATATATTTTATAAGATTAATTACGTTTACAGTGAGCCTTACGCTGGTTTCTTTATTTTAAAATAACGGTAAGCTGAGGTCTGCATCTTGAATTCTTATTAAAATTGAATATTTTATACCCGCCGGTCATTTTTGACGTCCAACTACCGTAGTAAACAGAATAACTCGTATCGTCCCGCGTCCGCGCTGATGACCTCATTGACAATGGCACGCGAGCCATAAAATGAAGTGTGTGGGGTGACGAATCAGTTTCTTGGACTATTATCGGCCATAAAATGAAGATTTTTGGAAATTGAGTCACTAGATATAGCTCGCTTTTACGTTTTGGTGATTCGGTGTTAAAAAAGACACGCGGCTTGACCGCGGGTCGCTGGGCCATTTGCAGGCGAAAAAGTGTTCCTGCCGAAGTTAAAGGTGAAAGCCTTACCGTAGCGCTAAGCTCGGATAGGGACACAGGTGGCCCTGCCCTTCTCTCTGACATACCTGATTTTAAGGACAAGCGGAAATTTATACCAGTTCCCTGCACGGCAGAGAGATGGCAGCGAGGTGAAAATGCACGATGTTGATATTTTCTATCAAACTTTTTCTGTTCAAATTAGATTTTTAGACAAATGCTACTATCAGATACTAATACTTTATATTTTTATGTTTTATGGAATATTTGCGACCAAAAATAGGGACTAAAAATACTTTTAATGAAGTTTTAATAACGTAGTTAGCAGGCAATGGATCAGTGTAGTCCAATAATCATTCGGGGACTAATGCTTATTTTTATTTGTCACAGTGGGGTCAATCCTGACCACATTGATAATGATGAATGTGCTCAATGAATCATTCCGGTGATTATAGCACGCCACGCGTATGACATCGCAACGCATGCGTGTGGACTATCTGATACGTCACCACTGTGAACCAAAACTATTTCCTAAATAACCTATGAAAAAGAGAAACATTCTCTAAAACATCTTTGTATTTTTATGTACTATGTACTAATTCGCCATTGAAAAGTCCGGGGCGCTTCCCAGGTGTAGAAGCCGATCCGGTCGCTGACCACTTCGGCTATGAAAACTGCAGCCTTTCTTTCTCGGTATTGCCTCCATTACAAATAAAAGCATCGTCACCTATGGGATAATTCCCCGGGTACTTGCTAATTGTTGCCTACGTTGCATATTATATATATATATGGTTTTAAGGGATGATTCCGAGTTCAGCAGTCACGTCGGTAGTCATAGCCACAATCGGTTTTTCAAAACGAGTGAAAATAATCCCTTTTGGCGGAAACGAATGTATTATTAATCGAGTAAAACGCATTAATGTGGAATTAATATTTTTTCCCTTAAAATTTATAATATGCGCTTTCTTTATTGGTGAAGAATTCATAGAAGTGTTTATCATAAACCTGCTTTTTGTTGCTTCAGAATACGGTTCATGAAAGACCGTGTTCAAAACCCAGTAAAGGTAATTTCAATAATTTTGAAAAATTAAAAAGACTCACTTAACTTACGATTCTTTTCGTGTTTTTTTGTTGAATTTCAAAATTCTGCGACTAATCCAGTATATTTTATTTTCTACAAGATGGTTTTGAAAAGAAAAATAACGTCGAGTACTTTTTGTCACGTGTCAGAAGAACAGCAAAATCTGTGAAAATCGAACGTTGCAGTGAATATGATTCTGATGACAAATTGTACACTTTCACATAAGGCTAAACGCTTTTAAATGGATACCAGTTATATGAGGGAAAGCGCGAACGCAGTCCCTACTATCAAAAATTATGCGCCCGAATTGCCCACATTAGGGGCAATCGCAGGGGTCAGCCTACCCTAAGTGCAATGGGTAAACCTCACCCCGGGAGAACCGCCTGGCAGATCACGGCTTAACTCCCGCGCCAGGTAAGTATGAATAAAACGGAAACCACCCTTAAGGCCTTCTATTTTCGCGTCCTTCTTTTCCGCGCTGACTTTTAGAAAATATATCACCTCCACATATTCTTCCATAAAGATAGTCATAATGAAGTCTCTTCGCCTGTACCTCTATTTTATACGCCAAACTGTTATAAAAGTTATCTACGCAAAATTAACCTCACTCCGCCAACTTGGTTTTACGGCGGTCCAAATGTGATGATCTGCCGCGGAGCCCCCTTCTTCGCTCCTCCTTTCACTCGCTTTGAAACCGACTATTTTCAATTTTACTTCGAATAATCGGGCTTTATAGGGCAAATGTTCAATTAGGTGGCATCTAATTTTGTCGTCTATGCAGGACCAAGGTGGCGGATCGTTAAAATTTATTGGCATTGCAGTTGTCGGTCGCGGTCCTTCTTAAGGTCAACAATCGGAATCGGTGTCGAAGTTGAGACACCTCGATATCTGTGTTGGTATTCGTGATATCGAAGGTTTCGAGTTTCAGTTATTGTCAGTAATTGGACTGAAGTTGTAACGTCAAGATCCAATTGCTGGTCGATAGTAACAATAAGTGCGGAAGTTGTATGATAATTGGAGACTGTCAAATTATTTAATTGTTTTTTTAAATTCTTTGTAATTGACCTAATTACTCCCTGTGAATATTTTTTGTTAAATCGTCTTCGTTATGAAAAAAATATATTTAAACTAACTCATTTAAATATCCCGCGAAAACGGCATCCTGGTTGGAGAGAGAGAGAGAGTGGCAAAGACTAGTACCCCTATGGAAATACCGGAAACTTAATGCTAACGATAGTAAACAAAGCGTAACATCATTAATAGAAAATCTGAAATGGACATCGTTAGAGGAACGTAGGCTGCAGGCTAGAATTAAACTACTCGAAAAATTTATGTCGGAGGGACTAGCGAATGAGGTAGTAGGACTTATCAGAAGCCTGACGTATATCGGAAGGCAGGACAGTGAGGATAAGATTCGCGAGATCGACTGTAGAACGGAGCGATATAGAGGATCGTTTTTCCCTAGGACGATAAGAGACCATAATAGGAAAAGATAACGTAGGAAAACTATGGACCCTTGGTGCACCGCACCTCCTGCCATCCACCAAATAGGTGAATTGCAGGGTATAATGTAGATGTAGATGAACTTGTTAATGCTTTTCGTCAATGCTGAAAAGCACTATTATCTTCGTCATGTCCGTCCGTACGCATATACCAGGGAAGAATTTCTGAACCGATTTCTACCCTATATGGTACATAGAATATTTACATAATTTAATGACCAAAATGGCATATTTAGACCATTTCCCCATTTCCTTCGACACCTTTCATTTTCTACTGGGGCGTCTTTTCGTCGTTTACGATACTCTGCCCCAGAAGGTCGTTTAGAATTCATGATGCAGGGTCTTGTTCTGATAATATGAAATAAAGTAAATAATAAATGTATGAAATTATTAAATAAATAGGTCTCAGAGAGAAAATATTTAACAAAAACCATTCTAACAACCAAAACAACGAGAAAAAACGAAACGCAGCTCGTAACTCGGCAACTCTTGCTACAATACAAAGCAACAAGGGATGACCACTATTCTCGGAGAGAGCGGAAAGAGTGGGGGAGCCGTCTGGCCTGTATCTCCCGTTGGCCTCGGGTGAACATATACCGCGCCTCGTGATGTTCGCGACGAACATACGCGATATCACGCGAAGTTAGAAATTGCAATTTGGATTTATAAAAATGCACCCTTTTCTTAATGGTGTGCTAGGGATAGTAGAAGTAGATGTATAATAATTTTTATATATTTTTTCTGCGCCCCTCAGCCTAGCGCCAGAGGCAATTGCCTCGCCCTTGTTACGGCTCTGATTTTCGATTAGTTTCATACGTAATTTTAGTTCATAATGCTACGATTTATCATAAGAATTTTGTCGTGTCCATATATCAAACCAGAAAAAGAACACATTACAGGAATGAGAATACATTTGCCCTATCAAGCCAGATGTGGGCAGTGTTATAAGCAACCTCTGCTGCTAACTGTAACAACAAAATTTGTATTCTAAACAATCAACCTAATATATACTCAGCTAATATATAATATAAGATTTGGTATTTTCGGAAAATGGCATCGCGCTCCAACTTCATTCGATTAAGCCAAATAAATCTCCTGGACCGGAGGAAATTCCCGCGCGTGTAATGAAAGAATCAGCTGCTGAAATCGCGCCGTATTTGAAAATTATATTCGAGAAATCCGTTAGGGAAGGAGTAGTTCCTAAAGATTGGAAGGTGGCACACGTTACGCCCATCCATAAGGGTGGCGACAAAGAGAACCCCGAAAATTATAGGCCGATACCCTTAACTTCATTATCGTGCAAGATACTTGAGCACATAATCTTTAGTTCTGTAATGCGCTATTTAGATAGTGATTCATTGCTTAGCGGATGTCAACACGGATTCCGGAGAGGTAGATCATGCGAAACGCAGCTCGGTCTGTTTGTGGACGATTTGTTGCGATGCGGAGAGAAAAATACTCAGGTCGATGCCATATCCATTGACTTCAGGAAGGCGTTTGATAAAGTATCTCATAAGAAATTAATTGCGAAGTTAGGACAATGTGGTATCAATCCGAAAGTTGTCGGTTGGGTGAGAGACTTCCTCTCGAATAGGGAACAGATAGTTGTCATCGATGGGAAATACTCGTCCCCCATTAAAGTTGCTTCGGGTGTTCCTCAGGGAAGTGTATTAGGCCCTCTGCTCTTCTTAATCTATGTAAATGATATGTGCTCGGTTGTTCGTAGTAAAATTAGGCTTTTCGCCGATGACACCGTTCTATATAAAGAAATAAAATACCAGGAGAATCATCAGTCACTGCCTGAAGAATTAAGAGCCATTTCAGCGTGGTGCAAAGAATGGCAAATTGAAATTAATTATACTAAATGTGCCGCAGTCACGTTTTGGAAAAGTAAGAACAAAGATTTAGATTTCGAATATAAAATAGATGAAATGAGCATTCGACAAGCTATGTAAAATATTTAGGAGTAACCATTTGTCGATATCTTTCATGAGGCATGCACATTCGTCGAGTTATAGGCGCGGCCAACAAGAAACTGGCATTCATAGGTAGAATAGTACGAAACACTACAGAGAAAGTACGTGAAACATGCTACTTATCACTGGTAAGACCGCAAGTGGAATACGCAGCGAGCATATGGGATCCGTACGAGAAGGGACACATAATTCAACTAGAAAGAGTACAGCGTAGAGCAGCCAGATTTGTAAAACAAAAGTACGAACATAAGGAAAGAGTCACCTCTTTATTGAGCGATTTGAACTGGGTATCACTGGAGGACCGTAGATTGGACTCAAGGTTGAAACTTCTGGAGAAATATAGGTCGGAAAGTCTAAAAGAGGAGGTAGTGGGAATAATTGTGGCACCAACGTATATAGGTAGAAATGATCGAGACGATAAAATACGTGAGATCGATTGTAGGACGGAGCGTTATCTAGGCTCGTTCTTTCCGAGGACAATACGAGATCACAATAGGAAATTTCGAATTGCGTTAGACAATCTTTAGGTAGGATTTGGTGCATTGCACCCCCTGCCACCCACCAACTTGGTGAATTGTAGGGTAACTTGTAGATGTAGATCGTAGGTCAATTATTTCTAATTTTAATTTGCAAATGAGTGAAAGCCTGTAAGTCGAAAAATCGATTTTTACGTGATGTCTTGTGGAAAACAAATTATCTACTGGAGTCGAACCGGGGTATTTTTTGGGGATTCCTTTTTCGTAAATGGCTTTTACTATAATATAATAATAATAATAATATAGTAATCGGTTTGCGGTGTTATCGGAGAACGACCCCACTGCCGTTACGCCCGCATCCGCTCCCGTCTCCTCGGTGGGGACCGGGCCCAAGGGGAGCTCGGGGGGAAAGAGGGGGCTGTTAGTGATAGGGAGCTCCAACGTCCGGCGTGTGGTAGTGCCTTTACTGTCAAGGGCCCGCCGGGAGGGAGTTCACGAGCGGGTGTTCTTCAGGTGTATACCAGGAGGTTCGGTGTCCCAGGTGACGAAGGAGTTCAGGGCGTCGGTATTGGGCACTGGTTGCTCCTCGCGGCGGGTGGTGGCCCATGTTGGGACTAACGGCGCCTCGAAGCGAGGGTCCGAGGAGGTATTAAGTTCTTTTAAGGACTTGGTCACCGAGGTTGCTCGTGTCCGAGAGGAGTCGGGTGCTGATGTGCCGCTTACTATCTGTAGCATTGTTCCTCGGAAGGACTGCGGTGCTATGGTTTGGAGCCGAGTGGTCGGGCTGAACCTTAGGGGCAATGGAGTGGACTTTGTCGACCTGAGGCCGGTCTTGGACTCATGTAGAGCATCCCTAAACGGTTTTGGTGTGCACTACACTTCCGAGGCTGCGGAGGCGGTAGCGCGTATGGTGTTCGAGCATGCTAGGGCTTTTTTAGGTTAGATTTAAGGAATGGTAATTATTCACCAAGCGTTGAGATGCACGTCAATAGTAGTAATACGTCCGACCGTCATTCCACTACAAACGCGATGGTAATTAACAGTAGAATACATTCTAACCGTAGAAATAGTCGACGTAATAGGGAGGACAAGGAGCCAGTAAATAATAATAATAAATCAGTAGCGCGCGAGGCATCTTTAGGTAGTAATAGCGATAAACTAAAAATCATTACGGTTAACTGTCGCAGCATTGGCAGGAAGGAGGCCGAACTTGAACATCTTATTCGTAGTCTGCGTGCTGACGTAGTGATAGGTACAGAAAGTTGGCTAACGGCGGACATAGCCAGTCCTCGTGACTATAGCGTTTTTAGAAAAGATCGATGTATCCGGTTGGGAGGTGGAGTCTTTATAGCAGTTAGCAATAAATACGAAAGTTACCAATACAGATTAATGACGACGAAGTCGAAAGTGTTTGGTGTAGTGTGAAAGGGAGCGACTGTAAAACTGTAAATGTATGTGTCTTTTATAGACCACCAAATGCGAGCGTGGAAACTATTTATTATCTAGAGAAACAAGTGGCGACGCTAAGTTCGATTAATAAAGATAAATCCATTATAATCGGGGGCGATTTCAATCTTCCGTCAATTGATTGGAGGCATAATTGCTTTTATCCCGATGGTAGAGAGCGTGAATCTTGCGAGACTTTACTTGAAACTTTCGGCAAACACTCATTGTATCAGTTAGTGAGATTTCCCACGAGATTTAATAATATATTAGATTTATTGGCTAATAATCTTCCTGAGCGTAAGAATAGGGTATCTGTTGCTGATGGAATAAGCGATCACAAGGCAGTGTACGTGGAGTTTCAGCTCAACATTGAGAAACAGGTTAAGACTAAAAGAAAGCTTTATGTATTCGCCAAAGCCGATTTCACAAGATTTAGGTTTTTTTCAGCTAATTTCTGCGAGGTGACAGATATTGCAGACGCGGAAGAATCCTGGTGCATGTTCAGAGATATGATGCGAGAGTGTACAGATAGATTTATTCCGAGCAAACTAAAGCGTGATAGTGCAGAACCTAGATGGTATAACCAGGAAGTAAGAAGCGCTCACCGACGGCAAAGAAAATTCCACTCTCGCGTAAATAACACATCCTCAACAGCTACGGTCGAACAGATTGCAATAATAAGGCAGCAATACAAGGAGGCGCGCTCCATAGCCAGAGTAGCAATGCGTAATGGGTTTAATAATTATAAAAGGAAGGTTTTACAAGATAACTTGAAAGAGAACCTGAAAGCATTTTGGTCTTACGTCAGGGAAGTTCAAGGTAGGGGCCCCACTATTGCGTCACTGCGATCGGAAACGGGAAACGTAGTTCACGATAGTACGGAGAAAGCAAACCTATTAAATCAACACTTTCAGAAAGCTTTTACTCGTAACGACGATGAATGTGAAACCCCTACTCCTATGAACAGTTGTATAAAACTCCTTCAGCCAAAAAATTGTAGGGTAAGCCCAATGCATTTCGCCCACTAAGTGGGCATCTTCAGGGGAGAACCTGCCTTGGCAGTGAACAGAGTTCAACTGCGACGAAGTTAGAAGAAAAGTTTATAACGAAGACCGAAAAACATTTGAGGATCGAAAAGAATTTTGTGCGTCAAGTTCGGTCAATTTATATAAAGTTTTGTTAAAATCAGTTTCTGTGTTCATGAGATTGTTTCTGTTTTTATAGATATGCAGATTTTCTAACGAGTTAAGTGAATGGTTGGCTGAAGTTAACAAGGTTAAGTCCTCTATGTGTATACTGTGTCCAGTTTCGAGGATATGAGTGGCTACGCTTGATATCTCAAAACGATTGTGTTTGTAATGTGCTAAGTGTTCTTAAATCGTGTTATTAGTTTTCGTCTGGTTTGTCCTATGTACATTAAATTGCAATGTGAACATTGTATTTTATAAATTCCGGACTTGTTAAAATTCTCCGTTCTGTCCTTGGTACTATCCAGTAAATTTTTCAAACTATGTGGGTTCGTGTATGTTATTGTGCAATTCTTATGTTTGAAAATTTTATTCAAGTCCCTGTTTAATATGGGACAAAACGGTAGTTTTATATATTTGTTGGCCTTATTGTTGTCAAGTTTGAAAGTGGTGGAGTTGGACAACGATTTTTTAAAATTGTTTCCTTATTAATTTATTGATTAAGTTGGGATCGAAAACAAGTTTCTTTGCAGTTTGTTTTATATGTTTGAGTTCTTTAACATATCTATCTTTGTTAAGGGGGATGTTGCACAATCGGTGTGTTAAGAATTGAAAAAAGATTTGTCATCAGAATCATATTCACTGCAACGTTCGATTTTCACAGATTTTGCTGTTCTTCTGACACGTGACAAAATGTACTCGACGTTATTTTTCTTTTCAAAACCATCTTGTAGAAAATAAAATATACTGGATTAGTCGCAGAATTTTGAAATTCAACAAAAAAAACACGAAAAGAATCGTAAGTTAAGTGAGTCTTTTTAATTTTTCTAAATTATTGAAATTACCTTTACTGGGTTTTGAACACGGTCTTTCATGAACCGTATTCTGAAGCAACAAAAAGCAGGTTTATGATAAACACTTCTATGAATTCTTCACCAATAAAGAAAGCGCATATTATAAATTTTAAGGGAAAAAATACTGATATTAATTCCACATTAATGCGTTTTACTCGATTAATAATACATTCGTTTCCGCCAAAAGGGATTATTTTCACTCGTTTTGAAAAACCGATTGTGGCTATGACTACCGACGTGACTGCTGAACTCGGAATCATCCCTTAAAACCATATATATATAATATGCAACGTAGGCAACAATTAGCAAGTACCCGGGGAATTATCCCATAGGTGACGATGCTTTTATTTGTAATGGAGTCAATACCGAGAAAGAAAGGCTGCAGTTTTCATAGCCGAAGTGGTCAGCGACCGGATCGGCTTCTACACCTGGGAAGCGCCACGGACTTTTCAATGGCGAATTAGTACATAGTACATAAAAATACAAAGATGTTTTAGAGAATGTTTCTCTTTTTCATAGGTTATTTAGGAAATAGTTTTGGTTCACAGTGGTGACGTATCAGATAGTCCACACGCATGCGTTGCGATGTCATACGCGTGGCGTGCTATAATCACCGGAATGATTCATTGAGCACATTCATCTTATTTATTAACAATTAAATAAAACATACATGTCAGTGCCACGCAAATGGCTGATCCCCCAATCGTACTTGGGGGATATCAATCTACTTGTCTTTATTCACTCATTACACTCGCTGTTCGAATTGGCGTTGTCCCGAGACATGCTCCACGTATATGTCTCGGGAACAACGCACGGCGGCCGAGCACATCCTCTTCTTCAGGGTGGCGACTCGTCCCTTGTGGATTTTGAGGCGGTTGAGTATCGCGTCGTTCCTGGCGTCCCAGGACCCCAGCGACCCCACGACGATGGCTCCCAGCCGCACCTCGGTCCTGTAACCGCTCCGCGCCCGCATCCTCTCAGCCAGGCCGTCGTACTTTTCCATTTTGACGGCCCTTGATGCGCGGAGGGCTAAGAGGCGGTTCTCGAAAGGCACGGTCACATCGTTGATGTGGACCGTACCTCCCGGTGCCTCTCGGATGACGAGGTCCGGCCGCAGGAGCGATTCGTCGCCCGGGACCCGCTGGTCGATGGAGACCTCCCACGACGATGGCAGCGCTTCCACCAGGAGATTTTGGATGGCGTTGTGGCGCCGTATCCACCCTTGGCGATGCGACTGGCATTGGTTGAGCACGTGCGGCAGCGTCTCGTCGGCGTCGCCGCACCTCCTGCAGGACACGTCCTCCCTCCGCGCGCTTCCTCTCATCGCGCCGAAGAGGGGGAGGACGTTTAGTCGCGCTCTGTGCACGAAATGCCAGTCGCACAGCCTGGTGAACTCGCCGGTCCTGATGAAATGGCTGCCGACGTCGTTCGCCGTGACGGCCTCCATCATCCTTCCTTGGTCCGGTTTTCGGACGAGTCGCCTCCTCGTGTCCTCGGCCACTGCCTCCCTGATGAACCTCGCCAGCCGGTGCCGCGCTGAGGGGGGGACGATGATGAGCTCCATCCTCGGGGTGTGGTGCCTCACCCGGATGGAGATCTCCCTCCTGGCCGCGCTCCACTCCCATCTCAGGCCGCAGAGAGGCTCCAGCCCCTTGGTCGCCATCCTCGCCCTGGTCCATGTGGACGCCACGTCTCCCGCATCTCCCCCGAGATCGCCCTCCATCGATCCCGAGAGATAATCGCAGAGGGTCCCCCTCTGTGGAGACGCCTTGGCTCTTCCTATTCGCTTATGCACGGCGTCGCGCAAGCCGTGCCATGCGGCGTCTCTGACGAGGGGGTCCTTGCATGTCAGCATGCGGAAGGCGTGGGTGACGGCGAGGATGTTGCCCTCGACTGGGAGCGGAACGTATCCCCCGCCTCCGAGGCGGGTGGGGAGGTGCATCATTTCCCGGCTTGCCCGCACCGGGAGACACAGCCACGACCTCACCGCTTTCCGGATGGCGCCGTCGGTGCTCGCGAGGTCCTTCACCGGGACCGCCGCGATCCGCAGGGGGAAAGACATCCTTGGCAGGAGGAAGGTCGAGAGGGCGTCGATCTTCTGCCAGGGGAGCAGGTCGCTCTCCGAGAGGGAGGTCAGGTCGGCCCGTAGTGCCTCAAGCGTGGCCGTCGGGGTCGTCTCCACTTTGAACCCCGACGGGCATCCGAGGTATGGGTAGGGCTCCCCCTCCCTCAGCGGCCGCATCGCTTCCCCCTGGATGGCAAAAGGCGTCCCCTGGACCCTCACTCTCCCCTTGCGGAAGTCAAGGTGGAGGCTCGCGCACTTTCGGGCCTTGAAGGTGAGGCCGCACCAGGCCGCGGCGCTGCTGGCCGTGAAGAGGAGACTGCGCAGCATCCCGGCATTCCTCCCGATCACCAGGAGGTCGTCCGCGTACACGAGGACACATACGGAGGTCGGGCCGAAGGAGTATCCCGCCGTGGCGCGCTTAGCCAATAGGGCCCGCAGGAGTGGCTCCATCGCTAGGTTGAAGAGGAGGGGTGACAGGGGGTCGCCCTGCCTCACCCCGCGTCTAAGCGGGATGAGAGGGGTGATCCCCTCCTCCAGCGCCACCTCCGTCGCCGCCCCCTCGTAGATGCCCTGGATCAGGGCCCGCATCCTCTCCGGCATCCCCATCCCTCTCAGGACCCGGTGAATGAGCCGATGCGGGACCGACCCGAAGGCATCCGCGAGGTCCAGCCAGGCGAGCGCGATCTCCTTCTTGTTCCTCCGAGCGTCCTCGAGCGCCGCCTGTAGGACGAAGTTATGCTCGAAGCATCCCTCCGTCCCAGGCACGAACCCCTTTTGGCAGGGAAAGGAGAGCCGCCTGCCCCTGAGAGCCCATGACGATATCCTGTCGGCCAGTATGCCCGTCAGCAGCTTGGATATCGTCGGGCTCAGGGCGATGGGCCTCCAGTTCCCGAGGTCTTCCACGGCGCCCCCTTTGTGGATCAGAACGGTGCGGGAGATCTTCCAAGGTGCAGGTATCCTCCCCGAGGAGAGGCACCGGTTGAAGATTCCCGCAAGCACCCTCCCGTCCGGATCCACTTTCCTCCATGCGTCGTAGGGGACGCCGTCTGGCCCTGGCGCCGTCTTTTTGGCCTTCTGGGCGCGTCGGAGGACCTCCGCGGCGGATATTGGGCGGCAGAGTGTGTCTGCCTCTCCCTCCCTGGCGTCGAAGCCCATCTCCGGGATGGATGATGGAGGCTCTCCCATGTCAGGGGTGGGCGGCGGCTTGGAGAAGTGCCGTATCGCTTCTTCGGTGGACACGGCGCACTTTGCAGTCGCGGCGGCGGTAATCTTCCGGAAGGCGGCTCCTTTGTTGACTCTGTATAGAAATTGGAGCCTCGCCTTATCCGGGATTCCGCCGTTCGCGGAGTTGCGTGCGTTGCCGTGTCCCCGCGGTCGGCACATTGCGGCCGCCTCTGCCGTCACTTCCGCCACTAAGCCCTCGAACTCGTCCTCGGCCTCCATGATCCCCAGCTGGACGAGCCAGCCTAGCTGCCTCTCGGTGGGGGCTGGGGTTGGCGGGCGCTGGAGGCGGATCCGCCTTGTCCTCAGGAGGGGGGACGGAACGGTGGTGGAGGCGGCACGCGGGTCCTCTCGGGGACGGCTCGCCCCTCTCCTCTCTCGGGGCGCCGGGGGGCGAGAGGGGTGATCGCCCTCCTCGCTGAGATCGCTCACCAGAGCGGGTAGGCGGGCCTCGGTCCCCATTGGTAGCCCCCCTCCAGGTGGGACCACACCGGTTGGGGCTGCTCGGGGAGTTGCCCGAGGAATCTGGGTGGGACAGGGGCAATGTGGTTCCACATTGGGGGCCCGTGTGCCAGTATCCTCGGCTGACGTTCGGCGTCTCGGCGATTGGAGGTCCTTGGATGTCGCCGAGGGGAGCCGTGGCGCCGCTGTGAGCGGCGTGGTGTGGCGTGGTGATGTCGTCGTGTCGACGACTGGCGGTGATGGCGTCGTGTCGACGGCTGGCGGCGATGGCGTCGTGTCGACGGCTGGCGGTGATGTTGCTGCTGGTGTGGGGAGCGGAGCGTGCCATGTCCTCGCCTACGTGACGAGCGACGACAATGCTCGTGAAGCCGTTCCGAGTGCCGGTCGTGACGGTGTGGTGAGCTGTGGCCACGCCGTTGCCGCGAGTTACGATCGCGACGTTGCCGTGAGTTTCGGCCGCGCCGTTGCCGAGAGTTATGATCGCACCGTTTCTAAAGATTGGATGATGGCACACGTTACGCCCATCCATAAGGGCGGCGACAAAGAGAACCCAGAAAATTATAGGCCAATTTCCTTAACTTCATTATCGTGCAAGATACTTGAGCACATAATCTTTAGTTCTGTAATGCGCTATTTAGATAGTCATTCATTGCTTAGCGGATGCCAACACGGATTCCGGAGTGGTAGATCATGCGAAACGCAGCTCGGCCTGTTCGTGGATGATTTGTCGCGATGCGAAGAGGAAAATATTCAGACTTTTTGCCGATGATACCGTTCTATATAAAGAAATAAAAAATCAGAACCATCAGTCGCTGCATGAAAACTTAAGAGCCACTTCAACGTGGTACAATGAATGGCAAATTGAAATTAATTACACTAAATGTGCCGCAGTTACGTTCTGGAAAAGTAAAAACATAGAAGTAGGTTTAGAGTATAAAATAGATGGAATAAATATTCAAGCAGCCGAGTATGTAAAATATTTAGGAGTAACCATTTGTCGAGATCTTTCATGGGGCATGCACATTCGTCGAGTTATAGGCGTGGCCAACAAGAAACTGGCTTTCATATGTAGAATAGTACGGAACACTACAGAAAAATTACGCGAAACATGTTACTTATCACTGGTTAGACCACAAGTGGAATACCACCTCATGCATATGGAATCCGTACGAGAAGGGACATATAATACAATTAAAAAGAGTTCAGCGCAGTGCAGCCAGATTCGTAAAACAAAAGTACGAACATAAGGAAAGTGTCACTTCATTATTGAAGGGATTTGAACTGGGTACCACTGGAGGATAGTATATTGAACTCAAGGTTTCGGCTTCTGGAGAAATATAGATTGGAATGTCAAAAAGACGAGATTGTAAGAGCAATTGAGGCACCAACGTATATAGGTAGAAACGACCGTGACGATAAGATACGTGAGATCGATTGTAGGACGGAGCGTTATCTAGTCTCGTTCTTTCCGAGAACAATACGAGATCACAATAGAAAATTTAAACCTGCGATAGACAATCTTTATGTAGGTTTTGCTGTATTGCACCCCCTGCCACCCACGAGTTAGGTGACTTGCAGGATAACATGTAGATGCAGATAAGAATCAAACATTCCTACCAAATTTCAATCTTCTACCTACTCGGAGTTTGTTAAAAATAGCATTACATTCAGTCATAAATTTCTTATTTGAATCTCCATTGACATAATAGATGAATCAATTTAAACTGAATCTGTCAATATCAGCCCTCAACTATATTCTTTTAGTTTCCTTAAATTATCCCTCAGCTGTACTTTTGACTGCGTGCGGCCAGCTTTGAGATTGGAATTGGGCTAATTTGGCACTCAAGACGAAAG
This sequence comes from Tanypteryx hageni, assembly GCA_028673005.1. Taxonomy (NCBI): domain Eukaryota; kingdom Metazoa; phylum Arthropoda; class Insecta; order Odonata; family Petaluridae; genus Tanypteryx; species Tanypteryx hageni. Next base: position 51,378,283 of record CM054115.1, on the reverse strand, counting down.
GTTTGGGCGCCAATGCTCTAGAGCAGCTGTTCCCAACCTTTATCACTTCGAGAACCCTTTGAGTTGCAACAGTTTTGGCGGCGAACTCTTTATAATGGAGAGTAAAGTTTGCAAAAACAAATCTTTTCGAACGCGTTTAATTCATGAAAAATAAACTGATGTGGGCAAGACATGACTTTCTCCATATTTATATGGCAAATTACATGTTGTTTGCTCTGGGATCGTTGTCAATATTTACTTCCGGTTGACAATTAAGAAAAGAAAAGGGAGCGTTACTAAGACGTAACTAAGCGTCAATTGTTAACAATAGTCTTCGGTAGGTGGCGTGGTGGTGCCAGCTAAAGATATAAGATATCTCTTAAACAGTGCATTATATGGGAAAATGTACCAAACAAAGATTGTAGAAAATAAAATTCCCTACAACTTTTATTCTAGTACATTTTTACATTTATTAAATATTATTATTACTGAAGATGACAGCGTAGCTATCGAAACACCGTGTCTAGTTTAAATTTTTTTTGGTTTGAGTCTACGGTGCGAGTGCCTCCTTGGAGTGTGTGTGTGTGTCTGTGTCTTCATCATCTTCATCTTCCGCCCCCACGAGTGCTTCCGCCCCCACGAGTGCTTCCGCCCCCACGAGTGCTCCCGCCTCCACGAGTGCTCCCGCCCCCACGAGTGCTCCCGCCCCCAAGAGTGCTCCTGCCCCCACGAGTGATCCCGCCCCCACGAGTGCTCCCTCAGGTCAACCCGCACCCCCTAACCAACCAACCGCGGGAAGGCCCACGGACTGATCCCTCGCCGACAAGACGTCAGCCGGTTCCCCGGCAGGAGCGTTCCCCCCGGCGCAACCACCTCCCGCCGAGACGCCCACGCTCCCCCATCCTTCAGCGACACCAATCGCCGCGCCGACTCCGGTCACCGGACCGACCGCAGCCCCTCCCGCAGCGGCATCAAAAGATCCGCTCGCCGCCCCGCCACGGGCCTCTCTCGCCGTACCGCCACGGGCCCCTCTCGCCGCACCGTCACGGGCAACGGCGCGATCGTAACTCGCGGCAACGGTGCGATCATAACTCTCGGCAACGGCGCGGCCGAAACTCACGGCAACGTCGCGATCGTAACTCGCGGCAACGGCGTGGCCACAGCTCACCACACCGTCACGACCGGCACTCGGAACGGCTTCACGAGCATTGTCGTCGCTCGTCACGTAGGCGAGGACATGGCACGCTCCGCTCCCCACACCAGCAGCAACATCACCGCCAGCCGTCGACACGACGCCATCGCCGCCAGCCGTCGACACGACGCCATCACCGCCAGTCGTCGACACGACGCCATCACCACGCCACACCACGCCGCTCACAGCGGCGCCACGGCTCCCCTCGGCGACATCCAAGGACCTCCAATCGCCGAGACGCCGAACGTCAGCCGAGGATACTGGCACACGGGCCCCCAATGTGGAACCACATTGCCCCTGTCCCACCCAGATTCCTCGGGCAACTCCCCGAGCAGCCCCAACCGGTGTGGTCCCACCTGGAGGGGGGCTACCAATGGGGACCGAGGCCCGCCTACCCGCTCTGGTGAGCGATCTCAGCGAGGAGGGCGATCACCCCTCTCGCCCCCCGGCGCCCCGAGAGAGGAGAGGGGCGAGCCGTCCCCGAGAGGACCCGCGTGCCGCCTCCACCACCGTTCCGTCCCCCCTCCTGAGGACAAGGCGGATCCGCCTCCAGCGCCCGCCAACCCCAGCCCCCACCGAGAGGCAGCTAGGCTGGCTCGTCCAGCTGGGGATCATGGAGGCCGAGGACGAGTTCGAGGGCTTAGTGGCGGAAGTGACGGCAGAGGCGGCCGCAATGTGCCGACCGCGGGGACACGGCAACGCACGCAACTCCGCGAACGGCGGAATCCCGGATAAGGCGAGGCTCCAATTTCTATACAGAGTCAACAAAGGAGCCGCCTTCCGGAAGATTACCGCCGCCGCGACTGCAAAGTGCGCCGTGTCCACCGAAGAAGCGATACGGCACTTCTCCAAGCCGCCGCCCACCCCTGACATGGGAGAGCCTCCATCATCCATCCCGGAGATGGGCTTCGACGCCAGGGAGGGAGAGGCAGACACACTCTGCCGCCCAATATCCGCCGCGGAGGTCCTCCGACGCGCCCAGAAGGCCAAAAAGACGGCGCCAGGGCCAGACGGCGTCCCCTACGACGCATGGAGGAAAGTGGATCCGGACGGGAGGGTGCTTGCGGGAATCTTCAACCGGTGCCTCTCCTCGGGGAGGATACCTGCACCTTGGAAGATCTCCCGCACCGTTCTGATCCACAAAGGGGGCGCCGTGGAAGACCTCGGGAACTGGAGGCCCATCGCCCTGAGCCCGACGATATCCAAGCTGCTGACGGGCATACTGGCCGACAGGATATCGTCATGGGCTCTCAGGGGCAGGCGGCTCTCCTTTCCCTGCCAAAAGGGGTTCGTGCCTGGGACGGAGGGATGCTTCGAGCATAACTTCGTCCTACAGGCGGCGCTCGAGGACGCTCGGAGGAACAAGAAGGAGATCGCGCTCGCCTGGCTGGACCTCGCGGATGCCTTCGGGTCGGTCCCGCATCGGCTCATTCACCGGGTCCTGAGAGGGATGGGGATGCCGGAGAGGATGCGGGCCCTGATCCAGGGCATCTACGAGGGGGCGGCGACGGAGGTGGCGCTGGAGGAGGGGATCACCCCTCTCATCCCGCTTAGACGCGGGGTGAGGCAGGGCGACCCCCTGTCACCCCTCCTCTTCAACCTAGCGATGGAGCCACTCCTGCGGGCCCTATTGGCTAAGCGCGCCACGGCGGGATACTCCTTCGGCCCGACCTCCGTATGTGTCCTCGTGTACGCGGACGACCTCCTGGTGATCGGGAGGAATGCCGGGATGCTGCGCAGTCTCCTCTTCACGGCCAGCAGCGCCGCGGCCTGGTGCGGCCTCACCTTCAAGGCCCGAAAGTGCGCGAGCCTCCACCTTGACTTCCGCAAGGGGAGAGTGAGGGTCCAGGGGACGCCTTTTGCCATCCAGGGGGAAGCGATGCGGCCGCTGAGGGAGGGGGAGCCCTACCCATACCTCGGATGCCCGTCGGGGTTCAAAGTGGAGACGACCCCGACGGCCACGCTTGAGGCACTACGGGCCGACCTGACCTCCCTCTCGGAGAGCGACCTGCTCCCCTGGCAGAAGATCGACGCCCTCTCGACCTTCCTCCTGCCAAGGATGTCTTTCCCCCTGCGGATCGCGGCGGTCCCGGTGAAGGACCTCGCGAGCACCGACGGCGCCATCCGGAAAGCGGTGAGGTCGTGGCTGTGTCTCCCGGTGCGGGCAAGCCGGGAAATGATGCACCTCCCCACCCGCCTCGGAGGCGGGGGATACGTTCCGCTCCCAGTCGAGGGCAACATCCTCGCCGTCACCCACGCCTTCCGCATGCTGACATGCAAGGACCCCCTCGTCAGAGACGCCGCATGGCACGGCTTGCGCGACGCCGTGCATAAGCGAATAGGAAGAGCCAAGGCGTCTCCACAGAGGGGGACCCTCTGCGATTATCTCTCGGGATCGATGGAGGGCGATCTCGGGGGAGATGCGGGAGACGTGGCGTCCACATGGACCAGGGCGAGGATGGCGACCAAGGGGCTGGAGCCTCTCTGCGGCCTGAGATGGGAGTGGAGCGCGGCCAGGAGGGAGATCTCCATCCGGGTGAGGCACCACACCCCGAGGATGGAGCTCATCATCGTCCCCCCCTCAGCGCGGCACCGGCTGGCGAGGTTCATCAGGGAGGCAGTGGCCGAGGACACGAGGAGGCGACTCGTCCGAAAACCGGACCAAGGAAGGATGATGGAGGCCGTCACGGCGAACGACGTCGGCAGCCATTTCATCAGGACCGGCGAGTTCACCAGGCTGTGCGACTGGCATTTCGTGCACAGAGCGCGACTAAACGTCCTCCCCCTCTTCGGCGCGATGAGAGGAAGCGCGCGGAGGGAGGACGTGTCCTGCAGGAGGTGCGGCGACGCCGACGAGACGCTGCCGCACGTGCTCAACCAATGCCAGTCGCATCGCCAAGGGTGGATACGGCGCCACAACGCCATCCAAAATCTCCTGGTGGAAGCGCTGCCATCGTCGTGGGAGGTCTCCATCGACCAGCGGGTCCCGGGCGACGAATCGCTCCTGCGGCCGGACCTCGTCATCCGAGAGGCACCGGGAGGTACGGTCCACATCAACGATGTGACCGTGCCTTTCGAGAACCGCCTCTTAGCCCTCCGCGCATCAAGGGCCGTCAAAATGGAAAAGTACGACGGCCTGGCTGAGAGGATGCGGGCGCGGAGCGGTTACAGGACCGAGGTGCGGCTGGGAGCCATCGTCGTGGGGTCGCTGGGGTCCTGGGACGCCAGGAACGACGCGATACTCAACCGCCTCAAAATCCACAAGGGACGAGTCGCCACCCTGAAGAAGAGGATGTGCTCGGCCGCCGTGCGTTGTTCCCGAGACATATACGTGGAGCATGTCTCGGGACAACGCCAATTCGAACAGCGAGTGTAATGAGTGAATAAAGACAAGTAGATTGATATCCCCCAAGTACGATTGGGGGATCAGCCATTTGCGTGGCACTGACATGTATGTTTTATTTAATTGTTAATAAATAAGATGAATGTGCTCAATGAATCATTCCGGTGATTATAGCACGCCACGCGTATGACATCGCAACGCATGCGTGTGGACTATCTGATACGTCACCACTGTGAACCAAAACTATTTCCTAAATAACCTATGAAAAAGAGAAACATTCTCTAAAACATCTTTGTATTTTTATGTACTATGTACTAATTCGCCATTGAAAAGTCCGTGGCGCTTCCCAGGTGTAGAAGCCGATCCGGTCGCTGACCACTTCGGCTATGAAAACTGCAGCCTTTCTTTCTCGGTATTGACTCCATTACAAATAAAAGCATCGTCACCTATGGGATAATTCCCCGGGTACTTGCTAATTGTTGCCTACGTTGCATATTATATATATATGGTTTTAAGGGATGATTCCGAGTTC